>CM076583.1:846619726-847283955 GCA_034641835.2 Pinus albicaulis
TTCTGATTTTCTAGAAAGAATAATTTTCACCAGTGAAGAAAGGGGCTTTATTGGTTGAGCATCCTTCTTTACTAGCCATCTTGGGAACCTAGGATCTCCTTTCAGTTGTTAGACTTGTACAAAGGAACCCGCTCTGATACCAATTGTTGAACTCTTAGTTAAACTGAGAGGGGGGGGGGGGTGAATCAGTTTAACACATTCATAGAGTTTTAAACCTTTTATTCAAACTAACACACATCTTCATTTCATGTCCAGCTTAATATGTAAGCAATCTTAGAATATGAGCAGCAAATATCAATATAATAGAACAACAGACTTAATATGAGAGCAGAAGGTATTAAGCAGATGATATAAATCAGATCAACACATAAACATCATGCATAGAGACACCAAATATAAGTGGAAACCCATAAAGGGAGAAAACCACATCTTATTATTGTTGTGATGCAAAGGCAAGCTCCAACTCCCTCTCACCACTGTTTTTCTCAGGCACCAACCTACAAGAGGCTCCTACCTCAATTTTTCAAGCTACAACTTGCAAGGAAGCACCAACCTACAGGAGGCTTCAACCCCAGTCAGCTACAACTGACAGCTATCAAGCTGCAACTTGATAGGGAAGCTCCAACTTCCTCAATTTAACAAACTGAATGTTTGCTGATTTACCTGAGATATCAGCTCTATTCTGCAGGCACCAACCTATAGGAGGCTTTAACCCCAGTCAGCTACAACTGACAGCTATCAAGCTGCAACTTGATAGGGAAGCTCCAACTTCCTCAATTTAACAAACTGAATGTTTGCTAATTTACCTGAGATATCAGCTCTGTTCTGTAGCTTCTCTTTCTTCTCTTAATCTTCTCTTCTTTAAACATCTATATTATGCATTCTCTATATTTACTCTCTCTCTCTCTCTCTCTTTTTGAGCTTATCAAATTGATAATATATATAGAAATTTTCACATGACTGTTTGTATTTCATAAGGAATTTGAAGTGAACAGTCATGACTCTTTGGCTTCTGTCTCCTTATTCCTTTTTCCAGCTCATTTTTAGAATTACTACAATATGTAAAAATTCCCATGCTACAGTGGGATGTTGTCTTTTCCTTAGGATACTTGCCTTTGCATCACAAACAATTAAGAAAAATATTTACATTTACATTTTTCAGTTATACATCTCAATTCCACTCAGCTTCTTTTCTAAATTTTGGATTTACTGGCTTTGTCTTTTCTTGCTACTGTAGAGAACCTGTTTTATATACTTTCATTCACTGTGTTTGTGTGCACTTGTTTATGTGTTCCTATCAAACCTGTAATCTCTGTGTACCTTTGCATGCTCTCCTCTTCTTTTTCTTTTTTCATAACTGCATTCAAGTTTCATGCCCAATCATTTCCACATCTGGCAATCTCACACTTGTCCTATTCCACGCTCTGTCCCGGGCCCACAATACAATTGTTGGAATGTAATTTCCAACTGCGCAATCAGCAGAACGATGAACAGGTTGATGGCACAGTGTTTAAACCGACAGCATGTTGACGGAGATCGACGGATTACAGGAGGTTGAAAAACGCGGGGGTTAACGGGAAGGCACCCCCCGTAGTTGACTGGCCGATCGCGCGTTGACCGCCGATCAATGGCTATGGTTAACTGTGGGGCCTCACCCCATTTGATATGTACGGAGAAATGGGAGCCCCCGTAGACACCATAGTATCTCAACACATATAATATATGAAATTCGTCCATATGAATAACCCGACATCCGCATATTTAAATTATATTATAATTAATCAAATGTCAAGACCGTGGTAATATATAATATAATTACGAGTTCAAATTTATTGTCGAACATGATCACCAAGGTTGCCGCCTTATATTAATACCCAGAGTCCATTGCACGTATCTCCGACTTTTATATTACCTCCGGACCTTATATTAAGACCATAAAACGTCGAAAACCATAATTAAACCAATTCATTTATATATATGACTCCGCCAGGCCCCACAATTCAGTCAAACGACCAATCCACAGAACGCACCGTACCTCGCTTAATCTCCGTGCGCTTTTATTAAACCTCGCGCATCTTCGTTCAATGATCTCCGTCCGATGCTCCTCCGCCAGATCGACGGTTTATATCCATTTCACTCGGCGTCTTTGGTCGGTGTATAACGCGCGAAATTGCAAGTTAAACGGTGGCTTCCAATACCGCCTATGCCACGTGTCACAAAGTCTATGGAATCGCTGCGATTTCTGCAAAACCACCTTACGGTCGAAAGGTGGTGCAGAATTGGGAAATCCGCCTCCGTGAACCCGCTCGTGGTTTCAGTCCCCTCACTGTTCCTCCGGTCAAGGTTCCGGTTCTCCCTGTGCTCCAGGTTCCGTTCTTCATTCAATTATATATATATATATATATATATTTCGATTATGGTTCCGTTTTTTACTTTGGTTCCGCCTCTGACTATGGTTCCGCTCCTATTCACGCTGGTTCTTCGGTGTATGCATATATATAAACCATATATATATAACGCACCTACCATATATACCATCTCCATGTCAATCGAATAAAAGTGCTTTGTTAAAAAATGGCGGTAATTTCAAACATAATTCAAACAGTAAATGCTAACTGATTCAAACGCCCAGAATGTTATGTGTAACGCCCGACTGTATAAAAGATTCTATGAATTTATATATATATATGTACATATTCTTGGAATAACATATGTGGCTCTGCCTCTGCCACTTCTGTCACTCTGCCTCTGCCTCTACTGCTATGAAAACGGCTCTGTCTCCGTATTTGCTTCCTTCATTTGCTTCTTTGCTTCCATTATCTGTCTTTGTCTCCTTGTAACTGTTCCTGTCTCTACATCTGCTGTCTCCTTTGCCATCAATGACAACATTTCCAACATCTATTAGATAATTTTCAAGAAAACAAGCATAAGTGGAATCAAAGAGAAATTAAGAATTCTTCAATCAGACCTAGCAGAGCAAAACATCTAAACAATAGAAAGTAGACAGAATTAAGGTGCCTCTCAACAACATATCTCAATCTAAAATTTCTACTCTGTCATAAGGGAAATACGAACAATATGGAAAACATAATAAGACAAAAAATAAAACATCACCATTTGACAAATTCCATGAATTCTGCAAATGTGCTTGCTCCATTATCATTCAGTCCAACACAATTACAAAGCTTCAAAGCCAAAAAAAAAAATGGAACTCCTAAATTTCTTCAATTAGACTATAAATACCTTCAAAGTAACTACTTAAGATGGACTAAAGGACAGGGCAAGCCATAAACTTCTTCAGCCAAACCCTAATTAGTAAACTTCAAAGAAAAGGCCTTAAAAACAGTGTTTTAAGCTACACCAAAGGACAAGGCATACCATAAAATTATTTGTCTTGGCTCTATTAGATAATTTTCAAGAAAACAAGCATAAGTGGAATCAAAGAGAAATTAAGAATTCTTCAATCAGACCTAGCAGAGCAAAACATCTAAACAATAGAAAGTAGACAGAATTAAGGTGCCTCTCAACAGCATATCTCAATCTAAAATTTCTACTCTGTCATAAGGGAAAGACGAACAATATGGAAAACATAATAAGACAATAACTAAAACATCACCATTTGACAAAGTCCATGAATTCTACAAATGTGCTTGCTCCATTATCATTCAGTCCAACACAATTACAAAGCTCCAAAGCCAAAAAAAAAAAACTCTTCACCACTCAAAGTCTATGTGTTTTTCATCTCAACAATCAACCAACAACCACAACGAGGCTTACATGTAGTATTTAACTTCAAAATGATGAAGTAAACCCTAGCTATGGTTTCCGAAGTCATTAATTACATATTAAATGCATTTGACCATTGAGACCGTGCAAGGCCCAAGGCACAAATATCCCAAACTCATTAAATGAAAAAATAACTTCTAACATAACGTCTAAGCTAACTTTGGAGTTATTTTTCTTCAAGGCCTTCAAAATATCTTTTTCAATAACTTATGATGTGTTTTTTTGACTTTCGGGCAAGGGCGCAGGGCCAAGGTACAAGGGTGCAGTGCAAGGCCAAGGGCACAATGCCAAAACGGGAAAAATAACATGTTTTACATCTGAGTTTAAGAGGCCTTCCTGTGTCCAAATGAGCTCCATGATAGCTCATTGGAAAGCTTGTCCTATCTAGTTTCCAAATCTTCCTTTAGGTGATAGATTGGTGCCCATTTTCCTAGTAAAAAAAAATCTCTCCCAAGACTTCTAAGGGCACAACACTAGTGCTGAAAAGAGGGGAGAAAAGTTTTTTTTAGGTGGTGTTTGGCCCTTTTGAGGGACTAGTTTTGCTCCAAATGACCTAAAATTTTCCTAGGATGATGTCCTTGGCATGAGGAACATAAATATACAAGCCATTTTTCATTTGAGTGCGTCAAAGAAGAGTGCAGCACCAGTGGTGTTGTGCGTTTGGCCCTTTTTTCTGCAAGCCAAATAGTCAAAATTTCAAAATGTGCACCAAGTGCCAAAATTTGGAATTTACCTTGATGATCATGATTTGAATGCTTGGAGGGATACATCAAGAAGGATATTCAATTTTTCCTTCTCCTTTGCTTCATTTATGGCTTTAATACTTGCAAGGGCTCTTTTGAGCTTGGCCCTTGTAATTCTGTATCTCATGGCATAATTTCTTGCCATCTTCTTCTGTAAGTAAACGTTTCTTTTTTCCTTTTCAATCTGACCCTCTAGGTGCACAATGGATCTCTCTAGCCAAGATTCTCTATCATAACTGATTTCCATGGCAAGCAGCTCACTTGGTGTGAGCTACTCTGCCAATTCTGTCTCTTTCTCTCTTTCCTGGGCTAAAGCCTTCTTCAACCCAATTTCCCTTGGCCTCTTCCTAGGAAGTTGTTCTTCCTCATCCTCACTGTCATCAAGAGTGCCCAAGGTCTCATCTAGCATAGTCTTGGCCTTTCTAGCCTCTTTTCGGGCTCTAATTGCCCTGACCTCACTGATGGATTTCTCTGTCTCTAACTGCTTGTTCTCTAGCTCAAGATAGTTGATCACATTCTTTTCCCTACCAAGTTTAGCTTGTAGCTCACTAATATTGGCATCCTTTTTTTTGAGCAACATGTTTGTAATCATCTCCTCATCCTCATCCTCAAGGTCAATAAGTTGAAACTCTTTTTCAGTTTCATGTGTATCCTCCTCTTCAGTGATAGGTTCTATGACCTTTTCCTTACCCTTGTCAAGTTTTTTTGTTGATGTAGAAGGCATGGCCCCTTGCACCTCAAGTGCAGAAACCACATGCCTGTATCCCCTCTGCTATGTCAAAGGAAAATTTTCAATGTCAATCATCTTAGTGCCATCTCTCCCACTGTCTCCTTCACTGCTAGATGCTTTGGTGTCATGAGATGAGGGTGAAGGGCCGTGGGAAGGTGATGAAGGAGAATCATCATGAGGTGAAGGAATGTGAGTGGATGTTGATGTGGATGGGTCATCATGGGGTGAAGGAATGTGAGTGAGTGGAGATGTAGGAACAGTAGGAAGTGATGGAGAAGTAGGAATGGGAGGATGAGATGAGGAAGGTATATCTTGCTGATGATGGCCTTGTGGAGCAGAAAAAACCTCATTGGAAATGAAGGTCTCCCATGTAATTCCTTTCTGTTGTAGTTGGTGCATAACCACCATCTTGATGAGTGAGTGATGGAAGAGGCTATGCATTTGCTGAGGATAATATCTCTTTTGCACTATGTAGGCCATTTTTTCAATGATTTGGAAAAGGTAATATGGTATATGCAGCATCCTCGCTCTAGTAAAATGCATAAGAAGTCGGATGTGATATGAGTAAAGACGGGGAAACCTTCCCTCACATGTGAAATACTTCATGATAATCCTCATCATAGGTGCATATCTATCAAGCAGATGTGAAAAAGGAAAGACGGACTTGTGGTGATCCTTATACCTAGGTAACCCCTACAAGATTTACTCGTTTTTCATGCAAATTGATAATGAAAATTATTGTTAGCTCATGGTGGTTTTGTACTTGCTGCACCTTCTCACAAAATTCAAAGCAGCCTACATGTTTGAAGCAGGAAACAGTAAGGGGAGATGCCATGAGCTCTCTTGTATTGAAGGGTTAAAATCTATTTATATTTCCTCCTTTATGATCATGCTTCCTTGGCATTTTGGCCGCACTACCATTATCTTCACCCTCTGACATGTTTTAAACTCTGTTTGGAAACCCTAGGGTTGTTGTGAAATGAGATGAAAGGAGGGTATCAAATGGCAGTTTTGAAAATGAATCGAATGAGTGAGAATGAGGGGAATGGATTTTGTGTCAAGAAAGATGAATGGAAGTTGTCAAACAATGTAATGACCCCTGATTATGATTGTTTTTCTTCAAGGATGATTAAAATAGGAAATAAACTGGGATTTCAAGCTTTAGAATTAGGGTTTCTTCTCAGGGTTTCATTCCATTCATTATAGGATGACCAAAATAGCTTGAAGATGAGCTCATTTAATGTACTTACATCTATCAACACTTGGATAACCTTTGACAAAGACTTGAAGGAGTTTTGGAGTGATTTGAGTGGTTGGAGGGTTTAGAAACCCTTCCTGTCCAAGCGCGTAGTGCCAAGGCTAAGGGCGCAATGCCAATTCTGAGCGCGTAGCGCCAAGGCTTCTTCAAAGGTTGCTGTCAGGTAAGAGCGTAGCACCACTCCTAGTGCAAAACGCCACCTCCTAGGTGTGCAGTGCCTTTAGAAAATGAGTGGAAGAAAACTAGCAAACGCACAGCGTATTCTCCCAGGTGCGCAGCGCCAAGGACGCTTGGCCAAATTTCGCTTGAAAACTCACAATTTCTCCCTTGCTGAGCGCTCTTGATTTTTTGAAAAGCAAGAATGAATCATTTGAAATGTGAAATGGGCTTTCATGGATGATAGGAATTTGATTTAATTATGAAAACCCACTTTCTAATGTCAAAAGTCCTTTTTCTTTTCTCACTAACCCTTTTACACTGTTTGCATGCAGATTTGCTAAAGTGACGAATTTGACCTTTCTTTTGGTCATAGAGGCATGAAAATTTCATTTAAACACCTTTGGGATTTAATCACACATACTAGCATTTTCAAAATCTTCTCTTGTTTCCACCATGGAGTTCAACTAATCTTTTCACCTTCTCTGGCCACTTTCTTCAAAACCCTAGGTGTCTGCAGCTCTTTTATAGCAATCATCAGTGTTGTCTTCTAAGTTCTCTATAGCCATTTCAAGTTCATTCATTGATATCCAGTTCACCTCACCTTTCCATATTTCATCAATATTTTCTAATAGACTTTCTTCATGTTTGGCCTTGTGTGCTTCTTGCATGTCATTTTCTGCAAGTGATCACTATTTTGGCACTCAACTGGACCATCAAGTTCAAAAACCTAGTTCTCTACAAGACAAATGTGTTCCCCTTTCCTTTGCTATAAATTGTCTTCATTTCGGAGTATATAGTCTACCTCATCAGTACCTTTTGCTAATAAATCTTTCAACACTCCTATAGAAGTGCCAAACTATTTCCATTTTTCTCATTTGCGGACTTTGAACTAATAAGGTAATCTTCTTTGGATATTTTAGGTCCTTCTTGAATAACCATGTCTTGAAATTATATTACATCTGAGATAGGTTCTAGAAAAGGAAAAGCAGTGCCTAAAACATCCAAGGATGATCTTAAAACATGTAAAAACCCTAATGACCTAGTGGGAGGGTTCTTTGACATGATTTTGGCTGAAATTTGACTTGGATATTTTCAAGTGAAAACTGAGTATTTGTTACATCTTATCATTCCCAAAGGGACATTGAAATGAGTCATCACTAGGAAACCCTAGATGGAGGATGGAGTCTATTAATAGGGGAAAAAATGGGGCAATGAGGTCATAGGCAGAGAAGGAGGATGGAAATGAAAGGTATAAGCTCATAAGGATTTTTTAGGAGTAACAGGGTGACCATGAAATGGAAAATTGATAGAATAGTGAAAAAGTTTCTATAAGTATAATGAAGGTAGTGATATTTCTAAAACTCAAGATATTCAAGGAATATTGTTTTCAGAAATCTATAAACATCCTATAGTCATCTAAAGAAAGTGAAAAATACTGATGACTAACACCAACCTAGGCTCCAAGAATATTAAATCAACCTAAGTTGTTCCAGGGCTTTTAGAGTGTTTGTATCAACCAACGACTCTAGGAACTATTAACACAACACACAAACATAAGGAAACTAAGCACCAACCATAAAAAAAAACAAGTGGAAAAACCCAAAACACCATAGCTATCCATGAAATGGCAAGACAAGACTAAAGCCAGTATCAATCCAATCAAACTCCATCCCAATGATAACACATAACTAAGAAATCACTTGCATATACCATGCATGCCAAAAATAGCAAGGAAATAATACATGAAACTCGATATTTGCAAATCAATACATATGTAGCCGTTGATCCACTTGTTCCCTTGTGCTTTCCTACTTTCCTTTTCCTTCATTCTCCAAATCCAATGTATTCAAAAGTTCTCCAATAATACTCTAGGTGTGCAAGAGTATGAGAGGGTGACAGAATAGAAGACAACTCCAAGTTAAAACTAAAAAAAATCATTAATTGACCCGCATAAGCATTTTTATCATTGAGGCCTCTATTTTATTCATTTTACTTCATTTTCTCTTCAATTTCCCTGTCATTCAAATTTGTGACCCTTCACCATTATTTTCTCCTCTTTCCCTTATTTCATAAATAAAATTCCAATTATTACCACTTTGACTTTGTCAATTTCCTTAGACATAAATAAACCAAATGTGACACCCACTAGTATTTTTTTTTCCACCATTCAGCTTGGAATACATGTCCCATGACCTTGATCTTATATTTCCTATAAGGAAGATCAATAAGGGTTGTTACCGTTGAATTTAGTGACAACAAGATGTCAGTGAAAAATGGTTCTTGGGGCCCATGTGGCTTTGAGAGTGTGGCATTACAGAGGAAGCCATGCAGTGTTCAAGTATACATAAGTATATGTGTGTGTTTGTGTGTGCATGTGTGTGTACTTACCACTAAAATTGTTATGGGGGGATTTTCACTCTGATGATCATCGTTACAGGTAGGGTAATGATTTTGGACTGCAGTCTTAAGAAACCAATTGGTGAACATTGAGCTTGGGTTTTGGAACAACTGGGAGATGTGTTAGTTTGTTGGAATGGGGGGCGCCTAGAGCTATAGTGTAGCATGGTTATTGGGTTGGCATCTTGGGCATGGATGTATGGATTTTTTCGATTACTATTTCCCATGGGGTTGTAGCCTCAATTGGGAGGTGACTTGTGGTTTGAAATTAACATATTGTGCAGTCCATCGTACATTGTTACGCAAAGATTTGTAACACCAATTTTCCACATCTACCCAAGTAATCGACCAACCAGAGTAAACATGCGATGAGAGGCTACTATAATGAGATTCAACCTCCTAGGCGTTGGGCAGTGAAAAAGGTATGAAATCATTGTGTATTTTCTCATTCTTTTACTATAGACATACTCCTTTTTACCTTAGAAAGGTAATTTATTATAAGAGTTATAGTAGAATTGGAGAGATGTATGTTTATTATAAAAATATGATTAAATATTTCTTTTTGTTGATAAAACAAGAATTAGATGAAGTGAAAAGTTGTACCAAAGGCGAAGCTGAGATGGATGCAATTGCTGCTTTACCAGCGTTAAACCACATCCAGCCAAAGACAAGGAAATCCAAACGCCTTGCCAAGAAAAGGCTAGGGACAGCTTCGCTTCGATCAAAGTAAACCAAGATGATAACTAAACGAAGGGAAGCGAATCCCTCAGGATCCTTCGATCCTGAGGGATCGCTGTTCAAACTCATCTTATTCCTTGTCTTTTCCATCAGGGTCTGTTATATAAAGCAATGTCCTTTAGTGATCGGAGGGTCGGAAATTTCTCATATTCAAACATTTCCTCTATAATATTGTGTTTATTAACTCTCGGCTTTAAGAGAGTAGTCTTTATAATACTTTATGTTCGATTAATATCAAAGACGTGTTTCGTTTCATCTCTTAATTTTTGAAGTAGCCCAACAGTATTTCACTGGTGCTAAGGGCTCGGCTTTGGTGGAATTACCTTGTTGTTTGTATTCCTAATATTTTCTTAGTGTTGTGTGAAATTGTGTTTAAAGTTTATTACAATTGCAGAGTTGATTGACTACTGTTGGATTGAATACAGATTCAATTGTGATCATTAACGAATTGCATTGAAGTGCATTCGTTGTTTATTTACCTTGCCATCGTTATAAAGCTTTGATGTTCTATATTCAATTCTAGTTGTTGTTCTATTAGTTTGTGATTTGTTATAATTAACTGTTGAGTAGTATTGGCTGTCGACAGGATTGGAGTATGGAGATTAGTTGCTTGATTGAGTTAAGATTATAATTGTTGTTCAATTCATGTTTCTATTCCATTTCTATTTATTGTTCATTTCAGATTCATAGCTTCAGATTAGCAGATAGATTGGTTACAGTTGTTGTAAATTCATAGGAATTACGAGTTGTTGTTCCTTTCTAGCCTTTGAAGTTCCTTTCAGTTATTTTTATTAGTAAGTAGTTTGAGTTTGATTTCATTTATATTGCTTTAAGAACAAGACCACCAACTGTAGAGAACACTGGTTACTGCTTCCAAGTTCCCAGGTTGGTTATCTTGCCTTAGTATGATTTCAGTTGCATCGATTTCTAAGGGAAAGAGTTACTGCTACTGTATCCTTGATCGATGGTTTGCAGATTGATGTAGTTAAGATTTCAGAGCATTTCCATTTATGTTACTGTAATTATATTTCTTTACAAGCATCCATTTACTTTTGTATTCAACATTCTGTACTACATCTTCATAGCATTACTCTTAGTTAATTGCAGCCTCAGACAGAGTACACTCTTGAAATAAAAAGTCGCTCCCGGATTGATAATTAATGTAGGCTAATTAGGTGTTCAAAAGATACCTTTTTATGACTCAACATTTTGGCACCGTTGTCGGGGAGAGTGTATGCCATTTCAAAGGAGTGATGCACATCTGATTTTCTTCTTCTTGCAAAGAATTGAGTATTAAAGATGGAAGGTAAGAACCTACGCACTGGGCAAGAAACAAACTTGCTCATAGCCCACTTCACAGCGGAATTAGGTAAGCTTCTTTCTTTAGGCAGGAATGAAGGTTTGTTTTCTTGAATGAATAGACCAACTAAGAAAAACAAAATTCCTCCTAAAATTGAAAAACCTAAGGGACCGATGACCCTTGGGCGGACAACTTTTATTGACGAAATCCTTAAAAGAACTGAATCTCAACCATCAATAGGATTTAGAAAAGTTATCTCTAGACAACATACTAGTTCCCTTCAGGATACAGAGTCACCATCTGAAGCCTTTGCTGAGATACACAGTCAAACAGAGGGAATTGAGCAAGATTCCCAAGAAATTGAGAATCCTTGCATAATTTCCCCTCAATAAGGGAACTCTAGTAATCTCCGTGAAGGAGAAGGGGAAACAGGAGACCCAAAATATCCTATTGAAATAGCCCAACCAGTAAGAAGTCCAGATAAGGAAAGTGTTGTTAAAATTATTCAAAACCAAGGCCCTGAATCACCTCAAACAGTAGGTCAACAAGGAATACTCATTGTTCCAAATAAGGGAAGTATTTTCAAAGCCATTCCTACTCCTGCTAGTCAGCCTAGAAATTCCTTGGAGATCCCAGAAGGATATTGGCACATTTTTGACCAAATGACCCAGAACCAAAATCAGAACCAATAGACACCCCAGCAAACCTCTACGCTGCAATATCCTATAGTAGATATTGTAGTAAATGCACCTATGAAGGCCATTCCCCTTCAACATATTCCCACATTTCATGGCTTAACATCAGAATATCCAGATGCATTTTTGTTTGAATTTGATGTGTTATGTAGGGGATATGATTATACCACCGATCCCCAAAAACTAAAACTTTTCCTCTCTACATTAAAAGGGGAAGCCTTACGATGGTTTATGGGATTAGGTGGGGGTGTCATAGCTGATTGGGATTAGATGAAAGCTGCATTTTTAAAGAAGTATCAAGATTATTGCAGGTCTCGGGAACTAAAAGATGAAATATTCCAAATGATAGCAAAACCAAATGAAACCTTGGAAGAATATGTGGAACGGTTTCAATACAATATTCATAGATCTCCTTATGCATCTTTACCCTTACCTGATAATGTGTTGAAAACTACATTAATTAGGGGAATGAAAGATCAATGGGTTGAAACATTGAATATTATGGGAAAATGTGATATATATCAGGAAAGTTATGCTAACATCATTGATTTGTGTATTAGGAGTTCGAGGGGCAACACAAGGTTAAAATCAGCAGAACGTGATATGATTACAAGAGAAAATAAGACCTCTAATGAAGGTGTGACTCATGCAGAGATTGGAAATCTGATAGAAGATTTTAAGACAGATATATTTGGGACTCTAACAACGCAGTTCAACATCATGCAAGCCAAACAAAAGCAAGTAGAAGTAGAGAAAAATTTGATGATATTCTGTCCTAGATTCAGGAAGAAACACAGCCACAAAGAACGCCCGTTGGATGTAATCAAAGTTTGTGCCATTTGCAAGAAAGATCACCCTACAAAATGATGTCCTTCACTTCCTGGCCTAAAATCAATTTATAAGGAGGTAGAAGAAGAATCATAAGTGGTATGTCTGCTTAATCAGTGCTGACAATGGTAGCCACGACAATCAGGTATGCCAACTGATCCATTTTCTTCTTTTCAACTTCCTCAATATAATGCTCAACAATATAGTGGAATGTGGCAAAATCAACCACCTTTCCCCAATTGGTCACAACAACCATTCCCTACATCATCATGGATGAACCAAAAAAATCAAACTAATTGGCCTAATTTTCCTTTCTGCCCACCATTTTGGAAAAATAATAATTATCCAACACAATAGTCCCCCTCTACTTCCCAGAATCAGGCCTGGCATTCAAACTAGAAAAGACCTATAAATCAGCCAGCTGGAACAATCCCTCTCTCTCAACCTACATTGCCAGCTCCCTATACAAAGCCCCAGACCAACTTAAGACCACAACTCCTAGCCCAGCCCAACCCAAACCCAAACAATAGGCCAGTTTAGTCTGTCCAAATAATGGAACCCCCAGAATTAGAAATTGAACTAAGGGAGTGTAATGACCTTCAATTAAGGTCTAGGCACATAGTAGAAACAAAGAGAAATAATGACGTTCATATTGAAGATCTGTTACTTGTAGAACAAACATTATAGAAAGAGAAGGAGGTTCAACAACAAAATCAACAACAAGTAACAACTTCCTCTCCACCATTCCCAGAATGATTAATGATACCGCGCCCATTAGAACATCCTAATTTTGATCTTCTGGGGTAATTAAAAAATTTATGTATAAAAATCCCTCTCCTTCAAGCTATCCAAGATATTCCTATATATGCAAAAACCATTAAGGAATTATGCATAAAGAAGCCAAAGAGGAGAACAACCACCAATCCAACTGTCCAAATAGTCAGTACTTTATCTGACTTATTATCAGGGATGGAAACACCCGTAAAATATGAAGACCCAGGAAATCCCATAGTGATAGTGCAAATCCATGGGAAACTATTTCCAAATGCCTTAGTTGATTTGGGAGCAACAATAAATATTCTGACAACCACCACCTATCAAAAACTTGGCATTACATCGCTAGAACCAACAACAACCTTATTGGAATTGGATGACCGATCGGTAGTCAAACTAGAAGGTACACTACAAGATGTAATGGTATATGTAGATTCCTGGGAATACCCTGTTAACTTCCTGGTTATCAATCCAAAGAATCGGCCAGAAGGACACCCGTTAATCTTAGGTACACCTTCGTTGGCAACTGTCGATGCTTATATTGGATGCCGACAAGGCAACATGACAATAACAAGGGAAAACCATGTCAAGAATTTAGCTTTATATCCCCCAACCCAGCCAAGTCTATCAATAATCAAAACAAGAAAACAACCTGTATCATATCTTATGGAAAATATGAGATCACCTCTAACTATAGAAAATGCTCTTGATTTCAAAGATCAAACAAAGGATGATATCATCAATAGTTTTATTAATAAACCACAAATCATATCCCATCTATAATGTGTTAGGGTCCCGTGATTCGGCCGATTGGTAAGCCAAATGACGATGTAACATCAAACTAGTCTTTGGAGCTCGAGGACCTAGCCTTCTTGGACTCAGAGAGGGCTCTCTCTATATGTGTAAGAGATATCTGTGTGTTTGCTTATTATGTTCTGATTTTAGGCTAGTTATGAAGTAAGTTTTTTATTTTTGTTTTTTAGGTTGTGAGGGATGAAACTGATCAAAGGTATAAGATAGGCAACAAGATGATAGATTAACTGGGCTATGGGGTCAAAAGGTCAAGAAAGCTATTAGATGACGATACAAGGCTGTTGAAGGGCCGATTTGATTCAAGGTAGAAAGGATCTTTGGGAAAAATGGAGTAAATGGACATCAAGTTTGTGAAAAACAAAGGGTTTCAAGCATAAATAGTTTAATAGCAGACATAAACATGGTAGGGAAAACCATTAATCATGAAAAATGTAACTATAAGCTAATCAATACATCGAAATAAACATTCAAGCCATGCATAGAGACTTTTAACTCTCTAACTTCAGGAAATGGCTATCAGACTTTGGGGAAAACACATAAGGCAGACTAACAACTCAAAACACTATGTCGGAACACCTAAACACAGTTCTTCAAGTCATTGGGTACTTTGAAAACAATATTTGCATAGTTTTAGACAAAGGGCTAGATTGAAACTAGGCCTCCTTGGTTCAACAAGATGATAATCTAATCAGTCAAAGAGATAGTTTCATGGATGGAACTATGGATAGCCATAGGTAATCAGGGCGTACCATAAATCATACTTAGCAATACATAGAACTATGAATGAAACAAGCAACAATATCCTCAAGTTACTAAAGAGCAATTAAGAATTCTTTAATATGACTAAGGAGGAAGAAAACATGAAAGCTATGAAGAATCAGGAAATTTGAGGTGCCTCCAAGGGCATATCTCAAATTTATTCTCTACTGATCTATAGCAAGCAAGAAACATGTATTCATGAATGAAAACTAGAAGACAAAACATAGAAAGAAACACTATACCATTCTACCAAGTCATGGAATCCATCAACAATCCTTCATCATTCATCCAAGAACATCCAAGAGGCAATCCAAAATCATAACATAAGTATTTATTCCAAAGCTCATATGACCATATATTGCTTCTCTTCTCAATTTCAGCCTTATTTACAATGAAAGCCTTGTGGAATAAATAGGCCAAAGTGAGGAAAACCTCATGGTTCAACTTGCCATCATATTGGCCTAATCAAAATATCTAATCTTGTCCTTGAGGCTTTGCAAAGCCCAAGGCACAAAAATATCTCATAAAATATATAAAAAATGCTAAAAAAGGAAAAATAATTGACTTTGCATCATTTTTCATGTGCAAAAATAGCTAAACGCACATTTGGAAAAAGCAGATTTTAGAGGTTCAAAAATTACAAAAATATTTCAAATTTACATCAGCAAAAGGTCCCCTGACTTGCCAGCAACATTTGGCAGCCTTCCTGGTGTCAAAAAGAGGCTCATGATAGCTCGTTGGAAAGCTTTGAGCGTCTAATTTCTAGAAAAACTGAAATTTTCCGAATCTGATGCCTGAAAGTCGTCTAAAACTTCACCTGTGTGTAAAAAACCAAAACATTACAGTTTGCTGATAGACCGGGCAGAGTGTGCAAAAAGTGAGCCCTTTTCGCCATTTCGAGGAAGAAAACGATCTCCAAATGTCCAAAAAATCGCTGAGGGTGTGCCCATGAAATTATGGCATCCAATGATACCATTCTCCTCCTTGATGAATCCCCAAAATGAAAGGGCGAATTTGATGAGTTTTGACCAAAAACTCAAAAATGCCAAAAAACCAAAACATGTCAAAATGAGACCAAAATCGGTGTGTATGACCCTCAAGGGTCCTTAGCAACATGCTCTGAAGCAGAAGCCAAAATATGAAGTCTTGATATGTCTCTCTTCACTTTCCATGTCGGGCGCTTCCCTTTAGCCTCCTTTAGCTTTTCTTGGGCATCTTTTAACTTGCGTCGGGCAAACTGATTTAGTTTTTGATAATGCTTTGTCATCCTCCTTTGTAGCTCTAAATCCCTATTTGCCTTCTCAAGCTTCCTCTCCAAATGTTCATTGACTCTTTCTAACCATGCCTCCTTATTGTTTTCAATCTCTTGCTCAAGCAGTGCAGTGAGGGGAGTGGATTGGAGTAGGGCTTGCTCTTCTTCCTTTTGCTTTTCAAGGGCTCTTTTAAGCCCTATGGTTCTAGGCCTTTTCCGCCTAGGTTTGTATTCTTCTTCACCTTCATCAAAATCACCTATGAGCTCCTCTATCCTTGCTTGGGCTTTGGCGGCCTCCTTCTTATACTTGATCGCCCGTGTCTCATAGACAGCCATATGGACACTCATTTGTCTATTTTGGATCTGCAAGAATTGATTGAAGTTCCTTGCCTGATGAAGGTCATTCTATAATACATCAATTTGGCCCTCTCTATGGATTAGAAGGTTTTCTATAATCTTGGCCTCGTTATCACTGTCGTCACTTTGGATTGGGATGACACCCAATGCACCTCTATGCTCATGACCTTCCCCTACCTTGCCTTTTCCTTTGCCCTTGAAGGCTAGTCTTACGCTCTTCCTCCTAGGCAAGTCAATGATAGGCTTCTTTGAAAACTTTCCTTTGCTACAGAGAGCTCTTGTCACATTTGGAGTGACAACCTTGGGCACCCTCTTTCTTTCAGTCTTGGGCTTGGCTTTTTCGGGAGAGGAAAGCATGATTCCTTTTCCTTTGTCATCTTGCTTATCATCCCTTTGAATTTTCTCTTCTTTTTTAGGCTGCTGTGTATCTTGAAGAGGCTGTTGTGTGTCTTCTTTAGGCTGCCCCTGCTCCTCAACATCATGCTACTAAAACTTCTTCCCTTGATCATCAATACCATGCTGCTGTTCTGCCTCAATCTCCTGTTCATTTTGTGGTTCGACCTGCTGCACTAGATCATCATCTTTGTGTTGTTGTTCATCACTCTCCTCTCCTTGCTCTTGCTGCTAACCTTCACCACTGTCATGTTGCTGCCCCTCATCTTCATTTTGCTACTCTTCATCCCTTTCTTCATGCTCATGCCCTTCCTCTTTTTGCTGTTCACTCCCCTCTCCTTCTCCATGCTCCTTTGACGGTTCTGTAGTGAATTTGAGCTTTCTAGGAGTAGGTCTGCTAGAGGAAGGCGAGGGGAAATGAGTGGGAGATTTGGGGGATGTATGGACTGGAGGGACAGTGGAGAAATTCGAGTGACTAATGAAAACATCCCAAGAAACCTCTTTCTTCTCCAGCTGGTGAAGGATGATGATTTTAATAAGAGAATGATGGAATAGAGAGGCTATTTGCTGTGATGGGGGATTCTTCTGGACTGAGGAGGCCATTTTCCATTAGGGGAATTTTGAGGTCTAAAATGGGCCTCCTAAGGAAATTATAAAATAATAGTGGAAAAAATCAAATAAGATTTGATGACATGATCAAATTTTAGAGGGAAAAATGAAAAAACTACTTTTTCACCTCTTTCAACTGACCTCCCGCTCAAATTCTGAGCGGGAGTACTCCGTTTGGATGAATTTACTCCTCATCCAAGGAGGTACTTACATAAGCTGTATACCACCTACTACACTGAAATGAAAAATACATCAAAAAACGTGATTACAATCACGTTTTTTTACGTATTTCTCATTTTCCGTGTAGTAGAGTTCATCGAAAATATGCAACATGGGTACTCCTTGGATGAGGAATTAAATTTTTCATCCAACGAGTACTCCCACTCGAAATTTGAGTAAAAATTTTGGGAGATAAGTTGAAAATACGAGTTGAAAAAGTAGTTTTATTATTTTATTATTTTTTAATATTTGTACCTTTTTATTTAAAAAATGGTGAATCATCCCCCATGGTTGAAATCATCATTTTGAATCCTATTGGTTGTTATAAAGTTTATTTTGTTGTACATTTTTCTTAGGAGGCCCATTTTAGACCTCAAAATTCCCCTAATGTCAATGCTTTTGCACAAGAAGAAAGGAAGGTTGAGCTGCTTGGTTCTTGTGAAGTGCAGCAACATCCGGATGTGGTGTGCATAAACTTGGGAAAATATCCCTTCACAAGTGAAATACTTCATTATAATATTCATAAGGGGAGCATAGCTAGCTATAAGATAAGAGAAGGGAAAAATAGCGGGGCATGCTTCTCTGTGCTCGGGCTTGAGGAAGGGTTTGTAGTCATCCAAGTCTAAATAGGCTTGCTTGAACCATTTCTCACCAATGTATGGGATTTTAGTCACCTTGGATATGGATCTCGGGGAGAACTTGAAATCAAGGCCTGCCACTTGAAAATGTTTGTCTTTGAACCTCAAGGCGCACAAATGTGTTAAAGGCGAGAAGCTTTTCACTTCTTGTACCCTCTGGCAGAAATCCAAACATCCCACCTCATGAAAATTGAAAAGGATAGATGGGTGTGCATTGACTTCCTCAATAGAAATTGGCTCATACCTCTTGTGCAACCCACTTCTACTATCTTGCCTAGGAGGCATATTGACTTGGATGCGCTCCGGCAACACCAAAATGCTTCAAAGTTTTTTGAAATGCCTTCTTCAAACCAAACTCTATCTCAGCCTATCAACTCACTGTTTTATAAGGCAACAATGTTTTTGAATGTTGTGTAAAAAGTCCCCTTTTTGATATGAGACCCCTGTTCCTTCAGAATGTTGTCTTTCCCCTGGACATACAACTCAACAAATAAATTTGAAGAACAAAAACATAGTCAATCAGGATACATAGTCAATAGTGATCTTTCTTATGGAAGGGCACCCATATTTGGTGTTTGAGGCAATAGGACACCCTTGTCTTTGTAGAGGAAGGAAAAACAAAAGCTTTTTATTCAAAAACAATGCTCTTTGTTTAGGCCACTCAACCAATAAATTCAACAATATGAACACAGTCAACCAGAGTGTGTCTATACAGTCCAAATCCACTGTACATAGGACAAGGTGGCAAAGCTTGAAATGTTTCTGAGGTGGTAGCAAAGGTCTTGCAGCAGTCAAGCACCAACAAACTTCTTTTCAAACAAAATATTTGCCCTCATTATACTCTACTGTCCCTTCATACCAGTTTTGACAAAAACATCTCCGAATGCAAGGGTGGCTTCATTTACTGATGATACTTTATGGAATGGAAGGTCACAATACCACTTTTGTCCTTTTATCAAACAGAGGATATCTTTGGAAGGTCACAAAAGCTCATAGGATGGCTACTACCGCAAACTTCATCTCCTTCCCCGCATTTAGTCTTGGAAAACACAGTATTTTTCCACCCTTCAGATTTTGAAAATAGAAAATATGCAGTGGAGTACCTTCAGATTTTAATGGCAAGGCTTGGCTGAGCATTTGAGTTTCTTTGGAATCAATTTGGAGACGAGTTAAGGGATAATAATATGCGCGACGCGCTTAAAAGAAAGAGTACCGCGCAAAATAGGTTGTCGGGTTGACTATCAGGCCGACAGGACCGACACCTACAGGCGCGCCGCGCAGCCTTGTATCACAGTGCAAAAATCACACCTGAGCGCGCTGTGTACGCTTACAGGCACGTCGCGCAAACTCCGACCCTTGAAAAACCCTGTTTTTTCATTTAAACCTCCTTCTCTGGTTTTGAGGGCAGCAAGAGGGATCTTCTGCTCGGGCTTTGGAGTTTGCAAAATGAAGTTTGCAACGGTCCTTTGTCCTTTTGAAATGCAATGAGTCGAAAAACCCCTTATCTTTGACTTATGATGATTTTGAAAGTGTTGCTCTTTAAAATAATGCCTTGTTTTGCTTTAACAACCCAAATGATTTTAACTGTTAGTAAAGAACGTGCCTGCATTTAAAAAATTCTTAATAGGTATTAACCTATTCACTTTATAAAAAAATTCAAAAGGTTGAACTTTATTCACTGTGCTGATATGTCTGGAAGGTGATTTCTGCCACTGTTAGACCTTTTGGAACCTAGTGCTTCACCTCTAACAAATTGCAACAGCAGGGTGCTTTGACTTGTTTTCAAAGGGAAAGTGTCCACCTTTGTGACAGTGGCATACATACCTTGCTCTTAATGCTCTAGAGTTAATGCTGCCCACTGTGAAACTAATCTTGATTATAGGTGCAAAACTGCAATTGCATTCACCTATGTTTTATCATTCTCTGTCTAAAAAGGGTGCTTTTTCTAACACCTCTCCCTTACTCAAAATGCATTGATATGGTACCATTGACCATTTTATAATAAACATGCCTATATCTGTTTTGAAATCCTCTCCATAATCTGAAAGTATGTCAAAGTCCTTTTTGCATATTATGAACAAATGTGTTCAGTTGTATTGCCTCTTGGGAAGATAAGCTCAGATTTCCTTTGTCAACTATGATATGCATATTTGAAAGACACCCTTTTATGAGTATAGAGACCAGTACTCTTTAAAACATGATCATCATTAGTTCTTTCGCCTGTGCAATAACCCATCTCATCAACCACTCTTCAATTTGGTTTTGTTGGAGCTGCAGACTGACTTTTGACAGAAACCCTGTTAAGAGATAAGCTTGACCTCCTTGGATTGCAGTGGTACCCCTGCTTTCCTTCTTGGTCTCTTACCTTGGTTCTCTGTTTCAACTATTTCCTTACTGTTCTTACTACTCATTCTTCGATCAATCACACCTTGAACCAGTAAATGTCCTGGCCCTCTGCTCATGAACGAAGGAGGCTCTTCACTTGGCAAAGTGTCTGATGCTCTTTAACCCCTGTCTTAATCAATGTAGAAAGTTTGATGAACATGTTTGACAAGGGTTTATTTTATAGATGATGGCAGGAAAACAAACTTTCAAAAAACACTACTTTCACCTCTGCCTTCAAACATCACCTTACTTCAGAAAACCCTAGTCACTGTCTCACTATTAGCTAAAAACAAATCTGTCTCACAGTCAGTTGCAATTCTTCAAGTCAAACATTGGCCATCGCCCTCTACTTATAGATGAAGGAGGCACCTTTAACCCTCTGCTTATAGATGAAGGAGGTTCTTTGGTCTTCAAACCCTCTGCTTATAGATGAAGGAGGTTTTTAGCCATGACAGATCAATCAGCCCTTGACAGTGTTGTTTTTTCTTCTACTATCCTTTCAGGGCTTGAATGAGGTCACGAGAACTTGATGAGAAGCTCTTGGCTCTGTGCTGCATCTCAGGCTCAAGATAACATTGAGAAGCAGTTGTCTTCTTATGTGGAGCCAAGAATTTTTTTCTGAGATGATGATATGTTTCCTATCCTTGAAAGATCTATTAAACACTGTAAAACACCTAAAATCAGGTTGAGAATATGGTCTATGTATCGCTGAGACTTAAGGGTGTATAAGTGGCGTGACTTAGGGCTATAACTGACTTCATTAGTAGAGTGGGAGGTCTGTTATGACTGGTCTATAGCAGATGGAGGTTTTTGGCTCTTGGATAGTTTACCAAGGGTGAAATGCCTTAGAGCGCCACTTCCTAACTTAGGGGAGTTTCTTTGAACAAATTTGGATCGTCTCTTTAGAGCTGATAGACAGACAAGTATGGCTGAGACTAGGTAGGTTTTGATAATGAGGTTTCATCTCGTCATGGGCGGATTGGAAGGTAGGAGGGAAAAAATTTTTATGGGTGTTTTCCCAGCTGGAAAATTTGACAAATTTTAGATCGGGTGTTGGAAAACTAGGCTGTGACAACTAGTCATCACTAACAAGTAAAAAATACTGATGACTAACGTAATGTCACATGATCAAGGCAAAATTTGATAATAAAGAAGAAGAAGATCCTTTGAAGGACATTCCTGATCAATTAATACCTACTACTTCTATGTACAATAGTAAGATTGTAGAAATTGAGTTGGGAAAAACTCTAAACATTAACAAAAATCTGACTGCTGAACAAGAAGAGAAGTTGGTCCAATTACTGTGAAAATAAAAAGCAGCCTTTGCATGGGATTACCCCGATATGAAAGGAATTGACCCTCAATTGTGTACACACCACATCTACATTGAAAAAGATGCGAGACCCATTCGCTAACCCCAAAGAAGACTAAACCCTCACCTTAAAGATATTGTGAAAGCTGAATTACAAAAACTATTGGATGTTAATTTCATCTACCCAATATCTGATAGCAAGTGGGTCTCTCCATTAGTATTGGTACCAAAGAAGAACGAAAAGTGGAGAATATGTGTAGATTACTATGAAATTAACAAGGCAACATAGAAAAACCACTTTCCCCTTCCTTTCATTGACCAGGTATTAGACACATTGGCAGGAAAGAAATTCTTTTCTTTCCTCGATGGCTTTAGTGGGTACAATCAAATCCAGATTTCCCCTGAAGACCAAGACAAAACTACTTTTACCTGTCCATGGGGGACATTTGCCTACCGAGTCTTACATTTTGGCCTATGCAATTCCCCTGCTACATTCCAAAGGGCCATTCTCAGCATCTTTGTAGACTTAATAAATGAAGGCCTCGAAGTATATATGGATGACTTCACACCTTATGTGGATGACTTTGATCCAAAATTAGAAAATTTAGAAAAGGTGTTGCAAAGATGTATTGACACTAGGCTTTGTTTAAGCCATGAAAAGTGTCATATGATGATGACCGAAGGAGTTATCTTAGGGCATTATATTTCAGCAGTTGGAATTCAGGTGGACCCAGCTAAAATTCAAATAATTTTGTTAATACCCACACCCACCACACAAACAGAGGTATGTAGCTTTCTTGGATTTTCTGGTTACTATAGAAGATTTATATAACATTATTCTCGAATAGTTGCACCTTTCTATGCACTAAATAGAAATTTTGATTTTATTTGGATAGATAAATGTGACAATGCTTTCAATGATCTGAAAAAGCTTGTTTCAATAGCCTCAGTGCTGAGGGGCCCAAATTTGAATTTGCCATTCCAAATTTCATCTGATGCCTCAGACACAGCAATTGGAGCATTACTTGGGCAGGAGGAAGACAATAAGCCATATGCAATATATTACATTAGCAAAAATCTATCTCCTACTGAATTAAATTATATTGTGACTGAGAAGGATTTTTTAGCTATAGTACATGCTATAAATAAGTTTAGACACTATATAACTGGGTATCATGTAGTACTATATACTGATCACTCTGCCATTAATTTTTTAGCAAATAAACCTGTTACAAATGGAAGAGTGACAAGATGGTTGATTTTATTGTAGGAATTCGACATTACAATCAAAGATCGACCTTGAAAAGAGAACACTGTAGCTGACTTTCTATCAAGAATGCCAAAGCTAATAGATACATAAGCAATTGAAGACCACTTCCTAGATGAACATTTGTTCGTTGTTACTGTCAGAACACCATGGTATGCTGATATAGAAAATTATTTGGCAATAGGTAAATTACCTAAACATATATCCCTTAATGAACGAAAACAGATAATACAGTGTAGTACCTGATTCTCTTGGATAAGGGGCTACCTATTTCACACAGGGGCATATATGAAAATAAGAAGATGTGTCCGAGAGGACGAGGTATTTGATATTTTGAAAGCATGCCATGATGGGCAATGTGGTAGGAATTTTGCAAATTGTAGAACTACCCGTAAGGTTTTACGAACAGGCTATTATTGGCCTACCATATTTAAAGATGCCAAAAAAATTTTGTAGGCCTGTGATAGCTGCCAAAGGGCAGGTCGCCTTGGGCAATCTAATGAAATACCTTTGAACCCTCAACTAGTGATTGAACCATTTGAACGCTGGGTGCTTGATTTTGTTGGCCCTATTAGCCCTCCCTAAAACCAAAAAACATACATCCTAGTTGCAACCGAGTATGTCACTAAGTGGGTCGAAGCAGAGGCACTTTCAAAAGCTACAGAGGACTCTGTAATACAATTTCTTTTCCAAATCTTTGTGCGATATGGCCTCCCAAGGGACATAATCACAGATGGAGGGTCATAGTTTGTAGGTAATAAATTAGCTAAAACACTACAAAACTACCACATTCAGCACAAGATTACAACTCCATACCACCCACAGGCCAATGGCCAAGTAGAGAGCACGAACAAAGTGATTGAATCTATATTGACAAAAACCATTGCCTCACACAGACGAGATTGGGCCTATAGATTTCTAGAAGCATTGTAGGCATATCGAACAACATGGAGACCCACTATGGGATATTCACCATATCAATTGGTATTTGGAAAAGAACCCATCTTTCCAATAGAATTTGAAATTCAGACATTAAGAATAGCTCAAAAGGTGGGTCTAGACCTAAATGAAGCCCAGGCCAAAAGACTGCAGCAAATTAATGAGTTAGATGAAATTAGGCTCTTTGCTCTTCAGCACACAATGTTAATCGAACAACAGAGAGAAAAATGGCATGATGCCCTTATTAAAGAAAAGATCTTCCATGAAGCAGACTAGGCACTCCTATATGATTCTAGGTTTCAGGATTTTCCAGGGAAAATCCAGACACGATGGCTTGAACCCTATGAAATACAAAAAGTGCATGATAATGGCACTATTAAATTAGCCACCATTGATGGATCTAGACATTCCTTTAAGGTAAACGGTCATCGAGTACGATTGTATCATAAACCGTTTACCTGGGAATCCTTTTACCAACAGTTACAGGAAGATTCTACCATGGAAATTTTGGCTGAAGGGGATAACTCCTCCTCGGCACCAGCTTATTAAATCATTTCTTTTTAAAATTTTGTACATAAATATTGTTCATTTATTTGGATTATTTGTTTTAGGAAATTCGTTTTTTTTCAAATCTCTGTTTATTTTGTTTATTTTCAGTTTTCGTTGTTTGTTTCATGGAATTCTGTTTTTTCAAAAACTCTGTTTATTTCGCTTGTTTTGAGTTTTGTTGTTCCTTTCTAAAGGAATAGCACTTCTGTTGTTCCTTTCAAAAGGAACAGCAGTTCCACAGACTATTTTTGTTGTTCCTTTCGGAAGGAACAGCAGTTCCACAGATTGTTTCTGTTGTTCTTTTTAAAGGAACAACACCTTTTGAGTGGATTGTTTTTGTTCTAGATCAGCATTTTTGAGGATTTTTTATGACTCTTCTAAAGGAAAGCATATTATTCATATACACTCATACATATTAAAACTTACTTTAATCATCAAATCAAAGGAAATCGTCATTTTTAAGAAAATTGTTTAGTAATGATAAGAAAAAAGGAAAAAGGGATATAATCAATAACATGATTTTGTTGTTTTACTACCACTAAATTAATCTGATCAATTATCCTTATCATGATTGGTTCTTTCCCATATGTTATAACTTTCTTTGATTGTTATTTATGGAGTAGGAATAAGGGCATATTATTTTCTATTGATATGTTCAGACTCCTTCCACCATCCCTACTCTTAAGAAGTGTTGAGCCATCCTTTATGAATAACTAGGAAAGTGCTATATGAAAAAGGAAAATATTTGTATGTTTCATTAATAATTTTATGATTTGGAAAATGGAGGATAGGGGGTCTCATCAAGAGCCAGCCTACCATGATCATAAGGAAGTCAGTGAAGTGGCATTCCCATCATGGCCACCAAACCAGGGATATGGTCCAATGGACAATTAAAAAATAAATTAAAGAAGTCCTTGGAATATAAGGTCTCATCACGAGCCGGCCTACCCACTTTTCACTTCTTCTCGATGAATGGAATTGTGATTTATCTGGTCACCAAGCCGGTGTTGGAAAAATACTGAGAGGGGGGGGGGGTGAATTACTTTTTCATTCTTTAATAACCCATACGCTACTTTACTGAATCAGACTCGCGTATATACGCGGATACCCTTTACTGAACTCGCGTATGCATAGAGATATTAATAAACAAACAATTCTTCACTTAGATCCTTGCATGTATTCATTTATCAGATGTTTATATAGTAGTAGACATGTGCAGTAATAACAGAATAAAACATCACACAAAAGCATCACATATGAACACCATGATTTTTAGGTGGAAACCCAAGTCGCGAGAAAACCACCGCTGCCGTTGTCTCAGCCTTCAATATTTTATTATAGAGAAAAAATTCTTACAATCATGTACTGGTGTAGACTTATACCAGTACGCAGGCACCCACCTGCAGAAGGCTACAACCTTCTCTCGTTTACCAGCCTCACCTGGAAGGGAGCTTCAACCCCCTGCTCTCGTTTACCAGTCTCACCTGGAAGGGAGCTACTACCCCCTGATATTAGCACCGGCCTCTGCTGACAGAAAGCTTCTATTATCAGACTGAAGGCTTCAACCCTCAGATCCACTGCAGACCACGTTTCATCAATTTTCAAACTGGATCAAATAGCTCCAACACAACCCTTCACTTATCAACAAACATACTTTGCCCAATGCTTCCAAACCGAACAGTGAAACCACTGTAATCAGTATATCAGAGATAACCCAAACTTCAGAATAAGTATGCAGAAACACATTCAACCATGAGCAACCATCATTTCAAATATCATACGCTCTTTTCTTTAGATAGATCCACGTATATACGCGCTTTCACTGAAGACAACCCGCGTATACATTCGTGCAACGTTTCAGAAAAACCCTAACAATTCATATGTGCCTTTGTTGAAATAGATCCGCGTATACACGCGCCTTCAGTGAAGAGAACCTGCGTATTGATATATAAAAGATAAACTTTGCAAAACAGACCAGATCTATGGACTTACCTAGATTTCTTCAACTTCTTCAATAGATTTGCGCCAGGTCTTCATCACTTCTTTTCAGATCATCCAAGAGTTTCACCATTTCAAGATCTAGAGATCTTGGAACTTCATTATGTTCATAGATACATTATAGAATCAGATCTATCAATTAAGAGCAAAGTTCCACCATGCAGATATGCTTCAGAGTGAAGTATTCATTAAAGCCTAGACCTCTCCACTCTCTTTGCACAATGAATTTCTTCTCCTTATATAGGTTTACCCTTTATCAATACCATGGGTCAAAACCACATTACTTTCGATGGTATTCCTCGGCGGGGTCACATAGACGAATCATTACTCAATACAATAGGTCAATACCATGGTGGTTACCCCTGGTTTTGCACTTTATGAGCGCTTTTTCCCATACGCGACTTGGCACGTTATTTCCCGCGTGCATACGCGACTTATCCTAGACAAATCCGCGTATGCCTTGAGACATACTCTTTTCATCATAGATCTAGCACATACTGAATTCCTTTCTTCATTACCTTCTGTACCTACTGTAGATACATCATTTGACAATTTCATCGAGACATATTATATTAAGCACAACTTCATCAAGTAGGTTGCCATCATCTTCATCAAGTGGGTTGCCATCAAGGACAACACTCAGCATCATATTGCCAACAATCTCCCCCTTTGGACTTGATGGCAACCACGATGGTGTTTGATCACCACAACAGATAGATACATTAAGAATACAATGACACCATGTCACTACATTAAGAATTCAAACACCATGTCACTCTCCCCCTTTGACATCAAGGGCAAAGGGCGGATCAGAACCAACACAAGGTTTTTCTCCTCATGTAGAAGGAAGCGTTCTGTAGATCTGATGTACACTGAAGTGACCAAGCTCCCCCTGAGTTCATGCCGAATCTTCAAACATATTTTTCAATGAAGTATATGACTCTGTGACTTTCCTAGCATCAAGGACTCATACTTACATCAAAGATCCAACCAAGTGGATTTATATATGAGACTCAAGTACCCAACCAAGTGGGTTTACAAAATGAACAAGTCCTTACATGACTGAATATTACAATTTTACATCATGGGTCTCATCATGCCCTTTTTTATCAAAATAAAGATATGACTGTTCATGACTACTACCAAAAAGACCTCAAGAAAGAGATTACATTTCAGAATCATCATAATGCCAACAATGCATTACACTCAGCAAGGCTACTGCTCCCCTTGAAACTTTGCATCCAATGCATCCTTTCTAAATGACCAAAGCTCCTCCTTAGCTTGTGCAACCTGAACACCCTCAACAGTAAGTCATCAGCAACAAACTCTGCATGATCTGTCCATAACTTTGAATCATAAGACTTCTATCTCAAGCAATCATAATATTCATCATAAGAAACCAGGTATCATGTTATTAACATTTAGAACTGAGAAATAAGCAGATACAATGCCAACAATACAATCATCAGTAGTCAGACTGATGCTCCCCCTGAACTGGTACTCCTGATCTTCAGCTGCTGTAAAAATTTCCTCAGCATCAATGCATACACGACTGTGTCTGCAGAAAATCGCGTGTATACACGGCTTTTATTCACCTAACCCACGTATGGAAAGTGAAACATGGAAAAATTCACATTCCTTCATCTCCCCCTGAATTTTGTCCTTCCTATGCCTGTCTTCTTTTCATCAAATGCTCTGTCAGAAATAAACATAACCAGAAAATCAAAAAGTACTGCAAAATGCTGACCCCAATCAAAAATAGTCACCAGTTATCCATACGCAACTTTCTATTCATATACTCGCGTATATACGCTACTGTGTTTCAGGAAACCCGCGTATCCAATTTAATCTTTTGAATTTATGCAGATTTGTTCTTTTGACTAGCAGAGAATACTCCCAGCTTCTGTCTTAGATACTCAAACGCTTCCCCGGGCAGAGGTTTGGTAAAGATATCAGCAACTTGTTCTTTGGAGGGAACATACTCCAACTTCACCTTTTGTTCAAGCACTTGTTCACATAAGAAGTGATACTTGATGGGAATGTGCTTGGTCTTCGAATGCATAACAGGATTCTTTGAGATACTGATGGCACTTGTATTGTCACACATAATGGAGATAGGAGAAGTACATTTGATTTGAAAATCTCCCAAGGTTTGCATCATCCAAAGGAGTTGAGTGCAACAAGATGCGGCAGCCACATATTCTGCTTCAGAAGTAGATAAGGCAATGGAACTTTGCTTCTTACTGAACCAAGATACCAACTGAGGCCCCATATAGAATGCACCACCACTTGTGCTTTTTCGATCATCAACATTTCCAGCCCAATCTGCATCAGAGTAAGCATGAAGAGTAAGATCAACATTCTTTGGATACCATAGTCCAAAGTCTTGAGTTCCTTGCAGATATTTGAATATTCTTTTGATAGCCTGAAGATGAGACTCTTTTGGATTATCTTGGAATCGTCCAACAATCCCAACAGCATGCATAATGTCCAGTCTAGTCCCGGTGAGATAAAGTAGACTTCCTATCATTGATATGTATTCTGGTTGATTCACCATGGGAGAATCATCATGAGAACTGAGATTGCATCCGGTTATCATTGGTGTACTTACAGGCTTGCATTCTTCCATGCCATACTTCTTCAAAATTTGCTTAAGATATTTTGCTTGTGATAGGAATATACCATCTGTAGTTTGATACACTTGCAAGCCAAGAAATAATGTTAGTTCCCCAAGTAAAGACATCTCAAATTCTTGCTGCATAACAGAAGCAAATTTTTGACTCAAGGATTCTTCATTACTCCCAAAAATGATATCATCAACATATACAATTACAATCAAAAGTTTGTCATGTTCAATTTTTGTGTATAAGTTGCTATCAGCAGACCCCTTTGAAAATCCTTGTTGATGGAGATATTTGTCAAGACGATAGTACCATGCCCTTGGAGCTTGTTTGAGACCATATAGAGCCTTTTTAAGTTTAAAAACAAGATTCTTATCATTTCCCAAAATGAATCCCTCTGGTTGTTCTATATAAACTTCTTCTTCAAGATCACCATTGAGGAAAGTAGATTTGACATCCATTTGATAGACTTTGATTTGTTGAGAACTTGAAAAAGCAAGAAACATTCTTATGGCTTCAAGTCTAGCTACAGGAGCAAAAGTTTCTTCAAAGTCTATACCTTCTTGTTGAGTGTACCCTTTGCAAACCAATCTGGCTTTGTTTCTTATAACATCCCCATTTTCATTTAACTTATTCTTGAATATCCATTTGGTTCCAATGACATTTTTATCATGTGGTCTTGGTACCAACTCCCAAGTGTGATTCTTTTCAATTTGATCAAGCTCTTCATTCATGGCTTGAATCCAACATTCATCTTTGCTAGCTTGATTGACATTTTGGGGTTCAATTGTGGATAGGAATGCCAAATAGCTAGAAGATCCCACAAGAGTCCTTCTTGTTTGTACACCCGATTCCTTGTTTCCCAAAATTTGAGATTCAGGATGATTCTTTTGAACATATTTGGATGGAGCTTTCTCTGATAAATCATCTTCAGGTTCTTCATTGGATCCACTGTCTATATCATTTCCATTTGATGTAGAAGGACAAAAATCACCATCATCTTCTTCTGTTGCTTGTTTTTCTTCTTTAGGAGCTGTAGGAGACTCATCAATGACAACATCAATACATTCAACAATCTTTAGAAGCCTTTTATTGTAACATTTGTATGCTCTGCTTGTAGATGAGTAACCAAGAAGTATCCCTTCATCTGATCTAGGTTCAAACTTGCCAAGCTTTTCATCATTATTTTTGATAAAGCATTTACTTCCAAAAATTCTAAAATGCTTTACGGAGGGAGAATTACCATACCAGAGTTCATATGGAGTTTTGTCACTATTTACCCGAACATGTGCCTTGTTGAGAATATTTGCTGCTGTATGTGCTGCTTCTCCCCAGAACATGTCAGGAGTTCCAGAATAATCAAGCATATATCTAGCCATTTGTTTAATTTTTCTATTCATTCTTTCTGCTATGCCATTTTGTTGTGGAGTTCCTGCTACAGAGAACTGTCTCTTTATGCCATGTTGTTCACAAAATTCAAAGAATTCATTTGATGTATATTCTCCTCCTGGATCAGATCTAAGACATTTGATTTTTAGATCCAATTCATTTTCCACCAGTGCTTTGAAGATTTGAAATTTCTCAAATGCTTCATCTTTGTGTTTAAGCAACCCAATCCAACACATTCTAGAGAAATCATCAATAAATAAGATATATTATTCTTCTCCACGTGGTGACTTTTTCCTCATAGGTCCACAAATGTCAGTATGAACAAGTTCAAGAGGCCTACTTGATGATCCTTCTTTGGCATTAAATTGTACTATGGTCTGCTTACCAAACTGGCAGGATTTGCATATGATACTCTCTGGTAGAGTAATATTGGGAAGACCACGAACAGCTTGAAGTCTGCTTGCTTTGTTGATTTGAGAGAAGCTTAGATGCCCCAGCCTTCTATACCATAGCCAATTTTCTGAAGATTTGCTCAAGTAACATTGATCTTTGCAGTTCTTCAATACATATAGGTTGCTTGGAGTTCTTTTCCCTTTTATAATAGTTCTACCTGTATCCAGATCACGAACCACACATTCTTTTGAACTGAAGACAACTTCTGTACCTTGATCACACATTTGACTTACACTTAATAGGTTATGCCTTAATCCATCCACATACATGACATCATTAGCCTTCACCTTTTCTTTTAGAAACACGGACCCTTTTCCTTTAATTACAGCAGGATTATCATTTCCAAATGTAACTTTCTTTTCCTTTTCTAGAGCATTATATGAAAGAAGTTTTCTTTTGTCACTTGTCATGTGTCTTGAGCACCCACTATCAATGTACCATTGATTTTCTTCACCTTCTGCAAATAATGCTATCCCACAATTTTCAACCTGTAATTCCTTCTTTTTCCATACTTTGGAACTTGAAGGAAAATGTTGTTTTGGCTGGACTTTGCTCCTGCATTCAGATTCTTCATGGCCAAAGTTATTGCAATAAGCACATTCAACTTCATTTTGAAGAGGAGAAAAATTGTTATAGGTGTTCCTTTTGGTTCAAAATCCATCCTTTTCTTTCTTGCTTCTCTTGTCATGATGGTTTTATATGCAACACATTGAACAACTTTATGACCAAAATTGTGACATGAGAAACATTGTCCATTGAAGTAGAAATTTCTGCGATCATGAAATCTTCTATTTGAATTTACCTGTTGATTGTTGCTTCTTTGAGAGATATCCCTGTTAGTGTTCCTTGTATTGTGATGATCATGCTTTACCTGTAAAGATTCTTTATTCCCTTGTTGAGTGGCTGAATGTAGTAAACCAGTTGTAGCTACTTTTAGATAATTTGGTGCTGAAGCCTGAGAGGATTCTCTGGTATATCCAAGACCTGTCTTAATCAGAGGAGATCGTTGAACCTTGATAATATCATCTAAGGTTTGAGATCCTTTAGAAAATCTAAGATTCAGAGTCTTTACTTTCTCAATTTCTTTTCTTAGACTTACTACTTCACATTCTAATTTTTCATTATGTTTCTTTGCTTCTTCATTCTGCCTTTTCAGAGTCTCTATGATTATTTTACTTTATTCCAAGCATATTTTGAGTTGATTGTTTTGATCAAGAAAATCATTGTCATCTAGAGCATCCATAAAAGCATCCTTATCGTCTCTAGAATTATTTTCAAATGCCATGAGAAGTCTAAGATCTTGTTCACATTCTTCCTCACTGTCAGATAACCCATCATTGTCTTCATTTGTATAGTAGCTTTTCTTAGTGCTAGACCGGTTCTTATTTCTTCTTGCTACTTCTTTCTCTTTAGCAGATGTTTCTTTATAAGGACATTTTGCAGCATAATGACCAACTCTTCCACAATTAAAACATTTGAAAGGAAGCTTACCTTTGAATCTTTCGGTTCCTAGTTGGAGTCTTCTCACAAAGTTTGCCTCATCTTCTTCTGAGATATATCCTGACCCTTCCGGTTTTTGAACTTCTTTCCCTTTTGTAGAAGCTTTAAAAACAACTTCTTTGACTTCAGATGGTCCTCCTCTCCTCATTTCGTATGCAGTCAATATGCCATGAAGTTGCACCATAGTAAGATTTTGAAGGTCCTGTTTTTCTTCAAGGGCAGAAACTTTTGACTCAAACTTGGCCGTTAGTGATCTCAAAATTTTCTCAACCAAAGTGGATTCAGTTATTGTTTCTCCCAGATTTCTCATATGGTTTACAACATCATCAACACGTAAAAAGAAACCAACAATATTCTCATCACTATGCATTTTTAAATTTTCATACTCAATTCTGAGAGATTGAAGTTTTGCACTTTTTACCTTTGCATCACCTTCATAGCTTAGGATGATTTTGTCCCATATCTCCTTTTCTATATTTAGCTGCATGACTTTGACAAATTCTGCTTCAGTTAGACTTCCAGTTATAGCATTGACCGCTTTTGCATTTGATTCATAATTCTTTCTTTCAGTTGGATCTGTTGGTGTAGCAGCTGGATATTGATATCCTTGTTCAACGATGGCCCATATATCTGCTCCCATAGACTGAATATAGGATCTCATCCTTATTTTCCAGAAGATTAAATTGCTTCCATTGAAGAGCGGAGGTTTGATAGATGTTGTTCCCTCGTGATTGCTCATCCTGCTTGATCTTCCTTATAGCGGTTAAGCCTTTTCAGAAGGACCTGCTCTGATACCAATTGTTGGAAAAATACTGAGAGGGGGGGTGAATAAGTATTTAGGATTTACTCATATATTTTTACTTTTTCATTCTTTAATAACTCATACGCTACTTTACTGAACCAGACTCGCGTATATACGCGGATACCCTTTACTGAACTCGCGTATGCACAGAGATATTAATAAACAATCAATTCTTCACTTAGATCCTTGCATGTATTCATTCATCAGATGTTTATATAGCAGTAGACATGTGCAGTAATAACAGAATGAAACATCACACATGAACACCATGATTTTTAGGTGGAAACCCAAGTCGGGAGAAAACCACCGCTGCCGTTGTCTCAGCCTTCAATATTTTATTATAGAGAAAAACTTCTTACAATCATGTACTAGTGCAGACTTATACCAGCACGTAGGCACCCACCTACAGAAGGCTACAACCTTCTCTCGTTTACCAGCCTCACCTGGAAGGGAGCTTCAACCCTTGCTCTCGTTTACCAGTCTCACCTGGAAGGGAGCTACCCCCGTGTGGCACCAGGCCGAAAACGAGCTTCTGTTATCGGTGGAAAGGCTTCAACCCTCAGATCCACTACAGACCACGTTTCACCAATTTTCAAACTGGATCAAACAGCTCCAACACAACCCTTCACTTATCAACAAACATACTTTGCCTACTGCTTCAAACAGAACAGTGAAACCACTGTAACCAGAATATAAGAGATAACCCAGACTTCAGAATAAATATGCAGGAACACATTCAACCTTGAGCAACCATCAGTTCAGATATCATACGCGCTTTTCTTTAGATGGATCCGCATATATACGCACTTTTAATGAAGCAAACCCACGTATATATTCGTGCAACTTTTCATAAAAACCCTAACAGGTCATACGCGCCTTTGTTGAAACCGATCCACGTATACACGTGCCTTCCATGAAGCGAACCTGCGTATAGATCTATAAAAGATAAAATTTGCAGAACAGACCAGATCTATGAACTTACCCAGATTTATTCAACTTCTTCAACAGATTTGTGCCAGGTCTTCATCACTTCTTTTCAGATCATCCTAGAGATTCACCATTTCAAGATCTAGAGATGCTTGGACCTTCGTATGTTCATGAATACATTGTAGAATCAAATCTGTCAATTAAGAGAGCAATGTTCCACCATGCGAATGTATGCTTCGGGTAAATGTCATTAAAGCCAGTTCCTCTGTCTCTTTTAATAAATTCTCCTTATATAGGTTTACCCTTTATCAATACCATGGGTCAAAACCACATTACTTTCGATGGTATTCCTGGGTGGGGTCACATAGACGAATCATTACTCAATACAATGGGTCAACACCATGGTGGTTACCCCTGGTTTTGCACTTTATGAACGCTTTTGCCCATACGCGACTTGGCACGTTATTTCCCACGTGCATACGCGACTTATCCTAGAAAAATCTGCGTATGCCTTGAGACATACTCTTTTCATCATAGATCTAGCACATACTGAATTCCTTTCTTCATTACCTTCTGTACTCACTATAGATACATCATTTGACAAGTTCATCGAGACATATTCTATTAAACACAACTTCATCAAGTAGGTTGCCATCATCTTCATCAAGTGGGTTGCCATCAAGGACAACACTCAGCATCATATTGCCAACAGCCGGCACAACGGCCTCCATTATGACATTCAACAAAGCACTTCCTCATCATAAATAAAGGAAAATGGTTCCAAGGGTGAGAAAGCAACTCTGTCAAGGTTATGGACACCTGTGGACAATAGAGCTCTGCTGATGGTATTGGAGTCACATTTATACACATCAATAGTCATATTAAACCCTTTTTCCTATATCTCTATTAAATATCAAATGAAAGTATGAATCCATAACCTTTGATTTCGAACCTATTATACATGAAAATCATTACAAATTGATCATATTAGTTTGAAGTGGGTAATAAATGCATATGTACTTATGTTTATCTTAAGCTGTCCCTTCTTCTTATATTTGAATCATTACAAACGATTTTATATCTATTAACGATTTATCACAATCATTGATTTCAGTAATTGCTATAATTTGATTGAATGTATCATAATTATGCCTATTTTTTCCTGTTGTACTACTATTGTGCCACACTTGCCTCTCTCAATTGGCGATCGAGGACGACCTATCATCCTTCAGGGGGGGCACGGATGTCTGCATGCGGATCAAATCCTGATATTTATTTACCTATATGAAAACCAAATCCTTGCATTCTAGGGAATAACAAAATTTAACAACATTATTCCAATTCACTGTGCTGTGCTGTTCCATTGCAATCACTATGTGTTTGGAAAGAACTAACAGTGTGCAGATACGATGGGAGGATGACCAATTTGCAGTGAGCCACAGGTGCTAGTCGTTTTTTATGCTGCACAAGAGATTTTGCAAAGATTAGGATGGATTACATATTTCACGAGGATGCAAAAACCCCATGAAGCAGTGGCCACCGAATTTTTACAGAACTTGCAAGAAGGATTCTCCATGGTTAGAGGAAGACAGATAGATGTATCCGATGAAATAATTGCAGAGGTGTCTGGCATACCAACACGAGGAACTATATGGACGCAGAAAAAGCTTACGCTTCGAGAAGCCATGAATATTTTTCAGGATGAGAGATAGACATTTGTTGTCAAAGGCAAAGGAGTTTAGCCAGCATCATTGGGAGAACCATGGACGGAATTGGCCAAGATAGTGCAAGCCTATATAATGTGCGACGGAAGGAAAGATGTGGTAATACCTCGCCACCTTAGATTATTGGTTGTATTTTTATTTTATTTTCCTCGTTTAGACTAATCCTAATCTTCCCATTTTTTCTCCTTCCATCCCACCCACGGGTTTCGAATCGGTGACCTTACAGAACAGAGTGCCTTAACAGTGCACCCCATCACCGACTGTTCTACACCACATGGGAAAATTATTGGTTGTATTAAAACATAAATTCACTGTAAATTTTCCTGCATTTTTAAATTCCCTACTGCATGATACCACCCATAATATAAGAAAATCTCAGCATGCAGACATGGTGGTCAGCCACCATTGCCTAATTTGATTAATAATAAGTCGCAGCCTCGCCCAGCAACAGACCAACTGGGAATAGTTGATATTCTTCATTGATGGAGGGTTATCCTTACCTGCCCTAAAACGGAAGAGAATGGTTGGCTCAATAGCTGAGCCATCAACTCACAGACAGTCCCTCCATTCAAAATGAAGTAGGGGGATGATGGAAGGACTTCCAAGCAACAGTAGCTAGCCCCTGGAATTTCATAGCTCAGAGGATGAACAACCTCCATAATTGGAGGGAGGAAGTTCTCGTACTGATAAAGAAGAGGAAATGGAAGAAGAAATTCGCTACTCGGACGAAGAAGAAATAAGTCACCACACCAGTGGTGAGAAACAATCTAGTGCAGAGGAAGGAAATACTGAAGAAGAGGAAATTGAAGGTGAAATTCGATATTCGGATGAGAAAGAAGGAAGCTATCATACCTGTGAGGAGGACAAAGATAATCATAGCAGCGACAAAGAAGGAACAGAGCCTCCCGAAAATGCTACTGAAATCCCTTTACAGGAAGACCAATTAGCCCAAATTCTAGCCAATATGAGTGACTATGTGCAGCCTCATAGCCCTTTGGACCTTAACATTGATATTAATTAGTTGCAGGAGCACTCTGTAGTCAACAAATAAATAGCGGAAGAAATACCGGATGAAACAAAAAACCCTAATGAAGCTAGGGTTTCTTCCCCTGAAAGGCATGAACAACAAAAAGAGAAAACTAGAGCAATATCCCAACTTGGAAGCCCTCAAGGGATTGCAGAGTCAATCGAGGGTATGATTCCCGAAGAATTTAGCGAAGGGAATATGAATGTTGAAGAAGAACCCCAAGCAGAAGACCAAGAAGAGAACCTAACTTAAGGCATGGCTGATATGGACAAAAACCCTATCGAGCAAATGGGTTTAGATAAAGGAACAGTTGTTCCATTAAAAAAGAGGAGGAAAGTGACTGAGATGGAAAAGCTTCGTAGGGAACGAATGAAGGTTCACAGACTAGTGGAACAGCTCAGGCAAACCATTAGGGTTCTGAGAATGAAACAAATGCCTAAGCGAGCCCCCAAGAGAAGAAGCATAGCTACGAAGTGAATTTCGAAGAAGAGAAAGGTGACTGCTAATAGGAACCCCCAAGTTACAGAAGCCATGCCTAAGCCTAATTATGGAGATACGAAATAGCAAACAGCTGTTCCAACACAAATTGTTCCAGAGGGACCTGCTTCAAGTGAAAACATGCAAGCTAGTAGTCAGCATACTTTTAGTGACCCGACACTAGCCAGAGTCCAAGAGGAGTTGGCACAGGCTCGAATAGAAAGGTAAAGGTTGGAAGAAGACAATGTCCCAAGGAAGAGATATCAGGGGTTGCAGCAACAGATGAATATTATCCATGAAGCAGAAGTTGAAGCTCACGAAAAGTGTCGAAGAGCAGAGGAAAAGGTTGACAAGGTAATGAACCAATTAAAACTAGCCTACAATCGAATGGACATTCTCTGCTCATTGTACACTGTTGTCTTAGCCTGTAGATGCCCCGCCAAAAACTATGCTTTATTTCTACTAGAAAGATATTTACAGCTAAAGATTAAGGCAGTGAGGGCAGGGAAATCCATAGAGATAAAAACTATAGATGACTTTGTATCATGCTGCAAACTTTATGGGATCAAAGTACAATGCCTTTTGTGTGAATTTTATTTACATAATCTAATACTTGAAAATGATTGTGAATCAAATCCTAGCATTTTTGTGGGAGATGTCCAACATCAAGCATTTATTTCCTTTGTTGTAAATCAATTAAAATGGCTTAAAACCTATAATTCTTTTCAAGGGCAGGAAAATGAATTAGATTTGTGGGTTAGGAGTGAACCTCAGAACCCATTTCAATTTTGGGCTAGGCAGAAAAGTTTGATGACAAAGAAAGGCATTATCCAGGCATTGGGGCCTGTCCACAAATCGGTTATCTTAAATGGGACAGATTATTTCTTATCCATTAGAAACCAGGCTTATATAGCAGCTAAGGTCCGGTGGAGAATTTCCAATCAGAATTTGAAAAATAGAGAACCATTTAATTATAGAATCTTTGGGCTAGCTACAGATCGCTTGATTTCTTATAGTAATCTCATTTTAAAAGAAGCACCATTCTGGCTAGGGTGTAGGTTTCGAAGCCCTATTGCATGGTATCCTGCTTTAGACTACAAAGCCATTTACGAACTCCCCAAATGACAGACAGAGCATTTTTTTGAGGAATTAGCTACACTACATGGTTTTAGGCCTTTTGATGACAAACCTTATCGGGCTTATTCTTTAACTACTCTCCATGTGAACTATAGTTTTCATGAGGACATGAAAAAGATTAAGCAGGGGGGTATGTTGGGCAGTGAAAAAGGTATGAAATCATTGTGTATTTTCTCATTCTTTTACTATATACATACTCCTTTTTACCTTAGAAAGGTAATTTATTATAAGAATTATGGTAGAATTGGAGAGATGTATGTTTATTATAAAAATATGATTAAATATTGTTTTTTGTTGATAAAACAGGAATTAGACGAAGTGAACAGCTGTACCAAAGGCAAAGCTGAGATGGATGCAACTGCTGCTCTACCAGCATTAAACCACATCCAGCCAAAGACAAGGAAATATGAACGCCTTACCAAGAAAAGGCAAGGGACAGCTCAGCTTCGGTCAAAGTAAACCAAGATGATAACTAAATGAAGGGAAGTGAATCCCTCAGGATCCTTCGATCCCGAGGGATCGTTGTTCAAACTCATCTTATTCCTCGTCTTGTCCGTCAAGGTTTGTTATATAAAGCAATGTCCTTTAGTGATCGGGGGGTCGGAAAGTTCTCATATTCAAACATTTCCTCTGTAATATTGTGTTTATTGACTCTCGGCTTTAAGAGAGCAGTCTCTGTAATACTTTATGTTCTATTAATATCAAAGACGTGTTTCATTTCATCTCTTAAGTTCTAAAGTAGCCCAGCAATATTTCACTGGCGCTAAGGGCCCGGCTCAGGTGAAATTACCTTGTTGTTTGTATTCCTAATCTTTGCTTACTGTTGTGTGAAATTGTGTTTAAATGTTATTACGATTGCAGAGTTGATTGACTACTGTTGGATTGAATACAGATTCAATTGTGATCATTAACAAATTGCATTGAAGTACATTCTATATTTACTTACCTTACCATCGTTATAAAGCTTTGCTATTATATATTAAATTATAGTTGTTGTTCTATTGGTTTGTTATTTGTTATAATTAACTGTTGTGTAGTATTGGCTGTCGACAGGATTGGTGTATGGAGATTAGTTGCTTGATTGAGTTAAGATTATAATTGTTGTTCAATAAATGTTGTTGTTCCATTTCTGTTTATTTTTCATTTCAAATTCATAGCTTCATATTAGCAGATATATTGGTTACAGTTTCTATAAATGCATAGGAATTATGAGTTGTTGTTCCTTTCTAGCCTTTTAAGTTCCTTTCAGTTATTTTTATCAGCAAGTAGTTTGAGTTTGATTTCATTTCTATTGCTTTAAGAACAAGACCACCAACTGTAGAGAACACTGGTTACTGCCTCCAAGTTCCCAGATTGGTTATCTTTCCTCAGTGTGATTTCAGTTGCATCGATTTCTAAGGGAAAGAGTTACTTCTACTGTATCCCTGATCGATGGTTTGCAGATTGATGTAGTTAATATTTTAGAGAATTTCCATTTATGTTACTGTAATTAGATTTCTTTACAAGCATCTGTTTACTTCTGTATTCAACATTCTGTACTACATCTTCATAGCATTACTCTTAGTTAATTGCAGCCTTAGACATAGTACACTCTTTAAATAAAAATTTGCTCCCAAATTGATAATTAATGTAGGCTAATTAGGTGTTCAAAACATACCTTTTTATGACTCAACACTAGGTTACCTTAAGGAGTTGGAATCAACATAAACACAACATACACACCTTATACAACAACAAAAATACCCCAATATGTAACCCAACCATTCAGGCCTCTTACTCCTAGCTCACACTAATTTTTTGACCTCTTTGAGCCATAGACATAGGCACAGGCTTTGAAGACAAAGTCCAAGAGGCTATATTGTTGGCTAGTTTGGGCTTGACCTAGGTTCGATCTATGCTGCACACGAACAAAACCCTTGATCACCAACCCTTTAAACAATGACCTGCAAGCATATCACAGTCTTAGCCAAGGTCACTATGGGTGGTTTTAGAACCAGGTTTCTGCAGCCTTGAGGGATTGCACGATGTGATTACTGTATTGTGTTGTTATATTTTAACATACATAAACTGAATTGGTTGTATAAAACCATACACTTATTTTCTACATTCAACATAACATATTATACAACATCATAAATTGTACTTTTATAATTCACAACTATAAAAACTACTTCGCAGCAACTGATATTAAGAAAATAGACAAGAAACACATAAGAACACAAATTATCTTCACAAAAATTCTTCTTATTTATTATGATGGATCCTAAAGTAAAATTATTTCTTCGACCTACGTACATAGCTATAGGTGGTTTGCACACTAATCTACAGACTCTTCCAAGGTCTCTATGCACTCAACTACAGAACCTTTCCTTTGCTATAAAAGACAAATACAAAACTAGCCCCTAACCATAGAACTTACATTATGATATTGAATCCTTGCTATTGTATAACATTACATCCCTTTATCTAGTATTACATCGTTACAAAAACCATGGTCCAAATACCATGGGGTAATCAAAATATAAGAAAATCCAACCCAAACCCATTACAAAATGGAGGGGCTTTGACCCACCCCAAAGTCCCTAGGATATTGTACGATATATCAAAATTGCCTTGTTGTGCAGTATACTTCATGCTCCACTACTTAAAATGCAGAGAATTCGCCAAAATAGAGGCCAAGTTGGGATGCACCCAACAGGCCCCCAAAACTAACATGTGACTTGTCCCGAGTTACTCTGCTTCATTTCCCTTGATATTTGTTGCTATGTTGTTGTAAATACTGTTAAATATCTCCAACACCTCTAAAACCTACTTCTCATGACTGCAGACTTCTTCTAATATTTCCTCTATGACCAGTCCTGCAGTCTTCTTCAATGCCACCTCTTCCTGTTGTTGAATCTCCTCGAGCTTCTCGTACACCTACTGTGATGGATCCTCCAACGACAATTTTCCATTTTAATGTTGATATTATTTTGGTGAACTTCGACACACCGTATATTTTGGCGAACAACCCTTCTTATGTCATGAATCCTACAAACTTAGAAATAATACAGAATGTAGTGAAGAAATTTCGTTCGTCGAAACTATTTTTTTGTAGAGTAGTTTATATTCCAGTTCCCACTTTCAGTTACAGATGGAACTAAGAATTTCCTCCTTTTTCTTGTTCAGTGAAAAGTTGTAAGGGTAGGGTCGTCCCTATACAACTTCAACCCATTTCCATTTACCCTTCCCTAAATCAATTCTCCATTCAACTTTTCCAATTGAACTACGTTTTCATCAGTAGTATCATTTATAATATATAGGCCTAACCAATGCATCTTAAAATTCCCTAGAAATTTCACATACTTACTGTCATAAAGGAGGACAAGGTATCCCAGCTTGAACTACTTCTGTTTGATATGTTTGTTATTCCAAGCCTTCTCTCTTGCTTTCTACACCTATTGATTGAACCGTGTTATAAATCTATCTTCTTCCAAAGCAGCCAACTGTGAAATTCTTTCCTCCATTGTTTTAGGGTCTGCGATACCTGTGAAGGATACAATTCTCAAGCTTGGCGTAATATACTCCATAGGAATCGCAAGTTCTTGTCCATATACCAACTTGAAGGGTGTCTAACCTATCAAATTCTTACATTTGGTCCTATAAGCCCATAAAATAGCTGTAATTTTGAGATCCCAATCATATTTGTTGACATTGCATACTTTTGGTGAGTGTAGTCTCCAAAATATTATTAAATTCCTCCACTATACCATTGGCCTGAGAATGATAAGGGATACTCTTCTAGTGATAGACTTGAAATTCCTCAGTCAATGCTTCAATAGTCTTAGTCAGGAAATGTGAGCCTTGGTCACTCATCAATATCTTCGGACACCCAAATATAGACAATATATATTCAAAAATAAACTATTGGCAATATGATGCAATGTGTTGTCCTTGATGGCAGCCCACTTGATAAAGATGATGCTATAGAGCAATTCAAATGTAATGATGAAAGGAATTCCAGTATGTGCTAGAACAATGATGGAAAGAGTGTGTCTCAAGGCATACGCGGGTTTGTCTAGGCTAAGTAGCGTATGCATGTGGAAAAGTACATGCCAAGTTGCGTATGGTCTTTTGCGCTCCAAAATTAGAATACCAAGGGGCATTACCATGGTATTGACCCATTGTATTGAGCGCTGGGTTGTCTTTTTGATCCCGTCCAGGAATACCATCAGATGTGGTGTGGTTTTGGCTCATGGTATTGATAAAGGGTAGACCTATATAAGGAGAAGAAAATCATTGTGCAAAGTGGGCGTAAGTGTCTGGGCTTTAATGAATACTTCAGTCTGAAGTATATCTGTATGATTGAACTCTGCTCTTAATTGATAGATCTGAATCTATGATGCATCTATGAACATGGTGAAGGTTAAAGATCTCTAGATCTAGAAATGGTGAATCTCTTGAATGATCTGAAAAGAAGTGATGAAGACCTGGCGCAAATCTATTGAAGAAATTGAAGAAATCTAGGTAAGTTCATAGATCTGATCTGTTCTGCAAAATTTATCTTTAATAGATCTATACGCAGGTTCGTTTCGTGAAAAGTGCGTGTGTACGCGGCTCTATTCAGACAAAACCGTGTATGTGCAGCTAAGATTTATTTGATAAATTTACTGAAGTATACGCGGGTTATTTTTATGAAAAGCGCGTACATACGCTGATCTGTTCAAAGAAAAGCACGTATGGTATCTGAACTAATGGGGTCTCAAGGTTGAATGTGTTTCTGAATATATGTTCTGAAGTTTGGGTTATCTCTAATATTTTGGTTACAGTGGTGTCACTGTTCTATTTGAAGCATTGGGAAAAATATGTTTATTGATAAGTGAAGGGTTGTGTTGGAGCTGTTGGATCCAGTTTGAAAATTGATGAAATGTGGTGTGCAGTGGATTTGAGGGTTGAAGCCTTCAGTATGTATGTAGAATTTTTCTGTGTGTAGAAGCTGGTGCTAATATCAGGGGGTAGTAGCTCCCTTCCAGGAAAGGCTGGTAAACAAGTGCAGGGGGTTGTAGCTCCCTTATAGGAGAGGCTGGTAAATGAGAGAAGGTTGTAGCCTTCTGCAGATGGGTGCCTGCATGCTGGTATGAGTCTGCGCCAGTACCTGATTGTAAGAATTTTTCTTTATATAATAAAAATTGAAGACTGAGACGACGGCAGCGGTGGTTTTCTCCCGAATTGGGTTTCCACCTTAAATCCTGGTGTTCATGTGTGTGTGATGATTTATTCTATACTTACTGCTCCTGTTTACTGTTTTCTAAATATCTGATGAATGGATGATGCAATAATCTGAGATTAGAGTTAAATGCATAAATAGTTTTCTGGGCATACGCGAGTTGTCTTTCTGATATCCGCGTGTATATGCGAGTTTTATTCATTAAAGTTGCGTATGGGTTTAAAAGCAAGGAAAATTATAAAGTTTCTCTATCTGCACTAAATACTAATTCACCCCCCCTCTCAGTATTTTTCCCAACAATTGGTATCAGAGCAGGTCCTTCTGAAAAAGCTTAGCTGCTAAAAGGAAGATCAAGCAAGATGAGCAATCAAGATAGAATAGCATCTATCAAGCCTCCGCTCTTCAATGGAAGCAATTTATTCTTCTGGAAAATAAGGATGAGATCCTATCTTTAGTCTATGGGAGAAGATGTATGGGCCATTGTTGAACAAGGATATCAATATCCAGCTACAATACCAACAGATCCGACTGAAAAGAAGAATTATGAATCCAATGCAAAGGCGGTCAATGCTATAACGGGAAGTCTGACTGAATCAGAATTTGTCAAAGTCATGCACCTAAATACAACAAAGGAAATGTGGGACAAAATCATTCTAAGTTATGGAGGTGATGCAAAGGTAAAAAGTGCAAAACTCCAAACTCTTAGAATTGAATATGAAAATTTGAAGATGCATAATGATGATAGTATTGCCAATTTATTTTTACGTCTTGATGATGTTGTAAATCGTATGAGAAATCTGGGAGAAACAATAACCGAATCCACCTTGGTTGAGAAAATCTTAAGATCTCTAACAACAAAATTTGAGTCAAAATTTTCTGCTCTTGAAGAAAAACAAGATCTTCAAAATCTTACTGTGGTGCAACTTCATGGCATTCTAACTGCATATGAAATGAGAAGAGGGGGACCATATGAAGTCAAAGAAGCCATCTTTAGAGCTTCTACCAAAGGGAAAGAAGTGCAAGAAGCAGAAGGATGAGGATATATCTCAGAAGAAGATGAGGCAAATTTTGTGAAGAAACTTCAACTTGGCACAGGACGATTCAAAGGTAAGCTTCCTTTCAAATGTTTTGATTATGGAAGAGTTGGTCATTATGCTGCTAAGTGTCCTTATAAAGAAATGTCTGCAAAGGGGAAAGAAGTAGCAAGAAGAAATAAGAACTGGTCTAGCACTAGAAAAAGTTACTATACTTATGAAGATAGTGATGGGTTATCTGATAGTGAGGAAGAATGTGAAAAATATCTTAGACTTCTCATGGCATTTGAATCTCGAGAAGAAAATGATACTTTTGTAGATGCTCTAGAGGACAATGATTTTCTTGAAGAAAACAATCAACTCAAACTACGCTTAGAAGAATATAAAATTCTCTTAGAAGAACAAAAGATAACCATAGAGACTATGGAAAAGCAGTTTGAAGAAGCAAAGAAACACATTGAGAAATTAGAATGTGAAGTGGTAAGTCAAAGAAAAGAAGTTGAGAAAGTAAAGACTATGAATCTTAGATTTGCTAAAGGATCTAAAACCTTAGATGAGATTATCAAGGTACAACATTCTCCTCTTATAAAGACAGGTCTTGGATATACTGGAGAATCCTCTCAAGCTTCAGCACCAAATTATCTAAAAGCAGCTACAACTGGTTTTCAAAATTCTGCCACTCAGCCAGGGACTAAAGAATCTTTACAGGTAAAGCATGATCATCCTAATGCAAGGAACACTAACAGGAATATCTTTCAAAGAAACACCAATCAACAGGTAAATTCAAATAGAAGATTTTATGATCGCAGAAATTTCTTCTTCAATGGAAAATGTTTCTCATGTCACAATTTTGGCCATAAAGCTGCTCAATGTGTTGCTTATAAAACCATCATGACAAGAGAAGCAAGAAAGAAAAGGATCGATGTTGAAACAAAGAAGAATACCTATAACAACTTTTCTCCTCTTCTAAATGAAGTTGAATGTGCTTATTGCAATAACTTTGGCCATGAAGAATCTGAATGCAGGAGCAAAGTTCAACCAAAAGAGCATTTTCCTTCAAAATCCAAAATATGGAAAAAGAAGGAACCACAGGTTGAAAATTGTGGCATAGCGTTATTTGCGGAAGGTGAAGAAAATCAATGGTACATTGATAGCAGATTCTCAAGACACATGATAGGTGATAAACACAAACTTCATACATATAGTGCTCTAGAAAAGGAAAAGAAAGTTACTTTTGGAAATGATACTCCTGCTGTAATTAAAGGAAAAGGGTCTGTGTTTCTAAAAGAAAAGGTGAAGGCTAATGATGTCATGTATGTGGATGGATTAAGGAATAACTTGTTAAGTGTAAGTCAAATGTGTGATCAAGAAACTAAATTTGTCTTTAGTTCAAAAGAATGTGTGGTTCGTGATCTAGATACAGGAAAAACAATTATAAAAGGAAAACGAACTCCAAGCAACCTGTATGTATTGAAGAATTGCAAAGAACAATGTTACTTGAGTAAATCTTCAAAAAACTGACTATGGCATAGAAGGTTGGGGCATCTAAGCTTCTCTCAAATCAACAAATCTAGCAGACTTAATGCTATTCGTGGTCTTCCCAATATTACTCTGCCTGAAAGTACCATATGCAAATCCTGTCAATTCGGTAAGCAAACCAGGGTGAAATTTAATGCCAAGGAAGGATCATCAAGTAAGCCTCTTGAACTCATTCATACTGACATATGTGGACCTATGAGGAAAAATTCACCACGTGGTGAAGAATACTATATCTTATTTATTGATGATTTCTATAGAATGTGTTGGATTGGGTTGATCAAACACAAAGATGAAGCATTTGAAAAATTTCAGATCTTCAAAGCGCTGGTTGAAAATGAATTAGATCTAAAAATCAAGTGTCTTAGATCTGATCGAGGAGGAGAATATACATCAAATGAATTCTTTGAATTTTGTGAACAACATGGCATAAAAAAACAGTTCTCTGTAGCAGGCACTCCACAACAAAATGGCGTAGCAGAAAGAATGAATAGAACAATTCAACAAATGGCTAGAGCTATGCTTGATGATTCTGGAACTCCTGACATGTTCTGGGGTGAAGCAGCACATACAGCAGCTAACATTCTCAACAAGGCTCATGTTTGGGTAAATAGTGACAAAACTCCATATGAACTCTGGTATGGTAATTCTCCATCTGTGAAGCATTTTAGAGTTTTTGGAAGTAAATGCTTTATCAAAAATAATGATGAAAAACTTGGCAAGTTTCAACCTAGAGTAGATGAAGGAATACTTCTTGGTTACTCCTGTACAAGTAGAGCATATAAATGTTACAATAAAAGACTTCGGAAGATTGTTTAATGTATTGATGTTGTTATTTATGAGTCTCTTGCAGCCCCAAAGGAAGAAAAACAAACAACAAATGAAGACGATGGTGACTTATGTCCTTCTACATCAAATAGAAATGAAATAGACAGTGAACCCAATGAAGAACCTGAAGATTATTTATCTGAAAAGGCTCCATCCAGATATGTTGAAAAGAATAATCTAGAATCTCAAATTTTGGGAGATAAGGGATCGGGTGTACAAACAAGAAGGAATATTGTGGGATATTATAGCTATCTGGCATTTCTATCTACTATTGAACCTCACAACGTCAATCAAGCTAGCAAAGATGAATGTTGGGTTCAAGCCATGAATGAAGAGATTGATCAAATTGAAAAGAATCACACTTGGGAATTAGTACCAAGACCTCATAACAAAAATGTCATTGGAACTAAATGGATATTCAAAAACAAGTTAAATGAGAATGGGGATGTTATAAGAAACAAAGCTAGACTGGTTTTCAAGGGGTATACTCAACAAGAAGGTATAGACTTTGAAGAAACTTTTGCTCCTGTAGCTAGACTTGAAGCCATAAGAATGTTTCTTGCTTTTTCAAGTTTTCAACAAATCAAAGTTTATCAAATGGATGTTAAATCTGCATTTCTCAATGGTGATCTAGAAGAAGAAGTTTATATAGAACAACGAGAAGGATTCATTTTGGGAAATGATGAAAATCTTGTTTGTAGACTTAAAAAGGCTCTATATGGTCTCAAACAAGCTCCAAGGGCATGGTATTATCGTCTTGACAAATATCTTCATCAATAAGGATTTTCAAAGGGGTCTGTTGATAGCAACTTATACACAAAAATTGAAAATGATAAACTATTGATTGTGGTTGTATATGTTGATGATATCATTTTTGGGAGTAACGAAGAATCTATGAGTCAAAAATTTGCTTCTTTCATGCAGCAAGAATTTGAAATGTCCTTACTTGGGGAACTAACATTCTTTCTTGGCTTACAAGTGCATCAAACTGCAGATGGTATATTCCTATCACAAGCAAAATATCTTAAGAAAATTCTGAAGAAGTATGGCATGGAAGAATGAAAACCTGTAAGTACACCAATGATAACCGGATGCAATCTCAGTTCTCATGATGATTCTCCCACGGTGAATCAACCAGAATACAGATCAATGATAGGAAGTCTACTTTATCTCACTGGGACCAGACCAGACATTATGCATGTAGTTGGGATTGTCGGACGATTCCAAGCTAATCCAAAAGAGTCTCACCTTCAGGCTGTCAAAAGAATATTCAAATATCTACAAGGAACTCAAGATTTTGGACTATGGTATCCTAAGAATGCTGATCTTACTCTTCATGCTTACACTAATGCAGATTGGGCTGGAAATGTTGATGATCGAAAAAGCACTACTGGTGGTGCATTCTACATGGGGCCCCGATTAGTATCTTGGTTCAGCAAGAAGCAAAATTCTATTGCTTTATCTACATCAGAAGCAGAATATGTGGCTGCCGCATCTTGTTGCACTCAACTCCTTTGGATGATGCAAACCTTGCAAGATTTTCAAATCAAATGTACTCCTCCTATCTCCATTATGTGTGATAATACAAGTGCCATCAGTATCTCAAAGAATCATGTTATGCATTCGAAGACCAAGCACATTCCCATCAAGTATCACTTCTTACGTGAACAAGTTCTCGAACAAAAGGTGAAGTTGGAGTATGTTCCCTCCAAAGAACAAATTGCTGATATATTTACCAAACCTCTGCCCAGGGAAGCGTTCGAATATCTCAGACAGAAGTTGGGTGTTGTCTCTGCCTCTCAGAAGATCAGATCTGATTAAATTCAGAAAATTAAATTGGATACGTGGGTTTCCTGAAAGACAGTCGCTTATATACGCGAGTTTACACACATAAATCCGTGTATGGTTGGTTGCTGGAAAATTTTGGTTGGGGTCAGCATTTTTCAGCACAGCTGCAGTGCTGATTGGTATCTCTGATGCTGATTGGAGTCACTGGTGGTATTTCAGCTCTTATATTTCTGTTTTATTCTCTGTTTTTGGGTGAAGATGCCTTGATGATTTGTTGTTGAAAGTGTTCAGGATACACAAGCAAAGGGGGAGCTTTGGCCTTATAGAAAAGATGCTTGGATGCACATTTTCAGGGGGAGCATTAGTCTTGCTGACTATAATGCATTGTTGGCATTATGATGGTTCCGAAATATGATCTTTCTTGAGGTCTTTCTGGCATTGGTCATGAAAATTCATATTTGTAATTCGATGAAAAGGTCATGTTGAGACCTATGATGTAAAAATTGTAATATTCAGTCATGTAAGGACTTGTTCAAATTTGTAAATGCACTTGGTTGGGTAGTTGAGTCAAAATGTGTAAACCCACTTGGTTGGGTATTTGAGTTTCATATGTAAATCCACTTGGTTGGATCTTTGATGTAAGCATGAGTCCTTGGTGATAGGAAGGTCTTAGATTCATGTACTTCATTAAAATATGTTTGAAAATTTAGCATGAACTTAGGGGGAGCATGGTAACTTCAATGCACTTCAGATCTACAACGCTCTTCTATCTACATGAGGAGAAAAACCTTGTGTTGGTTTTGATCCGCCCTTTTCCCTTGATGTCAAAGGGGGAGAGTAACATGGTGTTTGAATAGGGGGAGAATATCATTATGCTTAATATCTGTTGTGATCAAACACCATCATGGTTGCCATCAAGTCCAAAGGGGGAGATTGTTGGCAATATGATGGAATGTGTTGTCCTTGATGGCAACCCACTTGATAAAGATGATGCTACAGAGCAACTCAGATGTAATGATGAAAGGAATTCCAGTATGTGCTAGAACAATGATGGAAAGAGTGTGTCTCAAGGCATACGCGGGTTTGTCTAGGCTAAGTAGCGTATGCACACGAAAAAGTACATGCCAAGTGGCGTATGGTCTTTTGCACTCCAAAATTAGAATACCAAGGGGCATTACCATGGTATTGACCCATTGTATTGAGCACTGGGTTGTCTTTTTGATCCCGTCCAGGAATACCATCGGATGTGGTGTGGTTTTGGCTCATGGTATTGATAAAGGGTAAACCTATATAAGGAGAAGAAAATCATTGTGCAAAGTGGGCGTAAGTGTCTGGGCTTTAATGAATACTTAAGTCTGAAGTATATCTGTATGATTGAACTCTGCTCTTAATTGATAGATCTGAATCTATGATGCATCTATGAACATGGTGAAGGTTAAAGATCTCTGGATCTAGAAATGGTGAATCTCTTGAATGATTTGAAAAGAAGTGATGAAGACCTGGCGCAAATCTGTTGAAGAAATTGAAGAAATCTGGGTAAGTTCATAGATCTGATCTGTTCTGCAAAATTTATCTTTAATAGATCTATACGCAGGTTCGTTTCGTGAAAAGCGCGTGTGTACGCGGCTCTATTCAGACAAAACCGCGTATGTGCAGCTAAGATTTATTTGATAAATTTACTTAAGTATACGCGGGTTAGTTTTATGAAAAGCGCGTACATACGCTGATCTGTTCAAAGAAAAGTGCATATGGTATCTGAACTAATGGGGTCTCAAGGTTGAATGTGTTTCTGAATATCTGTTCTGAAGTCTGGGTTATCTCTGATATTATGGTTACAGTGGTGTCACTGTACTATTTGAAGCATTGGGCAAAATATGTTTGTTGATAAGTGGAGGGTTGTGTTGGAGCTGTTGGATCCAGTTTGAAAATTGATGAAACGTGGTCTGTAGTGGATCTGAGGGTTGAAGCCTTCAGTATGTATATAGAAGCTTTCTGTGTGTAGAAGCTGGTGCTAATATCAGGGGGTAGTAGCTCCCTTGCAGGAAAGGCTGGTAAACAAGTGCAGGGGGTTGTAGCTCCCTTCCAGGAGAGGCTGGTAAATGAGAGAAGGTTGTAGCCTTAAGTTGCGGTGAATACTGCGTCTTTGGTATGAGTCTGCGCCAGTACATGGTTGTAAGAAGTTTTCTTTATATAATAAAAATTGAAGACTGAGACGACGGTAGCGGTGGTTTTCTCCCAAATTGGGTTTCCACCTTAAATCCTGGTGTTCATGTGTGTGTGATGATTTATTTTGTTCTTACTGCTCCTGTTTACTGTTTTCTAAATATATGATGAATGAATAATGCAATGATCTGAGTTAAAATATAAATGCATAATTAGATTTCTGGGCATACGTGACTTTTCTTTATGATATCCGCGTGTATACGCGAGTTTCATTCATTAAAGTAGCGTATGGGTTTAAAAGAAAGGAAAAGTAAAAAGTTTCTTTGTCTGCACTAAATACTGATTCACCCCCTCTCAGTATGTTTCCCAACATAAACTTCATTGTAGTGTATGTGTAGCAGTTCTTTAATGGTTGTGCTTCAACCCATATTTTTAGACAATCAGTCACAGTTATTATGTACCTCACACCAATCTTTTTCCCAGGTGGATTGATAGTGAAAAAAAAATCAATAGCCCATTTGTCAAGATACTACAATGTTACTTGTGGAACTAATGTCATCTCATCTCTTCTAGAGGGCTTCCATGTTCTTTGACATATATTTCATGCTCAACAATACTCCTTTGCATCCTTATGTGGTGTGGACTGTTATCACTCCGTAATTCCGAGGTTGAAGAAAAAATCTCTGAGGCAACATCAAAACACTTCGGGCCTAGGATCTAGCCCTCCTAGACCCAGAGAGGGATCTCTCTGTTAGATATAGCTTTGTGAGATTTGGAATTTTAGGCTAGATATTATATGCAGAGTTTGGATTTTGAATTGGTTTGGTGGGAAGAGCAAGGGAAAGCCATTGGGTAATGGATTCAAAGAGGCTTGGGTGATTAAATGCAGAAATATCAATCATGAGTGAAACAGGGCAAGATAGGTGCACTACCATGGATAATTCAGACTTTTGAATGGATTATGAAAAGGAGAAGTGTAAGGCTAGGTAGAAATTGAGGAGAAGTTAAGAATTCCTCAATCTATCCTAGGATGTAAAGTTTAGCAGAAACCGAGGAGAAATTAAGAATTCCTCAATTTGGCATCAGTAGAAAAAATAGACTATTGTAAACACAACCAGAATAGGGTGCTCTAGATAAAAAAATCCTATTCTTCAAACTTTCTATTTTACAATTATATTGTAGAAATGTGGAGAAATAGAAACAATAGAAAAACACATAAAAATAGGAGAATACTTCACCATTTCAGACACCACATGAATCCTGAACAATGGATCTTGTATTAATCTTCAAAAAATCACTTGAAATTCAGTGAAAAACATTACAAAATGAGCTTGTTCCTCGTTGCAAATTACCCCCCATGTATACTTCAAACAGTGAAGTATTTATGCTAATCCTACTTGAATGATTATAATCAATGTTTTTGGCTTGAGGGGTCCTGACCTAGGTTCGGTGTGCAAGGTTTGCCAACAAACCCCTATACTACTGGCCCTTTCAGCAGTGACCTACTTGCGCAGGTCAAAGTCTCACCCGAAGTAGTATGGGTGGGTGCTAGAACCAGGTTTCTGCACCCTGAGAAAGAATGGGTAAAGCAAGTAGAGCTGCATTCTATTCTATAATTCCCAAATAACCTTGTTCTGCACAGGGTTAATTATGTATCTATTTGCATCCACGTGCACTAGATCTATAGTTATATGCTTTTATAATATCAACACAGTATTACATAAACAGATCATAATAGATCTAGATCCAGTCATTCAGTACACAAATTTTCGCAGCGAAAAGATAGAAAACACACAATATAGAAATTATCAGCAATTCTAATGGGGGTAAAACCCACAGTCCCAAGGTTTTTCCAAAAATTTTAATCTGAATCTGTGTGTGAAATGTATCCAAAATTTCATTTCCCAAAGCAAATCCACCATCTGGGCAATCTCACTGCATCCAGGTTCTGTCTATTCATTCAATAAGGGAGCCTTCTTAATTCTCTCTTCAATTCATTCATCAAATTCCTAGAATTTGATTAATGAATACATTGACCACCTTCATAGGCATAAAAGGCAGCCCTTATATCTCCCAATACAACAAGCCCTTTGGCAATTCAAATAACATGCTCAACTATAATTGAAATCCTCCTCTTGTAAACTGTATTAAAAGGAAAACATCCCGATGCTCAAAGCTTAATACGCACTTATATCATAAGTGAACCTCTTCCGTGGGTTATCAAATCTAATGTATTAACCGACCCTATTACCTAACTCTTATAACCATGATTTTACGACTCAACCATCCACACAGTGCTCATAACACCCAACCATACGGTTATAACCTTACCCTGACAGGATTTAAGATACTGTGGCCCGGCCCCACACATAGGCACTATGGTCATTCAATGTTATTTTAGACCCACGCTCTACGGTTTAATGTGATGCAATAGACTACAGCCATACCCTCGACTTTAACAAAAGCCCGGTGCCATCGCACATATAACTAATCTTTGTCAATGCAAATCAATTACACATACCTCGGTTAACCCGCAACCCTTAGGTAGGATAACACCAATCAACATACATATAAGAGTGGGCCCCAGCGCTAAAAGCCAATCCACATCCTACAGTCGACGACTTATCAGATTGCTTGGGATGATCCGACGATCACAAATGCAGATCGCGTGACTTAAAGGCACGAGCGTTAATTCCCAATTGTTGTGCGATGTAAGTGGTATTGCGAAACCGCCTTACTCCACGTGTCAATTAGATAGTGATATCACGTTGGTTTAAAAAAAACAACTTACCACTTTCTAACAAACGTGAACCCACTGGTATTCTCCCCAGAAACCGCCCAACTGTTTGTCCTCACGGTTCTGATTCAAGGTTCCATTTCTCCTTGCTCAGGATTCCGTCAGTGCCTTTCCACTACGGTCCATTTCTTCAACTGTATTGGATCTAAGTTCTAAACAAGATAAAACCCTCGACCCATTGCTTCTATCGAATTATCTGTTATTACTAACACGACTTCCATCTTAACTGTTGCCACACTCTGGATCTATTTACCAATGCTGCTACTGTAAAGCATCGCCCAATCTTACAAATCAATACATGAATGAGATTTCTTTTTATGCTTTTCCTTGTGGTTTAATCCACAGTCACCCAGGTATCTCCATAATCCGATATCAATGCATAACAACAGCGATTGATTACAATTTCAAACACATTCACCTGTAAATTAAGCTCGGCCTGTGTTGAGCCGAACTCTGCCAAACCAGAGTTCCATACACACATAATAATCAGAGGTTTAATTCCATGGTGCCCTTCATGCAAATAAATGTGCGCTTAATTTTTCTACTGAAAGCATAGATACAATTACATTCTGGAACATAAGCTTCCACACAGAGATTTAAAACAGTCCTCAAGCATTCGTTTCATATATTAAGCCATTAACACAGGGTTTAGCATGCATTGGTTCTCACCAAAGAATGTACAGTCATACTCTTAAACACAAATTCAGAGTCCTACATGTTAATTAAGGCTTTTTTTTTTCACAGGAACAATTCAACGAATGCACAGATAATGCTGGAACAATTTCTTCATTTACACAGTGAATTTACTTACAAAATTCTGGCCATATATTCAATCACTTGGCCCTTCTGCACCCCTACTCTGCCTCCTCGGCCTTCTAACCCTATTGATCTGAAATTGTGAGAACAAAGTATTTCTTATACAGAGATTGACAGTAGGGGGCTTTTACCGGTTATTTCACCTTTACTAGAAAGGATGAAACCAAAAGCTCCTAGCCCACAAACTGGCTCTGCCTAAAGAAATAAAATGTAAGCACTGAAATAGATCCGATCAATGAAAGTATTTGTTTATGTGCAAAGTATTCATTAATCGAAATTTAATGTGTGAATAAGCAAGTTCAAGTATTCTGCAAATGAAGTAATGTGGTTTGAAGATGAACTAATGAGTTTTTTTAACTGTATAAGTCTGCTTGAGAAAAGTGTACTTATGAAAAGTTACTGTTTAATGTAGCAGAATCTGAAATATAACAGCAAAAAAGCAAAGCATAACAGTAAGCATTTGTTTAAGCAGTTCACCCCTCTCTTGGGCTACCTCTGCTGGGTCCAAAAGCCTCTAATTAGGTTTTTCCCTTTTTCATTAATGCTCAAAAAATGAATTACACTGTGTAGAAAGCCTCAAAAGGAAAAATAAGCTGCAAATTCAAAAACATAAGGTTGAAATCAGTATAAATCGACTATTCATTCACCTCAATTGGATGAGTATAGTCCAACACAGCTGATCTTTCATTAGGCCCTAGTGGCTCCACAACCAAAATCGCTGGTAAAATCACTGATAGAGTGCCTTGATGGCTCTGAAACATGTCCCAACAGCTCCAGAATGCTTCAATACCCCAAAATCAAAAACAAATTCGTCCCAAATGGACTTCCCTAGCCAAAGTTATGGCTAACTGAAGTCTGCCCAGTGTCACCTAGAAAAACTCCAGCTAAGAGTGCGAAGCTGAGTTAACTCAGGTTAAAAATATTAACAAACGCCAAATTTGGCGGTGCGCTCCCAGTTTTATCGGGCGGTTAAATTCGCAAATGTTGGAGGCGTGGTCACATGCACCACGAATCCAACCAGCAACGAATAATGTTATGGCCCCATTTTAAAAATGAAATTTAACTAGCAGTAACACCAATCCGTTTACATATTGTGATTTGTAATAGATGTTTACATATCTCTTGTAGATTTGGGTACATGCCACGGTTCAGTGCGAGGTTCCATGAGAAGGGGCTTCAGTCCCCTTTAGACCCTTAATAGGGTCCAAATATTTAAATAACTATCCGTTGCCATGTTATAACAAGCACCACTGCCGTAGCCTGTTGGTCGGGCCTCTCCGTTGCTTCCGACCCGACCCACGTTCGAATCCTGCCCGTGCATAAACAAATTTTTAAACCATATTTCAATCCACCTTGGGGCCACGTGGCGGCCTCCGGGCTGGCCATGTGGCGCCCTTTCATTGGCTACCATTGGAATATTCCACATAATATTCTGTGGAATATTCTTTTTTTAATAATTTTTTTTTTGTAAAGTCAAATTTGGCCATTTTTTTAATGAAATTGGAAAACTTCAAAGCTAAATAAATTTCTCATATGGCGTCAGTTTTCAGTGCCGTTCACGTCTACAGGATAATTTTTTCGAGCTCTTTCCAATCGATCTAGTTCAGAGCAATTCTGAGCAACTTCATTTTTGAGCATTTTTCTACAAGAGACTTGATCTCCTGATCACACCTCCCAAATGGGAAGCTTTTGGACCCCAAAATCTCTTTGACTAGTGAAAATGATAATGTGGAGACTAATTCTCCACTCTTCCACCCTTGAATAACTGAAATCTAACCGATTTCATCAAATGAAGCTTTTGAGAAAATGATAATCTATCTCTGGAATCAACTGATCGACCATTGCTAAGATTGACGGAGTCATGATGCAAATTATTAAAATTTGCAGAACAACAATTGTAATTTGTAGAAAATAAACTTTTCCTACACTGATAAAACTTCCCAGAAGACTTAAAATAACTTTCACCTTGCAAACTGTTCCCATGGTGAATTCTACCATTCTAAAGCCAACTTTTTCCCATGCTGAATTTTGTGTCCTCCTTGCTTGCATTGCTTTGCTTTGACACTTCATTCTCTGCATTGGCTGACCCAAAAGGTAATTTGTGCAACATAACATCATCTTTTTTCAAAGAAAAATTGTTATCAAACTGAGACAAATCATTAGCAACATCATAAAAAGGCGAATGCTCAAAATTTGGTCGTTTCAACATTAACAAAGTTAGACTTTGACTTGCATTAACCAGTCTTTTCAATTGACTTGCATGGAGTAAAGAAGATTCCAGCTTCTTCTTGTGAGCTCTCACAATGTACTCTTTACCATCTTTGAACAAGTGATACTTTTTTTCATGGCGATGAAAGATAGCCTTCCTGTCAAATAAATAAGGACTTCCCAAAACAATACCTGAGATATCAAGCGGCACCACATCAAGTTCCACTGTGTCAATAAAGTGTGCAGTTATTGCAAAGTGCAATATGCACTTCCTTGAGACTTGCAAATTGGCATCCTTGCATATCCATCCAAGTGGATAAGGCTTCGGATGTGGAATGGTCTCAAGTTTTAATTGTTTGACCAAATCTTCTGATATGAGATTCGCTTGTGACCCACTATCAAACAGTGTGTCAATTTTGGTATGTTTTGAAATTACCCTCACATGGAAGAGCTCTATCCTCCTCTTTTCCTCATGAGTATCTTTGTGACAATTCAAAGAGCTAGAACTGGGAGTTGTGTCTTGCACCACTTCTTTCCCCTTAATATTCTTTAAAACCATGGCTATGCTTTTTGTCTCATCTCCTGAGTCTGACCCTAAGTCTTGCTCAACCGTTGCTACAGTTTTCTCCTTTTCTTTGGTCTTGTTTTTGTTCTTGTATTTTTCTGGTTTCAGTTCAGGATGAAGCTTCCAACAATGATCTTCATCATGACTTTTCTTTGAACAGTTCTTGCAAAAGAACTTTCCTTTTTCTTTTCTTGAATTTGCAACTCTCTTATTTCCTTTGTTTTTAAAATTACTATCCTCATCAAAAGTATTCTTTCCTCTAGCTTCTAAATGTGTAGTCTAGACACAGAATTCATCTAATCTGGTAGGATTGAACATTAGAATAGTATGTTGCAGATAATTGTGCAAACCTCCTATGTATTTTAACAAGGTGTCTTGACTTTTTAAGTCTACCCCAAGTAGAAGTGCTCTCCTTCTAAACTCTTGGGTATAATCTTGCACATTTTGACCCTTAAGTTGCCTAAAATTTTGCCAATTCATAATTTCTTTCTGAATATGAGCAAGAGGATAAAACTGTTTCTTAATAGCAGTAATAAACTCATTCCAAGTTAGAGTTATCTTACCATGCTTTTTAATTTCCTCCTTGGTCTTGGCTTCCCACCAAACCAAAGCTGCTCCTTCCATTCTCAAAGAGGCTAATTGGATTTTTGTGTCATCATCATGCAAATTCTGAATTCTTAGATAGAATTCCAGCTGTCTAATCCAGTTATCCAATTTTTTTGCATTCACATCAGCATTAAACATCAGCAACTCAAACTTCACATCAAGCTTTAACAAAGGATTTTTAAGAGATGTTTTTGTTTTGTGTGACTGATTAACAAAAATTGAAGAGGATGATGTGGAGGAAGAGGATGATGATGGAGATGGTGGATCACAATTTCCTCCATTCCCTTTCTTAGACTCATCATTGTCTTTCTTTCGTCCTAAAGAATATCCTTCTTCTTTTTGGTTTCTAGACCCTTCTCCAACAATCCTATCATTTCTCTCCTGGTATAGGATCTTAACCATCTCAGTCAAGTCCAAGAAGGCTTTTCTAAAGACTCTTTCTTCTTCCTTGGGATCCATTTCCTCATGTACTTCTCCTTCTCTGGAAGACATGTTTTTGGCTGATTCTAAGGCTAATGAGGATGAAATGGAAGGTGGAGATAATGGCACCCTAGCCCTCCTTGGTTGAGGATTAACTTTTTCTCTAACCAATTGACCTTCTCCTCTTTTCAATTTCAGCCTAGTAAGCATCAAATTTTGCGAAATAACACAATATTCTTGCACAGATTTCACAAACTCTTAAGAAAAACCTAGAGCTCTGATATCAATCTGATCTAAAATTGTGAGAACAAAGTATTTCTTATACAGAGATTGATAGTAGGGGGCTTTTACTGGTTATTTCACCTTTACTAGAAAGGATGAAACCAGAAGCTTCTGGCCCACAAACTGGCTCTGCCTAAATAAATATAATGTAAACACTGAAATATATCCGATCAATGAAAGTATTTGTTTATGTGCAAAGTATTCATTAATCAAAATTTTATGTGTGAATAAGCAAGTTCAAGTATTCTGCAAAGGAAGTAATGTGGTTTGAAGTGAAACTAGTGAGTTGTGATCACTGTATAAGTCTGATTGGGAAAAGTGTACTTATGAAAAGTTACTGTTTAATTTAGCAAAACCTAGAATATAACAGCAAAAATGCACAGCATAACAGTAAGCATTTGTTTAAGCAGTTCACCCCTCTCTTGGGCTACCTCTACTAGGTTCAAAAGCCTCTAATTAGGCTTTTCCCTTTTTCATTAATGCTCAAATTAAGAAATACACTATGTAGAAAGCCTCAAAAGGAAAAATTAGCTGCAAATTCAGAAACAGAAGATTGAAATTAGTATAAATCGACTATTCATTCACCTCCAATGGATGAGTATAGTCCAACACAGCTGATCTTTCATTAGGCCCTAGTGGCTCCACAACCAAAATCACTGGTAAAATCATTGATAGAGCACCCTGATGGCTCTGCAACCTGTCCCAATAGCTTCAAAATGCTTCAATACCCCAAAATCAAAAACAATTTCGTCCCAAATGGACTTCCCTAGCCAAAGTTATGGCTAACTGAAGTTTACCCAGTGTCACCTAGAAAAACTCCACTAAATGTGCAGAACTGGAGTTAACTCCAATTAAAAATGGAAATAAACGCCAAATTTGGCGGCGCACTCCAATTTTATCGGGAAGTTAAATTAAATGCTATGGACGTGGTCACATGCACCACCGTCCAACCCGCCGCGAATAATGTTATAAAAAACCGCTTAAAAACCGGAATTTAACTAACCGTAACACCAATCCATTCACATGTTAATGGTTGTAATAAATGTTTACATATGCGTCGTTTGGAATTTTATGCCACGGTTCCGATGCCAGGGTTCCATGAGAGGCGGGCTGGTCCTTCAGGGTTGGCCCCCTTTCGGGCCCGCCCAACCGAATTCAAATATTCAAATAACTCTCCGTTGCCATGTTATAACAAGCACCACCGCCGTAGCCCGTTGGTTGGGCCTCTCCGTTGCTTCCAACCCGACCCACGTTCGAATCCTGCCCGTGCATAAACAAACTTTTAAACCATATTTCAATCCACCTTGGGGCCATGTGGCGGCCTCCGGGCTGGCCACGTGGCGCCCTTTCATTGGCTGCCACTGGAATATTCTTTTTTTAATAATTTTTTTTTTGTAAAGTCAAATTTGGCCATTTTTTAATTGAAATTAGCAAAATTCAAAGTTGAATAAATTTCTCATACTGTGTCGGTTTTTAGTGCCGTTCACGTCTACAGGATCTTTTTTCCGAGCTCTTTCCAGTCGATCTAGTTCGGACCAATTCTGAGCAACTTCATTTTTGAGCATTTTTCTACAAGAGACTTGATCTCCTGATCACCTATGCAGTTCTATATAGTGTTTGCAGGTCTCTCCTCTTTTTTGCCTTATCAGCCTTATTCTTATACAAAAGTAATAGAATCGATTCAATTCTTCTAACATCTCAAAACTCTTCAAATCTCTAACTCTTGGACTAACCCTCTGACAGATAGAGACAGACTGTCTCTTCCTATGCCCACTAGTCATCTGGGCAGTTACATTTTCTTCTCTAATTAACTAAAAATAACTCAACTATGAATAAATGCATGGGGAAATAAAACATGAAACCCCCCTTTACATTTATTTATGGAAAAAGGTTGTTTTGAGCCTAATGCCCCTGCATCAGACTCCCCAGGTTAAAATAGTTCATGATCTCCTGATCATGTGCTTTCATCTTTATCTGCCTGGATCCCATACTTTGTTCTGCAACTGGTCATCTTTTGCAGTGTTCTCCTTTTGTATTCCTCCTAGCTTCCATACTTTGTGTTTTAGCTTTCCACTGGCTGCACCTTTATAGCCTCCTTCTGGTTTTCTTTTGTTGGTACTTCTTTGTTTCTTTGCTACTGTTTTTTTCTCAGTCCCCTTTACCATCAGTTTTCTTATAATTTCAATTTCTTGATCCAATGTGTCCTTTGACTGCTGGAAACCACTTCTCCTTGATTTCTGACCTTCAGCTGTGTCTATAGCCCTTCTTACTGCCACCCAATCATCCATACCCTCTTTTTTTCTGCTACAGAAAATTTCATTTTGATTGTCAAATGTGACAATTTCTCCTTTCTCTGACTTCAGCAAATTTTCAGACTGGTATTTAAATTGCCAGTCATCATCCTCGTTTCTTCTGTTCTTTCAGACTAAACATCCTTTAGCCCTTCTTTTAGCATCTGCAGTCACAAAATAAACATCAAACTCATACAATCTTTGTGTTTGCTCCAGCATTTCTCCCAGCAACACTTCAATCAGCTGTTGCTCTGCCATTTCACCTTCTTTTATGAATGTCTTCAGTAAATATTCCAGCCACTTGTTTTGTGCTTGGCTCTCATTTTTAGCATGCTGAAATTTCAGTTTAGCATGTTCTTCTTCTTCTTTCTAGGAAATCTTTAGCAATTTCCTTCCTTTTTCCTGCATTACTTCAAGCTCTTTAAGTGCTGCATTTCCATCTTCTATTAGAGTAAAACTCTGATTTTCTACTGCTGTAGCAGCCTCAAATTTATGCCATACAGCCTTCTCTTTAACCTTCTCTTGGCTATTTGAACAAGCCAATTCTTCTCTGCTACCAATAGCAGCAAATTTATGCACATGAGACATAACTGTCTCATCTTCTTTCCACTGCTCACCCTCATTTTGCAACATCTCCTTTTATTTGGCATCTGCATAAATAATAAGTCCATTTACAGGAGGCATGATAGCCTCACCTTCCTCCTTCTGCAACAATTCATCATCCTTCAAAACAAATCCAAAATATGGATTGCTTTCTGCCATGCCTGTTAACAAAACCCATTTTTCAACTTTCAAATCACAAGACCTAGTGGTCTTAATTGATGACTAAATCACCAACTTCTATTTCTGTAGCTCTAAGTCTTTCCCAAGACTCAGAAAATATTTCCTGGCTTTATTCCTCTGTATCTTCTCATGCTGCAACCCCCAATTCTGAATATTAGGTTCTTTCTCTTGTACAGGATCCTACTGATCTAGCATATTCTCCAACAGCTCAACTTCTCCATTCCATGGGTTAAAATCTCCCATAGAACTCTTCTTCTCTTTGAATGGACTGCTCCATGTTGCCAACCTAACATCAACAGGATCTGCATTCATCAACCAATTTTCAAAACAAATTCATAAGGCCTCAGAGCCTTTCTCTCTTCTGTCAGCATCTCAGTATGCTGTCCCAACTTTCTTTCCTTCTCAATCAGCACATCAGAATTTTTATTCCAAATTTTCAAACATTTCTTGAGACTATCAGTTAGTCTCTCTTCTGCACCATCCTCTTCAAGGGTGCCTCTCTGCACTAGTTCATAAAAATGAACTTTCTCATCTCTAATCATCTCTGCCCTTGCAATCTGAACTCCCTCTTTTTTAACTTCTGTCCTCTGCTCTGGAGTACTCAATTCATGCCACACTCTTGGCATCTCATCTGAGAAAACATCTTCACAATTTTTACTATCTTCTGCTGTCACTATCTCCTCAGCCTTCATCAGAATAAAATTCTGATTTCCCATATTTGCAGATCCTTCAGCTATCTGTTCATCACTCTTCATTTGGCCATCTAACAAAAGAAATTTTTCATTATCAACATTAATGACAAACTCATCATCACCTACCTCATTGAAACAAGCTCTTATATCAAATAAGGAACTAATGAATTCCTTCTGCTGCAATAACACAATCTGCTCCTCATCTGAAAGATACTCATCATACTTTACTTGGCAACAGTCAACTTCATTTAACATAGCCTCATCACATGAGCTATATTCATTAACACCTACATTCATACACAACTTGTCAGTTTTAAAAACATAAGACCCTATGGTCTCAGTTGATGAATCAATCATCAACTCCTCTTGTTGTTCCAAGTCTTCCATATGCTCTAGATATTCTTCAATAGTCTTCTCTTCTTCAAATTCTTCAAGATGTTCAACCTCTAGCTTCTGGAAAATATCATAAACTAAATCTCCTCTGCTTCCAGTATGTTGGAAAGCAGAACCTTTCTCCAACTGTGCATGGACATATTCAAAACATGTAGTTGCTCCATTTTCCTTCTCAGTGACAACATCAGCAGTCTGCTCATCTCCACATGGCTTTCCTGCAAACATACAAAATATGTCAAATGTAAGGCTCTTGGACCCCTTGGTCCCACTTGAAGCTTTAGTCTCCAAGTTCTTCTCCAAATACTCAATCATTATGAGCATTTTTTCTTCCTGTTGAGCATTTATCATCTGCTCCTTCTTCCTTTGTGGTCTCTGCCACTTTACCTTCTTCTTCATGAGCCAACCACCTTTCTGGTTTTCCTCTATCATCCTCTATTGTTCAATAAGCTTCTTACTGATCTTAGCTATTTCTTCCCAATACTCTTCATCAGTGAGTCTCTTCCTTATGCCATTTTCTCTGGCATCTTCCCTCACTCTTCTACTGTGGCCTCTCTCAGAACCTCTGCAATATCTTCTATGGCTGTCAGTAGCCATCTTCTCCTACAGAAGTTCTTTACTCACAAGCTGCACTAAGCCTCTGCAACAACAAGCTCTCTTGCTGCAACTCACCTCACCAATCCCTTCCTCTGGATCCAGCTTTTGGCAAGTACTGATCCCCTTCTGCTGGAACCTCCTGAGCACTCTCTTCTTCTCTCTAGGCTTCACTCTGCAAATTTTCTCTAGAACACCTCTGTTATTCCTTCATCCAACCTCAATTGGAAATCTTCCAGGTTTTGCCACGCTCTTTTTACTCTCAAAATCCCTTGCTAGACTTCTTCTTATCACTGCTCTCCAAGATGTGATCTACTTTTGCTGAGATTTCTTCCTCAATTTCTTGCACTCTGCACTCTGAAAACAATACCTTCAAACTAGAGTCAAATAAGGCTCATCATCTTACCTCTCAAGATCCCTGGATGATCTTGCTTCTTTTCACCTACACTGCAGCTCTATCTGCTGCAATCTTCAAGAATCTTTTTCTTCAACTCCAGATTCTTCACATCTGGGCTATCAACCTTTGCTGCATACTCAATCAAATCTACAATTATTTGTTAAATAGATTTAAAACCCAACTTTCTCACTGTTCAATACATGTGCATTTCAAAATAAACTTTTCAAAGAGCTAATTCAATTCAAGCTCTGATACCACTATGATGGGGGTAAAATCCACAGTTCCGGGGTTTTTCCAAAATTTTAATCTCAATCTGTGTGTGAAATTTATCCAAAATTTCATTTCCCAAAGAAAATCCACCATCCGAGCAATCTCATAGCATCCAGGTTCTATCTATTCATTCCATAAGGGAGCCTTCTTAATTCTCTCTTCAATTCATTCATCAAATTCCTAAAATTTTATTAATGAATACATTGACTGCCTTCATAGGCATAAAAGGCAGCCCTTATATCTCCCAATACAACAAGCCCTTTTGCAATTCAAATAACGCGCTCAACTATAATTGAAATCCTCCTCTTGTAAACTGTATTAAAAGGAAAACATCCTGATGCTCAAAGCTTAATACGCACTTATATCATAAGTGAACCCCTTCCGTGGGTTATCAAATCTAATGTATTAACTGACCCTATTACCTAACTCTTATAACCATGATTTTATGACTCAACCATCCACACAGTGCTCATAACACCTAACCATAGGGTTATAACCTTACCCCGATGGGATTTAAGATACTGTGGCCCGGCCCCACACATAGGAACTATGGTCATTCAATGTTCTTTTAGAGCCATGCTCTAAGGTTTAATGTGATGCAATAGACTACATCCATACCCTCGAATTTAACAAAAGCCCGACGCCATCGCACATATAACTAATCTTTGTCAATGTAAATCAATTGCACATACCTCAGTCAACTCGCAACCCTTAGGTAGGATAACACCAATCACCATACATATAAGCGTGGGCCCCAGAACTAACAGCCAATCCAAATCCTATGGTCGACGACTTATCAAATCGCTTGGGATGATCCGACGATCACAAACGCAGATCGCGTGACTTAAAGGAACGAGCGTTAATTCCCAATTATTGCACAATGTCAGTGGTATTGCGAAACCTCCTTACTCCATGTGTCAATCAGATAGTGATATCGTGTTGGTTTTACGAAAACAAATTACCACTTTTTAACAAACGCGAACCCACTGGTATTCTCCCCAGAAATCGCCCAAATGTTTGTCCTCACGGTTCCGATTCAAGGTTCCGTTACTCCTTGCTCAGGATTCCGTCAATGCCTTTCAACTACTGTCCATTTCTTCAGCTGTATTGGATCTAAGTTCTAAACAAGATAAAACCCTTGAGCCATTGCTTCTATCAAATTATTTTCCATTACTAACACGGTTTCCATATTAACTGTTGCCACGCTCCAGTTCTATTTACTAATGCTGCTATTGTAAAGAATCGCCCAATCTTACAAATCAACGCATGAATGAGATTTATTTTTATACTCGTCCTTGTGGTTTAATCCACGATCACCCCGAATATCTCATCAATCTGATCTCCATGCATAACAATAGCGATCGATTACAATTTCAAACACATTCACCTCTAAATTAAGCTTGGCCTGTGTTGAGTCAGACTCTGCCAAACCAGATTTCCATACACACATAATAATCAGAGGTTTAATTCCATGGTTCCCTTCATGCAAATAAATTCACGCTTAATTTGTCTACTGAAAGCATAGATACAATTACATTTTGGAACACAAGCTTCCACATAGAGATTTAAAACAGTCCTCAAACATTCATTTCATATATTAAGCCATTAACATAGGGTTTAGCATGCACTGGTTCTCACCACAGAATGTACAGTCAGACTCTTAAACACAAATTCAGAGTCCTACATGTTAATTAAGGCATTTTTTTCACAGGAACAATTCAACAAATGCACAGATAATGCTGGAACAGTTTCTTCATTTACACAGTGAGTTTACTTACAAAAGTCTGGCCAAATCTTCAATCACTTGGCCCTTCTGCACCCCTACTCTGCCTCCTCAGACTTCTAACCCTATGCAGTTCTATACAGTCTTTGCAGGTCTCTCCTCTTTTTTGTCTTATCAGGATTATTCTTATACAAAAGTAACAGAATCGATTCAATTCTTCTAACATCTCAAAACTCTTCAAATCTCTAACTCTTAGACTAACCCTCTAACAGACAGAGATAGAATATCTCTTCCTATGCCCACTAGTCATCCGGGCAATTACATTTTCTTCTCTAATTAACTAAAAATAACTCAACTATGAATAAATACATGGGGAAATAAAACATGAGACCCCCCTTTACATTTATTTATGGAAAAAGGTTGTTTTGAGCCTAATGCCCTTGCATCAAATTCATACAACAATACTCACAGATTCAGATCTCTAATCATCCTTCGCATTCATTCATCAATCTTCCCTTACAATTCCCTTCCCAACCGACACACACAGCAGCAGGGTCTGCACACAGCTAGACTAGGATCTCTGTGCACACAGCCAGCAGGAGTCTGTTGCCCAAAACCCAAACAGATAGCTTAAACAACAGGCCACATCAATAGCTTATCATTTCTTATCCTTTACAATATGAAATACATATCTATTTATAAAAATATAGCCTCGACTTTCCTATGGTCCGCAACCCATGGTTTTCGGACCCCTAGTTTACCCTTTTGACCCATTACAATGAGTTCGGGGCTTTGACTCACCCAAAAACCCCTACGCTAGACTAAATATAATAAAAAATAATCAAAATGGACCAGTTTCGCAGCTTGTTAGGAGACCCCATTCCAACAGTCCCCCAACACAATCTTATGACTCGTCCCGAGTCACTGCACTGGTGTGAACACATAGTCCGTAGCCTGGTATGGTTTGAGTCAACTACCATTGACAAAGCCGGAAATGAGGTCACTGTGCAGGGTAGCTAGCTGGACTTCTCCACCATTCGTAACCTCCTTAACTATGTAGGGACCAAGCCAGTGCTGCCGGAATTTTCCTAGATGTTTCACAAATTGGCTATCATATAAAAGGATGAGATCACCTTTGATGAATGTCTTCTGGCAGATGTGTCGATCATGCCAGGCTTTATCTCGAGCCTTTTGAACTTGCTAGTGAAACTGAGCAATAAACCGATCTTCCTCCAAAGCCACCAGTTGCCCCATGCGCTCTTCTATGATATCGAAGTCTTCCATATTCGTGAATGCTGCGATGCGTAGGCTAGGAACAACATACTCTATGGGCATAATGGCCTCCTTTCCATAGACCATTCGAAAGGGTGTCCTGCATGTCAGCTTTTTGCAGGTAGTTCGGTATGCCCACAGAACCGAGGGGATTTGAACATCCCAGTCACTATGATTGGCATTACAAACCTTCGTTAATACCTGCTCCAGAATTTTGTTAAAAGCTTCAACCGCCCCATTGGCCTGGGGATGATATGGTGTACTCTTGGCATGGTGGATCTGGAATTCCTCATTCAAATATTGAATCGTTTGGTTAAAAAAATGTGTACCTCTGTCGCTCATTAGCATCTTCGGCCAGCCAAACTTGGTCAGAATCTACTCAAAGATGAAGTGCGCAACAGTATCAGAAGTACAATATTTTACTGCTTGTGCCTTAGCCCATCATGTGACGTAGTCAGTGGCAGTGATAATTTAGTGCGCACCTGTTTTCTTTCCTGGTGGATTGATGGGTCCTATAATGTCAATGGCCCATTTATCAAAAGCTTGTAGGGCCATTTGAGGATGTTATGGCATGCCATCTCGTCGGGAGGGTCGGCTAGTTCACTGGCATGTATCACATGATCTGCAATAGGTGTAACAATCCTGATGCAGGGTAGGCCACGATAAGCCAGCCCTCAAAATATTTTGTGCCATAGCCCTGCCTGCATAGTGGCCGCCTGTGACTCCATCACGTGTTTCTGTGAGGACGGTGGGCTGTTCATGTTCCAATACATATCTACGGAGTATTTCATCGGCGCCTAGGTTGTATAGCTATCTTGCGATGATATTAAAGTCTGCAGCCTGGGTAACCAACTCCTTCTTCTGTTGTACTGAATACACAACAGGGGCCATGCCTGTAGTAAGGAACTCAATGATATCATCAAGGTGAGCATCAACCATCTTAATGGTAAACAGCTGCGCATCAGGTAGGCCTTCATCCAAGTTAGTGGGTTCTTCCCCCGTATTGATACGAGACAAATGACACGGGCCTGCATTCAACCTCCTAGGATTAACGATGATCTCAAAATCATATTCCTAAAATAGCAACAACCAATGACAAATCTTTCCCCCCAACATAGGCTTGTTGACCAGGTACTTCAAAGTTGAATGGTCTGTGAACATCTTAAAGTGTCCACCTAGCAGATATTGCCGATAATTTTTTAGTGCGTACACCATATCCAATCCTTCAAGCTCAGTGGTAGAGTAATTCCTTTCAGTGCTCGAGAGTTTGCGACTGGCAATGGCAACCGAGTGATCAATATCTCCTTCACTAGGCTGAGTGTGGACCGTGCCCAGGGCAATGCCTGACGCATCGACATGTACATGAAATTCCCTTGACCAATTCGGGAATGCTTTCTTGTGGGTATCCCACCAGCTTGCAGGTGTGCCATGTAGTGCCAGATTGAGTGCCCAGAGCCATCGTTATTTTGGCACCCTAGCTCCAATGTTCTTAAGAATTCTTGGACATTACGAGACCCATGAAAGTGGGGAAGGTCTCTTACCTCTAAAGTAATGAAGTAGACGGTTCTTGCAACCCAAGGGCATCGTAGTGCTGAGACATCGTGTAGCCAGGTCTGCCAACTCTCTATTTCTTCATCCGGGTCAGAGAATTACTCCATGTTCTCCTCCCAATTGAATACTCCGCTTGTTGTAGGGTCACCTTGGTCTTCGTCTCGTGCCATCATCCTGTAGATGTGATCTATTTCCTCCTCTTCATATGCTAGCTCTGTATACCTCACACCCTCAGCGGGATCCAGTGGTACTACTACACGCATACCATTCTTCTCAAACACCATGCTACGCTTTTTTAGATTAATGACACCCCCCACGTCGATAGCCTAGTCTATTCCTAGGAGTGCAGGATATGGATCTGTATCTTCCACAATTTCTGTGACCTCAAAGTCAGCTAGGACCTTTACTCCTGCAATATCTACCACGAATTTTGGCAACCTTCCTAGAGGGATGATTTTTTGTTGGTTCGCCATTCGCAACTAGATGGTGGACTAGTCTAACTTAGGTTCTCCCATTTTTTTCCATTTTTGCTTTGGTAAGATGTTCACATCTGATACAAGATCGAGAATAACCTGAACTATCTCATAGTCACCAATCTGTGCAGTCAATCGTATTTCCCTCCTGGTGCACCTCTTGAAGCTATGTAATTTGTGTACTTCCTTAATCTCAGTCGTAGTGTTGGCTCGGGCTACATAGTATTGTAGTAATACTTGGAGATTTTCTTCAGCTTGTGGGTTGCGTAGTAGCTTCAAGCATGCCCTTAAAAAGGGTTCAACCTCCTCTTATTTCTGGAGGTGAGCTAGCAGCCGCGCAAGGGCTTCCAGCGACTCTTGTTTCCTGGGATTTGGTTCCTTCTGAGCAGCAAGCTCCTCCCTTGCTTGCTGGGTGACCATGGTGCACGTTAGGAATTTTATACTTGGCTCTTCACTCCTAAGCTCTGTTTTGACTCTCTGTACATTTTGTGTGGGGGTAGATTGTTTTTCCTTCATTTTTGTTAACAAGATCGGGCAGTCTTCGATTTCATGGTCCAGCTATCGGAAATATTTACAGGATTGCCTAGTGGTATTTGGGTAGTCCCTGGCGAAGTGCCCTACCTCTCCACAGTTATAGCAGATCAGCTGGCCCAGTCCTCGTCTTGTGCTCCCTCCCCAGCCCCCTATGCCCCTCGCAGGACAGCCACTGAAGGTTGCGAGGGATCTCGGAGAGGCAGAATAGGATTGTACCCTATAGAGGTTTCCCCGATCTACCGATAAGTCATATGTGTGACAAGTCTGCTCATCGTTCCCTATAGATCAAAAAGACCTACACCATTGTTGCTTCAGTTCACCCCTATTTATTCGAGGGTACTGGGTTGTATCATGTAGTCCCGCTACCCCGTAATCTTTGCACCAGAGGTCCTTGTTGACTCCTCTTCCCCGTTCCATCCATAAGCTTTGTATTTCCATGTGCATGGCTCCGAGCTGCTCCTAAATTTTCTGCACTCCTTCCCTCGTGTTATCCTTAGGCGTGGCTTCAAGTTTCATGGCAGCTTCCAAGGCTTTTTCCTGCGATTCAAAGGTCTGGTGGCCCATGGGTATGTGTAAGTGAGGTAGTAGCATAGCGATAAACCATTCTGTGTGTTGTCTGTCATCGTACTTGAACCCACCTTCCCTGATCACTTTCTTTAACCATTGATTAGCCTCCCACACCGACTCAGACGTACCTTGCTTGAAGTCTTTTACTTCTACTACCAGCTAGGAATAAGATTTCGGCTTCTGGAATTGTTTTTTTAGGGCAACATTAATATCTTGAAGCGATGCCCTCCTATTTTGAGATATATACCCCATATACCAATCCAACGCCCTCTCTTCGAAAGCCAGGGATAGTTGCACTCTCTTCATAGTATCGCTTACCACCCCTTGCACCGTCCATACCAAGTCAACCACGAACCAAAACCGTTCGATGTCCTCATCGGTTGCGCCTGTTATAGCATCATTTTTCACCTTCATATGATGCATGATTGTTTTTATGGCTTTGGGCACCCATTCCCATAGACTTGGACAAAATTCACTAAAAAACAGTGTTAAAAATCCCATACGCGGTTATGCCCAGATTTTTCCGCATGTATACGCGAGTCCATAAAGAATTTTCCGCGTATGCCATTAAAATTATTAAAAAATATATAAAAATTCCCTATTTTCGGGCTGGGTTGATGGTTACTCTAGTAGTTCAACCACCCCAGCACGTGGCCAACTGTTTCCAACTGATTGAAACTACTTTGAGGGAGTATAAAAGCCCCTCATGTGCATGGCCTAAGGGAGAGAGAAATTATTGGTATTATACTCTGTTGGAATCCCTAATCCAAGTATGATTTCCCGTGCCTCCTGCACTTCCCAGTTCATTATAGGAAACCTTTGTTTCCTTGAGATGTTCATCCCTCTATATTTCATCTTGTGTGCACAAGTTTTGAAGGAATCTTAGCGAGGCAAGGGTGGGACGGATCTGGACGATGGTCTGTTCGAAGATCGTGGAAGGGTCGGGTGATCTCTCCACTTTTTATTACTGTACATGCTATTCATAATACAGAAGAACCATCTTGTTCCTGAGATACACGTGTTAGAATCTTCTTGCATATGTGAGAATATTGTTATTTAAGCATTTATTATGGTTTATTTAATGTTTCACATGGATTTCACTAACATTTAGGGTAGATATATATTATACAACCAGTTTCCCGTGTATGTTTCTTCTTGGTTTTCAGGTTAAGGAGGAAGAAGGGTTGCTGGGGGTTTGGACCCCGCTGGATCTACTAGAAACGTAGGACCTACGGGTACGTTCCTCGATCTATTCTATCTAGTTTTTCGTGAATGAATATGGTTGTGTGAGTCCTTCTTGAATTGCATGCCCTGATCTGTGGAGGTTTCAACCCAACAAACCTCTAGGGAGTTATTTCCCGAAACAACGCCTTTAAAGGTAGGTAACTTTAAGTGTGCCACCATGGGCTCCTCTGGTTTATCTTCCCAGGGGCCTGATGTCGAGGTAGATGATGGACCTTGCATAGGTCTCGGCAGACTATGAGCAGAGTGATCCTCTTCTCAATAGTTCTTACCACTCCGCGTTGTGCTTCCACACAGAGTATCACTCATTCAACCCCGCATTAGATCTCCAATGCCATTACCCGATCCTATTTCTCAGACTTCTTCTGGTCCAGACAACAGAACCATTTATTGGCTTGAGGAGTCCTGACCCAGGTTCAGTGTGCAAGGTTTGCCAACAAACCCCTATACTACTGGCCCTTTGGGAAGTGACCTTCTTGCGCAGGTCAAAGTCTCACCCAAAGTAGTATTGGTGGGTGCTGGAACCAGGTTTCTGCACCCTGAGAAAGGATGGGTAAAGCAAGCAGAGCTGCGTTCTATTCTGTAATTCCCATATTACCTTGTTCTTCACAGGTTTAATTATGTATCTATTTGCATCCACGTGCACTAGATCTATATTTATATGCTTTTTATAATATCAACATAGTATTACATAAAAAGAGCATAATAGATCTAGATCCAATCATTCAGTACACAGATATTTGTAGTGAAAAGACAGAAAACACACAATACAAAAAATTTCAGCAATTCATACAACAGTACTCACAGATTCAGATCTCTAATCATCCTTCACATTCATTCATCAATCTTCCCTTACAATTCCCTTCCCAACCTGCGCACACAGCAGCATGGTCCCCACACAGCTGGACTAGGATCTCCACACACACAACCAGCAGGAGTTCATTCCCCAAAACCCAAATAGATAGCTTAAAAAATAGACCGCATCAATAGCTTATCATTTACAAGACGAAATACATCTCTATTTATAACAATCTAGCCTCGACTTTCTTATGGTCCGCAACCCATGGTTTTCAGACCCCTAGTTTACCCTTTTGACCCATTAGAATGCGTTTGGGGCTTTGACCCGCCCCAAAACCCCTGCGCTAGACTAAATATAATAAAAAATAATAAAAATGGACCAGTTTCGCAGCTTTTTAGGAGACCTCGTTCCAACAAATGCACTAACTAACAATTACTTTCTTTGCCTACATAACAGATAAGTACTAACATCATGTGAAAATAAAGCTGCTAGAGTTATCAAGGATATCTGGACATTTGGCACTGTTTGGATTCCCTTTAAACGCTCACTCTGGTTGAAGCTCCCATCTTCTTTCTAAAGACTACCGATACAAGTATAACTAATTATCAGTCTTTGAGGGAGTGATTGCAACAGGGGTGACATATGTAAAACTTCTTCCTTCTTCTCAGGGTGTTATTATTAAAAATATGTATTTTTCCCTTCGAGAGATGGATAGCATATAAGAATAATGATGTGCACTAAGTGGTTTCTCTTCATGCTATATTGAGTTCGACTAAGCATTGGGAAAACTGGAAGACACGCCTGTAACAACCATGAATATGCCTTGTCACCTATTGATTTGTACTATGTAAAACTTTATCATACTTTTAGTCTTCTGCCCGCACTCATTTGCAAGACTCAATGTCAGAGGTAACACCATCTAAATACCCCTTTAGTTTCACAGATGGACTGTAGTGGAGATACAGTGGCGAGAGCAGGCAGGTGGTATCCGAGCGGAGGGAAAGCCGATTTCAAGGGGGGGGGGTAGAGGAGTTGTAGGAAGTATTGGATCATGGGGGTGTGAAGTAGCCATGGTGCACCATGTAGTGGGAATGACGGTAAGAAATACCACCCATTTCGGACCCCTTCCCACCCCCCTCCCCCTCACCCACAATTAAAGCTCGAAGGTTAAGGGTGGGCCAAAAAGGTATGATGACTGTCAGATGTAGAGATGATAAGCAGAGAAGGCAGAAAGGTGCAGTGAGTTGAAGGTGGAATGACGTGGGATCAAACGGTGGGGTCAGGGAGAAATGACTATTGGGGTATGAGTGGATGGATATGTGGCAAGGAGGCAGGCCCACCCACGTTGCATATCGCAAATCGGAAGTCTTGATTATGAGCGGCAGAGGTTAGATGTTATAATGCGCGATGTGAAAAGTGTGGTGAGTGGAGGAGTGACGTGGCAGGATGGAAGTGGGGGCCACCCACAACCCACAGATCGCAAGTTTTAAGGTTTGGTTACGAGGAATGAAATTTAAAGGCTAAATCCCATGAAGTGCAATGTGCGACGACGAAGGGTGATGTGGCAAGGAAAGGTGGGTCCTGCTTGTAAATCATGAATATTTGTTAATAGGAGAAACATGGGGTAAGAATTGCGATTTGCGATTTGCGATATCGCAATCACAAAGTCAAAGGCTTTCACAACTCGAGGTCAAAGCTTATCACAGATCAGCAGATGGGGCTTATTTCATATCGCAGCTAGGGGATCAGAATTATCGGTGATCATAAATCGCATTTGGAGACGAATAGCGATGAATGTTTAGCAGTAAGATATGTGATATGCGAGGGTAATGACGTGACGGTAGGTAGGTAAGGGTCCCACATAATATCGCATCGGCGTTTTGGAGTGATAGCACATGAATGTTGTAACCATTTTTTTGCGATGGCCGATATGCGAAAAGGCGATGGAGGAGGAGGTGACATGGCGGAAGGGTCCCACTTAAAATAGGATCGGAATTTTGGAGAGATAACCAACGAATATGGTAATGGAGCATGCAATTTCCGATATGTGATAAAGGTAAGGGGTCATACCAAAGGTTTTAAGCGTCAATTATATATATATATATGATATATAATATACAATGGAGTAAGGTTTATGGTATAATGTTATATAACATGACTGTTCGATGGGCGGGCGGAGCTATAACATTAAAATTTCGGACTTTAGTATAAGTGGGTTTATAAAGTAATAATTCCTGAAATGTTATGTATAAGGGTTTAGAAAAAATGATGCGTAAGACTTTATAAAATGGAAAAATGAAGGGTAAAAAAGGGTAAATGAAATGAATGAGGGAAAAAATGAAGTTTTATCACCATTACACCTTATCAACAACACTTTACTCTTTCCACTAAACTGAAAGGGAAAATTGATTCCTTTGAAGTCCTTAACAGTTAGGATTTCTCTTCTTTGTCTAGAAATAAATGACAGCCATGGAATATTATCTTCAATATAGAAGTTCTGAAAGGAATAACCAGTCACCTTGTGATACTATAGATTATAGGGTACTAATAGTGGCTCCAGCTAGGGATGGAAGCTTCTTTAGGAGGTGTTAAGAACACTGTAGACTAGTGCCATGATCCATTGGGCTGATCCCAAATCTACAACCTGATCTAATACAACCTCTGTGGCTAAAAATATTCAATAATTTGTTCTAATCAGGTGAGAATCTCATATGTGTACTGCAATCTGGAATGAAACCACATCTAGACTTATGTACTACAATCTATCAAACTGAAATCACTATTGCACCCAGAAAATATGAATGTTGAAATCTGAACTAAACTAAAAACTTAAAGAAATCTTAGATTAAAACTGAAAGGATGTTCAAAGTACTGAGCTTATTTGCAGACTGCTACCTACCTACTCTAACTTAGAGATGATATGTACACTAAGTGAACTCTTCTTTCCAATGTAACCAATCAAGTAAATGACTACATGGTTGGTTCTTTCTCACCCTTTTGAGCATGCTGAAAAAAATTTGACCACCCCCATCTCAATTTCCTTTGAACATAAGTGTTCAAACTTTCACTTACACTCTACAGCAAACCACTCATGGCATAGCACACCCCTTATTTATATGATTAAAAGAGGCCAGCGAATAGATCTTGGAAAAATACCTCGTCCTAAGAAAAATAACCAGCTTCATCTAGGATTGCCCTTTGTTTCGATTTTTTATGCTCAAGATCCTTCTGAAAGAGAACATATATACATTCTTCATGGTCATTTGATATAACCTCTTTATTGTATACCAGTATCTTTTCCTCAAGCAAACCTGATATGTCTTGGCTGAGATTGCTGAATTTTGTTTAAAGGCCATCATTTTGATGAACATAAGCACTTTCTAGAAATAAGCCTTCTTGTGAATGCAAGACACCCTCAACATCAAGCTGTTCTACATATATGTCTTCATGAGGAAATACTTCAGTACATAAATCAATAGTAGAACAAATAGGATTAATCTCCTGATCACATAAAGATTGAGAGGTTGGCTGCATGCTTAGAATTTGATTAATTTCTTCTTCAGTTAAAGGAGGAGGCATCCTTTGTTTTCTTTGGATTAAAAAAAAAAATAAATTTCTCTTGTGAAGATTGATCATGAGACTGAATGTCTTCTTTAGCCTCATACAAAAGGACATATGAATGTCTTGTCATTGCAGATTACCCCCCATGAATACTTCAAACAGTGAAGTATTTATGCTAATCCTACTTGAATGATTATAATCAATGCAGTAACTAACAATTACTTTCTTTGCCTACATAACAGATAATTACTAACATCATGCGCAAATAAATCCGCTGGAGTTATCAAGGATATCCAGACATTTGGCACTGTTTCTATTCCCTTTAAACACTCACTCTGGTTGAAGCTCCCATCTTCTTTCTAAAGACTAATGACACATGTATAACTAATCATCAGTCTTTGAGGGAGTTATTGCAATAGGGGTGACATATGTAAAACTTCTTCCTTCTTCTCAGGGTGTTGTTATTAACAAGATTTTCTATGTCCTTCAAGAGATGGAAAACATATAAGAATAATGGTATGCATTTAGTGGTTTCTCTTCGTGCTCTCTTGAATTTGAGTAAGTGTTATGACAACTAGAAGATACACCTGTAATAGCTGTGAATATGCCATGTCACCTATTGATCTGTACTCTGTAAAACTTGATCGTACTTTTAGTTTTTTTCCCATACTCATATGCAAGCTTCAATGTCGGAGGTAACACCATCTACATACCCCTTTAGTTTCACAGATGGACTATAGTGGAGCTCCAGTGGTGGGAGCAGGTAGGTGGTATTGGAGCGGAGGGAAAGCCGATTCCGGGGCAGGGGGTAGAGGAGCGGTAGGAAATATTGGAGTAGGGCAGTGTGAAGTAGCCAAGGAGTGTCATCTAGCAGGAACGATGGTAAGAGATACCACCCATTTTAGACCCCCTCCGCCCCCCCCCCCCCTCCTCTCCCTGCCCCCATGGTTAAAGCTCGAAGGCTGAGGGGGGGCCAAAAAGGGATGACGACTGTCAGATGCAGACTCTAGAGATGAGGAGTAGAAAAGGAAGAAAGGTGCAGGGATTTTAATGTGGAATGATGTGGGATACAATGATGAGGTTAGGGAGAAATTACTATCGGGGTATGAGTGAATGGAGACGTGGCAAGGAGGCGGGCCCACCCGCATCAAATATCGCAAATCGGAAGTCTTGGTTATGAACGACGGAGGTTAAATCTTATAATCTGTGATGTGTGAAGTGTGGTGAGTTGAGGAGTGACGTGGAAGGACAAAGGTGGGGGTTGCCCACAACCCGAAGATCGCAAGTTTTAAGGTTTGGTTACGAGGAACAGAGGTTAAAGGATAAATCTCGTGAAGTGCAATGTGTGACGACGAAGGGTGATGTGACAGGGAAAGGTGGGTCCTGCCCACAAATTGGGCATATTTGTTAATAGGAGAAACATGGGGTAAGAATTACGATTTGCGATTTGTGATATCGAAAATCGCAAATTCAAAGGCTTTTTCTACTTGAGGTCAAAGCATATCATAGATCACTTGATGGGGCTTATTTCATATCACAACTAGGGGATCAGGGTTATCAGTGATCACAAATCACATTTTGAGAAGGATAGCGATGAATGTTTGTCAGTAAGATATGCGATATGCTATGGGAGTGACGTGGTGGTAAGCAGGTAAGGGTCCCACGTAATATCGCATCGGCATTTTGGAGTGATATCACATGAATGTTGTAATGATGTTTTGTGATGGAAAATATGCGAAAAGGAAATGAAGGAGGAGGTGACGTGGCGAAAGGGTCCCACTTAATATCACATCAACGTTTTGGAGTGATAACCAATGATAACGGAGCATGCAATTTCTGATATGAGATAAAGGTAAGGGGTCCTACCAAAAGTTTTAAGAAACTATTTGTTATATATATGATATGTAATATATAATGCGGTAAGGTTTATGCTCTAATGTTATATAACACAACTGTTCGGTGGGTGGGCGGAGCTATAACATTAAAATTTCAGACTTTAATATAAGTGTGTTTATAAATTAATAAGTCCCGAAAGCTTATTATTAGTATGAATCTTAATTCCAAGTGTACGAAAAAATACCACTTTAGCTGCGCATAACAAACAACCCTAATAGCAGAAATGACTGCTAATATCCTCAGATCTTCAATTAGGTGATCAAGATAAATGATGCAAAAATCTAGATCTATGCATTAGAAGACATTAAACAGTAGAAAAAATCATATTTACTCCATGTATCCAACAGACAAGACAAGAATATATCAAATGAATTTTGTATTGATGGCACCTGGGAGGAAAACACAAGAGGGTGTTCCCTGTTCTCCTCAATGGCATGGGTTCTTGTAAGTCCTCAGCACTTCAGATCTAGAATTCCTCTCTCTTGATGGTGTGAAAACCCAGAAAAACAAAATATGACTATGATGGTGGATCAATAGTCAAACCAAAAGTATAGATTTATAGTGATCTTTAGGCAAAAAAAGGTGATAAATGGATGGGAAAACCCTTCTATTTATAACAAAATATTGAGTTAGTCTAGATGTTAGTGCATAATTAAAATATTATTAACCAAATCAAGATCCAAATTTTATGGAATATTTTATTATATTTGTTGGAGGGAAAAGGAATTTGACTTGGGTCAAATCCCTTTATTTGTAAATAACAAATAAATAAATGATTTATTTATCATTTTAAGGATGTGGTTGAGTAATAATCAAATAAATAATGATTTATTTAATTATTTAAGGGTGGCTTTGTCATATTTAACAAATAATAATATTTAAATAAGGTTTAAATAATTATTCTTAGAAAATAATAAGATAAATAATTATTTATCTAATTAATTTCCTTGTTTTTGGGTTAAATATAACTAGGAATATTAATTAAACTACTATTTAACTAATTATTCCTTGAGGAAAATCAAACAAATATTTATTTATTTAATATTTCTTCATGGGGTTTCCTGTTTAGACCATAAACAACTTAATAAAGGTTGTTTACTAATTTATTTTCATAGTGAAAGCAATTTTACTTAGGGTAAAATTGGTCTTACATGGTGTATTTGGGTCCATCTAATGATAATAGGTTAGATGACCAAAAAATGGTGTAATAGATTTCCCCCTAGTGTGCGAGCGTTAGGAGCTAATTGTATGACCAAAGTACGTTGTAAGAACTCAATCACTAGACATCGAAGGGGAAGTCAAAGAGATAGAAGTATGAGGTAGACCAAAGTGTTGAAAGAACTAGACCCTGAGGAGGCGAGACTTACAGGTGTGACAAGTCTCTTTGATGAGTAAGTACCTATGCTATAGGCAGCGGGGAGGCATACCTATGCCCGCTGAGGAAAAGTACAAACAATAAGGTGTCTGGAAAACCATGGGACTGGCCAATATAGAACATGCTGGCATAAACATGAGCCAGATAAAAAACACGATAATGAATCCCATATACATATTGTGCCTGGGATAACAACCAAGACTTGTACAATGATATCTGAGTACATGATATATAAATGCAACCCAAATGCCCCTGAAAATAAGAAAGGGCTCTGAAAATATGACTGATACATGAAAATAAAGAGGCGCTGCAAGCGGCTGAGGCCAACATCATCAAATGTATGGAGCTACATCGAAGACTGTAATGAAGATGTCATCCGAGTGTGTGGAGGGCTACTTGTAGGGCCACCCCCTCATGGGAGCTGAGACATCTCACACACACCCGGGAATCACTGATGTTAGCTGCTGCATCACTAAACCATTGAGTATACGGATCTCGATCATGTTGAAATGAGCTGGAGCTAAGAAACAATCAAGTCAAAGGGAAATAAGGAGTCCCTTTGCCTGGTCCGAGGCACCGAACAAGAGTGGAAGTTGGAAACAAGGTACACTGCCCTCTAGACCTGTCTTCTGGAATAAATGAGCTGATTTCGATAGAAGGAGGTCTGCCATAGGTGAGGCAATAATGGATCCTCAACTAAGGCACGAGAGAAAATAGTAGAGTGACTGACGGACTCACATCAATGATGATGATGAAATGGGGGGTACTGAGTAGCGAATGGATGACTTCCCTTGTTAGAGCATAAATGGCATGGATGACCTAGCATCGACTGACACAATATGATAAGGGATAGAGGATAGTGTGACCGAAGGCCATAGTGTGCGACACGATAGAGGGACCAAGCAATGAAGGATGGAGGACTATAGCGGGATGCAAAATGACTCGAGATAGATTCCATGAATGCAATGGGGAATTAACTTAGATGCTCTAAACAAGGGTGACTTGATGGTGCTACCACACAGAAAAGGTCTAATGGGGACCATAAAAACATGAGTACAAGATGGTAACTCATGAAAAAATTCGACACGAGCGTGGACAAGTATGGCGGCAAAGTGGTGCCCCCGGTACGAGTGTTGCAAGTGAAGAAATTCAATTTTGAGGAAGGGAGAAGTGATGCTTCTTGGGAAAAATGTGTCCTGATGGAGTATCAAGTCACTAAAAACTAACAGATACCCAGTTGAGGGCTTGGTGAGAGCTTTCCAACGGTATAGATGGTTCATCAAACTGGGCTACGATTTGGCTGCAGCAGGCAAAAGAAAAATCAGGGGTTTTCTTTTAATAAGGCAGTTTCCCTCCAAATTCACTCATTTGCAGGTGGAGCTGTGGTGAATGTAGTGGGGAGAGAAGGCCCTAAATCTTCCAGTAATCATAGTATACAAACTAACCATTGGAATTGAGATCCATCAGTTGAAGATAAGAGGCCTAATCCGACTTTTTCATTTCAGTGGGCGAAAGTTCAGTTTAGGTAACTAGAGCTCATGAACAGGACAGGTCGCACTTTTGGGGGTCTGTTCTGCGACCTGGGTAGCAGGTACTAGGAAGAAAATTGCGACTTGTCAGAGAAAGGGGGTTTCAGTGCTGTTTTTGGCTAAGATCTAGGATTTTTATGGTTGAGGGGCATAGGTGCCCCCAAGCATGTTGTGGTCATGCCAACATGTATTTAGAAAAAGGGGAATCTAAACACATTTGAATGATGTGGTGCACCATTTGTTTTTTTTATGGTTATGTAGTTTGAGAAAGGGAATGGAGGATTACCAATCTCTTTTGGTACTGCATATATGAATCAAATGGACTTTAAAGTTTCTGGATTGGCATACATGGTGTCACTATCCCAAAGAGAGGATTTCGAGATAATGAACTAGTACTCTCCTAGAAAGCTCGCGGATTGGTCAACAACAATGTCAAAGGGGACTGGGTTGTTTATGAATGAATTATTAGGGGTATCATCCCTAGAGTGATCTGAAGTGATATGGGACTCTAGAGGTTCTTCTAAATGTGGAAGAATAATGGTACTAAAGTCTACACGACCAAATACACTAGGAGAGTTGTGGAGAATTTTCTTCTCCTGGTCTCTCAAATATGGGTGCCCCCTTACCCAAACATTGGGTGTCAATGTAATGGCCACAAGGTGCATGTGGTTCGAATGCATGGGTTTGATGTAAGGGGGGATAGATAAAGTCAGGGATGGTGACTACTTCCATAATGTCGTCATTGTAGTAGTCGATGGGGTGACTGGTGGAAGAAATACCACCTGATGCAACGAAGTTACCTGACTCATCATCATGAGAAGAGAGGTTCACATGTGCATCGTCACAAGTGGTGATAGAAGAGTAAGAAAATAAAGGATCTACCAATGTTGAGCCCAGGGTGATCGTTGAAGGGAAATCAGGAAAAATATCAGGGGGAGTCTCCAAGGGAACTTCCATCAAGAGTCTCATGGATGATGATAGATAGAAAATGGTGGATGAAGGCTCTGTCATCTCGAAATCATAAGGGGGAATGTCAATGGGAGAATTTGTGTCCTTTGGTTTTGCCGAAGCAAAATGCATAAATAAGGGAGTGATGTACTTATTGTGCTTGGCCTCGAATTGGTGTAAGGCTTCTAATGAGGAACAATACTCTTCGAGGTGAGTGTAGTGGCCATGTAAATCACACAAAGCACAAGGGTGATTTTTGCGCAATGGTTTGAGTTCCGGGATTGAATCGGGTATAGTGACATATACCTCTGGGATATCAATTCTGGAAATGTCTCATTGACCGTGGACTTAAGGTGAGGCAAATCTAGACAAGTATGGGTGGCGTGGCCGACAACATCACACAAAGCACACTGGATGGTATGCTTTGGAGGCCGAGAAGGGGCAAGGTTTGTCAAGGTAGCCTTGTCCTTTGATGCCCCCTTGCGAGCTTTTCCCTTCTTTCCTGAAATAGTCGCAACGGGAGGTGGTTCCTGTTGAGGTGACTAAGGCACTGTTGCAACAGGAGAAGCCATACGGACCGGTTGAACTGGGGTCAAAGCAAGATAAGGTTTGGGTTGCCCAGGCGGGGTAGCGGCTGGAGGATCGAGGTACTAGACGGGAATCCCAAGGGTCAGGTTAGGAAGAGAGAGGGTGGCCATAACAAGGACAGTGTACACTCCTGGTGGGGGAGCTAGGAATGGTATCTGACCAGAGGGGTAATGACCAGGTGGGACAGCTCCAAGATAGTTAAGGCCTGGAGAAACTGTTACAGGAGGATAAAGGGGCTCATGAGTACTAGCTGAAGGTGAAGGACCAGGAGAAGAAGGTTCATAAGGCTGATCAGAGGACATCATGAGAATCTGGTAATCGGGGAACCAGATGGAAGAAGTTGAGAGGTCACCTGACCTTTAGGTGGTTGGGTAGCCACAAATCCTTGCTGAGGGAAAGGATCAGTAAGCACAGTCGGTTGACTAGGTTCAGGACTGGGAGGAACGGAAGGGACGACTTGTTGTCCTCTTAATGTTGCTTGATACTCCCATATTTCTCCAATCTATGGCAGAAGAGGAAATCATGCGTATAATGAACATAAACACCACAACAAGAACATGGCATGTTCATACGAATAGGCCTATCCTGCTTGGGCTGAGCGCCTTGTTGCTGGTTTGTAGTGTTAGGAGAATTACCTTGACTAGGTCCAGGATTACCAGGGGCAGCTTGATTTTGAGTGCCTTTCCTCTTCCTTTTTGACGGAGGAGGATGAGTCGTGCCTTGCTATGCGTACACCTGCCCCTGAGGGGTTGGTGGTTGTTGTTGTGGGGGTTGAGAAGGCAATGGAGGAGGAGGTGCTAATGCTGGAGGAGCTGGAGCACCAGGCGGTGGATACAGATAATAAGGAGGTTTGGTAACAGTGTGGTAAATAGGACGTTGGGCAGAAAGAGGAGGCATTCCTTATCCTGGATAAGTGCTACCGAGAGGGGGAAAAGTGTAGGAGGTGCTGGCCCCCCCGGAAAACCATAGCCCATGGGAGGTTGAGCATATGGATTAAAGAGAGCTCCAATGATACCGTCGGTAGCATGAGATGCCCCCGGTGCATTGGCACAACCGGGTTTGGGAAGATCAGGTAGGACGGTATAAACATAACCTGACTGAGCATAGATCAGGTCATATTTTAACGCAATTTGGAGAGTGGCTTCTTCTGTTTGAGGAAAGTGTGATGTGACATCTTTCCCGATAGGCGGCAAGAGAGATCTAAGGAACCATTCCATGTAGACACGGTCTTCGAAGGTAGGGGCTCGACATAGGCTCTTTCTTCTCTGCCATTCCTGAACATGGTTGGATAGGCGGGTGGCAGACGATTTACGAAAAGAGGTCAAGAGTTCGGTACTAGTGTCATAGGGAAGGGGAAGCTGGAAATAAGACAAAAAATCCTGGGCAAGAGTTGCAAAGGTGGTATGAGAGGAAGGGGCCTGATCTACATACCACTTAGAAGCTTCACCTATAAGCGTTCGTTGGAACAACCGAAGACGGATAGAGTCATCGGTAATGGAATTAGACGAACACCAGATGTGGAAATATTGAATATGATTTGAAGGATCTGTTAGCCATCTATAAATTTTTTATATCAAATGATGGCTAAGCCAAGTTCTAAGCCTTCAAGAAACAATTTTCAAACAAAATTGTTAGTTCTTGAAGCCTTCATGGTGTTCAATGTCCAAAATACCTTCTTCACTGCTATTTCCACAAAAGAAACCTTCAAAGAAGTCCTTTGATCATTAAAAATTGTTTGAGGCCTCCATTTCCACCATTTCACCTTCATTTATTCCTCCATTTCACCCTTTCTCATTCTGACATTTTACCCTTAAAAACTAGTCATTTTCTCCTTTTTAAATCCTTCTTTTCCTCTCATTTTTCCCCTCATATATCCATTTTCCCTTTGAAATTTCCCTTAAAACTTGTTAAATTCTCAATTTTAGGTTTAAAACCCTTTCTCTAACCTATCAAAACCTTCTTCTAAGGTTAAAAAACCACTTTTTTAGGCCTAATTCCGCTCCCATTATAACATTGAGCCTTAAGTGCTTTTTGGCTTAGCCCCTAGCCCCTCGTCCTCCATAAGACCACATGCCTATAACTGAGTGCTAAGCCCATCGCCCATCAGCAAATCGCATTTCACTCTTCCCTATTCCCACTTCCCATTTTTCCTTTTCCTCTAATGGTCGATTCCCTGATTTAGTCTCCACCATTGATCTCGTTTCCGATCTAACGGTCCTCGCTTCTTCAGCGCATCACACATAGGAACTCCCCTTCTCCACCCCTCCTCTCATGTTTTTCAACCGCAGATATGCCCTCCGCCGATGAAATCTCCACCGTTGACCTCATCACAATCCAATGGACAAGGGGGTTCCTCCCTCTTCTCCCCCTCCATCCACCACTTCCCTCCTACTCCTCCCACATCCCCTCACCATTCAAACCCACCAATCGCACCTATACTATGCGAAAAATTTGATGACGAATTCATCAGGCCCCACCACCCATTCAATCACACAACTTTTTCTCCATCGCGCTAAACCTTCACCATGGATCTAGACCTCCCAGATCTGACGGCTGTCGTTCATATTTGCGCCCCATCTCACCAAAATTCCCCAACGCGCAACTCTAACATGAAATAGGTGGTTTCAGTGGGACACATGTCATCCACTAACGTGTATCATGTTAAATCGGCCCAATACCTTCAACCACTAATCCCTTGCATGAAAACCACTTGTGGTATCCCCAAAATCACTCTAGCCATTTTTTCACGCCAGTTTCAAATTAAACCCTAGTTTCTTCAATATTCATCATGAAACCATCCCCTCTATGCATATATCCCCTCTCGCATTGCTCCATAACACGATTCCTCGCCTCTATTAGCCGTATTATCCAAAACACAGGGTTTCATAATAATTTTTATGTTTATTTGCAGTTTTTTGATGGCGGATAAGTTATAAAAGCCATCCCATAGTAAAAAAAGGTGACAAAGGTCGAGGGTGACAATCCTCAAAGGCCTGAAAGTGCAGAAAAGGGATAAAAAGGGTAAATATCCAAGTTTATGGCCAATTTCTCATGATCACTAACTGATCAACAAAAACCCTCCAAACGCACCAAAGACCTGTATACAAGGAAGCGCAGTGAAGATCAAAATTTCAGAGATTAAAGAAATTGAAGAATAAAGGTTAAGTCAAAAGCATGAAGATTAAAGGACTTAAACCATGCAGATTAAGGTTAAAGACGTAGTTTGAAGACTAAAGGATTATAAAAGCCTAAATCAGAATTAAGCCAAAATTACTGTTTAAAATGATAAATTTAAAGGAAATATTAGGCTAAGATAGCCTCGAATACATCAAAAGGGAAGCAGTTATTCACTTAATAAATCAACTGCCACCTGTGGCCTACTTTTTCTTACAAAGGGAAAATTAAGTAGTTATTACACAAAAGAATATATTTTAAACTGTCAGGACAGTTATTGTAAAAATAAGATAAAGCCTTAAAGTCAATATTTTCCACCTATCTTTTTCTTAGAAATTAAGACAAAGTTATTTAATAGAGAAGTAGCTGCAGATATTCTTACCTTATGCCCTGTGTGGTTTTCAAGGCTAGGAATGCATTTACTCTATAATTAATAACATTTTGAACCCTAGAAGAGTTTCACCTCCTCATTTGCAGCATAAATACTGCATTGGAAGTTAGATTTTGATGACTGATGCTGGAATAATACATAGTCCTTTGAAGGTCTTGAAGAGAAATTGATGTCTTGGAACTCATGCATGATCTGATTTTCTTGTTGATGGAGAAGGATTGTTTTCTGGATCCATAGGTTTGGTTGATGGTGAAGTTTTCTTTTGTTTATGTTTTCTAGTTTTCCATTATAGTTTCCATCTTGCTATGTTGCAGTAGGACAAATAATTTAGATTAAGAAATGTTTTCTAATGGCACCTTAAATCTGTTTGTCCTTCACTACCTTAATGTTTTCTTCTACTAAGATACATTAGGGAAATAATTTCTTGCTCTCTAGCAAGTTATTATCTCATCCATTTCTTGAATAACTTAGATCAGTTAGCATCAATTATGATTTATGGTTAGCCCTGCATATTGTTGCCACTGAAATATTCTGTTCTTGGAATCATATCTTTAAAGCAACTTTGTCTATGTTTTTCAAAGAAGTCTGTTTAAAATGATGCTCTTTACCTTTACTTAGCTAAAATTGTTTTAAGGAAACCTTATAGCTGTAACCTTGGATGTTAGATTTTTCTCTCCTTCTATGGTTATAGTTACTTGTGTATCTTAAATGTTTTTCTTCTCTAGATGATAAAAGCTCTGAAACTTAGATAAGTTTCTTACCTTTCTATGTTTTTATCTGAATGTTTGTCTTGGTTAATTATCTGTTTTCAGTCTAAAATCAAATGGATTAGGTTCTACTTATGCCTTTGATTCTCTTGTTGTTCTTATCAATTTTCTAACTCCCTCAGTTTACAAGTATATAAAGGAATCGGTTTCAGCCCTTTATTAGTTTTTTGTTCGCAATCTTTATGTCCATTTCATAAATCCTTCATAACCTTAAAATATCCACCAACCAAGTAAACTTGCCCTGCAAATGATCTTAACACCATTGACGAACTTATCTAGACCTTGTTAGACTCCATTGCCCAATGAATTAAAAATCTTCCATGTTTCCTATCTAAAATCTATCAAAGTATCATACCCAACCAAAAAACAATCAAAATACCTTTCACTTAACATCTAGCATAAAATCAACCCTAATCAATAAACAAGTTCACATCTTTGAACCTACTAGAGAGATCCCTCTCCGAATACAAGAAGGCTAGATCCTTGGATTCCAAAGCTTGGTTTGATGTTACCCTTGTCAATTTGTATCTCAATCAATCTAGCAAATTATGGGGAGCTAACATAATGGCGATCATGGTGGGACTGAGTTCATAGTAGCCTGACAAACTCTTGTAGACTCATGTACATCCCTAGTTTGACTTAAAAAACCAACCCATAGCTAGAGTAGAAACTAATTACTTCATCATCCTAGCAAGATAATGACTTAGTTAGGGGATACTCATTAACCTTAAGGTTGCATAAAGAGACTAAAAACCCAAAATTACTCCCTAGATTGATTTTTTATCAAGAATTTGGTGGTGGACCATTGTATACATATTTTCAAAATTTCAAAAAAAAATCCACCTGGTGACTCCACTAGCCTCCAGTAGGCCTTCCTCATCCCACTAATCCCATAGGTTCTTCTAGGATTGTGTCAAATCAGTCCAAAACAGTTTTTAAGGCCTAGTTATACCTTGTGTGAATAAAGAGATCTGGCTTTACGAAGGATCTATACCAGATCACACCCGGACCCAAATCCTCATACCATAGTTGATAACCCATAAAATATTTTGTGGAAAAATCCTAAAGCTAGAAACTCACCCACTGTTATGACCATCCATAGAGAAATTTTTGCATCAGAACACCTTATAGTTTCACAAGATCCTTAGTTTTAATTGCACCATACCAAGAACCTATTCAAGACCAAGTCACAAAGTAGGGTTGACCAAGCTAACTTTGAGCCCATAGATTTGCAACAAAGCCCCAGTAGAGAAGCTTATCCTTCCACTCCACCTGATTTTCAGCTTCTACATCACTTCAGCCCTTTTCATCTCAAATATACTCAGAATTAGTCTTCTGGTCCAAGTACCTCAGCTACACCCATCCATACCACCAGTGTGAAAACCACCTCACTCAATCCTCCTCCACCTCTCACAAATCCTCCCCTTGTAAATCAGCCTTTGTTTCCTTTCCCTCCCATCATGGCAGCCTGGTATGCTCCACTGGCTCTATGACAACCACTATTACCTTTGCAAAATGACTATCATTCCAAAATCCCTCACTTATTAGGGACTGAATCCATCACTGCTCAAAAACATGTAGATATAATTAATGATGCTTTTGACTATATGGAGATAGAAGAAGAAACCATAAAAATGATGATTTTTGCTTAGATCCTAGGGGGAGAACCCAAGAAATGGTTTAAAGACTTACCTCCCAAAAACATTCATGATCTCCCTACTCTATACCAAACCTTTGTGAACAAATGGGAAATCAAGAAGAACTCCCTCCAAATTCTGTCCGAGTATAACAATCTTAAGATAAATCCAGGATAAAGTGTTCATGACTACTCCACTAGGTTTAACAGTGTTTACAATGCTCTCCCATCTCACATAAAACCTCCAAAAGGCTTGGCCTTGGTGAAATATCTTGAAGGCTTTGATGCTAATATGGCCTATCAACTAAGGGAGAGAGATTACCTAACTCTAGAAGACATGCAAAAGGGGGCTATGAATATAGAGACCAATTTTATAGAGAAAAGGGCTAGGGTGAGATCAGAAAAAACGTTGACTTATAGAGATGACACAACACCTGCACCCTCCTCTTCTGACACCAAACTTGACTCCATAGTTAGGAAAATGGAGAGGATGATGGAAAAATTCAGTTTGAATGAGAGAACAACTCCTAGGGAAAATCAAGCCAATCTTCGAAACAGGAATAGAAATCAAAATTTTAGAAGAGACCCTCCTCCAGTTAGAAAAAGAGAGAGTGACCAACAAATCAGACCCCCTTTCCAAGACAACTATGTAGATGAAGAAGAAAGAGAGCCTGAGCAGTTGGAAGAAGACCATGTAAATGTCATAGGTTCAGATGATGAGGATAACACATTCCTTACTGAAGAAGAACAAAGGATTTTTTCTTCAAAACCAAATGAGAAATCATATGAATATTCTAAAGACTATAGATTAGGATTTGAGAATTCCTAATGGAATTCCATAGGTAGTATAACCTTAGGAGAAAAAAGATTCAAGATGTTCCTAAAACAAATTAGCCAAACACTGCTATTAGAAAGACCTCTGAAACTATTCCTAAAAAAACAACAGAAAGCAAAAATACTATGGCTAAGAAGACTGAACTAAACAAGCAAAAGGCTAGCCATCCTAGTAATGATTCAAGCTGCCCTAGTACTTCAAATAGTGCCCCTGAAAAAACCTTACTGTCCAAACCATCAAATCAGAATCAGCAAATTAAAAATGTAGAAAATTTCATGGCTGATAAAACTAATGTAAATGCAATAAAGACACCTGCGCCTTTCAGTTTTGAGGGGGAGATTGCCAAAATCAAGATCATTATACCCCTCACTGAATTGGTAACCCAAGAGGTATATAGATCCCAGATTTTCAAAGTGTTAAACATAGGCAAGGATATTGATACCTTAAACTTAACTGATGATAAACCAAAACTGTTGTTTGGTCCTGAAGTAGAGGGAAGATATCAGGAAGGAGTAGTCCCTCCTTTCTATGTTAGCATAAACATACATGACAAAATTCTACATAATGTTATGCTAGACTCCGATGCCTCAAACAATATCATGCCAAAGGTTGTGATGGAGAGATTGGGCCTAGAAATCACAAAGCCCTACAAAGACTTGTATTATTTTGATTCCAGTAGGGTTAATTGTCTAGGCCTAATCAAGGATTTGTGTGTCAATCTGGCACAAATCCCAGCTAAGAGTCTAGTCATGGATATAGTTGTGGCTGAAATCCCCCCAAATTATGGCATGATTTTATCTAGATCATGGGGGGCCAAACTCCAGGGCAACCTTCAAATGGACATTACCTATGCCACCATCCCAGTCTTCAATCAAACAAGAATATTGTAACAGGAATCCCACATGAAATACATGGTGAGTAACATAGATAGGAAAAATAACACACCAATTTATTCCATTCAATCAAACCTCGAATCCTTCATCATGTACAATTAAAATGACATAAGTGAACAAGTGAATGACAATAAGAGAGAACTAAGTCCCATAAAACAATCAAACCATCTCTCTAATCAAGAAAATGACTCCCAAAACTCTAGCAGCCCCAAACTACAGAACATTGACAAAACTAAAATTCACACCCTTTGGAATATGAGGTTTGATGGTTCTTATGGTAAGGCCGTATCAAGGGCTGGTGTTTGGATCCACAACACAAATTAAGGCCATTCTGATAGGTTAGATTTTCAATGCACCAATAATGTTGTAGAGTATGAGGCTCTCCTTATTGGTCTATACTTACTTAAAAATCTCAAAGCCAAGAAAATCTTAATCCAAGGATATTCTCAACTAATCATCAATCAAATTAAGGGAGAATATTTGGCCAAAAATCCTATACTAAGGGAATATAGGAATTCTTCCCTAGACCTTCTCAAAACCTTTGAGAAATATCAGCTCACTTTCATCCCTAGGGCCCAAAACTGCCTTGCCAATGAGCTTGACTTTGCTGCCAACAATTTCTCTTTACCTTATGAAAGTAATCAATGCCTCATCAAAATAAAGAATAGGCCTACTGTACCAGACAACTTGAACCATTGGAAATTGTTTTACAATGATGACCAAATAGATGATTTTCTGCAATCCAGAAATGACTTTGCAAGCAAAAAATAGAGTTTGAGATTTGAAAGAAATAATTCTTCTGAAAAAGAAACTCCCAAAACAGAGCTACCCTTTGATGATGATATAAACCACCTTCAAAACCCTTGTGTTGCAGAAGTATTTGATAAATCAAATCAAAGAGAACTTGAAATTCTGCAGTATAAAGATGACACCTTGCCAAGAGGCCTTACACCACTAGAAGAGTTGTTTGATTTTAATGGTGTAGCTAAAAAACCCAAGATGGAATCCACTGAGACAAATGTAGAAGAGTGTAACATTAGAGGGATGAAAGAGCCCAAAATAATCAAGATGTCCAAAACTCTCCCATCTCACACAAAACAGAAATACATTGAGATTTTTAGAGAATTTAAAGATGTGTCTGCTTGGGGGTATGAAGACTTGAAATCCTATGACACCAAAATCATTCAACATAAAATTCCTCTCAAAGAAAATGAGAAACCATTTAAAAAAAATTTTAGAAGAATTAACCCCTTTTTTTTACCTTCAGTTGAGAAAGAAATAAAAAATATGTATGATGTCGGAATTATAGTCCCTGTTAGATATTCAAAATGGGTGTCTAATCTTATATCAGTTAGGAAGAAAACATGAGAAATAAGGCTTTGTATTGACTTTAGAAACTTAAATAAAGCCTCATTAAAAGACAACTATACCTTGCCCAAAATGGATCACATACTCCAAAAAGTAGTTGTCTCACAAAGGATCTCATTACTAGATGGCTTCTTAGGTTATAACCAAGTTCTAGTTTTTCCAAGTGATCAACTCAAAAATGCTTTCACTACACCTTGGGGTACCTTCATGTATGTTAAAATTCCATTTGGTTTAATGAATGCATGGGCTACTTTCCAAAGGGAAATGGACATTTATTTTTCAGAAGACATAGGTTACTTCATAGTCATATACCTTGATGACATCACTGTTTATTCTAAGACTGATGAAGAGCACTTAGTCCATTTGAGAAAAGTCTTTGAAAAATGTAGAAAGTATGGCCTATCCATTAATCCTAAGAAAAATTTGTTTGGCCTTCAGGAAGGAAAAATCTTAGGTCACATCATCTCTAAGGAAGGAATCAAGATAGATCCCAAAAGGATAGAATGCATCTTACAAATCAGCCATCCTAGAAACATTAGAGAACTGCAATCTTTCATTGGAAAGATTAACTTCCTAAGAGGATTCATCCCTAACCTTGTTGAGATCCTAAGAAATATCAAAAATATGTTGAAAAGGGGAGTCGGAGTGAAGTGGAATATGGAAGCAAAACAATCTTTTGAGTTGGTAAAACAGGCACTCACAGAAACACCAGTCTTAATCATCCCTGTTTTCACCAAGGACTTTTACATCTTCTCCTTTTCCTATGAACATACTGTGGAAATAGTATTATTACAAAATAACATCATGGGGCAAGAAAAACCCATAGCTTTCTTTAGAAAAGCCTTAAGATATGCTCCTCTAAAATGTAACATCATGGAGAAACAAGCCTTTGCCTTAATCAAAGCCTTGAAGGATTTTAGAGTTTATATTTTGCATTAATATATTATAGCTTTTGTCCCACACACTTTCGTTAAAGACATACTTAATCAAGATCCTGATGGTAAAAGGGACAAGTGGATTGCTACTATCTTAGAATATGATTTAGAAATCAGACCCACTAAATTGATTAAAGGTCAAGGACTTGCAAAACTTATGGCTGAATCAAATCTCCAAGCTTTAGACATGAACATGGTTGATGTGTTAGAAAAAACTGAATAATTTACAACACCGTACATTGAAGAAATGTTTTTAAATTCTCCTTGGTATGTTGATATTATTTATGTGCTTCTTTATCTCAATGCTACCCTTTCTTTGTCAAAAACCAAAGCTAGATTCTTGAAACAAAAATATTTAAATTTCTGCATCTTGGATGGAGTGTTGTACTGGAAAAGTTTTGTTGGTTTGCTACTTAAATGTTTGCTTAAAGATGATGCAGAAAATATCATGCGTGAATTACATGAAGGAGAATGTGGGGGCCACCTCTATTAGAAGACCACAACCAACAAGATCCTTAGAGATGGCTAGTATTGGCCTACCATTTTCCCTGATACTCACAAACTAGTCATGACTTGCCATAAATTCCAAAATTTTGATGGCAAAAGAAAGCTTCTACCTTTGCCTCTACATCCCATCAATGTCGAAGCCCCTTTTCGACAATGGGGATTGGACTTCATAGGTGAGATCCATCCTACTTCATCTTCCCAACATAAGTGGATCCTCACTGCCACTGATTACTTCACCAAATGGATAGAAGCCATCCCTTCTAGATATTCCACTGACTTTGTCATCATAAAATTTGCTTGAAACCAACATCTTATCCAAGTTTGGTTGTCCCAAAATGATCATCACCGATAACGCTGCTTCCTTTGCCTCTAAGAAAATGGTAGAATTTTGCCACAAATATCACATTACCCTGGGCCACTCTACTGATTATTACCCACAAGGTAATGGACTAGCTGAGTCCTCTAACAAGATTTTGGTAAGCATAATTAAGAAACTCCTAGAACAAAATTAAAAAGCATGGCATGGAAAAGTAGTGCATGCACTATGGGCTGATAGACTAACCACCAAGAAATCAATTGGCATGTCTCCCTATCAACTAGTGTATGGCATGGATGCAGCTTTCCCCACCTCTTTGGGAGTTCCAGTCATGAAACTTCTTCAAGAAGTACAATCCGAAGAGAATAATATGCAGAGAAGAATCAACTAGACCATTCATTTACAATAGTCCAGAGAGGAAGTTTATAAAAAAACACAAACAATCCAAGAAGGCATTAAAAAATTATTTTATAGAAGGACTAAAGAAAATGATTTCCAAATTGGAAATATAGTTCTAAAGTGGGATTCTAGAAGGGAAGAAAAATGAAAACATGGAAAATTTGAGAATTTGTGGAAAGGGCCCTACATCATTCATTCTATTAGGGGTCACAACGCATTCTTTCTGCAAGAGCTGAATGGAGAAGATCTATTTGGATGTCCTGTCAATGGAAATATGCTCAAGCACTATTTCTGCCAAGAATATTAGTTTCAAAAAAAAAATCATTGCAGATAAAATTGCTTTTTAAATTTGAAAAGGAAAAACACAAAAACAATAGAAAAAAGAAAAAGAGGGCAGTTAAAAGAAAAGGTACAGCCCCATACCCAAAAAAGAGAAGTTCTGAAAGTGTGCAAGTCTAAATGCCATGACTGATTCAAAGGGATATATTGTTCATTTATCTAGCATAATCATGGCTGAACATGCTTTAAATTTATGTTGATAAGTTAGTAGAGACTTTGATTGATAAAACATTATTTCAGACTTAACTTGTTCAAAGAAAGATAGATTAGGAGATTGAAAAGATACTGGTTCCACATGCTTAAAATAGAACCAAAGAGATAGATAAAGATGCCTCACAAAAGACGAATGGCCTTAACTTTTTTATTTACTTTTTTGAAAAATAATGTTTGTGTGCAAGCTCAAATGCCACTACTTGTAATTATTCAATCATATAGCCTAAATTTTGATTGAGTAAATTTGAATTTCATGCTCATAGGTTAATGAAGAAGATTTTCCAAACTGTATAATCTTGGCTTATCAGTAGAATAGATTAGGATATAAAAGAATGGTTCAAACAAACTCAAAATCTGAACCAAGAAAAGGAAAAAGAGAGCTCTAAACAGATCAAAACCAGAGCTGGAAAAACAATAGAAGGATGTTTATAATTTTCAAATCTTAAGCCTTCAAAATTTTGTTTTTTTTTTCTCCAAATAAAGTCTATGTGCAGCTTGTACATACAGCCATAGACACCATAGCATATCAGAGAGTTCAATCCTAATCTGACTATGTTTTAAATTTATGTTTAGAATATAGAGAATGAGATTTGTCAAAAAGCTTAATCTTGACAGATAGTAGATTAGGTAGAGAATTTATGAGTTCAACTATTTAATCTGAACTTATGGAAGAAATAAGGGTAGATTAGATTAGTTTTTCCTATTTTCAAAAGAAAAAATGTTGATGTTAAAGGTTTGCAAGTCCAAATGCACCTTATTGAAGAAAAAATGTTAGGAAGAAAGATTTGTAGGTAGAATGTTTGGGTGAAAGTCATTTTTTTATACAAGTATTGATCATCTTTTTAAGTAGCATGATTAAAGAAGAAAGAGGAATGTCAATGGATAAGGCACTGGTCTACTCTCCAGAGATTTATCTCTGAGGTTCTTGACACCTCCATGGAGCTGCCTTCCCCAAGTGGAGCCACTGTTAGCCATCTATAAAATTTTTATATCAAATGATGTCTAAACCAAGTTCTAGGCCTTCAAGAAACAATTTTCAAACAAAACTATTAGTTCTTGAAGCCTTCATGGTGTTCAATGTCCAAAACACCTTATTCACTGTTGTTTCCACAAAGAAACCTTCAAAGAAGTCCTGTTGATCCTTAAAAATTGTTTCAAGCCTCCATTTACACCATTTCACCTTCATTTATTCCTCCATTTCACCCTTTCTCATTCTGACATTTTACCCTTAAAAAATAGTCATTTTCTCCTTCTTAAATCCTTCTTTTCCTCTCATTTTTCCCCTCATCTATCCCTTTTACCCTTAAAATTTCCTTTAAAACTTGTTAAATTCTCAATTTGAGGTTTAAAACCCTTTTTCTAACTTATCGGGACCTTCTTCTAAGGTTAAAAATCCCATTTTTTAGGCCTAATTCCGCTCCCATTATAACATTGGGCCTTAAGCGCTTTTCGGCTTAGCCCTTAGCCCCTCATCCTCCATAAGACCACAGGCCTGTAACTGAGCGCTAAGCCCATTGCCTATCGTCAATCGCATTTCTCTCTTCCCTATTCCCACTTCCCATTTTTCCTTTTTTGCCAATGGCCAATTCCCTGATTTAGTCTCCACCGTTGATCTCATTTCTGATCTAATGGTCCTCGCTTCTTCGGTGCATCGCGCATCACAACTCCTTCTGTCCACCCCTCCTCAAATTTTTTTTGACTGTAGATATGCCCTCCGTTGATGAAATCTCCACCGTTGATCTCATCACGATCCAACGGCCAGCGGGGCTCCTCCCTCTTCTCCCCCTCCATCCACCACTTCCCTCCTACTCCTTCCCCAATTTAATCGTGACCGTTGATCCTCACAATTCAACGGATTCCATATCCCCTCACCATTCAAACCCACCATTGGCACCTCCGCTACACGACAAATTTCTTGACGCATTCATCAGGCCCCACCACCCATTCAATCGCACAAATTTTTGTCCGTCGCGCTAAACCTTCACCGTGGATCTAGACCTCCCAGATCCAATTACTGTCATTCATCTTCACATCCAATCGCACCAAAATTCCCCAGTGCACAAATATAACGCGAAATAGGTGGTTTCGGTGGGACACGTGTCATCCACTAATGTGTATCATGTTAAATTGGCCCAATACCTTCAACCACTAATCCCTTGTGCGAAAACCACTTGTGATATCCCCAAAACCACTCTAGCCATTTTTTCACACCAGTTTCAAATTAAACCCTGGTTTCTTCAATATTCATCATGAAACCATCCCCTCTATGCATATATCCCCTCCCGCATCGCTCCATAACACCATTCCTCGCCTTTGTTAGTAGTATTTCCAAAATGCAGGGTTTCATAATAATTTTGATGTTTATTTGCAGGTTTTTGATGGCGGATAAGTTATAAAAGCCGCCCCACAGTCAAAAAAGGTGACAAAGGCCGAGGGTGACAATCCTCAAAGGCCTGAAAGCATAGAAAAGGGATAAAAAGGGTAAATCTCCAATTTTATGGCCAATGTATCATGATCATTGACTGATCAACAAAAACCCTCGAAACGTGCCAAAGACCTATATACAAGGAAGCGCAATGAAGATCAGAAGTTCAGATATTAAATAAATTGAAGAATAAAGGTCAAGTCAAAAGCATGAAGATTTAAGGACTTAAACCATGCAGATTAAGGTTAAACACACAGTTTGAAGACTAAAGGATTATAAAGGCCTAAAGCAGAATTAGGCCAAAAGTACTGTTTAAAATGATAAAGTTAAAGGAAATATTAGGCTAAGACAACCTCGAATACATCAAAAGGGAAGCAGTTATTCACTTAATAAATCAACTGCCGCCTGTAGCCTACTTTTTCTTGCAAAGGGAAAATTAAGTAGTTATTACACAAAATAATATATTTTAAACTGTCAGGACAGTTATTGTAAAGATAATATAAAGCCTTAAAGTCAATCTTTTCCACCTATCTTTATCTCAAAAATTAAGACAAAGTTATTTAATAGAGAAGTAGCTGCAGATATTCTTAACTTATGACCTGCGTGGTTTTCAAGGCTAGGAATGCATTTACTCTATAATTAATAACATTTTGAACCCTAGAAGAGTTTCACCTCCTCATTTGTAGCATAAATACTGCATTGGAACTCATTGTAAACGTTGGATTTTGATGACTAATGCTGGAATAATACATAGTCCTTTGAAGGTCTTGAAGAGAAATTAATGTCTTGGAACTCATGCATGATCTGATTTTCTTGTTGATGGAGAAGGATTTTTTGCAGGATCCATAGGCTTGGTTGATGGTGAAGTTTTCTTTTGTTTATGTTTTCTAGTTTTCCATTATGTTTTCCATCATGCTATGTTGCAGTAGGACAAAAAATTTAGATTAAGAAATGTTTTCCAATGGCACCTTAAATCTGTTTGTCCTTCACTGCCTTAATGTTTTCTTCTGCTAAGATACATTAGGGAAATCATTTATTTCTCTCTAACAAGTTCTTATCTCATCCATTTCTTGAATAATTTAGATCAGTTAGCATCAATTATGATTTACGGTTAGCCCTGCATATTGTTTCCACTGAAATATTATGTTCTTGGAATCATCTCTTTAAAGCAGCTTTGTTTAGATTTGTCAAAGAAGTATGTCTAAAATCATGCTCTTTTCCTTTACTTAGCTAAAATTGTTTTAAGGAAACCTTGTAGTTGTAACTTTGGATTTTATAGTTTTCTCTCCTTCTATGTTTATAGTTACTTGTGTATCTTAAATGTTTTTCTGCTCTAGATGATAAAAGCTCTAAAAATTGGATAAGTTTCTTACCTTTATATGTTTTTATCTGAATGTTTGTCTTGGTTAATTATCTGTTTTCAATCTGAAATAAAATGGATTAGGTTATGATTATGCCTTTGATTCTCTTGTTGTTCTTATCAATTTTCTAACTCCCTCAGTTTACAAGTATATAAAGGATTCGGTTTCAGCCCTTTATTAGTTTGTTGTTCTCAATATTTATGTCCATTTCATAAATCCTTCATAACCTTAAAAGATCTGCCAACCAAGTAAACTTGCCCTACAAATTCTCTTAACACCATTGACGAACTTATCTAGACCTTGTTAGACTCCATTTCCCAATGACTTAACAATCTTCCATGTTTCCTATCTAAAATCTATCAAGGTATCATACCCAACCAAAAAACAATCAAAACACCTTGCACATAACATCTAGCCTAAAATTAACCCTAATTATCAAACAAGTTCACATCTTTGGACTTGCTAGAGAGATCCCTCTCCGAATCTAGGAAGGCTAGGTCCTTGGATTCTAAAGCTTGGTTTGATGTTACCCTTGTCAATTTGTATCTCAATCAATCTAGCAAATTACGAGGAGCTAATAGGATCTTCTCCAGCAAGACTTTCAAACTTTGGGATGTTAAAAGGGAGCTTTGTCAGCATAGCAGGCCAACTAGCATCATGGTGTATAGGGTCGTTTATCAACTGGTCAAAATTGGGGAGGCTAAGGCCCGCCATGAAGGGGAGCAAGGGTGTAGCCGGGGTAGTGTCCATTGCGGTCCTACTAGTGGTATTCCCAGCCTGAGGGCTAGGGTTACCACTAGCAGAAGGACTTGCACCAGACATGGTGAAGGTGTCAAGGAGAGAAACGAAGGTAGAATGAGAAGGAGAACCCAAAGGACCAGAAGAAGAGTCGTTGTGCGGACTCGGTGGAGGACTAACTCGAACCCTATGTGGAGGAGTAAGTCTTCCTACTGGAAATTGAGGATGAAGGCCAAGAATTCTCTGGGAAAAACACCTTGGTGGCACAATGGTGATGAAAAAAACATGGCACAAAGGAAAAAGAGACCGACAAGGGCAGGGAGGTTTAGAAAGAAATGAGGCGTAGGAATTTAGAAAATGGAAAAATGAAGGGTAAAGGAGGGTAAATGAAATGAATGAAGGAAAAAATAAAGTTTTCCCACCATTACACCTTATCAGCAACACTTTCCTCTTTCCACTGAACTGAAAGGGAAGATTGATTCCTTTGAAGTCCTCAACAGTCAGGATTTCTCTTCTTTGTGTGGAAATAAATGACAACCATGGAATATTATCTTCAATATACAAGATTTGAAAAGAATAATAAGTCACCTTGTGATACTATAGATTATAGGGTACTAACATTGTTGGCTCAAGGGGTCCTAACCTAGGTTCGGAGGTTAATGTTTTCCAATAAACCCCTATACTATTGGCCCTTTCGGCAGTGACCTGCTTGTGCAGGCCAAAGTCTCACCCAAAGTAGTATGGGAAGGTGTTGGAACCAGGTTTCTGCACCCTAGGAGAGGGTAGGTAAGTCAAGCTGAGCTTCGTTTGACTTCGCAATTACCATATCGTATATCATAGAACCTAGACCTATAGATCCCTTCGCATCCACGTGCGTAGTACTAGTTATAGTCACAGTAAACAACAGAGCATAAATGCACAGAATAATAATGCAACTATCATAGATATATATAAAGTATAACAGAAAGATCTAGAACAGGTGTCAACGCAACATCAACAGATAACACAGTTATTTTCACAACTTAAAACAGAACCATGCATAGCATAACAGATATCATAGATTCGCATTAATAGATTCAGATATTCCAACAACTTTCTTCTTTTATTAATCCTTCAAATCCTTTTACAATACCCAAAACCCAACCTGTGCACACAGTAGCAGGGTCTGCACACAACAGGACTGGGAATCTCTACACACATAGCCAGTATGAGTCGTTTCCCCAATAACCCAAAATATATCTACTAAGTTTTCTCACCATTACACCTTATCAACAACACTTTCCTCTTTCCACTGAACTGAAAGGGAAGATTGATTCCTTTGAAGTCCTTCACAGTTAGGATTTGTTAGGTCCCTATATTACTAGTATAGTCCCTTATTGTTATTAGTGTAACCCCCTTATTGTTATTATTGTATCGTTGTAACCCCCATATTGTTATTATCGTGCCCTTAAATTATTATTGTTAGGTCAGCTAGGATTACATTGTGGCCCCATGGACTCCTATATATAGAAAGGAGGTTTTGTAATTTGAATCATCCAAGAATTTTTCATTCAGGTAATGTATTGGAGGTTTCCCCCTCGAAGTGGCTTATTTCTAAGGCATTGATATCTCTTTTCTTCTCTTTTTGGAGCTGGTTTCACAACATTTGGTATCAGAGCTTTGAGATTCTAGGGTTTCACTGCTCCAAACAGGTCATCGTGGAATTTTTGATATACATTTGTTTCTATGAAGGTTCAGAATCTGAAATTTTTAGAGTGCGAAGCAAAAATCTTGAGCAACATCGTCGCAAAATTTCAGAGATTGGTTCACAAAATTTTCGGATATATGATCTGTCAAAGTTAGGTTATTTTGCAGGCTCCTGAATTTAACCTAAACAGGTCATCGTGGTATTTTCATAATAATTTTTTTTTACAAAGGTTTAGAAGCTGAAATTTTTAGAGTACGAAGCCACAATCCTGAGGAACATCGTCGCAAAATTTTAGATATTGGTTCGCAAAATTTTTGGAGATATGATCTGTGGAAGTTAGGGCTTTTTGAGGCTTCTGAATTTCATCTCAAAGAGGTGATCGTGGGAAAATATTCATATATCTCTCTTTGAGAATCAGATTGGAATTCTGTAAAAAGTACCTATAATCATGCAAACTATAGTTTTTGGTCTATCAATTTCATAGCTGAAGGAGGAAACAGTGACACGTGGCAAGTCGTACAAGTTCCCTCTACCGAACTAGTCCAAAATTGGGTCATTGTGGGAGATTGGATATAACTTTGCCTTGAAGAATCCAAATCAGATCAAACCTATGGCATTTGAAAGAGGCTTCAGAGGGCTACTGCAAGGCTTAATTTTAGATATTGAGGATTAGAAATTATAGAGATAATTCAATTTCAATATCAAGCTCATCAAAATCAAGTAAAAGGTGTGTATTTTTTTTCTGAATTGCATAAGTCTTGTTTGAAGAATCAAGTTGAATTGATTCCAAGGGAATATTGTAGAATAGATATCAGTATTGGATTCTAAAATGGCCCCTAAAAATAATTCAACACCCATTAAGCCTCTAGAAAGCTCTACTATGACTCATGAAGATGGAGAATGGAAACATGACATATCAAAATTACAAGAGCAAGTGCAACAAATTTCGCTCTCGCAAAGAGCAACAAAAAATGACATGGAAGTTTTGAAGAAAGGCGTGGAAACTAAGATGGATGGTTTGAAGAAAGGCATGGAATCTAATATGGATGGTTTGAATAATGGCATGAAATCTAAGATAGATGGAGTGGAATCTAAGATGGATGGTTTGAAGAATGGCATGGAATCTAAGATAGATGGCATGGAAGCTTGCATGGAATATAAGATGGATGACATGGAAGCTAAGATCGATGAGAAAATGGAAAAATGAAGAATGATATAAAATCATACATGGAAGGTTTAACAAAGTTGATACAAGAAATGTTTCCTAATGGTGAAAAGATAGTAGAGGAAACTCATGATGAGAACAAAATAAATGTTAATCGTGATTTCATAAAATCTAATGTTGGCAGGAAGAACCACCATATTCCAAAAAAGGATATAAGGAAGTTTGATGGAAAGGATCCTATAACATGGATACTACAGATGGAGCAATATTTTGATCTCCATAATGTGCAAAACACACAAAAGGTATGCATTGCAACTTTACATTTAGAACAAAATACATTTGTATGGTATCTATGGCTTTGCTACCATAAAAAAATTGTCACTTGGTAAATTTTTACAGAGGAAATGATAGCACATTATGAGGATACAAAGAGCAACACCTTCTTTAGCCAATTGATAAATCTCAAACAAAAGGGTTTAATGGGGGAGCACATTGAGGACTTCCAAAAATTGAATATAAGGGTAACTGGTATTCTAGAGGAACACAAGATTGATCTCTTCATAGGTACTTTAAAGGATAACATCCAACATGAATTTTGCGTTTTGGAACCTGATTCATTGGAGAAGGCATTCAAGTTGGCAAGAAAAATTGAATTTAAAATTATGGCGACAAGGAAGCCTACCACTCACTTCTATAAAGAGGGAAGTGTTGCTACTCTTAGATTTCCACAACCTACAAGGTTGACACCACAAAAATTGGAAGAAAAAAGAGCAAAAGGGCTTTGCTACAGTTGTCATAGCAAATACACTAAAGGTCATAAATGTGCTGAGAAGAAATTATTTTACATAGATTGTGAAGAGGAAGAAGAAAATGAACAAGAAGAGGATATACACTAGGAACCAACCCAAGAAGCGGAAGAAATGAGTCCAACCATATTGTGTAATACATTGGCAGGAATTACCACTCCTAAAACTCTCAATATAGAAGGACATATCAAGAAGAAAAATGTAATAGTGTTGATTGATTCAGGTAGTACCCATAATTTTATTCATTGTAAGGTAGCCAAGGAATTGAATTGTTTCCTATACCCTGTTAGGGTCCCATGATTTGGCTGATTGGCAAACCAAATGAAAGTGTAACATCAAACCAATCTTTGGAGCCCAAGGACCTAGCCTTCCTGGACTAAGAGAGGGCTCTCTCTATATGTGTAAGGGATATCTGTGTGTTTGTTTGTTGTATTCTGATTTTAGGCTAGTTATGAAGTAAGTTTTTGGTTTTGGGTTTTTTAGGTTGTGAGGGATGAAACTGATCAAAGATATAATATAGGTAAAAAGATGTCAGATTAACTGGGCTATGGGGTCGAAAAGGTCAAGAAAGCTATTAGATGGTGATACAAGGCTGTTGAAGGGCCGATTTGATTCAAGGTAGAAATGATATTTGCGCAAAATGGAGTAAATGGACATAAAGTTTATGAACAACAAAGGATTTCAAGCATAAATAGTTTAATATCAGACATAAACATGGTAGGGAAAACCATTAATCATGCAAAATGTAACTATAAGCTAATCAATACATAGAAATGAACATTCAAGCCATGCATAGAGATATATAACTCTCTAACTTCGGGAAATGGCTATCAGAATTTTGGGAAAACACTTAAGACAGACAAACAACTCAAAACAATATGCCGAAACACCTAAACACAATACTTCAAGTTATTGGGCACTTTGAAAACAAGATGTGCATAGTCTTAGACAAAGGGCTAGATCGAAACTAGGCCTCCTTGGTTCAACAAAATGATAATCTAATCAGTCAAAGAGAAATTTCATGGATGGAACTACAACTAGCCATAGGTAAGTAGGGCATACCGTAAATCATACTTAGCATGTATAAAACCATGAATTAAATAACCAACAATATCCTTAAGTTATTAAAGAGCAATCAAGAATTCTTTAATGTAACTAAGGAAGAGGAAAACACGAAAGCTATGAAGAAACAAGAAATTTGAGGTGCCTCCAAGGGCATGTCTCAAATTTTTTCTCTACTGATTTATAGCAAGTGAGAAAAATGTATTCATGAATGAAAAATAGAAGACAAAACAAAGAAAGAGACACTATACCATTCTACCAAGTCATGGAATCCAACAACAATCCTTCTTCATTCATCCAAGAACATCCAAGAGGCAATCCAAAAGCATGAGACAAGTATTTCCTCCAAAGCTTATATGACCTTATATTACTTCTATCATCAAGTTAAGCCTTGTTTACAATGAAAGCCTTTGGAATAAATAGGCCAAAGTGAGGAAAACCTCATGGTTCAACTTGCCATCCTATTGACCTAATCAAAATATCTAATCTTTTCCTTGAGGCTTTGCAAAGCCCAAGGCACAAAATATCTCATAAAATATCTAAAAAATGCTAAAAAAGGAAAAATAATTGACTTTACATCATTTTTCATGTGCAAAAATAGCTAAACACACATTTGGAAAAAGCAATTTTTAGAGGTTCAAATTTTACAAAAATATTCAAAATTTACATCAGCAAAAGGTCCCCTGACTTGCTGGCAACATTTGGCAGCCTTCCTGATGTCAAAATGAGGCTCATGATAGGTCGTTGGAAAGCTCTAAGTGTCTAATTTCTGGAAAAACTGAAATTTTCCAAATTAGATTCCTAAAAGTCCTCCAAAACTAAACCTGTGTGTAAAAACCCAAAACTTACAGTCTGCTGATAGACCGAGCAGAGTGTGAAAAAAGCGAGCATTTTTCGCCATTTCGGGGGAGAAACTAATCTCCAAATGTCTTGAAAATCACTAAGTGTGTGATCCTAAAATTATGGCATCCAATGATACCATTCTCATTTTTTGACGATTCCCCAAAATGAAATGGAAAATTTCATGAGTTTTGACCAAAAACTCAAAAATGCCAAAAAACCAAAATATGTTAAAATGTGCCCAAAATCGGTGAGTATGACCCTCAAGGGTTCTTAGCAAGATTTTCTGAAGATGTGGCCAAAATCTCAAGTCCTAATGTTTCTTTTTTCACTTTCCGTGCTGGGCGCTTCCCTTTAGCCTCCTTTAGCTTTTCTTGGACAGCCTTTAACTTGCGTCGGGAAAACTGATTTAACTTTTGGTAATGCTTCGTCATTCTCCTTTGAAGGTCTAGATCCCTGTTTTCCCTCTCCAACTTCTTCTCCAAATGGTCATTTACTCTTTCAAGCCACGCCTCCTTATTTTTTTCTATCTCCTGTTCAAACAATGCTGTGAGAGGAGTGGATTGGAGAAGGGCTTTCTCCTCTTCCTTTTGCCTTTCAAGGGCTCTTTTAAGCCCTATGGTTCTAGGCCTTTTTCGCCTAGGCTAGTATTCTTCTTCACTTTGATAAAAATTTCCCATGAGCTCATCCAACCTTGCTTGGGCTTTCGAGGCCTCTTTCTTGTACTTGGTCGCTCATGTCTCATAGACAGCCATATGGACACTCATTTACCTATTTTGGATCTGCAAGAATTGATTGAAATTCCTTGCCCGATGAAGGTCATCCTTAAATGCATCAATTTGGCCCTCTCTATGGATTAAGAGGTTTTCTAGAATCCAGGCCTCGTTATCACTATCGTCACTTTGGATTGGGATGACATCAAATGCACTCTCATGCTCATGACCTTCTCCTACCTTGCCTTTCCCTTTGATTTGGGAGGCTATTCTTGTGCTCTTCCTCTTAGGCAAGTCAATGATAGGCTTCTTTGGCAACTTTCCTTTGCTATGGAGAGCTCTTGTCACATTTGGAGTGACAACCTTAGGCACTCTCTTTCTTTCTGTCTTGGGCTTGGCCTTTTCAGGAGAGGAAGGCATGATTCCTTTACCTTTGTCATCTTGCTTGTCATCCTCTTGAGTTTGTTGTTCTTCTTGAGGCTACTGTGTATCATCTTTTGGAGGCTGTTGTGTATCTTGAGGAGGCTGTTGTGTGTCTTGAGGAGGCTGCTGTGTATCCTCTTTGGGCTGCCCTTGTTCCTCAATATCATGCTGCCCTTCACCATAAGTCTGCTCACCCTCACCACTATCATGCTGTTGTTCAAGCTGTTGCCCTTCCTCTTCTTGTTGCTGTCAATCACCACTGAGTTGCTGCTATTCAGCACTCTCCTCCTCTTGTTCCTGCTGCTGCCCACCCTTACCACTGAGTTGTTGCTGTCCTTCATCACTTTCTTCCTGCTGCTCCTCACCCTCACCACTGTCATGCTGCTGCCCTTCATCCTTGTCTTCATGCTCATGTCCTTCCTCCTCTTGCTGGCCACTTCCTTCTCCTTCTCCATGCTCTTTTTTCTGTTCTATAGTGAATTTGAGCTTCTTAGGAGTAGGTCTACTAGAAGAAGGGGAGGGGTGATGAGTAGGAGATGTAGGGGATGTATGGACTGGAGGGATAGTGGAGAAATCTGGGTGAGTGATGAAAACATCCCAAGAGACCTCTCTCTTCTCAAGCTGGTGAAGGATGATGATTTTGATAAGAGAGTGATGGAATAGAGAGGCTATTTGCTATGACAGAGGCTTCTTCTGGACAGAGGAGGCCATTTTCTCAATTCTTTTGTACAAGAAGAATGGAAGATTCAGCTGCTTGGTCCTTGTGAAATGCATCAACAGTCGGATGTGATATGCATAAACTCGGGAGAATCTCCCCTCACAAGTGAAATACTTCATGATAATCTTCATGAGGGGGGCATGATTCTTTGTGCTCAGGCTTGAGGAAGGTTTTGTAGTCATCTAAGTCCAAATAGCTTTGTTTAAACCATTTCTCGCCAATATAGGGAATTTTAGTAGCCTTGGATATGGATCTCGGGGAGAACTTGAAATCAAGGCCTGCCAATTGAAAATGTTTGCCTCTAAACCTCAAAGTGCACAGATGTGTCAAAGGAGAGAAAATTTTCACTTCTTGTACCCTTTGGCAAAAATCCAAGCACCCCACCTCATGGAAATTGAATAAGATTGATGGGTGTTGGAGGCTTAACACAAGCGCGGCGCATTTGAATGAGAAAGTGTCGCGCAAGAAAAATTGTCCGGTCACCTGTCGGGCCAACAGGACCGACACCTACAGGTGCGCCGCGTGGCCTTGTAACCTTGTTTAATTTCTCTGCCTGAGCGTGCCGCGTGGTTTAACAGGCGCGCCGCGTGGTCTCCAAGCTCAAAAAACGTTGTGAAAATGCCAACAACTTCTATCTTCGGTATCGTGGATGGTAAGAGGAGTTTTGCTAGTGCTTTGAGATATTCAAAGTGGGCTTGCAACGGTCCCTTTGTTCCTTTAAATGCAAACAAAACGAAAACCCTTGGCCTTGACTTGTGAGGGTTTAAAATTCCATGAGGGGCCCATTCTTTGAACAATGTTGGCAAAAGGATGTGCATGCCTTTAAAAAACTTTAATAGGTATCAACCTATTCATAAAAAAAACATATTCAAAAGGTCAAAATCTTTTCACTACGCTTATATGTTTGAAAGGTAACTTCTGCCACTGTTAGACCTTTAATGGTATTTTCAATCCTGAACAAACTACTCTGCAATGTACCAACAATGATGAGGCAACTCTAGTCATTCTGCAAGGAGGTATATTTACCCTTTGAACCTTAAACTAATGTGTCTTCTCTAGATGCTTTAAAGGTGATAATTCCCTACTGTGAAAATGATTTGACTGCTAGGTGTCTTTTAAGCTCATTTTTTGACTGTGGATGCAAAAATGCAGTTGCATTTTCTCATGCTCTACCCATCTTTGTCCATTTAAAAGGGAACTTCTTTAACACCTCTCTCTTTACTCAAAATGCATTAGTAAGGTACCTTTGACCTTTTTATAAGGAAAATGCCTATATTTGTTTCAAAATTTTCTCTAGAATCTGAAAAACATGCCAAAGTCCTTCTTGCATTTTATGAACAAATGTGTCTAGCTACAATACCTTTCTTGGGAAGAACTAAACTCAAATTTTCCTTTGTCAACTTATGATGAGTAATATGAAGGACATTCCCTTATGAGTAGGAATATCAGTACTCTTTGAAACATGATCATCATCATTGGCCTGTGTAATGACCTATCCCTTAATCATCAACAAGATTGTTTTATTTGGGCTCCAGATTGCTATATGGGAAAGAAACCTTGGTAAGAGACAAGTTTAACATTTTGGATTATAGTGGTAACCCTGCTTTCCTTCTTTGTCTTTTTACATTATTTCTCTATTTCAACTATCTCTTACTGTTCTTACCACTCATCTTTTGATCAGTCAAACCTTGAAATCAGTCACTGCCCTGGCCCTCTACTTATGAATGAAGGAGGCCCTTCACTTGACAAAATGTCTGATATTCTTTCAACCTCTTTGGCCCTCTGCTTGTAGAAGAAGGAGGTGCTCTTAACCATCTGCTTATAGATGAAGGAGGTTCTTAGTCATGTCATATCATCAGCCTCTTAACAGTGTTGTTTTTCCTTTTACTGTCCTTTTAGGCTTTGAATGTGGTCGCATGAGCTTGATGAAAAACTCTTTGCTCTGTAGCTGCATCCCAGGCTCAAGATCACATTAAGAAGCAGCCGTCTTCTCATGTGGAGCCAAAAATTGTCTTCTGAGATGCTGGTATGTTTCTGTCCTTGAAAGATCCATCAAAAACTATAAAAACACCTAAAATCAGCTTGACTTATGGTCTATGTATTGCTGAGACTTAAGGGTGTATTAGTGGCGCGACCTAGGGCTATAACCAACTTTATTAGTAGAGTGGGAGGTCTGTTATGACTGGTCTATAGCAGATGGAGGTTTTTCTGGCTCTTGGATAGTTTGCCAAGGGAGAAACGCCTTAAAGCGCCACTTCCTAACTTAGGGGAGAATTTTCGAACAGATTTGGATTGCCTCTTTTAGAGCTAATGGGCAGGCTAGAATGGCTGAGGTTAGGTAGGATTTGATAATGAGGTTCATCTCGTCATGGGCGAAGTGAAAAGGTAAGAGGGAAAAAAAAGTTTTATGGGTGTTTTCCAGCAGGAAAATTTGACAAATTTTTAGATCAGCTGCTAGAAAACTTGGCTGTTACAACTAGTCATCACCAACAAGTGAAAAATAATTAACAGTGGCTCCATTTGGGGAGGGCAGCTCCTTTTCAGGAGGTGTCCAGAATTTCAGATCTTTGGCTTATGAAGACCAGTGCCTTACCCATTGGTGCAAATTTCACTCTTCTTTGATGCTACTTCTGAAAAGAGACAGCATGATTAGCATCAATGATATTTCTACCTACCCCACTATCTTTCCTAATAGTTTTTTCTTCTTTTGGGTGCATTTGGACTAGCTACCCTTTTGACAACATATATTTTTATTTTTTTGTAAAATGAACCTATCTATTTCTATACTTATATCTACCAAGAGTTCAGATTAAACTAATGAACTCCTTCATTACTCTACCTAAACTGGATCAACTGTCAAGATTAAGCTGTTTGACAGGATTTTTTTCTCTAATATAAAACATAAAATTTAAAATGATCAAATCAGGGTTGAACAGTCTGATTTGTCATGTATTTGCGGCATGAAAGGAAAAATTGCAAACAAATATTATTTTGCAAAAAGGAAATCTAGAAAAACGGGGCTAAGATGTACAATGTGTTTTTTCATCCCCGCTTCTCTCTTTGGTTCTATTTTAGGCATGTGGAACCAGTATCTTTTCCTAATCTACTCTCTTTGATAAGTCAATCTTACACAATGTTGACCATCTTTTTCACTCACTAACTTATCAGCAAATAAATTTAAACATGTTCAGCTATGATTAGGCTAGATAGCTGAACAAGACACTTGAGTACTAGTAGCAGCATTTAGACTTGCGTGCTTTCCGAAGGACTATTTTTTTGGAACATGGGGCCTTTTTATATTTTTCAATCGCCCTCTTTTCTATCTTCTATTATTTTTGACTTTTCTATTTTATCTATTTTTTAAAAAGTGGTATATACAATGAATGAAAATCTTTCAAACTCAGAAATCTTGGAAATGACGAAATTTAAGCATCTTATCCTTGTAAGGATCTCCCATCATTCTTGGCCCACCCAACTCCTGAAAAGAGAAACTTGGAAAGTTTTCTCTTTCTAACATGACATAGGGATTCATGCAAGAATCTCTGAACAAACTGGTATCTTCTCGCTGTACCTCTTTGTATCTCTAATTTCCACTCCTTCCTTTGCTATATATCTTCCTTAAGTAATGCATATACTCTTAGTAATTCTTGAAATAAATAATGAAATCATCAAGGTATGCAAAAATTCAGAAATTCAGGACTGGAAACATGGCTTTCATGAGCAGATTTTTGATATCTGGTGGTTTTGCAATTCTGAGTCTGAAACTAGAACTACTTCCAGCATACTGAAAAAAGTCTTTGAGCTGTCTACTTTTCAAGGGAATCATTTGACTATAACCTGAAACATCATCTTGCAAAAACATATGATTAAAAGCACTTTTCATTGGTATATCATGGTCTTGGGTAGGGAGGATAAAATTTCTGTTATAGGGATGTGCATTAGTTTTTCCAAAATCAAAACAGACCCTATGACCAGCTATTTTATCTCTGATTATTACTGACTGGTTCAGATTGTTATATTTCCTTTTTTTGAAGTTGTTTCTTGAAGGAATGGTAGTGGCATAGTGTTTTCCCCTATTTTCCTTGTATGAAATGGTATTCTGCATGAGATTTCTAATTCTAGAATTTCTAAGTTTTTGGTGAAAAGACAGAATATGAGCCAATTCAAGTAACTCAGGTATGTTTGGACTGCAGCTATCATCTTTGCTCATAAAAAGCTTATGAGGAAATTTTTCTGGATTTTGAGTTGTTATGGCTACAGTCAAAGTTTTAGTTGCAGTGGAAGAGTTATGTGATGGTAAAACTTTGAGGTATGGTAGAAACATTAAACTTCCCTGCTCCCGAGTTCCAAACAGGTTCGTGACATGTAGGTCTTCTAAATCCTCTACCCTGAAAAAGTTTCCGAATGTTACCGCTGATGTTTGACTGAGGTTCGAGAAATTCGCTTGATAGTACATAATGGTTTGTGCTTCTTGCTCTATTCATATTTTAGAAGGAACATACTTACTTTCCTCAAGACATAGCTGTCTATGATCATGGTAGTTTTGAGTGTCTAGTTCATCATAGAGAACTAGGGGCAGCTGATGTGGTGGGTTTGAGTTTTTTTCAGTTTCTTCTGACTGTTCTTCCATGTCCTCATCAATATGTAGAATAAAAGATTTCAGGTCGGAATGCAAGGAATACATTGGAATGTTATTTGGCCTCTCTTGACTACTGATCATGTATTTCATGTGTGAATCTTGGTAGAGTATTCTTGTTTGGTCAAACACAGGAATGGTGGCGTAGGACATGTCCAGTTGAATATTCCCTTGGAGCTTAGCTCCCCAAGATCTAGATAGAAGCATTCCGTACTTGGGAGGAATTTCCGCTACCACTATGTCCATGATCAGATGCTTTGCGGGTATTTGGGCCAAACTAAAACACAGATCCTTGATCAAGCCTAGGCATTTGACTCTACTCGAATCGAATGAATACAAGTCTTTGTATGGTCTTGTGATTTTCATGCCTAGTCTTTCCATTACAACCTTCGGCATAAGATTATGCGAGGCGCCGGAGTCTAGCATGGCATTGTGAAGGATTTGGTTGTGGATATTTAGACTAATGTAAAATGGAAGAGTGGTTCCCTCTTGGAATTTCCCTTCTATTTTCAGACCAAATAACACTTCAGGAGTGTCATCAACTAGATTAAGAGTGTTCGCATCATTCCCTAGATTTAGGAATTTTAACACTTGGGATTTATAAGAGCTTTGGGCGATGAGCTCGGTAAGAGGCATGGTGATCTTGATTTTGGCAATTTCGCCCTCAAAACTAAAAGGCAGTTGAAGTTTGTACATGTTTGTTTCAGCTTTTTCAGTCACGACCTTCTCTATGTTCTGAGTTTGTTGGCTTTGTTTCGAGACTTTTTTTGCCACAGTCACCTCGGGAATTTTTGTGGAAGTACTAGGAGCATCTGAGTTAGGACTAGTTTGGGTAACTCTATCTTTGTTTTGGTCATTTTTCCCGACCATGATTTTGTTACTGTTTACTTCTTTCTTAAGGATGGTATCAAGGGTTTTAGCAGTGTCTGAGCTACTTTTCTTGGAATTTTCCTGATTTTTTCTGCTTCTAAGGTCATACTGCCGGTGAGCTTCTATTATGGCATTCTGAAAATCTATGGCAGGATCGTTGGGATGTTCATAGTTGGCCTCATCCTGACTTGGAGAGAAGAATGCTTGTTCTTCTTCTGTGAGGTACACCTCACTCTCATTGTCAGACCCTGTGAGGTTCAAATGATTTTCATCAATGGTTCTGTATCCCTATCATCTTCTTCCACATAATTTTCATTAAATGGTGGCCTAATTTGTTGGTCATTTTCCCTTGGTCTATTTTGAGGTTGCTCCCTCCTGAAATTTTGGTTACGGTTTCTGTTTGGGGGAGGTGGCTGGTTGTCTCTAAGAGGGGTCTTCTCACTCATCGTTTCCCACATTTTGGCCATGGACTTGACTAATTCATCTATTCTAGGATCTAGGGAAGGGGATGAAGTAGAGACCTCATCTCGGTATGTGACTTTCCTTTCTGATCTAGTCCTAGCTCTCTTTTCTGCTAAGTTGGCTTCTGCTCTTATGGATACTTGTTTCATTTCTTCTAGGGTAGGGGGGTCTTTGTCTCTTAGTTGATAAGTCATGTCTGGGTCAAAACCCTCGAGGAATTTTTCCAAGGCTGAGCCAAGTGGGGGTTTGAAATGAGGTGGGAGGGCATTATATACACTGTTGAACCTTGTGCAATATCCCTGGACACTTTTCCCATTTTCCCGTTTTAGATTTTTATATTCTGATAGGATTTGAATGGGGTTCTTTCGGATTTCCCACTTGTTTATGAAGACTTGGAAGAGTTCTGGGATGTTGTGGATGTTGTTTGGAGCTAATCTCTTAAACCATTTTTTGGGTTCTCCACCCAGGCTTTGGGCGAACATTCTCATTCAGATGGTCTCATCTTCTACTTCCAAGTATTCAAAGGCATCGCTAATCCTATTTACATGCTGTTGAGCTGTGGCAGTCTCTTCTCCAGTAAAGTGTGGGATTTTGACTTGATAGTTATCTGGTAGAGGAGCCAAATGGTAGTGGCAACACCAAAGGTGCGTACCAGGCTGCCATGACGGGAGCTAATGGATGATGTACAAGATGAGGGCTTGTGAGATTAGCTGAGGTGGTTTGGACAGTAATGGTTTGGATAGGTGTGGTGGATGTACTTGGACTAGTGATCTGGTTTTGAGCAGATCTGGGATGGTAGGAGCCAAAGTGATGAAGAAGCTGAGAGTTGGGGGGGGTGGTAGGTGAGGCTTCTCTACTAGGACTCTGTGGCGGATCTAGGGGTTCAAGATCGTCAAAGTTTATCTTACTATGTGACCTGCTTCTAAAAAGAGTCTTTGCTGACTCTAAGTTAAAAGTGGAATCTGGTAAGATAGCGAGATGTTCAGGTACTGATCTTGTTTTACGAATGGATCTATCAGTAGCTAGATTGTCAGTTTCGGAAGCTTGCCACAGAATTTTTTATGGGTCATCTACTATGATAGGGGGATTTGGGTCTGGATGAGATCTGGTGTTGATTCTTTGTGAAGCCAGATTTCGGGTCTAGAGTTTAGAGAGGATGGTATTGGTGAATGTTTTGGATGGATGGTCTCTCTAAAGTTCTACTGATGTGAAGGATGGTCAAAACAAAAGGATGGACTAGTGGAGTCGCCAGGTGGATTTCTTATGAGAACTATGGTTCACCACCAACACTATCAAAGATGCTCGGGAAAAAGTTTTATGGCAAACTTTGAGATGGAAACTTGCAAAGGAGAGTGATTCACTTGGTTTTTACAGTTTGCTCGGCTACATGGACAAGCTAATGGTTCTCTTGGCAAGAAGGTCTTCTACTTACTTCCTATGTTTAGGTGAGGTTTTCTGAATCGCTAAGTTATACTTAGATTGTCACTGATCACAGAGTTTCCACCCTAAGTTTAAGTTTTTGGAAGGATGCTTTAGCAGAGAGGTATGGTTTATGAATTTTTTGGTATTTTATGGAGTTTTTAGGCCTACTGGAGGCTAGTGGAGTCACCAGGTGGAACTTGGTTGTTTTTGTGAAGATGTAGCTATGGTCCACCACCAGTAACTAGGGAAAACTAATCTGGGAATGTTTTTGGGGTTTTTCTGAGTTTTATGTGCAGCCTATGGTTTTCTAAAGTATTCTAAACTTGTTTCATCACTTTGCTAGGGTGGTGAGAACAAAAGGAGTTTACTCTAAATGAGTCTATGGACTGCTTTCTTGTTTAAGTATCTGAGGGACTAAGGAGTCTATAAGAGTTTGCTAGACTGTCATGTACTCAGTGTCCCACCATCTCTCGCTATGTTAGTGAGAGGTGGGATAGGTCGATCAGATAGTAATCTAGAGTTCGATAAAATAGTAAGGCCTACTAGAGGCTAGTGGAGTCGCTAGGTGGAACTTGGTTGTTTTGAGGTATATGTGTATGGTCCACCACCAGTACTGAAAAAAACCAATATAAAGGAGTTTTTTTTTGGGGGGGGGTTTAGAGTTTTTTATGTAATCCTAAGGTTTGGAAGAGTATCCTATAACTGAATCATCATTTTGCTAAGATGGTGAAAGAGCTAGCTTCTACTCTTCAAACAACACTTAAGTTTTCTAAGCTCGATTAAGACTTCGGGAGTTACTAAGGAGTACTTAGATTGTCACTAACTCAGAAGGTCCCACCGTGATCACCATTATGTTAGTGAGCAGTGGGATAAGTCAATCAGATAGTATCCTAAAAGGCTGCTGAAAGGTTTAGGGAAACTAAATTTGTTTATCACTCAGAGTCCCACCGTGATCGCCATTATGTTAGTGTGGCGATGAGGTGGATAAAAAGGAAGGTATTCTAAAAAATAACGGACTTCTGGAGTTCTAAGGTGTCCTTAGATTGTCACTAACTCAGAGTCCCACCGTGATCGCCATTATGTTAGGGTCTCGTGATTTGGCTGATTGGAAAACCAAATGACAGTGTAACATCAAACCAATCTTTGGAGCCCAAGGACCTAGCCTTCCTGGACTCAGAGAGCACTCTCTCTATATGTGTAAGGGATATCTGTGTGTTTGTTCGTTGTATTCTGATTTTAGGCTAGTTATAAAGTAAGCTTTTGGTTTTGGTTTTTTTAGGTTGTGAGGGATGAAACTGATCAAAGATATAAGATAGGTAAAAAGATGTCAGATTAACTGGGATATGGGGTTGAAAAGGTCAAGAAAGCTATTAGATGGTGATACAAGGCTGTTGAAGGGCCGATTTGATTCAAGGTAGAAAGGATATTTGGGAAAAATGGAGTAAATGGACATCAAGTTTATGAAAAACAAATGATTTCAAGCATAACTAGTTTAATAACAGACATAAACATGGTAGGGAAAACCATTAATCATGCAAAATGTAACTATAAGCTAATCAATACATATAAATGAACATTCAAGCCATGCATAGAGATATATAACTCTCTAACTTTGGGAAATGGCTATCAGACTTTGGGGAAAACACTTAAGATAGACAAACAAATCAAAACACTATGTCGGAATGCCTAAACATAGTACTTCAAGTTATTGGGCACTTTGAAAACAAGATTTTCATAGTCTTAGACAAAGGGCTAGATCGGAACTAGGCCTCCTTGGTTCAAAAAAATGATAATCTAATCAGTCAAAGAGAAATTTCATGGATGGAACTACAACTAGCCATAGGTAAGCAGGGCATACTGTAAATCATACTTAGCATGTATAAAACCATGACTGAAATAAGCAACAATATCCTTAAGTTATTAAAGAGCAATCAAGAATTCTTTAATGTGACTAAGGAAGAGGAAAACATGAAAGCTATGAAGAAACAGGAAATTTGAGGTGCCTCCAAGGGCATGTCTCAAATTTGTTCTCTACTGATCTATAGCAAGCGAGAAACATGTATTCATGAATGAAAACTAGAAGACAAAACAAAGAAAGAGACACTATACCATTCTACCAAGTCATGGAATCCAACAACAATCCTTCTTCATTCATCCAAGAACATCCAAGAGGCAATCCAAAAGCATGAGACAAGTATTTCCTCCAAAGCTTATATGACCATATATTGCTTCTATCATCAAGTTCAGCCTTGTTTACAATGAAATCCTTTGGAATAAATAGGCCAAAGTGAGGAAAACCTCATGGTTCAACTTGTCATCCTATTGGCCTAATGAAAATATCTAATCTTGTCCTTGAGGCTTTGCAAAGCCCAAGGCACAAAATATCTCATAAAATATCTAAAAAATGATAAAAAAGGAAAAATAATTGACTTTACATCATTTTTCATGTGCAAAAATAGCTAAACGCACATTTGGAAAAAGCTATCTTTAGAGGTTCAAATTTTACAAAAATATTCAAAATTTACATCAGCAAAAGGTCTCCTGACTTGCCGGCAACATTTGGCAGCCTTTCCGATGTCAAAACGAGGCTCATGATAGCTCGTTGGAAAGCTCTGAGTGTCAAATTTCTGAAACAATTGAAATTTTCCAAATCAGATCCCTAAAAGTCTTCAAAAACTAAACCGTTGTGTAAAAAAGCAAAAAATACAGTCTGCTGATAGACCGGGCAGAGTGTGCAAAAAGCGAGCATTTTTCGCCATTTTGGGAGAGCAACTGATCTCCAAATGTCCTAAAAATCGCTGAGTGTGTGCTCTTGAAATTATGGCATCCAATGATACCATTCTCCTCCTTTTACGATTCCCCAAAATGAAATGGCGAATTTCATGAGTTTTGACCAAAAACTCAAAAATGCCAAAAAACCAAAATATGTTAAAATGTGCCCAAAATTGGTGAGTATGACCCTCAAGGGTTCTTAGCAAGATTTTTTGAAGCTGTGGCCAAAATATCAAGTCCTGATGTGTCTTTCTTCACTTTCCGTGCCGTGCGCTTCCCTTTAGCCTCCTTTATCTTTTCTTGGGCAGCCTTTAACTTGCGCCGGGAAAACTGATTTAACTTTTGGTAATGCTTCGTCATTCTCCTTTGAAGGTCTAGATCCCTGTTTGCCCTCTCCAACTTCTTCTCCAAATGGTCATTTACTCTTTCAAGCCACGCCTCCTTATTTTTTTTCTATCTCTTGTTCAAACAATGCTGTGAGAGGAGTGGATTGGAGAAGGGCTTTCTCATCTTCCTTTTTCCTTTCAAGGGCTCTTTTAAGCCCTATGGTTCTAGGCCTTTTTTGCCTAGGCTTGTCTTCTTCTTCACTTTGATCAAACTTGCCCATGATCTCATCCAACCTTGCTTGGGCTTTGGAGGCCTCTTTCTTGTACTTGGTCGCTCGTGTCTCATAGACAGCCATATGAACACTCATTTTCCTATTTTGGATCTACAAGAATTGATTGAAATTCCTTGCCCGATGAAGGTCATCCTTCAATGCATCAATTTGGCCCTCTCTATGGATTAAGAGGTTTTCTAGAATTCGGGCCTCATTATCACTGTCGTCGCTTTGGATTGGGACGACATCAAATGCACTCTCATGCTCATGACCTTCTCCTACCTTGCCTTTCCCTTTGCTTTGGGAAGCTATTCTTGTGCTCTTCCTCCTAGGCAAGTCAATGATAGGCTTCTTTGGAAATTTTCCTTTGCTACGGAGAGCTCTTGTCACATTTGGAGTAACAAACTTAGGCACTCTCTTTCTTGTTGTCCTGGGCTTGGCCTTTTCAGGAGAGGAAGGCATGATTCCTTTACCTTTGTCATCTTGCTTGTCATCTTCTTGAGTTTGTTGTTCTTCTTGAGGCTGCTGTGTATCATCTTTTGGAGGCTACTGTGTATCTTGAGGAGGTTGTTTTGTGTCTTGAGGAGGCTACTGTGTATCCTCTTTAGGCTTCCCTTGTTCCTCAATATCATGCTACCCTTCACCATAATTCTGCTCACCCTCACCACTATCATGCTGCTGTTCAAGCTGCTGCCCTTCCTCTTCTTGTTGCTGTCCATCACCACTGAGTTGCTATTGTTCAACACTCTCCTCCTCTTGTTCCTACTGCTGCTCACCCTTACCACTGAGTTGCTATTTTCCTTCATCACTTTCTTCCTACTGCTCCTCACCCTCACCACTGTCATGCTGCTGCCCTTCATCCTTGTCTTCATGCTCATGTCCTTCCTCCTCTTGCTGGCCACTTCCTTCTCCTTCTCCATGCTCTTTTGTCTATTCTGTAGTGAATTTGAGCTTTTTAGGAGTAGGTCTGCTAGGAGAAGGAGAGGGGCAATGAGTAGGAGATGTAGGGGATGTATGGAATGGAGGGACAGTGGAGAAATCCGGGTGAGTGATGAAAACATCCCAAGAGACCTCTCTCTTCTCAAGCTGGTGAAGGATGATGATTTTGATGAGAGAGTGATGGAATAGAAAGGCTATTTGCTTTGACAGAGGCTTCTTCTGGACATAGGAGGCCATTTTCTCAATGCTTTTGTACAAGAAGAACGAAAGATTCAACTGCTTGGTCCTTGTGAAATGCATCAACAGTCAGATGTGATATGCATAAACTCAGGAGAATCTCCCCTCACAAGTGAAATACTTCATGATAATCTTCATGAGGGGGGCATAGCTAGCTAAAAGATAAGAGAAAGGGAAAATAGTAGGGCATGATTCTTTGTGCTCAGGCTTGAGGAAGGGTTTGTAGTCATCTAAGTCCAAATAGCTTTGTTTAAACCATTTCTCGCCAATATAGGGAATTTTAGTAGCCTTGGATATGGATCTCGGGGAGAACTTGAAATCAAGGCCTGCCAATTGAAAATATTTGTCTCTGAACCTCAAAGCACACAGATGTGTCAAAGGAGAGAAAATTTTCACTTCTTGTACCCTTTGGCAAAAATCCAAGCACCCCATCTCATGGAAATTGAATAAGATTGATGGGTGTGCATTGACCTCTTCGGTGGAAATAGGCTCATACCTTTTGTGTAATCCACTCCTGCTATCCTGCCTAGGAGGAATCTTGACTTGGATGCACTTCTGCAACACCAAAATGCTTCAAAAGTTCCTGAAATGTGTTCTTAAACAAAAACTCTGCCTCAGTTTTCAACTTACTGTTTGATCAAGGTAAAATTGGTTTTGATATGCTGTGTAAAATATCTCCTTTGGTATAAGATCCTTGCTATTCAAAACACTGTCCTTTCTTTGTATGCCAATCAACAGGCAGACTTAAGAACATAAACATAGCCAATGAAAGATACACAGTCAAAGGTCACTGTGTAATAGGGTAAGGTGACAGAGCTTCTTGTGTTTAGTGTGAGCACAAACAGCCCTATAGGAGTTTTAAACAACAAAAACTCCTTTTTACCAAAGCACTGCCCTCCTTATACTTCACTGTTCCTTACACAAAGTTTGAAAAAAACACCTCCGAATTGTAGTGGCAGCTTCACTCACTGACTATGCTTTATGGAATGGAAGGTCAAAACATTGTTTTTGCCTTTTTAACACACACAGGAAACTTTTGACAAATGACCAAGTAACATAGGTATGATGCTGTGGTTGAAATTCGGACCACTGTTCCCTTCTTTTTTTTAAATGCTGAGTCTCTACTTTAAAATAGTGCCTCCATCTTCTGATACTCTTTTGAGGACAGTTTATAGGTTTTTAAACATTAATAAGAACCCAACATTTTGCTATGCTTACTGCTGGGAAATCACGAACTACAACACTCTTGAGCTTTTAAAACAAAATATTTAAACCTCCCAAGCACCTTTTCTTCGTTACATATAGTTGACGGGGTTATGGATTTCATGCTACAATAGTTTAAATGTCCCAAATTCTTGACAACCCCCTTAGAAACGGAATATGATGTTTGAGCAGTAACCTTCTTTCAAATCAGTCACTTGAAATATCTTAATTCAACCCAGACTTTCTCTACCTTAAACACCATTTAGCAATTTTTGAATTTAATGGGTGCAAGACAAAAATACCTTGAAACATGATGCAAATCCTTGCTTGAGAGTTGGAGCCACTTTGAAAGTAGGTTGGAGGCATGTTGGAGGCTTAACAGAAGCGCGACGTGTTTGAATGAGAAAGTGTCGCGCAAGAAAAATTGTCGGGTCACCTGTCGGGCCGACAGGACCGACACCTACAAGTGCACCACGCGCACCTACAGGCGTGCCACGTGGCCTTGTAACCTTGTTTAATTTCTCCACCTGAGCGCACTGCACGGTTGTACAGGCATGCCGCGTGGTCTCCAAGCTCAAAAAAAGTTGTGAAAATGCCAACAACTTCTGTCTCCGGTCTCGTGGATGGTAAGAGGAGTTTTTCTAGTGCTTTGAGAGATTCAAAGTGGGCTTGCAATGGTCCCTTTGTTCCTTTAAATGCAAACAAAATGAAAACCCTTGGCCTTGACTTGTGAGGGTTTAAAATGCTATGAGGGGCCCATTCTTTGAACAATGTTGGAAAAAGGATGTGCATGCCTTTAAACAACGTTAATAGGTATCAACCTATTCATAAAAAAACATATTCAAAAGGTCAAAATCTGTTCACTGCGCTCATATGTTTGAAAGGTAACTTCTGCCACTGTTAGACCTTTATTGGTATTTTCAATCCTGGACAAGCTACTCAGTAATGTACCAATGATGATGAGGAAACTATAGTCATTCTACAAGGAGGTAGATTTACCCTTTGAACCTTAAACTAATGTGTCTGCTCTGGATGCTTTAAAGGTGATAATTCCCTACTGTGAAAATGATTTGACTACCAGGTGTCTTTTAAGCTCATTTTCTGACTGTGGATGCAAAAATGTAGTTGCATTTGCTCATGCTCTACCCATCTCTATCCATTTAAAAGGGAATTTCTTTAACACCTCTCTCTTTACTCAAAATGCATCAGTAAGTTACTTTTGACCTTTTTATAAGGAAAATGCCTATATTTTTTTGAAATTTTCTCCAGAATCTGAAAAACATGCCAAAGTCCTTCTTGAATTTTATGAACAAATGTGTCTAGCTACAATACCTTTCTTGGGAAGAACTAAACTCAAATTTTCCTTTGTCAACTTATGATGAGTAATATGAAGGACATTCCCTTATGAGTAGGAAGATCAGTACTCTTTGAAACATGATCATCATCATTGGCTTGTGTAATGACCTGTCCCTTAATCCTCAGCAAGATTGTTTTATTTGGGCTCCAGACTGCTATATGGGAAAGAAACCTTGGTAAGAGACAAGTTTAACATTTTGGATTACAGTGGTACCCCTACTTCCTTCTCTATCTTTTTACATTATTTCTCTATTTCAACTATCTCTTACTGTTCTTACCACTCATCTTTTGATCAGTCGAACCTTGAAATCAGTCACTGCCCTGGCCCTCTGCTTATGAATGAAGGAGGCCCTTCACTTGACAAAATGTTTGATGTTCTTTCAACCTCTTTGGACCTCTGCTTGTAGATGAAGGAGGCACTCTTAACCCTCTGCTTATAGATGAAGGAGGTTCTTAGTCATGTCATATCATCAACCTCTTAATAGTGTTGTTTTTCCTTTTAATGTCCTTTCAGGCTTTGAATGTGGTCGCATTAGCTTGATGAAAAACTCTTTGCTCTGTAGCTGCATCCCAGGCTCAAGATCACATTGAGAAGCAGTTGTCTTCTCATGTGGAGCCAAAAATTGTCTTTTGAGATGCTAGTATGTTTCTATACTTGAAAGATCCATCAAAAACTGTAAAAACACCTAAAATTAGCTTGACTTATGGTCTATGTATTGCTAAGACTTAAGGGTGTATTAGTGGCACGACCTAGGGATATAACCAACTTTATTAGCAAAGTGGGAGGTCTGTTATGACTGGTCTATAGCAGATGGAGGTTTTTTTGGCTCTTGGATAGTTTGCCAAGGGAGAAATGCCTTAAAGCGCCACTTCCTAACTTAGGGGAGACTTTTCGAACAGATTTGGATCGCTCTTTTAGAGCTGATGAGCAGCCTAGTATGGTTGAGGTTAGGTAGGATTTGATAATGAGGTTCATCTCGTCATGGGAGAAGTGAAAAGGTAGGAGGGTAAAAAACGTTTTATGGGTGTTTTCCAGCTGGAAAATTCGAAATTTTTTTAGATTAGCTGCTAGAAAACTTGGCAGTTACAACTAGTCATCACCAACAAGTGAAAAATACTAATGACTAACATACCCAGCAGCAGAATTTCAAGTGATGGTTGAAAATGGAGGAACTATAAATTGCTCTGGAAAATGCCATAATATCAAGCTAACCATGGGGGAATATGTATTGAATAGTCCAATGCTTTCCATTCCTATGGGAGGTGTTGATGTTATACTAGGAGTACAATGGTTACAATCTTTGGGGATGGTAGCTTTTAATTTTCAAGAACTTTTCTTGAAATTTTTTTCAGAAGGAAAGGAAGTCGAATTACGGGGTATTGCGGGGAAGCCGGGAAAGATAATAAGCTCTAATGTCATGACAAAGCTTCTAAAGAAAGAACAATGAGGCGTAATTGCACAATTATGCTCACTAAAAGTTCCAACATCAAAATCATCTATTTCTGCAGATCTCCAACAAGTCTTGGACAATCATTCCAAGGTGTTTGAAACTCCCAAAGGACTCCCACCTATTCGTGATCATGATCATGCTATTCATTTGATTCAAGGAAGTGTTCCTCCAAACATCAGGCCTTATAGATATCCTTACTTCCAAAAGAGCGAAATTGAACGTATGATTGCAGAAATGTTAGAGACGGGTATAATTCAACCTAGTCAAAGTTCTTTCTCTGCTCCTGTAGTATTGGTACACAAGAAGGATGGATTATGGCGAATGTGTCCAGATTATAGGGAGCTCAATAAGCTCACCATTAAAGATAAATCTCCCATTCTTGTGATTGATGAATTATTGGATGAATTACATGGAGCAATTTATTTTACCAAGTTGGATCTTCGTTCAGGATATCATCAAATTAGAATGAAGACTGAAGATATTCCAAAAACAGCATTTCGAACTCATGAGGGTCATTATGAATTTTTGGTCATGCCTTTTGGCCTTACCAATGCACCTTCTACATTTCAAGGGTTGATGAATTCCATTTTCAAACCCTTCCTTAGAAAATTTGTGCTAGTATTTTTTGATAGTATACTAATATACAACAGGTCTTGGAAGGATCATGTTGAACATGTTGAGAGGGTGCTCAAACTATTGCAAGAGAAACAATTATATGCAAAAACATCCAAATGTTTCTTTGGAGTACAAGAGGTGGAATATCTGGGTCATATTGTATCTCAAAAGGGTGTTAAGGTAGACCCTAACAAAATTAAAGCCATTAAGGAATGGAAAGTCCCCACAATCATAAAGCAGTTGCGAGGATTTCTGGGGTTAACAGGGTATTATTGAAAGTTTGTTAAGAATTATGGAAGAATAGTAGTACCTCTAACAACATTATTGAAAAAAGATGCATTTTCATGGACTCCTGAAGCAACTAATGCCTTTGAACATCTTAAAGAGGCAATGTACCTAGCACTAGTCTTAGCTATGCTAGACTTCACAAAAACCTTTATTGTGGAATACGATGCCTTAGGAAATGGAATTGGTGTTTTTTTAATGCAAGAATTAAGACCCATTACTTTTGAAAGTCATCCAACCAAAGGAAATTATTTATAGAAACCTTTTTATGAGAATGAAATGTTAGAAATACTGCATGCACTAAAGAAATGGAGAACTTACCTAATGGAAAGACACTTCAAGGTAAAAACTGATCATGATAGTCTTAAACACTTTTTGGAACAAATACTATCTTTAGAAGAGAAACAAAAATGGGTCACAAAGATGTTGGGTTATGAATTTAAAATAATATACAAAAAAGAAAAGCTAAATGTTGTTGCAGATGCACTCTCAAGAAAGAATGAAGAGGTGGAAGCATTGATTTGTGCCATTTAACCAGATTGGATAACCGAAGCAAGAGATGAATGGAAGAAGGAAGAAGACGTGTGGACACTCATTCAAACGTTGCAGCAACATCCTAGTACATCTAATACATTTAGTTGAAAAAATGATTCCTTATGGTACAAATATCGCTTATATCTTTGTAATAATTCCCAACTAAAAAAAAATATTCTATTGGAATTGCACACTTCTCCTTTAGGAGGACACTCAGGATTTTTAAAAACTTACCACAGGGTGAAGAAAGAATTTTTCAAGGATGGCCTTAAATCTAATAGTCAAAATTTTGTGGTGGAATTTTTTGTTTGCCAGCAGAATAAATTTGAGACAATTAACACCCGGGTGTTCTACAACCTTTATCCATTCCAAGTCAACGTTGGGGGGAGATTTCTATGGAATTTAGCATAGGTTTACCTAAGTCCGAAGGAAAGAGTGTCATAATGGTGGTAGTTGATAGAATTACCAAGTATGCACACTTTTGTGCATTATCTCATCCATTTAAAGCAAGTATAGTTGCTGCTACATTTATGGACACAATTCAAAAGCTACATGGAAACCCAAGGGTTATTGTGAGTGACAGACATCCCATTTTTACTGGAAATTTTTGGACGGAGTTATTTTCTTGTTTGCGTACTCAATTAGCTCATAGCTCATCTTATCATCCTCAATCTGATGGTCAAACTGAGATAGTAAACAAATGTTTGGAAGGATATCTTCGTTGTTTTGTATCTGATAAACAAACACAATGGGTCAAGTGGTTACCTCTTGCTGAATGGTGGTATAACACTTCCTTCCATACTGCAGCAAAAATGACCCCATTTATGGCACTATATGGATATCATCCACCATCCATCACATCATCTTTAAGGGAAAATTCGAAGGTTCAAGCAGTGGAAGATCACATCGAGCATCAGCAAGAAGTTCTCAAACTCTTAAAGGATAACCTGAATTTGGCACAAAATCGAATGAAACAACAGGCAGATCAACATTGCAGCGAGAGAAGTTTTGATGTAGGAGATTGGGTATTTTTACGGCTACAACCATACAAACAAATGTCCCTCAAGCAAGCAAAGAAGGATAATAAATTATCGCCAAAGTACTATGGTCCTTACAAGGTGTTGCAAAATATTGGTACTATGGTATACAAATTGGAGCTTCCTGCTTCTTCGCGAGTACATCCAGTTTTCCATGTTTCATGCTTAAAGAAGGTTATAGGTGAAAATCTTCCAGTTCAAACAGTATTGCCAGAACTTGATGGGGAAGGGAAGATCATATTGGAACCTGAAGCAGTCATAGAAAAAAGAACTCGACAACTACGGAATCGATCAATTTCAGAGTATCTCATCAATTGGAAGAACTTACCCACTGAAGATTCTACATGGGAGGATGAGAATTTTATACAGAAGCACCCAGAGCTACTCAAGCATTGAGGACAACACTTTTTTGAAGGAGAGGGGCATGTTAGGTCCCTATATTACTAGTATAGTTCCTTATTGTTGTTAGTGTAACCCCCTTATTGTTATTATTGTACCCTTGTAACCCCCATATTGTTATTATTGTGCCCTTAAATTATTATTGTTAGGTCGGCTAGGATTACATTGTGGCCTTACTAGGATTACATTGTGGCCCCATGGACTCCTATATATAGAAAGGAGGTTTTGTAATTTGAATCATCCAAGAATTGTTCATTCATGTAATGTATTGGAGGTTTCCCCCTCGAAGTGGCTTATTTCTAAGGCGTTGATATCTCTTTTCTTCTCTTTTTGGAGCTAGTTTCACAACAAGATTTCTCTTCTTTGTTTGGAAATAAATGACAACCATGGAATATTATCTTCAATATACAATATTTGAAAAGAATAATCAGTCATCTTGTGATACTATAGATTATAGGGTACTAACATGGACCACTAGAATCATGCCCTCAATATCTTCTGCGCAGTAGCCTTTCCTACAAAATATCCATCAACTACGTCTCCAGGAGCTTCTCCTAGAATCATCGATCTTTCATGCTTAGAAACATATATGCACATTATCTCATCTGGTCCCATATTATATAGTTTTCTTGCTATCAATGAAAAATTAGCCGCCTTAACCACAAATTCTTTCTTCTGTTGCCTAATGTACTCTGAAGGAGCCATCCCTGTGGTAAAAAAATGAATGATGTCTGCAAAATGGTCATTCACTACTCTGATTGAAAATAACTGTGCATTAGGGATATTTTCTTCTGTGTTGGTTGGTTCTTATCCTATTTCTATTATTGATAGATGGTTAGGTCCCGCATTCAACCTTCCTAGTTTAAAAATAAATTCAAACTCATACTCCTGAATAATAATAATCATCTACAAATCTTCCCTCCTAGGACAGGCTTATTGACAAAGTAATTTAGTGTAGAATGATATATAAACATCTTCAAATGTGATCCAAGCAAATAATGTCTGATTTTCTTCAAAGAATACACCATAGCTAGACCTTCTTTTTCTGTGGTTGTGTAGTTATTCTCAGCTGTAGACAACTTACTACTTGCAAAAGCTATAGGATGGTCAATTTCTCCTTCACCAGGTTGTGCCAATACCACTCCTAATTCTATGCAAGAAGAATTGACATGGACATGGAATTACTTATTCCTGTATGGGAATATTAGAATAGGTGCAATTACCATATTCTATTTTAGTATGTCGAGGCTCTTCTCGCATTCTTCATTCCACTTAAAGGTCACATATTTCTTTAGCAATTTCTCCATTGCGCAGTTATCTACGCATACCCCTTAATGAGTTTTATATAGTATCCTATATGTTCCAATGTAGTGCACAACTGTCTTACTTTCTTAGGTGGATCCAAGTTTACAATGAGAACAATCTTCGCAGGGTCCACCATGATTCCTCGCTTGCAAACAAAATGTCCCAAAAATATACCAAAAGGCACATAGAATATGCACTTATTCATATTCAAAGAGATACGATGTTGTCTACAAGTGTCCAGTGTATGCCTTGAGCTCCCAAAATGTTTGTTCAACATTCCAAATATTTTCCAATCATCAAAGTATACCTTCAAGAACTTGTGAATGTACTCCTTAAAAGCCACGACCACCTCTAGAAAATATGGCAAGGGAAATTTTCAATCCAAAAGGCATCACTGTATACTGATATGAACCCTATTCTATATCAAAGGTGGTCTTATGTCAATATTTAGGTTCAATTTTGATCCTATGATATCTTGAAAATACATTTGTAAATGAATAGGCTTCTCAACCTCGTAAATTATCCAATGCTTAATTTGTGAAAGGGGTGGGAAAAGGATAATGTAAGCATGCATAATTCAACTTCCTTAGGTATATACATATCATGATTTATCATTTTCTTATCTGTTCCTGCACCATTAGAGGACTTACCCACTCTAATTCTTCAACAAGTTCAATAATCCCTGTTTTTATCATCTTATCAAGTTCTAGCTTCACTTTCTCCTTGTAATTTGGGTTCAACCTATAGGTTATCTGCTTGATTGGCTTCACATAAAGCATCTGGGGAATCTTCATGACTCCCAAATATCCAAGTATTCCCTTCATATATGAAAATTTAGTGGGAAAGAGTTTTTGATATTCATGCAGTAATTTTGTGAGTTTGCTGACTGTCTCCTCGTCCTAGTAATCTCTTACTGATTTAAACTTTGGCTCTTCTTTTGATCCAACGTTCACCTTATTGGTGTTCAATGGATTTGTGATTTCTTTCATCTCTATATTTGGTCCATGCACTATGCGGTTCCCTTCTGATTCTACTATGTCAATGTTTCAGGGGTCTTCTTCTTTTGCAGTAATATTATAGCATTCTAGTGCATACTATATCTACACAGCCCAATTTGGTTGTTGGAATGTAAATGTGGTTATCCCCTCAAAGATATTATCTTTTACTACCTGAAGGTCTGAACCTATGCCCATACTTTCATCCTAAAAGTTGAATGTTAAAATAAAACCATCCACCAAGTCTTCAAAATTCATAGTACCATGTCGCAGTTTTGTTTCTAGGTACCAATTCTTAGGAATTGTCTCCAATGTGTGAATAAATCCATGTACCCATTCCTACTATGGAATCTCCTTCAATGCTATAATCCATTGTTGGATATGCTCACTAGGATTAGTTTCACCATCATATTTCATGTGCATTTCTATTTCTACTTGTACAAACCTTATGCACCTTAATCTTCGAAATTCCTGCCAAGCTCCTATATTTTTCTTGTGTGTGCCCCACCATATAGCAAGGGTAGATATTAGGGCTATATCCAAAGCCATCAATATTTGATCCTCTCATAATTTCTCTTCATAATAATTAATAAAAGTTTCTACATTACCCAAACCATCATAATAAGGTAGGTTACATACCTCATATGTCATGCAATGAACTACTTTCGTTATTCTTGCACATCGCTTTATGGATATTTCATGCAATGTATTCTGCCAATTCTCTAGTTCTTCTTCTGAATCTGATGTACAGGTACTATCATGATCCCAACTTAACTTTCCATCTGTAGTAGGGTTAATATTATATTCTTCCTTGGCTATCAATTTATAGATTTTATCAATGTCTAATGCGTTGTATTCTTCTCTAATTGGCTCTGTATATATTACTCCTTCTGATGGATCTAAAGAAACAATCACCCTCATATTGTTTCCTTAAAATATCATTTTCCTCTTATTCAGATTTATTATGGCCATATTTTCCATTTCCCAATCAATTCCAAGCAAAGCGGGATAAGGATTACTATTATCAACAATTTCTATTACCTCAAAATCAACAATAGTGTGAACTCCATCAATATCTATTGTCACACTTGATAGTCTTCTGATATGAAAGATATTTTGTTGATTTTCCACTATTAACTGATATTTTACCATTGTAGCTTTATCTTACCCATTATTTCCCATATTTTCTTTGTAAAAAGATTAGCATCAGAGCCCAAATCCAGAATAACCTTATCCATTTAATATTCTCCTATCTGCGCACCTTGTCTCATTTCTTTTCCAGTTCTCTTCTGTCAATGTAAATTATTAACTACACACAAATCATTTCGCTGTGCTTCTTTTGATGTGAAATAATCTATAAATTTCTGAAGTCTTTCTACATCCTTTCGATCTATTAACAACTTCATACAAGTTTTTAGAAAAGATCTCAACATACCTGCTGGATTTGTTGAACTCTATGTCAAAGCTCAATCCTGCATCGCAAATTGGTTTTGTGTCAAAACCAATATCATGTTACAGTTAATAGCCCCTGGTTGTGTAGTAGAAGTCGAAGCTCCTGCATCCATAAAAATTTTCTTTGAATCCATAAAAAATTTATTTTCTCTATGAACACCAAACACAGGAACTTTCTCTAGATTCTTTCTAACCCATGCACCTATATTTTCAAATTCCTTCTTTCCATCTTCTTTCTCACTTCCAGTCGCAGATCCACTTATAGTGACAATATTAACACAAGTTTCATTGGTCATTCTTTCAACCTTCATCATTTGGATGTTCTGTGTGGGTTGTGATTTCTTTTCTCTTGCATTTTCTCCATAAGTACAGGAAATTCTTCAATTACATGATCAAAATATTTGTAGTACTTACATGTTGTTGTAGAATTCTAGATATCTCCTACAAAATGACATGCCTGGCCATAGTTATAGCAAATTATTTGTCCTCTTCCTCGACCGGCTCCACCTCCACGAACTCTTCCTTAATAACCTCCATGACCACTATGTTGTCCACTGGCCTCATGTGTGTTCTCCTCTGCTTGCATTTTGTAAGCTTCAGCACTGTGCTCCATCATTAGATCATAAATTTGACAATTATTATCATCATGTCCTACTAGATTACACAACTTTAAAAATAGGTTCCTTGGGGTCTGGACATATTTATGCAACAAATAAAAATATTCAGAGCGGTTTTGGCCTCTAGTTTCGCATAGCTTTCACCACTGACTAGATCCTACATTCAAGAGATTGGGTGCTCCACTAGCCATTTAATCTCTAAAAAAGGGCATTGGTCCTTAGAATGGCCCTTTGATTTGAATTTTGTACACTGTTTTTGTGGATTAGTTGCACGGGTGTACGAAATCGCACAAGCTTAGAGAGTGTGGTCTAGTCTCTAAACTATTGGTAACAGGCAAAAAGTGGGGGAGCTCAAAAGCATAAAACTTAATGGAAATAGTATGCTGAAGTATGCTCTGGTTAAAATAAAACTAAAAAACACAAATATACAGAAGCTATATAGAGATTTCCAAATGATAATAATGAAAACGATGGCTTGATGGCCTCTTCTTATTAAATGTTCGAAATGGAGAAGAAATTTTACCCACTTGCCAAAGGGCCCCTAGGCAATGACTCTAGGTCCCGATGCAAGGAGGTTGCCTTCCAAGATCTGACTCTGATGCAGTCTCACTCTCTCTCTCTGCTGTGGTGGACTAAGATGTTGGGTGGCCAACTATTGAGTCCTCTTTAGCTCCAGCTCCGAGTCACACACAATGCTAGTGTTGCTTGGGTAACTTTGGCCAGCATAACACTGTGATCACCAATTCTTCATCTCTTGGTGGGTTTATATAGGTGAGCTTCAAATCCTCCTTCCATCCCTAGGTACATGATGGATGGTGACCCAAGGGAGAGGTGTGATTCCATTGTGTGCTCAAATATTATTTTGTGTGCTCACATAATGTCTAAGGAGGTGTTGGTGGCTGTCCTTAGGTGGCTTTCACATAAGGAGTAACTGTCCTTTGCTTGGTGTGGTCCCAGAAAGTGACTTTTTTCCATTTCCAGGAATGCATGCTTATCAGGAAAAAAATCGCATAGAAGGCGCTCTTCTTGAAGGATAAAGCACACATTTGAGCATTTATGACTAGTTCAAATCTAATTTCTCAAAACCTTAGAGTTTTTAAATACTTCTTGATTCCATAATGTATTCTTGTCCTCTAAATCCTTGGGCTCGACATTAATTGATGTCGTCTTCTGCTGTATGATTTTCCAGTGTTAACAGTTTCCCCCTAATGTGTGAGGTATAGGAAGAACTGTATAGCTGAAATACATTATAGTTTATTTTTTGTATCATACGCAGAGAGAGAGAGAGAGAGAGAGAGAGAGAGAGAGAGAGAGAGGTTTGCGTGTATTTTGGAATTGACAACACCTTGCACTATTTCTGAGATGACCATGAGCTAAGGGACCCCCTGCAAGCAGACAAAATATACAACATATTTACAAAATTTCAACAAGGCGGGCATGTCTCATGCTCGTGATGCTATGGCTAGTTAAAAAAAATTGATAGATACATGTGTTATCTGTTCCACTACTGTGGTTGTGATGCTGGTGTTTGTTGACGATGATTGGTGATGCCCTTAGGGGCATTTTTTCTTTGACAATAGGTGGAATGTGGTACCCATATGCGTAGTCTTGGTATGGCATATCATTGTGCAATGTATGCATATTTACTGGCTGGGGCCTTCCCGTGTAAGCATTGTTTGTTAGAAATGCTTATGGAGGCACAAGTCTTCAACAAATCTAATCAAAGTGTAATGGTTGTAAGGTACGATACCATCGTGACATGAAATCTTTTGCTATGGTCAAATATCAGGAGGATCGATGACATCTATGGACAATGATGTCTCCCATAGTGCCACCTGAGGATACCCCTTTGCATGGGGAGGGATTATCCAAGGTACCACTTCCTTTTTGGATAAGAGGTGTTGAGGTCGACAAAAAGGAAGCCTTCACCAAACCATGAATCACCGACCTGAGGGGTCAAGGATCGAGATATAATGGGTTTAACATAGGCATTATGGTGAGATGTGACTGAAAACAGATTATGGGGATTCAGTGGCCTGAGGTCGAAGTACACTTGAGTAGCTTGGCGACAGTCATAGTTATTTCTGAAGGGAAAAGTTCCTGGAGTCGGTAGGACTTCCAGGGCGGGTAGAACCGGCTATGAATGTCGAGATGATACGTGCATGATGTGAGTGAAATACTTCGACCAAGGGGAATGAGGGACTACTGCCATGGGAGAAAGGGTGAAATATGAGGGTGAAGTCGCGAAGGGCATCATTTGCAGTCTTTGTACACTTACCAAAAGAATAAAATAATGGGGTTTGGTTTGTACAAAACACAGAGACGGGTACCCCAAAACATGAAAGAGGGTCGGTCACTGAAGGTGTGAGGATGGTGTTTTGATGGGGGTAGGGATCCCATTGGTTGGTCTCATGTGCGGGGTTGATGAAGCAGAAGATGTCGTAGATGGGATTATGTTGATGGAGGTATGGCAGGCCAAATGCGGTGCGCAAAGGTGCACTTTCAATCTGCTTGTACAAACTGATCGTCCGGGAAGGGGGTTGAGTTTGAATGGTTAACTTGACCTTATGCATGATATATGGATGGGAATGAGGTCCTTCTTGACTAAAATTGTATGGCCATGGTGTCACTTGTGGGGTGATGTATGGTCTAATTTGGATGATGATCGCCATGGAGGGGAGGCTCTACCGACCAACGTGGGCATTTATCATATGCAGGGTGAGGTGATGATAAATGTGGTTGGGTATGAGGACCTTATGGTTTATTTTTAATGGGTAAATGATGTCAGGATATTGAAAGCTCTCTAGGACTCTATCATGCTGAGGGTATAATGATACCTGCTCCGGAACGTTCAGTGAATGGTGCTATGAACGGTTTACGAGTTCTTCCTGCAAAAACAACTACCTCAAGTGAAAGCATCTTCTTTTCATTCGATATTATTGAAAAACATGAATTTTGGAAAGGAAAATGGGAGGGTGCATACCTACCGGCACTGAAAAAAAATAATTATTTTTCCGGAAAGCGAATGTGGGGCATTACTTTCGTTCGTCATGGCATACTGATGATGGTGCAACTTATGGTTTGCGGAATGGACCTTCTGATCTCATGTTATTGACCTCCGAAGTTCTGAGGAAGGGCAATAAATATGGGATTATGGCCCTAATCCTATTCATTTGTACTTGTTGAGTGTTGGGAGATCAGAGGTGATTTCAGAGCCTTTCTTACCACTGCGATCAACTTGTGTACTGGGGATTAGCGATATTATAATGAGGTAACTTCCATGACGTCCTGCATTTTAATTTTTTTAGTTTAATGATTTCGGGGGCCGTACAAATTAGGTTTGTACGGCCTCAAAGGGAATTTTTTTCCTAGATTGGGCGGGCGATCTAGGAAAAGAGGTGCCCCTCTTGTGCTTCTTTCCGAGGAACAGGCACGCAAATGCGTGTTGTTCCCTCCTTTTTGCACGCAAGAGCATGCCTATGAATGGAACAGGTGTGCAAGTGTAGGGTTTTTGTAAAATCTTGGGTTTTTGTCCCTTTTGATGTTTTTATCTGTACTGATGGGTGCTATTTCTTGGCAGGTTGGTGTGGAGAGAATGATACTAGCCCCAGATCTAGACCGCTCTGGTTGCTGATGCTGGGGCTTGCTGTCAGTTGGCCACATGGGGCCTTCTGAAATTTGCTGAGAATGAGTTCCTTTGGTCACAGGACTGATTGTTACGTTATATTATATAGCACTGGCACACGAGGTGAAATATGTTTGTTATAAGGGGGACAACTTGATTATCCATCCAAAGACAGATATATACTTTACGACCGGGTTACTGCCTCAAGGTGAGGCACTGAGGTATCCACTCCCTGATAGGAGAGTGAACGTGGACAGGTTCTGGAGGAGGCATTGTGGTGGTGCATCTCTTACTAAGGGGTGCATCAATATTGCATAAGTGACAAATGTGGCCGAGTGGTGTGCTCTGGCCATTATTGTGCCACTGGTGAGGTCATTTGCCCCACATCGGGCATCGGGCCCACAGGTGGGAGTTTTACGCCATTTGAGGAATGGGAATTTTTTCGATTTTTCCCACTTCTGTTTTGATGGTATGGTGTTACAACTAAACAAGGTCCAACGTGGATCCAAATCATTTGCGTACGCTAGCATTATGTACGAGAGGGTGGTGCCGCTGAGGCTCATTGTGCCAGTGCCTATTAGGGGGTCGAGGGAGCCACGCATGAGGAGGTGGGCTCCGGTGATGCCACGCGACGGTGGTGGCATGGTGGGTCATTATTGGAACGACACGATAGAGGCCTAGTTTGAGGCCAATCCGCAGATGTTTTTTCCATACCCGTATGTGGGGATGGAATTTCAGGGTGATCCAGATATCGGTCCTTCCAGTTATGTTTGGGGTCTCATAGGTATGTGCTATTTTTTTCATTTGTTCAAGTTTTTATGTACTTGAGTGTTTTTTATTGAAACTGACATATTTTGGTTACTCGTGAAGATGTTGGCGAGGTGGGACGCCCAGTGGCCCGACTGGTGGGTCATGATCCTCTACCACGGCTGCAAGGTGGTTGGGGAGGAGGTGCCGCAGGTGGACCGGGTGGTGGTGCCGATGGACCTAGCGGGGATGGCGCTGGCCCTTCTAGTGAGGGCAGCAGCTTGGTTGCAGCTGAGGTAGTGGCTGAGCGGGCCCATGCCAATGCGGCTGACGCACGCATCGCAGTATTTATGGCTCAGGTGGCCACTCTAGAGGACTTCCGGGGTCGAGTGGACCGTTTGACCCAAGGGATGCATGCTCGAGGTTTTATGGATGACCTCGAGGAGGTTTTGCTAGAGATGGTGATGGCCCAAGAGAGGGATTACCGACCCACTCTACGATGGGTAGCTATTATAGTGGTGACAGCAGCTCCGGTGGTGGCCCCAGGAGCCGTGGTGGGCCCAGGTGCTTCTCTTGATGGGGCACCTCCCTAGAGTAGTTTTGTACATAGGGGAAGCACCTGTTATGAGGATGCTTCCCTTATTTTTGATGACCCTTGTATTTCTGGGCTAGAAAATGGGCCAGTGATACTATTTTTGTACTCCGATACACATATTTATATATATATATATATATGAGAGATCTTTTTGCGGCTCTACATGGTGTGCTATCTATTTCAGTTTATGTATTTTGTGTTATGCTAATGGATATCTATGTTTTTGGTTTTTTATGTATGGTTGTTTATTCGCGATGCATTCCAGTCTAGGATATTGTTAGCTATGTGATTAGCTGCTTAGTTTTGATTCCTTGATACATGTGAAAATGTAGTGTAATCAAATTGTCTTCTCGACCAATGCATAAATTAGGGCCTAATTGTGGGTTGCTTTGGAGTAGTTATCTGCTCGCCTATTATGCCCTTTTACCATTTTTGGCAATGGTTCCAAAGGAATATTTGGAATGGTTAAAGGTGCAGTCGGTGTGCTTGTACTAGCCCCTAACATATTGGTGTATGGTGGGATGTCGTAGCTACGATTCTAAGTTTGGAAAAACATTTCTTCCCCAGCCACGTAAATTTCATGGTTGTTTTTCCTAGAATCGTCGGGGTTTTGCTGCTAAGTGCTGACCGTTCCTTGATGGGGGAAGGGTTCTTGCATCACCGCAGTTGTCTGGGAAGATCCTCCTTGTCCTTGGTTACTCTAAAGATTTTTAAGCTCAGGGAGTTTGGGACAGTGGTGAGTGTAGTGCCCGTGCTCACCACATATTGAACAAGGATGGTTTGTTCGTAGAGGTGGCCGTTTGCCTTAATTTTGGGCATTTCTTATCTCCTGGTTCTGATTTTGGTTGGAGATACCTACAGCCTGGGATCATGGTGGGCATTGTTGGTTGCTGCCCCCTTATCGAGGGTTCCCTTTGGGCCTTTTTTTTACCTTTTTCTTAACCATGTTAGGAGGGTAATTATCATAATCATTTTGGTGTGGTTGATTTTTGGATGGCTGCACAAAGTTCACCTATGCATTGTTTTGCATAGGTGGGTTGTGTGCTTGGGACTGAGCATATTGTTTTCCCATGTTTGCACCTAGCCATTAGGGGGGAGTTATTCCGTCAGTCTTTCTTCCTGCATACTGGGTCCCCTCAATCGGAGGATAAGGTCCTCCTTGGTGATACGCTAGCGCCCTATTAGTCAAATTTTGCTGCTACATGTGATGACTTTGAAATCTGGATTGAGGCATGTTCTGGGTAGACCCATGTGTGTAACTAGGATTCTGACTGGTGCTGCCTAGGTGCCCTTGTGTCATTGACCCAATAAGTCCGTATGCAGAGTTAGACGCGCCTGGAAAATATTGATAATATTGTAGGCGTTGGGCATTGGGCATGATATTGTATATGTATCCTGACTATGTGTAGATCAGTTCAAGCTGTTGGGATTTACTGATTGCGTCCTATTTGGATGTGGGGTTATGTTGCGCCACATCCTTTTAAATCTCTGCCATCAGGTTTTTCAAGAATAAATCTAAAAGGAATCGGTCGTCGATTTTTGCTTTGCATAAACTGCAATGCCGCCTCCATTCATGGAGATGCTCTGAAATATGGGTAAAGGGGGATTTTCTGAAATGAGTCAATAACTCCATTCCCGAATCATGGTGAATGGGCAACTAAAAGTATGTAAGGAATGTGGTAGAATGGGTGCTAAAGGTTCCATGTGAAGCAGGAGGTTGCTCTACGTACCATTTTGCAGCCACTCCCATAAGAGTGCATTTAAATAGCCTCAACCGAATAGCATCATATATGATGCTATTCGATGAGCACCATAGGTGAAAGGTCATTATATGATTTCTTGGGTCTTCCGCTTGCTTGCCTTCAAACTTTGGTATGTCCGAAGGGAGCTTCGTGGGCATGAGAGGCTGATTGGGATCGTGTGCGATGGGGTCATTGGTGAGCTTGGTCAAATCCGGTAGATTCAACACCGCTAAGAAGGGTGACTGGGAGGTTGACGCCATGGAAACATGTGAAGACACGAAATTCTAGTTAGAACGAGGGTTATTCGGTGACGTATCCTGTTGTGAATTCAGTTGGCTTCCCGTATGGGATGCACTCCTCTACCCCCTAGAGGATGAGGGGGGAGTGGTGTGTGGTGTGGTATTGGGAGACCAATTAGGGTTCCCAACTAAGGTTGCTCCAAGAAGGGGAGAACCCACTACTATGGAAATGTTCTGTCTTTGATGCCTAAATGGCGAAAGACCTGGAACCCCTCCCGGTAATGGGGGGAGGTCCAAAAGATTCCTGGACCGACAAGGTTCCATTGGAACCATTTGAGTGTCGACTAGGTTAGGTTTTGGAAAAATTTTGAGGGGATAGAGTCTGTGATCACGACAAATTTATGGCCACATACATAAAACAAAGTGAAAATGAAATGAATTTTCCCTTTAACTTAATCTATTTGATCAATCAAACAAAAAATTGTTTTGTTTGTTTGCGCATGATACTTAAAATCGTAGAAGACCTATTACATCCTCACATAGTCAAAATTAACTAGGCCTAGAGAGGATTTCTTTTGAGTGCTAGCACAATGTCCCGTAAGAGCTAGCGATGCCCCTAGTCAGCCAAAGAGAATCAACCAAGGTAAGGGTAGAGGGACTGGCGCTTGCCTGCACTGTCACCTATAGGGTAAAGGATGCCCTAGTTTTTGCCACTAAGAACCACCATCCTATGTGAGCATTTGAGTCTTGGGCTTCTTGGTAGTCAGCTAACAGTACCGAGTATCATCCGGGTCAGGTAGCCCCAACTAATACCACATGCATTGCACCTAAGCCTAACCCCCTCTAAATCGGGTCTCTTCCATGCTCAGGTTTTCTTTTCCGTGGGCTAATAGGTGGATTTTAAAGCTCCCTAAATACACAACTTCTACATTTCAATGTGAATTGTGATCAAGGAAACTTATTGGATGCCTACCCCCTTGATCCTAACTTAATCTATAAATTTTATTGTGTCCCCTGTGGGGAGAATTTAGTGAGTTGGTTTAAGTTATTTTTAGGTGGCTTTCTTTTCTTAGTGGATGAATGTGTGTGAGCGTATGGTGAAAAATATCATAATTTGAACATATGGATATTGATGATCCTTTACAAAAGTCCCCTAGTTAAACTATGTGATGTTGTTCCTTGCTCAAATGGAAAGCATTTGCGGATAATGGGTCGCTTCCAAATCTTCCTAGTTAGTCTATGTAAGTGACTAAAGGGAGATGGTGAATCACGAATGTAGAGCATTCATATACTTGTCTAGGATCACCAAATGGTGCAAATACTGCAGAGATTACTTGCTCTAATTGGAAATTCAATCCTAGTCCCATAATTTCCTAAATGAAAAAAATGAATTTAAACTAAACAATTTCTACACTAGCTTATGCATATGTGGTCATGAGCCACTTACTTGGACTAGTTAAACTAAGTGTGCATACAAGAATGTGCAAAAAAAATAAATTTTTCGGAAAGGAATGGTTAATTCGCCTCCTACTTAAACTATGTGAACACTTTTTGCAAAAACCAACTCAAATGAAAACTAACTAAATGCCTACAGAAAGCAGCAAAAAGTGAGTTCTCAGAAGCTGTGGGGTATCAACACAGGTGTGGGTAGATGCATTAGGGGCTGCCCAACACACTTACAAGAAGAAAAAATGCATAAAATAGGGAGAAAAAATCTCTTTGCAATTTTGCATGCAAAATCCCTTGACAAGTGTGCCTTTCTGTGCGCAGGCCAGTCCTGAATGCGCACAATGCGCCTCTGTGTGGAAAAACTGTGCGCAGAAATCCTACAAGTAAAAGATTAGGAGCTGCCTTATTCAGTCTGTCACTTTAGTGAGTTTAGGGACTGCAAGATGGGTCAGAGTACTGTCAACGCCGCTCCATCATAGACAAAGGGTCTCCTACAAAAGATGGCACAACCACATAAACTTGGATCATGTCAGTGGAATCGCTAATCCTGTTGTTGTGGATTAGTCGCACGGGTGTACGAAATCGCACGAGCTTAGAGAGTGTGGTCTACTCTCTAAACTATTAGTTACAGGCAGAAAGTGGGGGAGCTCAAAATCATAAAAATTAATGGAAATAGTATGCTGAAGTATGCTCTGGTTAAAATAAAACTAAAAAACACAAATATACATAAGCTATATAGAGAGTTCCAAACGATAATAATGAAAATAATGGCTTGATGGCCTCTTCTTATTAAACGTTTGAAATGGAGAAGAAATTTTACCCACTTGCCAAAGGGCCCCTAGGCAATGGCTCTAGGTCCCGATGCAAGGATGTTGCCTTCCAAGCTCTGCCTCTGATGCAGTCTCACTCTCTCTCTCTCTCTGTTGTGGTGGACTAAGATGTTGGGTGGCCAATTATCAAGTCCTCTTTAGCTCCAACTCCGGGTCACACAAAATGCTAGTGTTGCTTGGGTAACTTTGGCCAGCATAACACTATGATCACCATTTCTTCATCTCTTGGTGGGTTTATATAGGTGAGATTCAAATCCTCCTTCCCTCCCTTGGTACATGATGGATGGTGACCCAAGGGAGAGGTGTGATTCCATTGTCTGCTCAAATATTTTTTTTTGTGCTCACATAATGTCAAAGGAGGCATTGGTGACTGTCCTTAGGAGGCTTTCACATAAGGAGTAACTGTCCTTTGCTTGGTGTGGTCCCGGAAAGTGACTTTTTTCCATTTCAAGGAATGCACATTTATTGGGCAAAAAAGCGCGCATTTGAGCATTTATGACTAGTTCAAATCTGATTTCTCAAAACCTTAGAGATTTTAAATACTTCTTGATTCCATAATGTATTCATGTCTTGTAAATCCTTGGGCTTGACATTAATTGATGTCGTCTTCTGATGTACGATTTTCCAGTGTTAACATACACCACACTTCTTCTCTAACTTCTTTTCTGCTATTTATGTCCTACATTTGCAAATTCATGTTTTCCAAGTAACTTGGAATCTACTGCATACCTACATTAGTGTCCCCTACCGGCAAAGCTTCCAACTTCATTGCAATTTCCAAAGCTTCGCCTTGAGTTGCTATCTTCTGTTGCGTTAATGGAAACCTTCTATGTGGTAATAACACAACTATAAACCATTTTTTATGCTGCTCTCGGGGCATGTTGAAGCTAACTTGATCCAATAATACATTAAACCTTTGATCAAGCTCCAAAATAGAACCATTGACTTTCTTTTTAGTCTCCTTTAACTCAGTAATGCACCATGATTGAGACTTTGGCTTCTTGAACTCTTGTAGCAACGCTTGCTTAATATCTGCAAATGTACCATTGTGAGTGGTCGATTAATTCATGTATCATGTCAGTTCTTTATCTTGCAACTTCATGATGAGTTGCACCTTATTTATATATTCGTCATTGATCTATTTTTTTGTACATATAACTTCGACTAGAAACAAAAACTGTTTTGGCTCCTCTGATCCAAGTCCTATGAAAACAAGTAGCTTAATGTCATCATCCATACCACTTTTTGGGGTATAAGAGGGAGGGGGAGTGGGCGGGGAGGTGGTGGGTGTGGGGGGGGGGGCGGGAGAGAGAGTGGGAGGGGGATACGGGGTAGGGGGACCACCGACACCCTGACTACTACTAGATTCTAGCTTTGGCGAACTCTCTGACTGGTAAGGGGTATATTGCGGTGTTTCCTAGGAGTTTTATAAGTAGCTTCATTTTTTTTCACCTTCATATTCACTCAGCAGAGGACTATAATTAGTTCCTATGAAGATCTCCAGATCTTCTTTGTGATATCTATTTTTTGTATCTACTCTATACCTTTTTCCACTTCACGTTGCACTGATTTCATGCTCAGATTTACTTCTTCCTCCAAAAATAAGTAAAATAGCAATCTAATTGCATCCGAAAAAATCCTTTTTCACACAAAAGCATCTTAATCCAAAGTTTCAAATAATTCAGATACCTACCTCATGGTACTTTGAAGAATCTTCACTCTGCTTCGCTATGGGACATAGTCAAGCCTATAACAAACTTAATAATGAATCCTTCGAAGATGCTATCAGTGTATAAATCAACAACCCTTGAAATATTATTATTAGTTCTCCCGAGTCGTTGTATCAACTCAAGAGTCCACGCTATAGATTCTCCGTTCTTAAATAATTCCTTCTTTTCTGTCAACTTCGATGCCCACTCATACAATTCACCAGGGGTTATAACCAAAAATTGGTCATCTGAAAATTTATAATTAGATGGATCAAAGTACACCATGTAAGACCAATTTTACCATAGTAAAATTACTTTCACTATAATAAATAATTCAATAAGTTATTTTATTAATTTATTTCAGGTATAAACAAGAAACCCCATGAGGAATAATTAAATAAATCCTTATTTATTTGATTTTACTTTAGGAATAATTAATTAAACCACTATTTAAATAATATTCATGGCCATATTTAACCCAATTATGAGAAATACTTAGATAAATCATTATTTTCTTATGTTTCTCTAGGAATAATTAATTAAATCATTATTTAGATATCATTCCTTGTTAAATTTGACTAAATCGCTTAAGAATAATTAAAAAAATAGTTATTTGTTTATTATTCTTTAACCACATCCTTGAAATGATAAATAAATAATTTATTTGTTTATTATTTCTAAATAAAGGCATTTAACCAATTTAATTAATTAATTAAATCATTATTTATTTATTATTCCTTGTTAAATTTGACTAAATCACCTAAGAATAATTAAAAAAATAGTTATTTATTTATTATTCTTTAACTACATTCTTGAAATCATAAATAAATAATTTATTTGTTTATTATTTCTAAATAAAGGCATTTAACCAATTTAAATATCATTTGCCTCCAACATAATATAATAAAATATTCCAACCGGTTAGATCTAGATCTTGGTTAATACTATTTTATTATTTTCCATTATCGAGGATAAATCAATATTTTATGATAAATAGACGGGTTTTTCCATTCATTCTTCACTTGATCCTTTTCATTGTTTGTTAGGTCCATATATTACTACTATAGTCCCTTATTGTTGTTTTTTTTTTTTTTTTTTTTTTTTTCTGAGTAAGTTTAATCTATTAATATACAAAAATGGATTACAAGGAGGCCGAGGCCTCAGAGATTTTGGCCCGAGAGATGGGAATTCTAGTACAGCCATGATGGTTTTTCAAAATAACAACACACAGTGCCGGAAGATAGCTACAGCAGTGAAGCACAGATATGCATCTAAGCACAAAAAATCCGCCCTCATAGGGGAAACCAGCTAGAGTATCCAAATAGTATATCAACCTACAACATTCAGCTTCAAAAATCTAAACATGAACGGTCTTATACAAAATAATCTGCTGCCCACAAAGGGGAAACCGACAATCAAAAGAGAAGTAGAAGTAGAGCCAGCTAAACTGAGTCAGCATATGAATACCAGAGCTGAGCCTGGCACAAAGAGCAGCCAAAAACAAGTATGAATGAAGAAAGGCCATTAATTACCTTGAGAAGAAGGAGGCGACTCGACCACAGGGCAAGCGTCAGCGTTAGGGTCATCCTCGTCCTACCCAACAACATTATCATCTGGAGCAACCAGTTTGGAAGTGTCTGCCCTTTCCTCGACAACCAGAGCAGTAGAACAGCCCCCCTTGAGAATGCCTGCATCAGAATCCAAGAAGGGGTCCTGCGAGGAGCCGCCCTCAGCCATCTTTTGCTTCTGACCAGCTTTAGGAGGAGAACAGGGCCTATCAGACGTCAAACACACCGAAGGAGAGGTGGAAAGCTTGGCAATCAAGTCAGGCGTCTCTTCTTTGAAGTCAATGGTGATGGTGGCCGTGACAATAGGCATGTTGAGCAAGAAGGGGAAGCAGAATTGAGCTCTGTGCTGCTGACTCGAGAGTAGACTAGAGAGGTTTCTTACCTGCAGAGCACTCCCACGCCCCACCATAGAGCTTCTACCGCTACGAGTCTCAGGATATCGTCCCCTCATGGAATCAGATGGCGGAGAAGAGGAGCTAGGCGAGGAGGGAGGAGGGCGACGAGAAGGACCACCACGGCTCAAGACACGTCTGCTTCTCATCCTATGGCGCAATCGAGGCATGAAATTCAGATGAGAAGAAATCAGGTCTTTAGCATCCCGGAGAAGCCATATCTCTGTGGATTGAGCACGAGTCTGGACGAGTGTGCCATATAAATTCCCCGGACAGTGCAATGTTAATGAAATTAATGGCACAGAGGACGCAAAGAAGGTTGGCGGTGGTAGAACCCCACGTGCCCACCCACCACCCTTGCCACCTATCATGCATGATGGCCACCCGCATCCAGGTAGTCCCTTATTATTGTTAGTGTAACCCCATTATTGTTATTGTTGTACCCCTATGACCCCAATATTATCATTATTTTTCACTTACATTATTATTATTAGGTTGGCTAGGATTATATTGTGACCCCATGGACTCTTATATATAGAAGGAGGTTTCGGTCATTTGTATCATCCAATAATTTTTCATTTATGTAATGTATTGGAGGTTTCCCCCTTGAAGTGGCTTATTTCTAAGGCGTTGATCTCTCTTTTCTTCTATTTTTGGAGCCGGTTTCATAAGATTTGGTATCAGAGCTTTGGATTCTAGGGTTTCGCTGCTCCAAACAGGTCATCATGGAATTTTTGCTATAAATTTTTTTCTACGAAGGATCAGAAGATGAAATGTTTATACAGAGAAGCTGAAATCCCAAAGAATGTCCTGTAAAAATTTCAAATCTTGGTTCGCAACATTTTCAGAGATATGATCTGTGGAAGTTAGGTTTGTTTTAGGCTCCCGAATTTCACCTAAAACAGGTCATCGTGTAATTTGCATTATAAAGTTTTTTCTACAAAGTTTCAGAAGCTGAAATTTTTATAGAGCGAAGTCGAAATCTCGAGGAAATTCCTGTACAAATTTTAGATCTTGGTTCGCAATATTTTCGAAGATATGATCTTTGGAAGTTAGGTTTTTTCAAGCTCCCGAATTCCATCTCAAAGGGGTGACCGTGGAAAAATCGTCATAACTCTCTCTCTAAGTGTCAGATTAGAATTCTATAAAATGTGGTCACAATTGAACAAACTGAAGTTTCGTGTATATCAATTTCAGATCCGAAGGAAGAAATAGTCACACGTGGCACATCATACAATTTCGCTCTACTGAACTAGTCCATAATTAGGTCATTGTGGGAGATTGGGCATAAATTTGCCTTGAAGAATCCAAATCAGGTCAAACCTATGGCATTCAAAAGAATATTTAGAGTGCTACTATAGGGCCAAATTGAAGATATTTAAGATCTAAAATCACAAAGATAATTCAATTTCAATATCGAGCTCCTCAAAAGCAAGAAAAAGGTGTGTATTTTTTTCCGAATTGCATAAGTCTTGTTTGAAGAATCAATTTGAATTGATTCCAAGCGCATATTGTAGAATAGATATTAGTATTGGATTCTAAAATTCTCCCTAAAAATAATTCAACACCCATTAAGCCTTCATAAGGCTCTACTATGGCTCATGAAGATGAAGAAATACAACATGACATATCAAAATTACAAGAGCAAGTGCACCAAATTTTTCTCTCGCAAAGAGCAACAAAAACGAAATGGATGTTTTGAAGAAAAGAGTGGAAGCTAAGATGGATGGTCTGAAGAAAGGCATGGAAGATACAATGGATGGTTTGAAGAATGGTATGGAAGAAAAAATGGAAGCTTTGAAGGAAGACATGGAAGGTTTGAAGGAAGGTTTGTCAAAGTTGATACAAGAAATGATTCCTAATGGTGAAAAGATAGTAGAGGAAACCCATGATGAGAACAAAATAAATGTTAATAGTGGTTTCATAAAATTTAATTTTGGATTGAAGAACCACCATATTCCAAAGATGAATATGAGGAAGTTTGATGGCAAGGATCATGTAACATGGATACTACTGATCGAGTAATATTTTGATCTCAATATGTGCAAAACACACAAAAGGTACGCAATGCAACTTTACATTTAGAACAAAATACATTTTTATGGTATCGATGGCTTTGCTCCCGTAAAAAAATTATCACTTGGTCAATTTTTACGGATTAAATGATAGCACGTTACGAGGATACAAAGAGAAACACCTTCTTTAGCCAATTTATAAATCTCAAACAAAAGGGTTTAGTGGTGGAGCAAATTGAGGACTTCCAAAAATTGAATATAAGGGTATCTGATATTCCAGAGGAACACATTATTGATGTCTTCATAGGAACTTTAAAGGATAACATCCAACATGAAGTTCGTATTTGGGAACCTGATTCATTGGAGAAGACATTCAGGTTAGCATGAAAATTTGAATGTAAAATTATGGTGACAAAGAAGCCTACCACTCACATCTATAAAGATGGAAGTGTTTCTACTCCTAGACTTCCACAACCTACAAGGTTGACACCAAAAAACTGGAAGAAAAAATAGCAAAAGGGCTTTGCTACAGTTGTGATAGAAAATACACTAAATGTCATAAGTGTGCTGATAAGAAATTATTTTACATAGATTGTGAAGAGGAGGAAGAAAATGAACTAGAAACTTCAATAGAAGAGTGTATACACCAGAAACCAACCCTAGAAGAAGAAGAAATGAGTCCGACCAAATTTTGTAATGCATTGGAAGGAATTACCACTCCTTAAACTCTCAAGATAGAAGGACATATCAAGAAGAAAAAGGTAATAGTGTTGATTGATTTGGGTAGTACCCATAATTTTATTCATTGTAAGGTAGCCAAGGAATTGAATTGTTTCCTATACACAGCACCAGAATGCCAAGTGATGGTTGCAAATGGATGAACTATGAATTTCTCTAGAAAATTCCATAATATCAAGCTAACCATGTGGGAATATGCATTGAATATTCCAATGCTTTCCATTCCAATGGGAGGTGCTGATGTTTTACTAGGATTACAATGGTTACAATCTTTGGGGACGGTAGCTTTTAATTTTCAAGAACTTTTCTTGAATTTTTTTCCAGAAGGAAAGGAAATCGAATTACGGGGTATCGCAAGGAAGCCAGGAAAGAAAATATGCTCTAATGGCATGAAAAAATTTCTGAATAAAGAACAACGAGGCGTAATTGCAAAATTATGCTCACTAGAAGTTCCAACATCAAAATCATCTATTTCTCCAGATCTTCAAAAAGTCTTGGACAATCATTCCAAGTTTTTTGAAACTCCAAAAGGACTCCCACCTATTCGTGATCATGATCATGCTATTCATTTGATTCCAGGAATTTTTCCTCCAAACATCAGGCCTTACAGATATCCTTAAGTATTTGAACGTATGATTATAGAAATGTTAGAGGCGGGTATAATTCAACCTAGTCAAAGTTCTTTCTCTGCTCCAGTAGTATTGGTGCATAAGAAGGATGGATCATGGCGCATGTGTCCAGATTATAGGGAGCTCAATAAAATCACTATTAAAGATAAATTTCCCATTCCTATGATTGATGAATTATTGGATAAATTACATGGAGCAATTTATTTTACCAAGTTTGATCTTTGTTCAGGATATCATGAAAATAGAATAAAGATTGAAGATATTCTGAAAATAGCATTTCGAACTCGTGAGGGTCATCATGAATTTTTGGTCATGCCATTTGGCCTTACCAATGCACCTTCTACATTTCAAGGGTTGATGAATTCAATTTTCAAACCCTTCCTTAGAAAATTTGTGCTAGTATTTTTTGATGACATACTAATCTACAAGAGGTCTTGAAAGGATCATGTTCAACATGTTGACAAGGTGCTCAAACTGTTGGAGGAGAAACAATTATATGCAAAAACATCCAAATGTTTCTTTGGAGTGCAAGAGGTGGAATATCTGGGTCATATTGTATCTCATGAGGGTGTTAAGGTAGACCCTAAAAAAATTAAAGCCGTTAAGGAATGGAAAGTCCCCACAACCATAAAGCAGTTGCGAGGATTTCTCAGCTTAACAGGGTATTTTCGCAAGTTTGTTAAGAATTATGGGAGAATAGCAACACCTATAACAACATTATTGAAGAAAGATGAATTTTCATGGACTCCTGAAGCAACTAAGGCATTTGAACATCTTAAAGAGGAAATGTACCTAAGACCAGTCTTAACTACGCCAAAATTCACAAAAACCTTTATTGTGGAATGTGATGCCTCAGGAAATGGAATTGGTGCTATTTTAATGCAAGAAGGAAGACCCATTGCTTTTAAAAGTCGTCCAATCAAAGGAAAGTATTTACATAAAGCTATTTATGAGAAGGAAATGTTGGCAACACTACATGCACTGAAGAAATGGCGACCTTACCTAATGGGAAGACACTTCAAGGTAAAACCGGATCATGATAGTCTTAAACACTTTTTGGAACAAAAAATATTTTCAGAAGAGAAGAAAAAATGGGTCACAGAGATGTTGGGTTATGAATTTGAAATCATCTACAAGAAAGGGAAGCTAAATGTTGTTGCAAATGCACTCTTAAGAAATGAGGAAGAGGTGGAAGCATTTCTTTGTGCCATTTCTATTATCCAACCAGATTGGATAACCGAAGCAAGGGATGAATGGAATATGGACGAAGAAGTGTGGACACTCATTCAAAAGTTGCATCAATATCCTATTACATCTGATACATGTAGCTGGAAAAATTATTCCTTATGGTACAAAGATCGCTTATATATTTGCAAGAATTCCCAACTAAAACAAAAGATTCTTTTGGAATTGCACACTTCTCCTTTAGGAGGACACTCAATATTTTTAAAACATACCACAGGGTGAAGAAATAATTTTTTTGGATGGCCTTAAATCTAATATTCAATATTTTGTGGTGGAATTTTTGGTTTTCCAACAAAATAAAGTTGAGACGATTAAGACCCCGGGTCTTCTACAAAATTTATACATTCCAATTCAACGTTGGGAGGAGATTTCAATAGAGTTTATCACAAGTTTACCTAAGTCCAAAGGAAAGAGTGTAATCATGGTGGTAGTTGATAGAATTACCAAGTATGCACAGTTTTGTGCATCATCTCATCCATTTAAAGCAAGTACAATTGCTATTGCATTTATGGAAAAAATTATAAAGCTACATGGAAACCCAAAGATTATTGTAAGTGACAGAGATCCCATTTTTACTGGAAATTTTTGGATGGAATTATTTTCTTGTTTGGATACTCAAATAGCTCATAGCTCATCTTATCATCCTCAATCTGATGGTCAAATGGAGATAGTGAAATTTTTTTTGGAAGGATATCTTTTTTGTTCTTTATCTGATAAGCAAACACAATGGGTCAAGTCGTTACCTCTCGCTGAATGGTGGTATAACACTTCCTTCCATACTGCAGCAAAAATGACCCCATTTATGGAACTTTATGGATATCATCCACCATCCATCACATCTTATGTAAGAGAAAATTCTAAGGTTCAAGTAGTGAAAGATCACATTGAGCATCAACAAGAAGTTATCCAACTCTTAAAGGATAACCTAAATTTGGCACAAAATCGAACGAAACAATAGGCATATCAACATCACAGCGAGAGAAGTTTTGATGTAGGAGACTGGGTATTTTTATGGATACAACCATACAAAAAAATGTCCCTCAAGCAAGCTAAGAAGGATAATAAATTATCACCAAAGTACTATGGTCCCTACAAGGTGTTGCAAAAGATTGGTACTATGGCATACAAATTGGATCTTCCTACTTCTTCGTGGGTGCATCCAGTTTTCCATGTTTCATGCTTAAAGAAGGTTATAGGGGACAAACTTCCAGTTCAAACAATATTGCCAGAACTTGATGAGGAAGGAAAAATAATATTTGAATCTGAAGCAGTCACGGAAAGAAGAACTCAATAGCTACGAATCGATCAATTTCATAGTATCTCATCAAATGGAAGAACTGACCCACTGAAGATTCTACATGGGAGGATGAGAATTTTATATAGAAGCATCCAGAGCTACTCAAATGTTGAGGACAACACTTTTTTGAAGGAGAGGGGCATGTTAGGTCCCTATATTACTAGTATAGTCCCTTATTGTTGTTAGTGTAACCCCCTTATTGTTATTGTTGTACCCTTGTAACCCCAATATTATTATTACTGTGCCCTTACATTATTATTGTTAGGTAGGCTAGGATTATATTATGACCCCATGGACTCCTATATATAGGAGGTTTTGGTCATTTGTATCATCCAAGAATTGTTAATTTATGTAATGTATTTGAGGTTGCCACCTCGAAGTGCCTTATTTCTAAGGCGTTGATCTCTCTTTTATTATATTTTTGGATTTGGTTTCATAACGTTGTCGCACTTTGATCATTCTCATTGTTGCTACTGTTTTATTTTTCCTCTCGAGCTCCCACTCGAGTTCAACATACATTTTGGGTCTTTTGCAGCATTAAGAGAGAAACTTTCAGAGTTGAAGCGTTGAGGACAACCAAGAACTCATGCCATTGAGGGGGATTGGTAACATCTATTTGTTCCCTTCACCAGGTGTAATAATATATGAAATCATTCTTTAAATGTTGTCTTGTCTGTTGGAAGCATGGATTAATTACTATTTCTTTTCATTGTTTAACTACTTTTACTACGTAGATCTGGTTTTTTGCATCATTTGTTCTAACTAATCATTGTAGATATAAAGAGTTAAGCTGCCATTTCTGTTTTTAGGGTTGTTTGTCGCACACGACTAAAGTAGGCTCTTTTCGTACACTTTCTTTAAGAATTTACGCTAACAAATGACAACTCCACTATTGTAATGCAGATTCTTACATGGCCATCAACTTCATGAACATGGGTTTTTATTTAGTTTTTTTTAGTCTATTGATGTTGTTTGTTAACTTTTATGCCCTAATTTAGTCAAAATTCTAACTTTCGGATGTTTTATGGTGTTTTCCACAGGTAATAGGCATCAGCCGCGCCAGAGACAAAACATTTTCAGCAACCTAATGCCCAAGAACCAAGCAGCATAAATAATAGTTTTCAGGCCAAATAGTGTGATTTACCCATGAAATCAGACATATCTAGCCAAAAAGTATGAGTTCATGTGTTCATAGATCCGTAACTATGATCTAGAATCATTTTATGAGTTTTTTTCTCAAAACTTTCAGGGTTTGTCGAAAGCACTATTTTGGGTTGTCTGAACTCTGTTTTAGCCTATCTTAGGCTTGGACATGCTCAATTTGTCTCCTTGAAGTAGAACTAAACCCCCTATGGTTTCAGGACACTTCCACCTTTTTAGGAGGGGTTAAGCTGAGTAGGTAGTCTGAGATTTGGAGCGCTTTCACCCCTTGTTTCATGGTCTGATCTATAATTTTTAAAAATCCTTTAAGACAGGTTATTGTTACATCCAAAACTCCCTCTTGAGTTTTGTGTGGTCTTTCCCTTAGATCCTTGTCCCTTTGACCTTAGATATCTTGGCCATTTTAGTGTGTTTAGAGTCAATTTTGACACCTTTTCATCTGGTTTTCTTATAGCCTTCTTTACGTTGGAATTTATGCATGATTAGCTATTTATTTTATTGTCATTTCAATTTCATTTACATTTTTTCAACATTTTTTCTTTTTATTTAAATAATCGTCTGGGCTTAGTTAAAATAAACACATGAATTGCACACACTCACACCTAAAGTGAAAAGCGCTTGGTTTACAATGCCAAGCCAATACATAAAATAATTAATTAATTACGCTGCCTCACATATTCTTGGTTTATCAATATTCAACCTTTTCGTGTCATTTGTGACTTGCCATCATTGCACCCCAAAGGCGTTTATCACGGAGACTCCAAGGTATTCATCCTTAGTTTTTTTTAGGATGTCTTACTCCACTCCATAGGGTCCGAGTTAGTCCTCCCTCAAGTCGCCATACCAAATCTGATTCTTGTTCATCGGGTTCTTCCTCTGATTTCGACCCTGATTCTCCTCACCCTAATACCGTCACCATGCCAGGCACCAATGCAGGTGTAGGTCCTCAAGCCGATGGTGAGACTGACCCTAATGTTGGAGCCAATACTAGTGAAACCCCTACTAGAACCATCTTTCCTACTCCTTTGCTACATTTTATGGTGAGTTAAGCCTTCCCGATTTTAGACAATTTATCAATGAACCCATACTCAATGATGTAGGTTGGCTAGCTATGCTATATAAGCTTCCCTCCAACATTCCAAAGTACGAAGGAAACACTGGGGACAACCCCACTAATCATTTCCACTCCTTTCATATGTGGTATTCGTCTGATTCCATTACCGATGACTCCATTCACCTTCGGCTGCTCCAACGTACGCTCATTGGAGAAGCGACAAAGTGGTATGTCAATCAACCTGCTACATCTCATACCACTTTTGCAGTTCTTGCTAAATAATTTCTGTCATATTTCTAGTTACCCCTCCATTATGATACTGGTATTGAGTTTTTGACCGCATTCTGTCAATCTTCTGCCACTCGCCTTTCTGACCATGTCTAAGAATGGCGTAGAAGGAGGAGCTTGTTTAGAGCTCCTATATTCGATGAATGTGTCTATATGGATTGGTTTCTTAGAACGCTATTAACCTCCATCGGTAAATATTTCGCATCTAATTTTCCTTAGTTGGAGGAAGAAGTGCTCCAAGTCACATTAAAATATAACTTTATCTATGTCGAGTCTATTTATATTTATACCATTTTACCATATCTTCCTAGACCTAGTGGTGCCAGTGCACTGGGGGAATCTCATGTCACTGACAGTATCATTAGATCTCTCTCACATCCATATGCTCCTCCTCACATGAGTTATGGTTATCCCCAGGGGGGACCAGTTCCTCCAACACCTATCCCCCTTGAGGCAACCTATATCCTGGTCAAAGCACACCTTATGCATTCGCCTAACCACATAAATCGATGTTAGGGAAAGCTATTTCTCAAACTGTTTACCTAAATGTTAACGCATATCCTTTCTATCCTTATGTACATCTCGATGCTCCAGCCCCTCTAAGATCAGCGCCCCCGCCTCCCGTGCCTCCTCAACCTATGCCACAGTATCCACTGCCTCCTCAAGGGAAACTGTATGCTCAATAGAGAACGTCTAATCCTCCTAATTTGAAGAAAAATAATAAGGGGAAAGGCAACCAGATCCAACAAGCATAGGGTAAGCAAGGTCACCAAGTTAATCAACATAATGCACCCAAAGGGAACTAGCCTAACACCGCAAACTAGCAACAGGGTGATCAACCCAAGCATAACAAGACACTTCGTACGAATAAAACTTGTTCATGTTGTGGTTTCCATAGCCATTATACTCAAGTTTTTCCCATTTTACCACAGATGCACCACTTATGAGCAGCCCAAGCAACGTCCAGAGGACAACAACCCACCACGTCACTTCCTCAAAACAATGTGCCAACTCAACTGGTTGTGTTCACTAATCCTTTCCCTTAGCAAGGATATGTTGTTGCACAAACTTGAGGTTAGACCGCCCCTCAACCCCTACAGTCCGGTACCCCTGATTACTAGATTATAATGCTGAATTTTGAAGAGATCAATACCACTAATGTCAACCTTTAGACCTAGTCACGCTAATATGACAAGAAACTTGCTACGTCTGCAAACAAGTCCCAAACCAAAGTACCCATAGAGTCCATTTTGACACCATGTGTTCCCTTACAGATCCATCAGCCTAAGGCATAGGTCATTCACAAGATCCCCAAAGGGCCATTATGTCGAAATGTCGCTTCTTCCAAAGCCACCTATTGGTGTCTCGTGTTTTGATAGTTTGGAAAATAAAAAGACAAGTCAACATCATAACCAATCTTTAGAGTTACAGGATCTAGTCCTCCTGCTCTCAGAGAGGGATCTCTCAATTTTTTTTTTTTTTGCAAAGGTTTATCTTGTGTGCTTTGAGTATTTGTTTTAGACTAGTTATTAAGTGCAAGTGTTTGTTTGTTTGTTTGGTTGAAATTGATACAGTAGAACCTAAAAGGTCTAGGAAAGATAGATAGAAAGAGGAAATGTTAGCTTCATTGGGCAATGGAGTCAAAAATAGGTTGTGACAAACTTATCAATGGATATGGGATATCAAAGGGAAAATCTAACTTGGCCGCAGGATCCTTTGGTTTTGGAATGAGATGGACATCAATAATTTGGAAAGAGAAATTTAATTCTCAACAAAGGGAATTTGAAAGCACAACTTGAACAATAAATATTTATTTGATAGACAGGGCTAACCATGAATTCTACAAATCACACTTCAAGAAAATAATGACTTCAAAACAAATTTTAAAATGAAATCTAAGATTCAAGGAACACCCTATTTCCTCAAAGATTTTATTTCAAATGACTTAGAAAACATAAAATATTCACTGATAACTACAGTCATAGAAGAGGGAACACCTAAATACATCTATGATCACAACTATAAATACCTTTAAGCCAATTGTTCAAGCAAGGACAAGGGGCATGATCAGAACAAACCTCCTTGGCTCACTATAAACAAATATACTTCAAAGGGAGACTTCAATAACAGCCTTTAAGTGGCAGCAGACAAGCAGGGAGAACCATAAATCATGCTGAAACCAACTATTCAAACTATTAGAGAAATAAACAAGCATGAGTACTAAAGAGAGATATTAAAGACTCTAAAATACCTCAGCAAAAGAAAACATCAAACAGTGAAGGATAAACAAATCTAAGGTGCTTCCAAGAGTCATTTCTTAGCCTAAAACTTTCATCCTACTGGAGTAAGAATTTATGGGACAAAATGAAAATAGGGGAAAACATTAAATAGTTGAGAATACTTCACCAACAACCAAGCTCAAGGATCCAATGATAGAGCCTTCTCAAGAACAAGCATGCAACAACATCATCAGGGCTTCTAAGACTTCAATTTCTTCTTCAACTTCAACAGCCTATGTATAATTTCAGAGAGTTTCAGTATTACAACTAGTGATCAAACAACCAACCAATGTTTACAATGGACTCCTCAACAAGTTTTTATAGAGGGATGAGGAGGTTGAAAGAGAGAAAATATCTTCTGAGTTAAATTAATACAGTTAATGCTTCTTGGCCTTTGAGGCCCTCAAGGGAGAAGTTTACAGATATTTTCCTGTATTAATTGGTTTACATTAAGAACTAAGCTTGGTGGAATCTTTTGTTGACTTTTAAGGCTCTATGTTATCTTTTGCAATAATTCTACTAATAGTTTATATTAGCTCTTTTCATTTGAAATAACTATTCAGCTGTGAGGGGAAAATATGCTCTGTTCTAGTCATTACTCAACTTTTGTTTGAATGCTGTGAAGCCACAGGTGGCAATCTGGTAGCTGAGAGGAATCAATTTGCCTCTGATGTGGCAGTGGAGGTATCCTCTGTCTGATAAATATCCTTGATTTTCCTTTAACTGTGTTTAATTCAATGGGTTAGGCCTTTGATAATCGACTTTAGCCGTAATTCATTAAACTGTATAATCAATGTTTAATCCTTCATTTCTGCTATGTTTGGGTCTTTGACACTGATAATATTTGATTTTATTAGGTATTGTTGTGTCTTGTTGATGTGCAGGTGACACGGGGCTCATATGACTTCAATACTCATGATGTATTGACGAGACGTGGTATAGAACCTCGCAGATCAATCTTTCTTTAATGCATAAAAGCCTGGAGGATTGGCATCCTTGGCTTCAGTTTTCCCTTTATATAATGGAAAAACCATTGATCACCTGCAAAAATACAAAATTAATTAATAAATCCTACATATTTGGTAAAACTACTTTAGAGGTTGTGGGGGGGAGCGTGGTCGTTGGATGGCAGCATCCGACGATGGAGATTTGCGCGTGGTGGTCAAAAGTAGAGCGGTGGGAGATTTTAAGTCAGAACCGTTGATCTATGATTTACCAAAAAGATCAAAGGTCGATTTTTAGTAGTGAATTAATAATGCAAAAGGGTCACCTTATTGTGAAAATAGAATAGATGTGAAGAAATAAGGTTAAACACCCTTTGGCAGAGGAAAATGCAAAGGAATTTAACCTGGGATTGATGGATAATCGTGAGCCGTCGGATGGGATCAGGCCATGAGATCAACGGTAGAGATTTCACGTTGAAAACCCTTTGGAAGAATGCAGAGGGTGATGTGTAATGGAGGTTAGATCCAAGTCGTTGATCTGTAGAGATCAACGATGAGGAGCACGCGCGATAATTTATGATAGAAATGGGGAAAGGTGGTTTTGGTGGAGAAAAGCACGGGTTTCATGCAACAAAAGGGCGAGGAGGTGGTTTTGTATTTTGGAATGCGATATGTGTCCCCTCGCGACACATGTCTTTCCAAAACAGCTTATATCGCATGATTTTGGGAGATTAAACTTTGTGCTTGAAATCACACGAAAACGCGCGTCGACCGTCAGATCAAGGGTCTCAGATCTGATGGCTGTGGAAGGAGGGAAATAACAGATAAGTGTGCAAGCGATAATAGGTGGGGAGGTTTCAATCTGGGCCGTCGGATCTAAGATGGACGACCGAGATCAAATATTAAAGAAGACAGGACCCACAGGATGCAGGCCTGTCGAGTTAAATATGAGTCGTTAGATGGAACAAATCAACGACTGAGATGTGATCAGGGGTATGAAAGAAATAATGCAAAGGTAGAGAATGTGTTAATGAGGACCATTGATCTGCAGAGATCAACGACTGTGATTTGGCCAAATACATTATGAAGCAAGACACATGATTTAAACCAAAGTCGGGAGATGGAATCTGGACCGTCCGATCTAGACACGTGGACGGTCCAGACGCAATCAGAGGGGTGCGATCGGCGGGGGAAGAACTTTGAATGGCGTCGATGCGATTGAGCGCTAGCCGTCGATCTGAGGGTCAGATTGATAGTGGGGAGTGAATCGGAGGGGCTCAAAAAGCGGAGGAACGGTTTATGATCGGAGCAAATGAGGGCCGTCAGATCTGCGAGGGCGGGGAGGAGATCAATGGCTCACGATTGATCGAGGGATCGCTAATCGGGGAGAGGTAAATAAAACATGAAATGTGCCCTTTGAAATTTTTTGATGCGATACTGCACGACCCGTTTGATCATTACATATCAATGGTGAATATTGTTTCAAAACATGCACCAACGGAAAACCCTTAAATACTTATGAAAACCCAAAATTTTATGAAATGCTAAGGTTTTATGGTTCAGGGCAGGTGATATATATATGAAAAGGCTTGGCGCCCGTCTGCAGGGCCATGGGTTTATATGAAGAGCCATAGGCCTGGGGCTTTATATGTATAAGGGCCAATCGCATCGGAACTTCAGTGCTGGTCTTTCAATCTACCCATTTTAATTCTCCAATGCGATTAGCACCTCGGGACTTTAACTCTTGGTCCCAAGCATCAATTTATATAAAGAGGGGTGGAGGTTTATACAGCGGCGCTCAATTGCATCGGAAATTTGATGCAGGGCTTTTCAATCTACCCATTTACATTAAAAAACATTGCCCGGGCAGGTTTAGACCGAAACTTAGGAAAAGTGGGTTCATTGAATAAAAAAAGGAAAATATCAATTGAGAATAGTTTATAACAATTTTTAGAGCTTGATTTCGGGCTTTTTGGGTTATATGAAGTGGCAAAAAGGCTCGGGGCTTATAACCAGAGGCTAATTGCATCGAAAGTTTTATAAAGGCCGAAGACTGGCGTTCATCGTTTGTTGCCGATGCGATAAGCGCTGAAAGAGTTTAGCGCTTGGTTTTGGCGCCAGGGCACATGTGGGGAAGTGATTAGGAGTTAGCCCAAAGGGGCCTAAACCTTAATACAAAAAGGTGTATTTTTATGATTTTTTCAGGGTTTTCTGATGGATTTGGGGGTTTCGGCAAAGTTAAAAAGTGAGTTTTAAAATTTGTAAAAGTATTTTCATGAAGGGAAGAGGGGAAATCATGAAAAATAGAGGAATTTCATGGGGAAAAACAAGGGGTAAAAATGAAGGTTAGTTTTGAATGGAGGAGGGGAAAAATGGGATTTTGCAGCAGTATTTTCTTCATGGAATGACAACAGAATTTCTGAGTTCAAAAGGGGAGTAGCAGTGACGATTGACCAAAGGATAGGATATCTTAAGAAGACTTTAAGCACCAAAAATTTTGTCAATAAAATTGTTTCTTGAAGGCTGTCCAGAACTAATTTAGCCACCACTTGATATGACAAAATTTTATAGGTGGATAACAGTGGCTCCACTTGGGGATGGTGCCTTCTTGAAGGCATCAAGAATTTTAGACTTTCATTCTCTGGACGCTGATTAGTGCCTTATCCATTGGGATACCTTTCTTTATTTGGATGGTCTTCTTTTTCTCTAAAAAATATTAGCAGCCATGAAAAATAATGAATTTTCATCAACACAAGCTTTCTACCTACCCAATCCTACTGATCTAACATTTTTTCTTCTTTAGAGTGCACTTCGATTGGAAAACTCTCCTACAAAATTTTATTCTTTTGAAAGCATAAAATCTAATATATTTCTACCTCTTATTTCTCCATGAACTCAAATTAAACAGTTGAGTTCATATATTTCTCTACCTAATCTACTATCTATTAGGATTAAATAGTCTAAGAGATTTTTATTCACTAATTTCTAAAACAGGAATTTTAAAAGCATACAAGTCAAGATTGGACAGTCTAAATTGTTGTTGATCTATGGCATAAAACAACAAGCTGCACATAGAAATTATTTTGCAAAAAACAAAAACAAAATGGAAGGCTTAAGGTCTGAAAGTTCAAGCACTTCCTTCAAATTTTTTCAGCTCTGTTTTTATTTCTGTTTGAGATGTTCTTTTCTTGTTTTCTGGTTCATATTTTGAGCTGATTAGAACCAATTTTACCTCTGTTTTGACTCAGGAATTTGAAACAGATTGGAGTGATTCTTGTTTAGAAACTCAGGTTCAGATTTTGAGCATGTTTGAACCTTTAACTTCTAACCTAATCTACCTACTGATAAGCCAAGATTAAGCGTGGCAAATCGAATTCACTAACCTATCAACAGTCAATTTAAAACTAATTAGCCATGATTAGGCTATATGGCTAACTAGGAGTGTGTTTTTAGTAGTGGCATTTTAGCTTGCACACTTTCAGACTTTGTTTCTATTTGTTGGTATGGGGTTGTACCTTTATTGTTTTTACAATCTGCCCTCTTTTCTCTCTTTTACTGTTTTTGTATTTTTGTTTTTCTAACTTTGAATGCAACGTTCAGACTGTGATATTTATAATGAAAAAATAAAATGCTTTGAAACTCATGATTCCTGGCAGAAGTAATGCTTTAGCATCCTACCATTGACAGGACCTCCATATAGATCTTCTCCATTCAATTCCTTTAAGAAAAATGCATTGTGACCTCTCTCAGCATGAACAATATAGGGGCCTTTCCACAAGTTCTCAAACTTTCCATGTTTTCCCTTCTCTTCTCTCCTTGAATCCCATTTAAGAACAACATTTGCAACCTGGAAATTTTTTGCCTTAGTCCTCTTATCAAATAGTTTCTTTACATTTTCTTGGACTAACTGTGTCCTTTCATAGACTTCTTCTCTGGTCTGCTGTAAATGGATGGTCTGGTTGATTCTCCTCTGCATATCATTCTCTTCAACCTGCACTCCTTAAAGGAGCTTCATGACTAGAACTCCTAATGAGGTGGGAAAAACTGCATCCATGCCATAGAACAGCTGATAGGGGGACATATTTATTGACTTATTTGTAGTGAACCTATCAGCCCATAAGGCATGAACCAGCTTACTGTGCCATGATTTCTGATTCTGCTCCAATAGCTTTTTTATGATATTGATGAGACTCTTGTTGGAAGATTCAGCTAATCCATTTCCTTGGGGATAGTAGGCAATATAATGGCCTAAGGTTATGTGGTATTTGTAACAGAAATCAACCATTTTCTTAGATTTAAAAGCAACAGCATTATTTGTTATGATTTTTCTGGGACAACCAAATCTGGATAGGATAATATTTTCAAGGAACTTGATAATGATGGAGTCATTAGCATTTCTGGAGGGTATAGCTTCTATCCACTTGGTAAAGAAGTCAGTGGCTGTGAGGATCCACTTATGTTGGGCTGAGGAAGATGGGTGAATTTATCCAATAAAGTATAAACCCCATTGTTGAAAAGGTGACTCAACTCTGACAGGATTTAATGGTAAGGGAAGGAGGTTTCTTTTGCCATCAAAAATTTGACACTTATGGCAAGACATGACTAACTTCTGAGTGTCTAGGAAAAGGGTAGGCCAATAGTGACAAGATCTAAGAATTTTGTTTGTTGTGGCCTTCCAGTAGAGGTGTCCTCCACACTCTTCGTCATGCAACTCATGCATGATTTTTCCTGCATCATCTTCAAGTAAATATTTAAGAAAAATTCCAACAGCATTTTTCCAATATAATACCCCGTCCAGGATGAAATAACTCAAAGCTTTTTGTTTCAAAAATATAGCTTTAGTTTTAGACAAAGAAGGAGGGGCATTAAAATATAAAAGCACATAAATAATGTCATCATACCAAGGAGAATTCAAAAATGTCTCTTCAATTAAAGGAGCAGTAGATTCTTCTATTTCTTCCAACGCATCTACCATATTCATGTCTAGTGCTTGGAAGTTAGATTCAGCCATAAGTTTTTCTAATCCTTGCCCTTTAACTAGTTTGGTTGGCCTGATTTCTAAGTCATATTCAAGAATAGTTGCAATTCATTTTCCCCTTTTACCATCAGGGTCCTGACTTAGAATATCCTTGACAACAGTATGTGAAACAAAAGCAATAATGTGAGAGTGTAAAATATAGACTCTAAAGTCCTTTAAAGCTTTCAATAATGCTAAGGCTTGCTTCTCCATGATGTTATATTTGAGAGGAGCATCTCTTAAGGCCCTACTAAAGAAGGATATTGGTTTTTCTTTCCCCAAGTCATTCTTTTGAAGTAACACTGCAGCTATTGTATGCTTAGATGCAAAAGAAAAGATATAAAAGTCTTTGGTAAAATCTGGACTAATCAGGACTGGTGTTTGAGTAAGAGCTTGTTTGACCAATTCAAATGATTGTTTAGCTGGTAAAGTCCATTTTACACCTACATCTTTCTTAAGCATGTTTGTAATGTTTTTTAATAGCTCAGCAAGGTTGGGGATAAATCTCCTCAAAAGATTAATATTTCCAATGAAAGATTGCAACTCTTTCAGGCTTCTTGGATGGTTGATTTGTAATATGCCATCTATCCTTGTGGGGTCTATTTTGATTCCTTCTTCTAAAATTATATGGCCAAGAAGTTTACCTTCTTGGAGACCAAAGAGTGTCTTCTTGGGATTTAATGACAAACCAAATTTCCTACACTTCTCAAAAACTTTCCTCAAGTGAATCAAATGTTCTTCATCATTTTTTGAGAAAATGGTTATGTCATCAAGGTAAATGATTATGAAATAGCCAATATCTTCAGAGAAGGCTATGTCCATGGCCCTTTGGAAGGTGGCCCCTGCATTCATCAATCCAAAAGGCATTTTGACATACATAAAGGTGCCCCAAGGTGTGGTAAAAGAAGTTTTGATTTGATCACTTGGGAGCACTAACACCTAGTTGTAACCCGAGAACCATCTAAGAGAGATATCCATTTTGACCCAACTACCTTTTGAAGTATATGGTCCATCTTCGGTAAGGGGTAGTTTTCTTTTAAAGAGGCTCTATTTAAATTTCTGAAGTCAATACAAAACCTGATTTCTCCTATTTTCTTTCTAACAGAAACTAAGTTTGATACCCATTCTGAATATCTAATGGGTACTATGATCCCAGCATCATGCATCTTTTCAATTTCTGCTTTGACTAAAGGTAGTAAAACAGGGTTTATTCTCCTTAGCTTTTGTTTGAAAGGCTTTTGATTTTCTTTGAGAGGAATTTTGTGTTGAATGATGCTGGTATCATACGATTTCAAGTCTTTGTACCCCCAAGAAAAAACATCTTTAAACTCTTTGAACAACTCTATGTATTGCAATTTTATGTGAGTTGGGAGAGTGCTGGACAGTTTAATCATCTTGGGTTCTGCTAGGCTACCTATGTTATGTTCTTCTACATCTGTTTCCATAGGCTCCATTCTTAGTTCTTTGGCTACATCGTTAAAATTGAAAAGGTGTTCTAACGGTGTGAGACCTCCTGGAACTGTATCGTTCTTGAATTGTAAAACTTCCAAGTCTTCTTGGTCTGTGTTGTCAATTAACTCTTCTTCAAAAGGATTCTCATAATGATTTATGTTGGCATAAAATGTCATTTAAACTTCTGGGATTTTTTCAATATACAAATAGTTTTCTTTATAGCTGGTTTCTGATATTGGTATGTCGAAATCGTTTTCTGATTTTAAGAAATCAACTATGTCCTTGTCAGAATCAAACACTTGCCAATGATATTCATTATTAGGCACTGCAGGCCTGTGTTTTACCTTAACACTAAGCTGTTCATTTATCTTAGGTATTTGGTAGTTGCTGGAATTGAAAGCGAATTCATTTTCCAGATGATTTAGTGCTCTAGGAATGAAAATAAGTTCATATTTTTCAAAGGTTTTCAATAAATCAAGGGAAACGTTCTGATATTCCCTAAGCCTTGGATTTCTAGCTAAGTATTCTCCTTTGATTTGTCTTATGATAAGTTCAGGATCTCCTAAGATTGATATCTTTTGGGCTTCTAATTGTTTAAGCAATTGTAAGCCTGGGAGAAGTGCTTCATACTCAGCAATATTGTTAGTGCATGGGAAATCTAATTTATATGAAAAACTCTGATTTGTATTTTGAATCCAAACACCTGCCCCTGCACTTGTTTTATTATAGGATCCATCAAAGTTTATTGTCCAAAGTATATTTTCCTCATTTTCATTTCCTTGTTGTTGTTGATTGCCAATGTTTTGTATCTGATTTGAGGGAAATTCTGATTGTTCTGGTAAACTGGTTGGGTCTATATTTTCCTTTTCTTGTTGAGTAATTTGATATTCGTTGCATAAGATAAAGGAATCTAAACTTGACTGAATAGAATAGATTGGAGATTTTTTTGGTTTGTCTATGTTTCTCACCATGTACTTCATGTGAGATTCCCTGTATAGTCTTCTCTTTTGGTTAAAAACAAGGATGGTGGCATAAGACATGTCCATTTGAAGGCTTCCCTAAAGTTTGGCTCCCCGTGATCTTGATAAGAGCATGCCATACTTAGGGGGAATGTCAGCTACAACTATGTCCATCACTAGACTCTTAGTAGGGATTTGAGCTAAGTTAACACATAAATCTTTGATTAAACCCAAACATTTGACTCTGCTTGATTCAAAGGAATACAAATCTTTATATGGTTTAGTAATTTCTAAGCCTAAGCTTTCCATTACTACCTTGGGAATTAGATTGTGTGAAGCTCCAGAATCTAACATGGCATTGTGTAAAATTTTCTCATGTACATTCAAACTAGCATAGAAGGGAGGAACAGCCCCTTCTTGGTATTTTCTTTCAACTTCTGGACCAAAAAAAAACTCAGGTTTGTCATCTGTCAAGTTTAAGGTGTCAGTATCACTTCCTAGGTTCAAAGCTTTTAAAACTTGGTTTTTGTACACTTCTTGGGTTATTAGTTCAGCTAGGGGGATGGTAATTTTTATCTTGGAAATCTCTCCCTCAAGGCTGAAAGGAATAATTGACTTGTTCATATTTACATCTGTTTTTTCAATTGAATTCTTTTCCATAGTTTTGATTTGCTGAACTTTTTTTGGACTGGTAATTGAGATAGTTTTGTTAGGACCACTAGCTGAAGTGCTAGGGGTACTTTGTTCAACATTTGGCTGGCTATTTTTCTCCTTGTTTAAATCTGGTTTTTTAGCCAAAATGATGGGTTTGTCTATTGTCTTCTTAGGTTGAATTTATACATTTTTCTTGACAGTAGTGCTAGTGTTCTTATCTTTTGAATTGTCTACGTTCCCTTTGCTCCTAAGATCATATTGTGTGTGTACCTCCATGATTGCATTTTCAAACCCCAGTCTATAGTCATCAGAATCTTCATAGGTGTTTGTACTTTGATCAGAGAAGAAACCTTGTTCTTCCTCAGTGAGGAAAAAATCATCCCCACTGTATGATCCAATCAAGTTTACATGAGCTTCTCCCAACCTTTCCATCTCCCTATCTTCCTCATATTGATCCACATAGTTCTGTTGGAAGGGAGGTCTAACCTTTTGGTCACTTTCTTTTTTCTTATCTTGATTGTTTTCTCTTCTATAATTCTGATTTCTATTTCTATTTTGGTTATTTTGAGGTTCTCTTGGTGGCACTCTATCATTTAAGTTGATCTTCTCAAGCATCCTCTCCATCACCTTCACTAGGTTGTCAATTTTTGTGTCAGAAGTTGAGGTTGAGGGTAGCATGTCATCTTTATAAGTTACCCTCTTCTCTAATCTCAACCTATTCCTTTTCTCAATTATGTTTGCTTCTATGCTCACAGCTCCCTTCTGCATGTCTTCTAAGGTTAAGTAATCTCTCTCCCTCAATTGATAAGCCATTTCAGCATCAAAACCTTCGGGATACCTTACTAAGGCCATTCCTTGGGGAGGTTTCATGTGAGGTTGAAGAGCATTGTAAACAGTATTGAACCTAGTGGAGTAGTCATGAACACTCTCCCCTTGATTTCTCTTGAGGCTGCTATATTTTGCTAGTATTTGGAGAGGGTTCTTTTTGAGTTCCCATTTGTTGATGAATGTTTGATGCAAGGCAGAGAGATCATTTATGCTGTTAGGAGGTAGGTTTTTAAACCACTTCTTTACATCTCCTCCTAAACTTTGGGCGAAAATCCTCATCTTCACAGTTTCTTCTTCTATCTCCATGTAATCGAATGCATCTTCCATCCTATCTACATGATGTTGAGCTATTGTAGACTCTTTTCCAGTGAAATGAGGGATTTTGGATTAGTAATCATTTGGTAAGGGAAGTAGATTTTGTGGTAACAATAATGGGGCATACCATGTTGCCATGGCTGGAAATAAGGGTGGATTTACAAGAGGTGGATTTACAAGTGTGAAAGTGGGCTAAACAGGAGTGTTTTGCATAGTGGTAGTATGGATCGGAGTAAAAGAAACACTTGGGCTAGCAAACTGATTTTGAGCAGACTTGTTATGAAAAAGGCTAAAGTGATGAAGAAGCTGGGAATCAGGAGGAGTGGAAGGTGAGGCTTCTCTACTAAAGCTTTGTTGCAAATCTGCAATGTCAAGATCAGTTTGGTTTAAATCACCTTGAGATCTAGTTCTAAATATGTTCTTTGTATGATGTAAATCAAAGTGTAAATCCTCTAAGACAATAATGTTTTTAGGGATAGATTTTGTTCTTAAGAGGCTCCTATTAGCAGCTAATTCTCTAGATTTAGAAGTCTTCCATAGAATTCTCTCTGGATTGTCAACGATTAAAAGAGGATTTGGGTCTGGATGGGATCTAGTGTTGATCCTATGTGAAGCCAGACTTCTTTTCAAAAATGAGAGAGGTTAAAGTTTTAGGGATTGTTTTTGGGAGTTTTACCTCTCACGATGTCTTATCTAGTATGGGACTAGGCTTCTAAACTTCTTCAAGGTTGTTTAACACAGTCCTAAAGAGATTTGGGGACCTAGATGAGTAATAGGCCTACTGGGGCTAATGGAGTTGCTAGGTGGAAACTATTTATCTTTTATGAAGGTAAAATATTGGATGGTTCCACCACCATGTTAATTATGAAGCCAAACTGAAATGTTTTTGGGTTTTTCTGAGTTATTTCCTATGGGTTAAGAGAGTGTCCTAAATCTGATTTAACACTTAGCTAAGGTGTTTAAACATACAAAGTTCACTCTTATGGCCTGGTAACTAGTTCCTTCAAGGTATGATAAGGTCTTACAAGAATCTTAAGTGTTACTTAGTTTGTCACTGATTCAATTAAGTCCTATCATGATTAACATTTTTATTAGGCAGTGCTTGAAGAAGGCTACTTATGTTATATTGGACAGGGAGTGTTTTGTTTTAAAGATTCTACTCAGTGTCCCACCGTGATTGTTGTTAGACTCCTATACCAATAGGTTTCATTTTTCATGATTGTCTTGATTGAATTATGGAATATGTTCAAACCTTCTTTCTTGAGCAAAGGTGTTCCATATTCTTGAAAAACCAAAAAATCAAAAAATTTAAAAAATGTAAAGAGGGTATACCCTAAAAGAAAAATCAAAGGGTAAAAATAATAAAAATGGCCAAAAAAGTAAAAGAAATGAACCCCATCAAAAAGAAAGGCCAAGGAAAGTGTGCAAGTCTAAATGCCACTACTTTTTACTCTGATGTAATAAACAAATTGTGTGCAACTTGTATTTTATGCCACAATTCATGAATAGTCAAACTGTTTAAGCTTTGCTAGTTCATTTTTCAATTTCATGTTGTAGAATAGAGAATAAATATCTGACCAAACAATTTAATCTTGGCAGATAAGTAGATAGGTAGAGTTAATAAAAGGTGCTCAACAGTTTAATCTGAGCCCTTGGACGTAATAAGGGTAGAATTAGATAGATTTTCCTTGTAAAAAAAGAAAAATGATTGATAAGGGTTTGCAAGTCTAAATGCACCCTAATAAAGAAGAGAAAATGGTAGTGTTAAGTAGATAGGGTAGGTAGATGGTGCTGCAAAGTGTTATCTGATGAATGATGTTGCTACATGTTTTTGATCCTTTATTTTATCTCAAGTACTGAAAGCAAGAAAAGCACTGGAAAAAATCACAGAAAGCAAGGCCAAACTCATTAACTTCCCTCATCACTTTCCCCTCAAACGTTTTACTAATTTCCCCCAAAGTACTAAGGTATTTGGAGATCAAAAGGGCTCAAGGCATTTCCTTGACTTTTGGAGGGACCGGACCCTCGGCCTAATGATCAAAAAGACCTAAGTACTTGAGATAATTCATCATTATAATCATCCATCTTTAACCTTGTCCTAAGTAAAATCCTATTTTACTTAGGAAACTCATGCAAAATTCCATAAAAATCCCTCAAGATAACTTGCTATTCTAAGTTTAAGTGTTGAAGATAAGATATTGCAATTTACTTCAGAAGTTATCACTTTCTTAGATGTGCAAAATGTTTTGAGTTTCCCTTGTCCCTTTGTCATATTGATGTTTAACTTTATTTTACTAAATCCCTAGTAAAATGCCCTATCCTAAGTATATAACTCCTTTTTATAAATACCCCAAAAACCCTTCTATTATAAAGTTTAACCAAAATAATTATTCTCCCAAATATTCATTAAAAACCCCGCCGCAACCCCTTTCTTTACACATACGGGATTAATTAGTCATCAGGACTAACTAATAACCTTATTTTCCGCCTATCATACATCTCCCGGGGTGATTAGATTAAACTTTAATTATTTTAAAGCCCGACGGGCCCACGCTGTAATCCTCCGCGATCTCCCCATCATTTCAGCCGCTGGATCACTCCTCCGCAGATCAATGATCCCTGTAAATTCCGCTACCCATCCCTTGTCAACCTTTTAACCAGCGGGGGATGGGTGGTATTTGAATAGTCCACCATCCACGTGGCAAACACTTTGTGGAATCGCTGCCCTCCCGACTTAAACCACCCTCATCCAAAAGCGGTGTGGGGTTACCGCTTACCACTTACCGCCCGACCTTCGCTCACGTCAGCCCGTACATCGATGACGTCACTCCTCGAAAAACTAAAAACCCTTTTAACTTGTAAATAAATTCAATTTTCGTGTTTTTTCCACTATTTTCGCTGTCAAACGCAATAGCGCCTTCTGCTGCGATTTTCGGATTTCCACTGAAATTCACTGTGTTATCTGTTCTTGCTCCAAGATTCCGCTGCACCTGTGTTCGAGTACAGTCCTGCCATCGCCTGCTACCTGTTAAAAGTCAGTTTCTTCCAAAAAACAGGTATTTATCCTTTTCCGCCCCGAGCTGCAAGTAAAAATCAGTTTTCGTCGTTTTTCGCTGAATTAGTGATTAAAATCATCACTGAGTTCCTCCCCTGAAGTTTTAAAACTGTGTAATTGCTCCCTGAACCTGCAAATTGTGCCAATTTCCTTCATTTTAGAAATCCCGCCCGGCCTGTGAGGAAAACCAAAAACCTCCATTTTGAATCCACAAGAACCAAAATGGAGGCCCCGGCAGCTCTGAATATCACTCCACTGAATGCTCCTCACAGTGAATTGGAATATTTACCTCTGATAGATGAAGATTTCCAAATTAAAGACTTGCATTTTGACGAAAGTCCCCTATTGAGTTATTGTCGCTGCAGAGACAAATACTCAAAGGGGCAAGATCTTATAGGGTTGTGGGAATCCAATCTCCCAAGGTATCTCATCCCTTCAGTCATATATTTCCCAGAAATCATCCATTATTGCCATTCAAACTATGATCCCACACGGAGGGCTGTAATAGCTCATGATCAAAGTGTTCTGTTTCCTATCACTCCCCAGGCTATCAATGCCATGTTACACTTTGAACCAGACCAAGAATTAGCACCATTGTCCATGGAAGGATTGATTGAGAAAACCAGGCAATTAACCCCAGAAAAGCTAAAATCCATGTGTCAGAATTTCATGTTACCTGAGCATCAGCCAAAAGGGTCTCCTCCCTATGGTTTTTATTATTTCAATACATTGGGAAGGATCATTGTAAATATGATATCTTTTGTCTTGGGATTCAACACCAGTGAATATGTGGATGAGATAACCTTGGCTTTGCTATCCATTTTTACTCCCGGGCAACTTCCTGAGATTAAATATGACTTTGCTTCCTTCATAGCCAACAAGATCCATGATCAATTCATAAGGCTAGATGTTGAAAAAGTTTTTGAATACTCCTCAGTCATCTATCATCTCATTATCTACTATCAGTCAGAAAGGTTCCCTTTCCCTGTTCAAAAACTTGATGCCAAGGGAAACCCCAGGTCAGTCATATTTTGGTCCCCTATAATTCATTCTTCCTCTGATTCTCCCTATTCCTACACTGAATTCATTGATCAATTTGTATATCCTGCAACAAATTTGTTAACAGGAATTCCTCCCCCAAGGCTCAGCAATGAAATTAGAAAGACCTTGCAACTTTCAAGGACTTATAAAGTTGGGGATTGGTATTTGTATCAAAACCATACAGTTATCAAAATTTATGGATGTGAATTACATCCATTCAGGTTACCCAGATATGTGCCCATGAGGATTTTTGCCTTGGAATACTTCAGGCAAATGAACAATTCAGATGTGATCCATTTTTGTAATGTAAAGAAGAAAGCTCAATTAAGGATCAAAAGTAAATTAGGTCCTTTCATCTGCAACTCTAGGGAGGCCGAGAGAGAGACAGAAAATATACTACAGAGAAAGTTCCAAACATCTTTCCGTTGGGTTCCTTATGACCTAGTTGGTTTTATTTGTGAAAAGAGATTAAAGAATAAATCATCCCCTTATATACACCACAAGATTCCTGATCTAGAACAGAATGCCAATCAAGATGAATGGATTGAAGGAACACTTGTTGAGGAAGAAAGTGAAGCTGACAAAATGAATAAAATTATGAAAGATGTTGAGAAGAACTTTGACCTAGAATCTTATGGTCAAGTGCAGGTACCCTACATTGGCACTTCTTCAGCAGCAACTCTACAGCAAGCACTACAGGAAAGAAGTTCATCAATTGCAGCAGAATCAAAGGGCAAAGGAAAAGAACCTGCAATCCAGGTTATTGAAACTTTGGTCATGGCAGAGAAACCACAAACTTCCAAAGCACTTGAACAATCACAGGTTTCTCCCACTCAGGTGCAGCATCCACAAATTCCAGAGTTACAGACTCCATCAAATGTGGAAATAGGAAAGAAAAGGTTGGTTTCAGACACCACTCCTCCAAAAGAAACCTCACAGGTACATCAGGTCAAGAAACAGAAACCAAATCCACCTCCAGATGTGGAAATTATAGATGAAGTATTTGATGATGGAAGGGAAGATAGTCAGCAAACTGGCACAACAAGTGAAACAAACATAAGCCAGAAAGGGAAAGCTTTACAAAAGCAATTAAGTACTGAGGTATCCTCTTTCAGACCACCAAAGACAGACACAGGGGATATTAAAAGAACCTTCATTAATATTAAAGCAAAGAATGATCCATTGAAAATGAAGGTATATGATCAGTATATGAAGATGGCTCCCCAAAATCAAGAAAGGCTAATGTCAGTGTTTGACCTGTCACAAGGCAAAATGCTGATGAGCCACTTCAAGATAAACGTGCCAAAGCCCACTTCAGCAGCTGATTACATCAGAACAAATTTTGAAGTTTTGGCAAAAGATATCCATCCTCTGGACCAGATAGAGCTACACAGACAAACTGGGGAAATGGTCTATTCTACTCTTACCAACAAGGCCATGGCAGCTATAACGCTGCAGGATTCTTTGAATAATACTAATGCACAATTGAAAATTGAGAGGGCCTCTTCACAGGCCAAAGACAATAGAATAAAGTCCTTAGAAGAAATAATCATTGGTTTGGGTCACAATCCCAAAGAAATTAAAAGTATTGAGGCATTAATAAAGAAGAAAGATGATGACATAGCTGCCCTCAGAAAGCAGCTAAAATTACCAGCCTCAAGGCACCCTCAGACCCAAGAAGTTCTAAAAGGGAATTCACAGGAAGAAATAATGGGGTTGCTCCTAAACATGACTAAGCGACTAAGTGAAACGGAAAAGGAATTGGAAAAAGCTTTGCAGGAACAAGAAACTATCAGGCAGACATCAACAACAGGTACTACAACAACAGGGCAGCAGATACAGCCATCCCAGGTGAACACTTCTGGTTTGAATTCTGATGAATTAATAAAGCAGATGGAAAGTCTACAACTCAGGGTCACAGAACTCCAAGAAACGAAATTGCAATTAGTAAAATTGGAGGAAAAATATGACACATCTAAAAAGACAGCTGCTGATAACACCAGGGAGATAAAAAGGTTGGAAAAATTGGTTCAGGCTTTGGAAAAAGATCTTTCATTGGAGAAGCCTTTAAACGAAATAAATGACATTCTTTGGGGTAACATCATTGAATTAATAAAGGGTATTTGACCCTCTATTCAAGCTATTTTTGAACAAAATGAGTTGGTTAAAATAGCCCAAGAAGAAATAAACAGAACCAGGAATGAATTAAGAGGCAGGCCTGAGTAGGCCAATCAGCTCATTCAATTTTTGAACACCAGGACAAAGCAACAACTTGCAGTGTTAGGGATTGATGACAGGACAGGCACAGTTTTGGAAATCAAGAGAGTTTTCATCAAGAGAACTTTCATGCAGAACTTAGAAAGGAAGTGCACAGATATTTTGGTTGATATCAATATTTTCAGAGAGAAATTCCAAGCTTTGTTGGATAGTGGGTTACCAAGTCCTATACTCACAGAGGATCAAATAATGGACTTAGAAGCCTATATAAAGAAAATAAATGCTCATGCTCAAAATACAGCTGCTTGTTCTCCTAGTTTACCACAATCAACATTACCAACAGGGAGAAATATCTATGATAGAGTAAGGAATTTATTTCATCTGGAACATGAAATAAGGTATCTGTTTCCTAATGAGCCCACCTTATACAAACTCATAGAAGCAGATGAAACATTGAGAAAACTCAAAAGGACCATGATACCAGATAATCAATGGTGGAAGGAAATGTTGGAAATTCTATAAAAATTATTTTCAGGATGAGAATTTATCTTTACTATCAAGTAAATGATAAAAATGAGTACAGATGAAAGAGCATCAGTTACACAGGTTAAAGAGTATCCGTAAAGACAAAGAGTATCAAGCAAGCAAAGAAATTACTCCAAAATACAGCAACGAGCCCTTTTTCAGCACTTACCTCCAGCACATCCACTAAGAAAGGGAACAGCACATCAGCAGTTACTTATTATGCCATCTACGAGACCATTTGTCTCCTGTTTACTTGTAAATTAATCCTTAGTCACCGCAAAATATGGGCTAGGATAGTGTGATATATTTTCAATTATTTAGTGTATAAATAAACCCTCAAAGAGAGTGCTGAGGGTGGATTCTATTACTCTGCTGTAACATTGAGATTTTCGGAATAAAAGCATTTTGGAGAAATTTTTCGTGGCTTACTGGATGACGATTTAAAGCACTGGACTTGTTGCAGGATTCATGTGTTGGACTACAGTTCAATAAGTTTTTCTACCTTTTTTCTGAAATTTTATATTAGTTTATAATACCATCATATCCATTTCTGAATAATTTACATAAAGGATTGAAACGGAATTTTCTTAATTGTACTCTGTTTTCAAATGTTATTATTCTTAATGTTTTCTTCTAAATTAGTTATAAGCATGAATTCTTAAATGCCCTTTCTTTGCTAATTTAAACACTGTTGATTACTATAATAAATAATTCTTCATTGCTCTTTATTTGTAGTTGTTTCGGGGAATTAACACCCTAGAGGTTGGTTGGGATTCAACCTCCACAGAGCAGGGGCGTACTACTTAACAGAGACTCACACAATCATGCACATTCATAAAAACTAAATAGAGCAGAATGAGAGGTTTACCCGTTGGTCCTACGTTTGAAGTAGATCCACGTGGAGTCCAAACTCCCTGCAACCGTCCTTCCTCCTTAACTTGAAATACAAGAAGAAACCAGCACAAAGGACAAGTTGTACAGCATATATCTACTCTATATGTTAGTGAGATTCATATAAAACATTAAATAAATCATAATGAATGCTTTTATAACAAATATTCTCATACATAAAAGCATACACTAACACGTTTATTTCGGGAACAGCATGATACTTCTGTATTATAAATAGTACGTACAAAAGTAATCGTGGAGAGATCACCTGATCCTTCCAAGGCCTTCGCAGACTGTCGTCCGGATCCGTCCAACCCTTGCCTCGCTAAGACTCCTTCCAAACTGGTGCATACGAGATAACATATAAAGGGATGTGTATCTCAAGGAAACAAGGGTTTCCTACAATGAACTGGGAAAGTGCAGGAGGCACGGGGAATCGGACTTGGATAGGGAATACCAACAGAGTATAATATCAATACTTTCTCTCTCCCCCTTAGGCCATACACATGAGGGCTTTTTATAGTCCCTCCAAGTAGTTTCAGCAGTTGGAAACAGTTGGCCACGGGCTGGGGTGGTTGAACTACCTGAGTAACCATCAACCCAGCGCGAAATTAGGGATTTTTTATATATTTGTTAATCATTTTAATGGCATACGCAGAAAAGTCTAGCTGTACTCACATATACACGCGGAAAAAACACGGGCATAGTCGCGTATGGAGGATTTTACACTGTTTTTAAGTGAATTTGTCCAAGTCTGTAGGAATGGGTGCCCATAAAGCCATAAAGAAATCATGAATCATGTCAAGGTGAGAAATGATGCTATAATAGTAGTCATCTCATTTCTTTCTTTTGAACATGGTGAAAGATTCTTAGTTGCCTTTCATCCCTTCAAAATCATCCCATCCACTTTAAATTTTGAAGGATTGTTCTCTGTCTAGCTATCTTGCCCTGTAATACCATCTTGTGTTTAGAATAGAAATCCCGGTAAAGCCATCCTTTGACTCCATAGCCCAATGGGTAGCTCTAATCTCCTTGCCCTTAGTTTGTAGTTTCCACATTTTCTTACCCCCAAAACAAACTTTGAATCTATAACTAGCACAAAACCTTCCAAGAACAAAGATAAATCTCCCCCGCAGCCCTCTGCGTTGGATGCACCATCTGCAGATTGGCTAGATTCTGCATCTAAAAGGTTGGTTTGTGGTTACCTCGGGTATACTTTCCTCTTACACAACTTCTAGGAAAACCTGAGTGATAACATAGTGGCGACCATACTGGGGAATCTGAATCATTTTTATTTGTAAATATTGTTCACTTATAAGCTATGAACAGAGTCTGAAGATCAGCCAGGTAGCCTTTGAAATTGCTTTTGCTCTGCAATTGAAAAAGTAAATAAATGCTGCTTCAGTCTATCTCTGATTTAGCTTATATATTGAATCTTAGTTTCAAAATTTTCAATCAGATTCTCTAGTTTAAACAGATCTTTGAGAAATCTTAATCACACATCATTATTTCTTGAAGAATTTGTAGAAGTTGTATTTATTCTTTCAATTAAAACCAAAAAATTCAAAAAACACATAGTCTAGGAAAACTGGCTTCAGAAAGGATTCGACATACTAGGTCAAACCCTGACCCCAATCCACCACCAATATTTGAAAATCCAAATCTAATTCCTAGGATTCTTAGAAGACAAGGAAGTCAAGAAAGTTCTGAAAGAGGAAGTCAGGAGAGTACAGGAAGTTCTAGACCACTTTCTAGATCTGCATCTTGTCCTGTGAAAATTATATATATTGATGATATTCCTTTTGATGCACGATTTGAAACATCTTTGTTTGTGAATTTTTCTGAAACTGAATTATCTAGATTAGTTCCAGATCCATTGTTCTTTGAAGATTTCCAATACAGATTTGTTTCACATCATCTTGACAGAGAATTGCATAACTCTATTCAGTCTGAGCAAACCTTTGAAGAAAGTTCAAACATTTCTGTGATTACTGAAGCATCCCCAAGTTCAGTCACTTTTTCTCAAACTTTTCAAACACCTGTTATCCCTTCTACTCCTCCATCTCCTCCTGCCAGACCATCAACTCCTATTACCTCACTTTATCTTCCAATGGCTAATCGATATGCCCCTTTACAGTTACCAGCCAACCCTCCAGCTTTACCTCAGGATTACCAGAGTAAGATCACACCTTTTGATGGATCAGGTACTTACACGGCTCAACAACACACCAAAAGAATGACTGATTACTTTGAGTTTTATGAGATTGATACTGATAATATCCGAATGAGAATTTTCGTTCAAAGTCTTACTGGAGAAGTTAGAACTTGGTTTAGGGCTCTTACCCCGAACAGTATTGCTGATTTAGAAGCTTTGTATAGGGAATTTTTGAACAGATGGGAGAAAAAGAAGGATCCTCTTTAGATCCTATCAGAATTTGAGAAATTAAGAAGAAGACCTAATGAAACCGTGCAATATTACATCATAAGATTCAATGAAGCATATAATGCAGTTCCTCAAAACCTAAGACCCCCACCTGACTCTGTTTTGGTCAAATTTCCAGATGGTTTTGACTCTGATATAGCTTATTCCCTGAGGGAAAGAGCTCCTCAAACATTAGAGGAAATGCAAAGCATAGTGGTAAGTGTAGAAGCCAATCTGATAGAAAAACGAGCCAGAGCTAGGGCAGAAAGAAGAATGCCTATGAATGAAGAACCTTCAGCTTTTGAAAAGAAGCTGGATGTAATCATTAAAGGTATGGAAATATTAGGAGACAGAGTGGAAACCATTGAAAGAAAATCTTCTACTGACAATCAGAATGTTGCAAGAAACCCGAACTTTAGGAGGAATCTGAATCAAAATAGTGGAAAGAATGTTCCTGATCAGAACATTAGGCCACCCTTCCAAGAAAACTTTGTTGAAGGCTCAAATTCTGAAGAACCTATAGAAGATGTAGAAATAAATAATGTAACAAATGACAAAAATGAACCAGAAGTTTTCCTATCCCAAGATGATCAAGAGAATCACATCCTTGAAACATTCCAAACTCATTCAGGTGAGACTTTTGATTTCAAGGAAGGCTATGACACAGCAATTTATGAGGTTCATAAACAGTACAACTTGAGAAGTAGACGGATTGATGTACCAGAGAATAGCAAACAGAAAACTGCAAAACAAAATGTCAAAGGTAAAGTCAACATTCCCCCTGTACAAAACAGTCCCCAAGTACAAATTTTGTCTAGAATAACTCCCAACCCTTCAAATCCAATAATTGAAGATGTCTCGGACAACCAACCAAACAAAAAACAACAGTCTAATACATTTCCTCCTGTAGGAAATGTAGAAGAAACAGTAGAAGTTAGTCCAGAAATATCTTCAAAACAAAACTTCATTCATGAAAAAGAGAAAAACATTGAAGACCCAAAAAACAGAGAAAACCCAACTGTGCAAAACACTAAAACTCAAACGGAAAAACCTTTTAATCTAGAGGCTGAAATAGGCAAACTCAAGATAGTTGTTCCTTTATCAGAATTGGCTAAACATGATGTCTATAGGATTCAGATTACCAAGTCCCTAAACATTAACATTACTGGATTGGATGATTCGGTAAACATTCTTGATGATCAACCCAAACTTCTTTTTGGCCCTGAGGTTAATGGCAAACCAGAAAGTGGAGGAACTCCTCCATTTTATGTAAGCCTGAATGTTCATGACAAGATACTCCATAATGCAATGCTTGATTCTGGAGCATCTCATAATTTGATGCCAAAAGCAGTAATGGAAAGATTAAATTTAGATATTACCAGACCGTACGAAGATTTGTTTTCATTTGATTCTAGTCAGGTAAAATGTTTAGGTCTGATTAAAGATTTGTGTGTTACTTTGGTACAATACCCTGCTAAGTCTGTTTTGATGGACATAGTAGTGGCTGATATTCCACCTAAATATGGTATGTTATTGTCTAGATCTTGGGGTGCTAAACTTGGAGGATCTATTCAACTAGACATGTCATATGCAACTATTTTAGTATTTGGTCAGCCTAAAAGATTATATAGAGAAACCTTGATGAAGTACTTAGTGAGTAGCCATGAGAAGCCTGAAAACTTCCCTGTTTACTCTGTACATTCTGATATGGATTCTTTTATTTTATACAATGCTGAGTTAGATCTCCCTACCGAAATAGAAGCTCCAGAATTGGAAATCATAAACAAAACCACTGTTAAAATTGAAGAAATCTCTGAAAACAAAGAAACAACAGATGATCAAGAAATATCTGAAGAAACTAAACAACTAGCTCCTGTCAAGAAACACTTTAAAACAATTGATGAAGATTATGAACATGAAATTCTATGGCATTTAGAGTTTGATGGCTCAGTAAACAGACTCGGGGTAGGAGCTGGGATTTGGTTACATAATGTTGAAAACAATTATGCAGAGGGTCATGCTTATAGGTTGAATTTCAAATGCACTAACAACATGGCAGAGTATGAAGCTCTTTTATTAGGGCTTAAACATGTCAAGAAGTTAGAAGCTATTAGGGTATCAATCATAGGAGATTCCGAACTAATCATTCAACAGATTAAAGGAGAATGTTCAACAAAAGACATGAGACTGAAACAATACAGAGAGACAGTTGTAGAGATTCTCAACACATTTTTACAAGCTCAACTTGCCAAGATTCCCAGGAAACAAAATTTACATGCTCACAGTTAGGCAATGTTTGCTAGTACATGTAAGTTACCTTTTGATCCTAATCATCAGTTTTCAGCTGAGATTAGACACATGCCTGCAATACCAGACAATCTTTTGAATTGGCAAGTATTTGTGAATAACAATCAGATCAATAATTTTTTGACACTTCAAAGTGAGTTTTCTAACTGTAATATAGATGAGGATATAACTATTGATGAATATGATCAAGGAAAAGAACAAAAAATAGAAATTTCAAGAGAAAATGCAATTCATATGTTGCATCCTACCACATTCACTGAAAAGGACATGCAAAATTTGAAACACATGGAATCTGATGAGATCATAGAAGATGAGACATAAATCATTAATTTAAAGGATAATCATTTGCCCAAAGGATTAACACCTTTGGAAGATCTGTTTGACTCAAATGATATTCCATTTAGACCTAAAATGGAACCTGTAAAGGCTGGTATGGAAGAATGCAACTTAGGAACCCCAGAAAATCCCAAAATGGTCAAGTTGTCCAAATCTCTTCCAAAAAGATCAAAAGGTTAAATATGTTGAACTATTAAAAGAATTCCAGGATGTTTTTGCCTGGAGTTATGAAGACCTCAAATCTTATGATACATCCATCATTCAACACACTATACCTTTGAAACCAGACCAGAAACCTTTTAAACAAAAGCTTAGAAGAATAAATCTTGTTTTATTACCCTCAATTGAAAAGGAAATCAAAAGGATGTTTGAAGCAGGGATTATAGCTCCTATCAGATTCTCAGAATGGGTTTCTAACCTGGTACCAACAAGAAAGAAGACAGGAGAAATTAGATTGTGTGTCAACTTAAGAAATTTGAATAAAGTTTCTTTAAAAGACAACTATCCTCTGCTGAAAATGGACCACATTCTGCAAAGGGTTGTAGGATCTTCGAGAATATCACTACTGGATGGATTTTCAGGGTACAACCAGATTCTGGTTCATCTTGATGATCAGGATAAAATAGCATTTACAACACCATGGGGTGCGTTTAAATATGTCAAAATTCCATTTGGGCTCAAGAATGCAGGAGCTACATTTCAAAGAGCAATGGATATTGCTTTTGCTAAAGAGATACATGATTTTCTGGTAATTTACCTAGATGATTTGACTGTTTTTTCTAAAACAGATCAAGAACATTTAGATCACTTAAGGTAAGTATTTATAAAGTGCAGAAAATATGGAATTTCTTTGAACCCTAAGAAGTCATTGTTTGGTTTGGAAGAAGGAAAGCTCTTAGGGCACATTATTTCTAAAGATGGCATTAGGATTGATCCAGAAAGAATTCAAGCAATTTTGCAAATACCCCACCCCAGAAACATAAAAGAATTGCAAGCGTTCATAGGAAAAATTAATTTCTTGAGAAGATTTATTTCTAGTCTAGCAGAGTTACTTAGATTACTAACTAACATGTTGAGGAAAGATTCAAGCATTGACTGGACTGTAGAAGCCAAACAATCATTCGAGGAAATTAAAATGGCTTTAAAAAGGACACCAGTTCTGACCAGTCCTAAATTTGATAGAGACTTTATTATTTTTTCATTTGCTTCTGAACATACTGTTGCAGCTGTTTTACTTCAAAAAGATGACCAAGGGTGTGAAAAGCCAATAGCATTTTTTAGTAAAGCACTGAGGATGCATCTCTAAAATACAATATTATGGAAAAACAGGCTTTTGCATTGGTAAAAGAAATCAAAGATTTCAGAGTTTACATATTATATTCTCATGTGATAGCTTATGTGCCTAATGCAGTAGTTAAAGATATTTTGACTCAAGATGGCATTGAAGGTAAACGAGGTAAATGGATAGCTACCATTTTAGAATATGATATTGAGATTAAACCAACAAAACTCATAAAAGGTCAAGGATTGGCACAACTCATGACAGAAACCAATTGCCAAGCCTTAGACATCAATGAACTGGATGACAATCAGGAGATGGCGACTCCACAGGTCAGTCAAGCTTTCTTAGATTCACCCTGGTACACTGATATAATTCATGTTTTATTAAACCTGCAAGCTCCTCCAGGGTTGTCCAGAACCAAAAGAAGATTTTTAAAAATGACATCTTTGAAATATTGTATTTTAGATAGCACTTTATTTTGGAAAAATCATGAAGGAATCTTGCTGAATTGTTTCTTAAAAGATGAAGCTGATAAAATACTTAATGAATTTCATGCAGGGGATTGTGGAGGACATCTCTACTGGAAATCAACTGCAGACAAAATCTTAAGGGCTAGTTTTTACTGGCCAACTTTATTTTCTGATGTTAATAAATTTGTAACAACTTGTCATAAATGTCAGATATTTGAGGGTAAAAGAAAGTTGTTACCTTTGCCTTTAAAACCAATTTCCACAGAAAGACCTTTTCAACAATGGGGGTTAGATTTTATTGGAGAAATTCATCCCCCTTCTTCAGGGCAACATAGATGGATTTTAACTGCCACAGACTACTTCACTAAATGGATTGAAGCCATCCCATGTAGACAGTCCAATGATTCTGTGATTATAGGGTTTTTAGAAACCAACATACTTTCAAGATTTGGCTGTCCAGAAAAGATTATAACAGACAATGCTGCTGCATTTAAATCAAAGAAAATGATTAGTTTTTGTCATAAATATCATATTACTTTAGGCCATTCAACAGCCTATTACCCCCAGGGTAATGGACTAGCAGAATCTTCTAATAAAAGCCTTATCAATATCATCAAAAAGTTATTGGAAGAAAACAAAAAGAATTGGCACAAGAAACTGACCAATGCATTATGGGCAGATAGACTTACAACTAAGAAATCTATTGGGACTACTCCATATGAGTTAGTTTATGGCATTGAAGCAAGATTTCCATCATCTTTAGGAATTCCTGTTATGAAATTACTTCAGGAGGCTCAAGTAGAGCCAAATGACATTCAAAGAAGAATTAATCAAACAATCCACCTGCAACAAACCAGGGAAGAGGTATACCAAAGATCACAAGTATTGCAGGAAAAGCTAAAGAAAATGTTTGATAAAAGGACTAAATCATAAGATTTTCAACTAGGTGATAAAGTCCTGAGATGGGATTCTAGGAGAGAAGAAAAAGGGAAACATGGAAAGTTTGATTTCTTGTGGAAAGGGCCTTATATCATTCATGCCTTGCAGGGAAACAACACTTACTTTTTGAAGGAATTGGACAATTCAGAAGTTGAAGAAGGACCAGTCAATGGTCGAATGCTCAAGCATTATTTTGATCCCATTTACTAGAATGTTTTGATTTTTCTAACTTGTACATAATATATCCTTTTTTCTAATGCAGTTTTGGATTGGATGGTGACTTCTTGGAATTGAAGCCCGAAGTGAAGGCCCTAAGTTCCAAAAGTTTCACTATCATATGTAAAATAAAGCTACGAGAAGAAGGAAGATTTCATACTTTCAGTTTGAAGACATTTTGAGGCATCTGACCTGCTGTTCTTGACTTTTCACAAGGAAAAGCCATCCCCAAGTGGAGCCAGTGTTAGACTCCTATACCAATAGGTTTCATTTTTCATGATTGTCTTGATTGAACTATGGAATATGTTCAAACCTTTTTCTTGAGCAAAGGTGTTCCATATTCTTAAAAAACCAAAAAATCAAAAAATTTAAAAAATGTAAAGAGGGTATACCCTAAAAGAAAAATCAAAGGGTAAAAATAATAAAAATGGCCAAAAAGTAAAAGAAATGAACCCCATAAAAAACAAAGGCCAAGGAAAGTGTGCAAGTCTAAATGCCACTAATTTTTACTCTGATGTAATAAACAAATTGTGTGCAGCTTGTCAAACTTTTGCCACAATTTATGAAGAGTCAAACTGTTTAAACTTGACTCATTCATTTTCAATTTCATGTTGTAGAATAGAGAATAAATATCTGACCAAACAATTTAATCTTGGCAGATAAGTAGATAGGTAGAGTTAATAAAAGGTGCTCAACAGTTTAATCTGAGCCCTTGGATGTAATAAGGGTAGAATTAGATATATTTGCCTTGTAAAAAAAGAAAAAATGATTGATAAGGGTTTGCAAGTCTAAATGCACCCTAATAAAGAAGAGAAAATGGTAGTGTTAAGTAGATAGGGTAGGTAGATGGTGCTGCAAAGTGTTATCTGATGAATGATGCTGCTACATGTTTTTGATCCTTTATTTTATCTCAAGTACTGAAAGCAAGAAAAGCACTGGAAAAAATCACAGAAAGCAAGGCCAAACTCATTAACTTCCCTCATCACTTTCCCCTCAAACGTTTTACTAATTTCCCCCAAAGTACTAAGGTATTTGGAGATCAAAAGGGCTCAAGGCATTTCCTTGACTTCTGGAAGGACCGGACCCTCGGCCTAATGATCAAAAAGACCTAAGTACATGAGATAATCCTTCATTTGTAATCATCCATCTTTAACCTTGTCCTAAGTAAAATCCTATTTTACTTAGGAAACTCATGCAAAATTTCACAAAAAATCCCTCAAGATAACTTGCTATTCTAAGTTTAAGTGTTGAAGATAAAATATTGCAATTTACTTCAGAAGTTATCACTTTCTTAGAGGTGCAAAATGTTTTGAGTTTCCCTTGTCCCTTTTTCATATTGATGTTTAACTTTATTTTACTAAATCCCTAGTAAAATGCCCTATCCTAAGTATATAACTCCTTTTTATAAATACCCCCAAAACCCTTCTATTATAAAGTTTAACCAAAATAATTATTCTCCCAAATATTCATTAAAAACCCCGCCGCAACCCCTTTCTTTACACATACGGGATTAATTAGTCATCAGGACTAACTAATAACCTTATTTTCCGCCTATCATACGTCTCCCGGGGTGATTAGATTAAACTTTAATTATTTTAAAGCCCGACGGGCCCACGCTGTAATCCTCCGCGATCTCCCCATCATTTCAGCCATTGGATCACTCCTCCGCAGATCAATGATCCCTGTAAATTCCGCTACCCATTCCTTGTCAGCCTTTTAACCAGTGGGGGATGGGTGGTATTTGAATAGTCCACCATCCACGTGGCAAACGCTTTGTGGAATCGCTGCCCTCCCAACTTAAACCACCCTCATCCAAAAGCGGTGCGGGGTTACCGCTTACCACTTACCGCCCGACCTTCGCTCACGTCAGCCCGTACATCGATGACGTCACTCCTCGAAAAACTAAAAACCCTTTTAACTTGTAAATAAAGTCAATTTTCGTGTTTTTTCCACTATTTTCGCTGTCAAACGCAATAGCGCCTTCTGCTGCGATTTTCGGATTTCCACTGAAATTCACTGTGTTATCTGTTCTTTCTCCAAGATTCCGCTGCACCTGTGTTCGAGTACAGTCCCGCCATCGCCTGATACTTGTTAAAAGTCAGTTTCTTCCAAAAAACAGGTATTTATCCTTTTCCGCCCCGAGCTGCAAGTAAAAATCAGTTTTCGTCGTTTTTCGCTGAATTAGTGATTAAAATCATCACTGAGTTCCTCCCCTGAAGTTTTAAAACTGTGTAATTGCTCCCTGAACCTGCAAATTGTGCCAATTTCCTTCCTTTTAGAAATCCCGCCCGGCCTGTGAGGAAAACCAAAAACCTCCATTTTGAATCCACAAGAACCAAAATGGAGACCCCGACAGCTCTGAATATCACTCCACTGAATGCTCCTCACCGTGAATTGGAATATTTACCTTTGATAGATGAAGATTTCCAAATTAAAGACTTGCATTTTGACGAAAGTCCCCTATTGAGTTATTGTCGCTGCAGAGACGAATACTCAAAGGGGCAAGATCTTATAGGGTTGTGGGAATCCAATCTCCCAAGGTATCTCATCCCTTCAGTCATATATTTACCAGAAATCATCCATTATTGCCATTCAAACTATGATCCCACACGGAGGGCTGTAATAGCTCCTGATCAAAGTGTTCTGTTTCCTATCACTCCCCAGGCTATCAATGCCATGTTACACTTTGAACCAGACCAATAATTAGCACCATTTTCCATGGAAGGATTGATTGAGAAAACCAGGCAATTAACCCCAGAAAAGCTAAAATCCATGTGTCAGAATTTCATGTTACCTGAGCATCAGCCAAAAGGGTCTCCTCCCTATGGTTTTTATTATTTCAATACATTGGGAAGGCTCATTGTAAATATGATATCTTTTGTCTTGGGATTCAACACCAGTGAATATGTGGATGAGATAACCTTGGCTCTGCTATCCATTTTTACTCCTGGGCAACCTCCTGAGATTAAATATGACTTTGCTTCCTTCATAGCCAACAAGATCCATGATCAATTCATAAGGCTAGATGTTGAAAAAGTTTTTAAATAATCCTCAGTCATCTATCATCTCATTATCTACTATCAGTCAGAAAGGTTCCCTTTCCCTGTTCAAAAACTTGATGCCAAGGGAAACCCCAGGTCAGTCATATTTTGGTCCCCTATAATTCATTCTTCCTCTGATTCTCCCTATTCCTACACTGAATTCATTGATCAGTTTGTATATCCTGCAACAACTTTGTTAACAGGAATTCCTCCCCCAAGGCTCAGTAATGAAATTAGAAAGACCTTGCAACTTCCAAGGACTTATAAATTTGGGGATTGGTATTTGTATCAAAACCATACAATCATCAGAATTTATGGATGTGAATTACATCCATTCAGGTTACCAAGATATGTGCCCATGAGGATTTTTTCCTTGGAATACTTCAGGCAAATGAACAATTCAGATGTGATCCATTTTTGTAATGTAAAGAAGAAATCTCAATTAAGGATCAAAAGTCAATTAGGTCCTTTCATCTGCAACTCTAGGGAGGCCGAGAGAGAGGTAGAAAATATATTACAGAGAAAGTTCCAAACATCTTTCCGTTGGGTTCCTTATGACCCAGTTGGTTTTATTTGTGAAAAGAGATTAAAGAATAAATCATCCCCTTATATACACCACAAGATTCCTGATCTAGAACAGTATGCCAATCACGATGAATGGATTGAAGGAACACTTGTTGAAGAAGAAAGTGAAGCTGACAAAATGAATAAAATTATGAAAGATGTTGAGAAGAACTTTGACCTAGAATCTTATGGTCAAGTGCAGGTACCCTACATTGGCACTTCTTCATCAACAACTCTACAAAAAGCATTACAGGAAAGCAGTTCATCAGTTGCAAAAGAATCAAAGGGCAAAGGAAAAGAACCTGCAATCCAGGTTATTGAAACTTTGGTCATGGCAGAGAAACCACAAACTTCCAAAGCACTTGAACAATCACAGGTTTCTCCCACTCAGATACAACATCCACAGGTTCCAGAGTTACAGACTCCATCAAATGTGGAAATAGGAAAGAAAAGGCAGGTTTCAGACACCACTCCTCCAAAAGAAACCTCACAGATACATCAGGTCAAGAAACAGAAACCAAATCCACCTCCAGATGTGGAAATTATAGATGAAGTATTTGATGATGGAAGGGAAGATAGTCAGCAAACTGGCACAGCAAGTGAAACAAACATAAGCCAGAGAGGGAAAGCTTTACAAAATCAATTAAGCACTGAAGTATCTTCTTTCAGACCGCCAAAGACAGACACTGGAGATATTAAAAGAACCTTCATTAATATTAAAACAAAGAATGATCCATTGAAAATGAAGGTATATGATCAGTATATGAAGATGGCTCCCCAAAATCAAGAAAGGCTAATGTCAGCGTTTGACCTGTCACAAGGCAAGATGCTGATGAGCCACTTCAAGACAAAGGTGCCAAAGCCCACTTCAGCAGCTGATTACATCAGAACAAATTTTGAAGTTTTGGCAAAAGATATCCATCCTCTGGACCAGATAGAGCTACACAGACAAACTGGGGAAATGGTCTATTCTACTCTTACCAACAAAGCCATGGCAGCTATAATGCTGCAGGATTCTTTGAATAACACTACTGCACAATTGAAAATTGAGAAGGCCTCTTCACAGGCCAAAGATAATAGAATAAAGTCTTTAGAAGAAATAATCATTGGTTTGGGTCACAATCCCAAAGACATTAAAAGTATTGAGGCATTAATAAAGAAGAAAGATGATGACATAGCTGCACTCAGAAAGCAGCTAAAATTACCAGCCTCAAGGCACCCTTAGACCCAAGAAGTTCTAAAAGGGAATTCACAGGAAGAAATAATGGAGTTGCTCCTAAATATGACTGAGCGACTAAGTGAAACGGAGAAGGAATTGGAAAAAGCTTTGCAGGAACAGGAAACTATCAGGCATACATCAACAACAGGAACTACAATAACAGGGCAGCCGATACAGCCATCCCAGGTGAACACTTCTGGTTTGAATTCTGATGAACTAATAAAGCAGATGAAAAGTCTACAACTAAGGGTCACAGAACTCCAAGAAACGAAATTGCAATTAGTAAAATTGGAGGAAAAATATGATACATCAAAAAAGACAGCTGCTGATAACACCAGGGAGATAAAAAGGTTAGAAAAATTGGTTCAGGCTTTGGAAAAAGATCTTTCATTAGAGAAGCCTTTAAACGAAATAAATGACATTCTTTGGGGTAACATCATTGAGTTAATAAAGGGTATTTGGCCCTCTATTCAAGCTATTTTTGAACAAAATGAGTTAGTTAAAATAGCCCAAGAAGAAATAAAGAGAACCAGAAATGAATTAAGAGGCAGGCCTGAGCAGGCCCAAAAACTCATTCAATTTTTGAACACCAGGACAAAGCAACAGCTTGCAGTGTTAGGGATTGATGATAGGACAGGCACAGTTTTGGAAATAAAGAGAGTTTTCATCAAGAGAACTTTCATGCAGAATTTAGAAAGGAAGTGCACAGATATTTTGGTTGATATCAACATTTTCAGAGAGAAATTTCAAGCTTTGTTGGATAGTGGGTTACCAAGTCCTATGCTCACAGAGGATCAAATAATGGACTTAGAAACCTATATAAAGAAAATAAATGCTCATGCTCAAAATACAGCTGCTTGTTCTCCTAGTTTACCACAATCAACATTACCAACAGGGAGAAACATCTATGATAGAGTGAGGAATTTATTTCATTTGGAACATGAAATAAATTATCTATTTCCTAATGAGCCCACCTTTTACAAACTCACAGAAGCAGATGAGACATTGAGAAAGCTCAAAAGGACTATGATACCAGATAATCAATGGTGGAATGAAATGTTGGAAATTCTATAAAAGTTATTTTCAGGATGAGAATTTATCTTTACTATCAAGTAAATGGTAAAAATGAGTACAGATGAAAGAGCATCAGTTACACAGGTTAAAGAGTATCCGTAAAGACAAAGAGTATCAAACAAGCAAATAAATTACTCCAGAAGACAGCAACAAGCTCTTTTTCAGCACTTGCCTCCAGCACATCCATAAATAAAGGAAACAACACATCAACAGTTACTTATTATTCTATCTACGAGACCATTTGTCTCCTGTTTACTTGTAAATTAATCCTTAGTCACCCTAAAATATGGGCTAGGATAGTGTGAGATATTTTCAATTATTTAGTGTATAAATAAACCCTCAAAGAGAGTGTTGAGGGTGGATTCTATTACTCTGTTGTAACATTGAGATTTTCGGAATAAAAGCATTTTGGAGAAATTTATTCGTGGCTTACTGGATGACGATTTGAAGCTCAGGACTTTTTGCAGGATTCATGTGTTGGACTGCAGTTCAATAAGTCTTTCTACCCTTTGTCTTAAGTTTTATATCAGTTTATAATATCATTATGTCCATTTCTGAATAATTTACATAAAGTATTGAATCAGAATTTACTTAATTGTACTCTGATTTCAGATGTGATTGTTCTTAATGTTTTCCTCTAAATTGGTTATAAGCACGAATTCTTAAATGCTCTTGCTTTGCTAATTTAAACATTCTTGATTACTATAATAAAAAATTCTTCATTGCTCTTTGTTTGTAGTCATCTCATTTCTTTCTTTTGAACATGGTGAAAGATTCTTAGCTGCCTTTCATCCCTTCAAGATCATCCCATCCACTTTAAATTTTAAGGATTGTTCTCTGTCTAGCTATCTTGCCCTGTAATACCATCTTGTGTTTAGAATAGAAATCCAGTAAAGCCATCCTTTGACTCCATAGCCCAATGGACTGAAAGCCCTCAATCGTGCCCTTAGTTTGTGGATTCCACCATTTTCCCAAAACAAACTCTTGAATCTATAAATAGCCTAAAACCTTCTAAGAACAAAGATAAATCATAAAGAGAGAGCCCTCTCTGGATGCATATTGGCTAGATTCTGCATCTAAAAGGTTGGTTTGTGGTTACCTCGGGTATACTTTCCTCTTACACAACTTCTAGGAAAACCTGAGTGATAACAATTGCCATTATGTTGGTGTCTCGTGTTTTGATAGTTTGGCAAATCAAAAGACAGCGCAACATCAAAACCAATCTTTAGAGTTACAGGAACTAGTCCTCCTGCTCTCAGAGAGGGATCTCTCAAATTATTTGTTTTTTGCAAAGGCTTATCTTGTGTGCTTTGAGTATTGGTTTTAGACTAGTTATTAAGTGCAAATGTTTGTTTGTTTGTTTGGTTGAAATTGATACAGCATAACCTAAAAGGTCTATGAAAGATAGATAGAAAGAGGAAATGTCGGCTTCATTGGGCAATGGAGTCAAAAAGAGGTTGTGACAAACTTATCAATGGATATGGGATATCAAAGGGCAAATCTAACTTGGCCGCAGGATCCTTTGGTTTTGGAATGAGATGGACATCAATGATTTGGAAAGAGAAATTTAATTCTCAACAAAGGGAATTTGAAAGCACAACTTGAACAATAAAGAGTTATTTGATAGACAGGGCTAACCATGAATTATATAAATCACACTTCAAGCAAATAATGACTTCAAAACAACTTTTAAAATTAAATCTAAGATTTAGGGAACACCCTATTTCCTCAAAGATTTTATTTCAAATGACTTAGAAAACATAAAAGATTCACTGATAATTACGGTCATAGAAGAGGGAACACCTAAATACATCTATGATCACAACTATAAAAACCTTTAAGCCAACTGTTCAAGCAAGGACAAGGGGCATGATTAGAACAGACCTCCTTGGCTCACTATAAACAAAGATACTTCAAAGGGAGAATTCAATAACAGCCTTTAAGTGGCAGCAGACAAGCAGGGAGAACCATAAATCATGCTGAAACCAACTATTTGAACTATTAGAGAAATAAACAAGCATGAGTACTAAAGAGAGAGATTAAAGACTCTAAAATACCTCAGCAGAAGAAAACATCAAACAGTGAAGGATAAAAAGGTCTAAGGTGCTTCCAAGAGTCATTTCTTAGTTCCAAGAGTCAATTCTTAGCCTAAAACTTTCATCCTACTGGAGTAAGAATTTATGGGACAAAATGAAAACAGGGGAAAACATTAAACAGTTCAAAATACTTCACCAACAGCCAAGCTCATGGATCCAATGATAGAGCCTTCTCAAGAACAAGCATGCAACAACATCATCAGGGCTTCTAAGACTTCAATTTCTTCTTAAACTTCAACAGACTATGTGTAATTTCAGAGAGTTTTAGTATTAAAACTAGTGATCAAAAAACCAACCAACGTTTACAATGGAGTCCTCAACAAGTTTTTATAGAGGGATCAGGAGGTTGAAAGAGAGAAAAGATCTTCTGAGTTCAATTAATACATTTAATGCTTCTTAGCCTTTAAGGGGCTCAAGGGAGAAGTTTACAGATATTTTCCTGTATTAATTGGTTTACATTAAGAACTAAGCATGGTAGAAGATTTTGTTGACTTTTAAGGCTCTGTTTCATCTTTTGCAATAACTCTGCTGATAGTTTATATTAGCTTTTTTTATTCGAAATAACTATTCAGCTGTGAGGGGAAAATATGCTATGTTCTAGTCATTACTCGGCTTTTGTTTGAATGCTGTGAAGCCACAAGTGGCAATCTAGTAGCTGAGAGGAATCAATTTTCCTCTAATGTGGTAGTGGAGGTATCCTCTGTCTGATAAATATCCTTGATTTTCCTTTAACAGTGTTTAATTCAATGGGTTAGGCCTTTGATAATCGACTTTAGCCGTAATCCATTAAACTGTATAATCAATGTTTAATCCTTCATTTTTGTTGTATTTGGGTCTTTGACACTGATACTCTTTGATTTGATTAGGTATTGCTGTGTCTTGTTGATGTACAGGTGACACAGGGCTCATATGACATCAATACTCATGATGTATTGACGAGACGTGGTATAGAACCTCGCAGATCAATCTTTCTTTAATGCATAAAAGCCTGGAGGATCATCATTCTTGGCTTCAATTTTCCCTTTATAGAATAGAAAAACCATTGATCACCTGCAAAAATACAAAAATAATTAAGAAATCCTGCATATTTGGTAAAACTGCTTCAGAGGTTGTGGGGGGGAGCATGGTCGTTGGATGGCAGCATCCGACGGTGGAGATTTGTGCGTGGTGGTCAAAAGTAGAGCGGTGGGAGATTTTAAGTCAGAACCATTGATCTATGATTTACCAAGAAGATCAACGGTCAAGATTTAGCAGTGAATTAATAATGCAAAGGGGTCACATTATTGTGAAAATAGAAGAAAATGCGAAGAAATAACGTTAAACACCCTTTAGCGGAGGAAAATGCAAAGGAATTTAACCTGGGGTTGATGGATGATCGCGAGCCGTCGGATGGGATCAGGCCATGAGATCAACGACGGAGATTTCATGTTGAAAACCCTTTGGAAGAATGCAGAGGGTGATGTGTAATGGAGGTTAGATCCAAGTCGTTGATCTGCATAGATCAATGGCGAGGAGCGCATGCAATAATTTATGATAGAAATGGGGAAAGGTGGTTTTGGTGGAGAAAACCATGGGTTTCGTGCAACAAAAGGGCAGGGAGACAGTTTTTCCTTTTGGAACATGATATGTGTCCCCGCCTGACACATGTCTTTCCAAAACAGCTTATATCGCATGATTTTGGGAGATTAACCTTCATGCTTGAAATCACGCGAAAACGCGCGTCAACCGTCAGATTAGGGGTCTCAGATCTGACGGTTGTGGAAGGAGTGCGATAACAGATAAGTGTGTGGGCGATAATAGGTGGGGAGGTTTCAATATGGGCCATCGGATCTAAGATGGACGACCGAGATCAAATATTTAAGAAGACAGGACCCATAGGAGGCAGGCCTTTCGGGTTAAATATGAGCCATTAGATGGAACAAATCAACGGCTAAGATGTGATCAGGGGTATGAACGAAATAATACAAATTCAGAGAATGTGTTAATGAGGACCATTGATCTATAGAGATCAACGACTGCGATTTGGCAAAATACATTATGAAGTAGGACACATGATTTCAACCAAAGTCGGGAGATGGAATCTAGACTCTCCGATCTAGACACATGGACGGTCCAGATGCAATCGGAGGGGTGCGATCGGCGGGGGAAGAAATTTGAATGGCGCCAATGCGATTGAGCGTTGGTCATCAATCTGAGGGTCAAATCGACAGTGGTGAGTGAATTGGAGGCGCTCAAAAGGCGGAGGAAGGGTTTATGATCGGAGCAAATGAGGGTCGTCGGGTCTGGGAAGGCGGGGAGGAGATCAATGACTCACGATTGATTGGGGGATCGCCAATTGGGGAGAGGTAAATACAACATGAAATGCGCCCTTTGAAATTTTCCAATGCGATACTGCACAGCCCATTTGATCATTTCAGAACAACGGTGAATATTGTTTCAAAACATGCACCGGCGAAAAACCCTTTAATACTTATGAAAACCCAAAATTTTATGAAATACGAAGGTTTTATGGTTCGGGGCGGGTGATATATATATGAAAAGGCTTGGCGCCCGTTTGCGGGGCTGTGGGTTTATATGAAGAGCCATAGGCCTGGGGCTTTATATGTACAAGGGCCAATTGCATCAGAACTTCGGTGCTGGTCTTTCAATCTACCCATTTTAATTCTCCGATGCGATTAGCACCTCAGTACTTTAACTCTTGGTCCTGGGTGTTGGTTTATATACAGAGGGGTGGAGGTTTATACAACGGGGCTCAATCGCATCGGAACTTTGATGCGGGGCTTTCCAATCTACCCATTTACATTAAAAAACATTGCCCTGGCGGGTTTAGACCAAAACTTAGGAAAAGTAGGTTTATTGAATAAGCAAAGGAAAATAGAAATCGAGAATGGTTTATAACAATGTTTAGAGCCCAATTGCAGGCTCTGTTGGTTATATGAAGCGGAAAAAAGGCTCGGGGCTTATAACCAGAGGCTAATCGCATCAGAAGTTTTATAAAGGCCGAAGATTGGCGTTCATCGTTTGTTGCTGATGCAATAAGCGCCGAAAGAGTTTAGTGCTTGGTTTTAGCACCAGGGCACATGTGGGGAAGTGATTAGGACTTAGCCCAAAGGGGCCTAAACCTTAATACAAAAAGGTGTATTTTTATGATTCTTTTAGGTTTTTCTGATGGATTTGGGGGTTTCGGCAAAGTTAAAAAGTGAGTTTTAAACTTTGTAAAAGGATTTTCATGAAGGGAAGAGGGGAAATCATGAAAAATAGAGGAATTTCATGGGGAAAAACAAGGGGTAAAAATGAAGGTTAGTTTTGAACGGAGGAGGGAAAAAATGGGATTTTGCAGCAGTATTTTCTTCATGGAATGACAACAGAATTTCTGAGTTCAAAAGGGGAATAGCAGTGACGGTTAACCAAAGGATAGGATATCTTCAAAAGAATTTAAGCACCAACAATTTTGTTAATAAAATTGTTTCTTGAAGGCTGTTCAGAACTAATTTAGCCACCACTTGATATGAAAAAATTTTATAGGTGGCTAACAGTGGCTCCACTTGGGGATGGTGCCTTCTTGAAGGCATAAAGAATTTTAGACTTGCATTCTCTGGAGGCTGATTAGTGCCTTATCCATTGGGCTGCCTTTCTTTATTTGGATGGTATTCTTTTGCTCTAAAAAATATTAGCAGCCATGAAAAATAATGGATTTTCATCAACACAAGCTTTCTACCTACCCAATCCTACTGATCTAACATTTTTTCTTCTTTAGAGTGCACTTGGATTGGAAAAATCTCTTACAACATTTTATTCTTTTGAAAGCATAAAATATAATCTATTTCTACCTCTTATTTATCCATGAACTCAGATTAAACAGTTGAGTTCATATATTTCTCTACCTAATCTACTATCTGTTAGGATTAAACAGTCTAAGAGATTTTTATTCACTAATTTCTAAAACAGGAATTTTAAAAGCATACAAGTCAGGATTGGACAGTCTAACTTATTGGTGATCTATGGCATAAAACAGCAAGATGCACATAGAAATTATTTTGCAGAAAATTAAAACAAAATGGAAGGCTTAAGGTCTAAAAGTTCAAGCACTTCCTTCATCTTTTTTCAGCTCTGTTTTTATTTCTGTTTGAGCTGTTCTTTTCTTGTTTTCTGGTTCAGATTTTGAGCTGATTAGAACTAGTTTTACCTCTGTTTTGACTCAGGAATTTAAAAAAGATTGGAGTGATTCTTGTTTAGAAACTCAGGTTCAGATTTTGAGCATGTTTGAACCTTTAACTTCTAACCTAATCTACCTACTAATAAGCCAAGATTAAGCGTGGCAAATCGAATTCACTAACCTATCAGCAGTCAATTTAAAACTAATTAGCCATGATTAGGCTATATGGCTAACTAGGAGTGTGTTTTTAGTAGTGGCATTTGAGCTTGCACACTTTCAGACTTTTTTTTTATTTTTTGGTATGGGGCTGTACCTTTATTCTTTTTACAATCTGCCCTCTTTTCTCTCTTTTACTATTTTTGTATTTTTGTTTTTCTAACTTTGAATGCAACATTCAGAGTGTGATATTTATAATGAAAAAATAAAATGCTTTGAAACTCATGATTCCTGGCAGAAGTAATGCTTTAGCATATTTCCATTGACAGGACCTCCATACAGATCTTCTCCATTCAATTCATTTAAGAAAAATTCATTGTGACCTCTCTCAGCATGAACAATATAGGGGCCTTTCCACAAGTTCTCAAACTTGCCATGTTTTCCCTTCTCTTCTCTCCTTGAATCCCATTTAAGAACAACATTTCCAACCTGGAAATTTTTTTCCTTAGTCCTCTTATCAAATAGTTTCTTTACATTTTCTTGGACTAACTACGTCCTTTCATAGACTTCTTCTCTGTTCTACTGTAAATGGATGGTCTGGTTGATTCTCCTCTGCATATCATTCTCTTTGACCTGCACTTCTTGAAGGAGCTTCATGACTAGAACTCCTAATGAGGTGGGAAAATCTGCATCCATGCCATAGACCAGCTGATAGGGGGACATATTTATTGACTTATTTTTAGTTAACCGATCAGCCCATAAGGCATGAACCAGCTTACTGTGCCATGATTTCTGATTCTGCTCCAATAACTTTTTGATGATATTGATGAGACTCTTGTTGGAATATTCAGCTAATCCATTTCCTTGGGGATAGTAGGCAGTAGAATGGCCCAAGGTTATGTGGTATTTGTAACAAAAATCAACCATTTTATTAGATTTAAAAGCAACAGCATTATCTTTTATGATTTTTCTAGGAAAACAAATCTGGATAGGATATTTGTTTCAACGAACTTGATAATGACAGAGTCATTAGCGTTTCCGAAGGGTATAGCTTCTATCCACTTGGTAAAGAAGTCAGTGGCTGTGAGGATCCACTTATGTTGGGCTGAGGAAGATAGGTGAATTTCTCCAATAAATTCTAAAACCCATTGTTGAAAAGGTGCCTCAACTCTGACAGGATTTAATGGTAAGGGAAGGAGTTTTCTTTTGCCATCAAAAATTTGAAACTTATGGCAAGACATGACTAACTTCTAAGTGTCTGGTAAAAGGGTAGTCCAATAGTGACTAGATCTAAGAATTTTGTTTGTTGTGGCCTTCCAGTAGAGGTGTCCTCCACACTCTCCGTCATGCAACTCATGAATGTTTTTTTGTGCATCATCTTCAAGTAAACATTTAAGAAAAATTCCAACAGCATTTTTTCAATATAATACCCCGTCTAAGATGCAATAACTCAAAGATTTTTTTTTCAAAAATCTAGCTTTAGTTGTAGACAAATAAGGAGGGGCATTCAAATATAAAAGCACATAAATAATGTCAGCATACCAAGGAGAATTCAGAAATGTCTCTTCAATGAAAGGAGTAGTAGATTCTTCTATTTCTTCCAACGCATCTACCATATTCATGTCTAGTGCTTGGAAGTTAGATTCAACCATAAGTTTTGTTAATCCTTGCCCTTTAACTAGTTTGGTTGGCCTGATTTCTAAGTCATATTCAAGAATAGTTTCAATCCATTTTCCCCTGTTACCATCAGGGTCCTGACTTAGAATATCCTTGACAACAGTATGTGGAATAAGAGCAATAATGTGAGAGTGTAAAATATAGACTCTAAAGTCCTTTAAAGCTTTCAATTTTGCTAAGGCTTGCTTATCCATGATGTTATATTTGAGAGGAGCATCTCTTAAGGCCCTACTAAAGAAGGATATTGGTTGTTCTTGCCCCAAGTCACTCTTTTGAAGTAACACTACGGCTATTGTATGCTCAGATGCAAAAGAAAAGATATAAAAGTCTTTGGTAAAATCTTGACTAATCAGGACTGGTGTTTGAGTAAGATCTTGTTTGACTAGATCGAATGATTGTTTAGCTGGTAAAGTCCCTTTTACACCTACATTTTTCTTAAGCATGTTTGTAATGGTTTTTAGTAGCTCAGCAAGGTTGGGGATAAATCTCCTCAAAAAATTAATATTTCCAATTAAAGATTGCAACTCTTTGAGGCTTCTTGGATGGTTGATTTGTAATATGCCATCTATCCTTGTGAGGTCTATTTTTATTCCTTCTTCTGAAATTATATGGCCAAAAATTTTACCTTCTTGGAGACCAAAGAGGGTCTTCTTGGGATTTAATGACAAGCCAAATTTCCTACACTTCTCAAAAAATTTCCTCAAGTGAATCAAATGTTCTTCATAATTTTTTGAGAAAACGGTTATTTCATCAAGGTAAATGATTATGAATAGCCAATATCTTCAGAGAAGGCTATGTCCATGGCCCTTTGGAAGGTGGCCCCTGCATTCATCAATCCGAAAGGCATTTTGACATACATAAAGGTGCCCCAAGGTGTGGTAAAAGCAATTTTGATTTGATCACTTGGGAGAACTAACACCTGGTTGTAACCCAAGAAACCATCTAAGAGAGATATCCTTTTTGACCCAACTACCTTTTGAAGTATATGGTCCATCTTGGGTAAGGGGTAGTTGTCTTTTAAAGAGGCTCTATTTAAATTTCCGAAGTCAATACAAAGCCTAATTTCTCCTGTTTTCTTTCTAACAGAAACTAAGTTTGATACCCATTCTTAATATCTAATGAGTACTATGATCCCAGCATCATGCATCTTTTCAATTTTTGCTTTGACTAAAGGTAGTAAAAAAGGTTTTATTCTCCTTAGCTTTTGTTTGAAAGGCTTTTGATTTTCTTTGAGAGGAATTTTGTGCTGAATTATGCTGGTATCATACGATTTCAGGTCTTTGTACCCCCAAGAAAAAACATCTTTAAACTCTTTGAACAACTCTATGTATTGCAATTTTATGTGATTTGGGAGAGTGCTAGATAGTTTAATCATCTTGGGTTCTGCTAGGCTGCCTATGTTATGTTCTTCTACATCTATTTCCATAGGCTCCATTCTCGGTTCTTTGGCTACATCGTTAAAATTGAAAAGGTGTTCTAACGGTGTGAGACCTCTTAGAGTTGTATCATTCTTGCATTGTAAAACTTCCAAGACTTCTTGGTCTGCGTTGTCAATTAACTCTACTTCAAAAGGATTCTCATAATGATTTATATTGGCAGAATATGTCATTTAAACTTCTGGGATTTTTTCAATATACAAATAGTTTTCTTTATGGCTGGTTTCTGATATTGGTATGTCGAAATCGTTTTCTAATTTTAAGAAATCATCTATGTGCTTGTCAGAATCAAAAAATTGCCAGTGATATTCGTTATCAGGCACTGCAGACCTGTGTTTTACCTTAACACTAAGCTGTTCATTTATCTTAGGTATTTGGCAGTTGCTGGCATTGAAAGCGAGTTCATTTTACAGATGATTTAGTGCTCTAGGAATGAAAATAAGTTCATATTTTTCAAAGGTTTTAAATAAATCAAGGGAAGCATTCCGATTTTCCCTAAGCCTTGGATTTCTAGCTGAGTATTCTCCTTTGATTTGTCTTATGATAAGTTCAGAATCTCCTAAGATTGATATCTTTTGGGCTTCTAATTGTTTAAGCAATTGTAAGCCTAGGAGAAGTGCTTCATACTCAGCAATATTGTTAGTGCATGGGAAATCTAATTTATATGAAAAACTTTGATTCATATTTTGAATATAAACACCTGCCCCTACACTTTTTTTATTATAGGATTCATCAAAGTTTATTGTCCAAAGTATATTTTCCTCATTTTCATTTCCTTATTGTTGTTGATTACCAATGTTTTGTATCTAATTTGAGGGAAGTTCTGATTGTTCTGGTAAACTGGTTGGGTCTATATTTTCCTTTTCTTGTTGAGTAATTTGATCTTCGTTGCATAAGATAAAGGAATCTAAACTTGACTAAATAGAATAGATTGGAGAGTTGTTTGGTTTGTCTATGTTGCTCACCATGTACTTCATGTGAGATTCCTTGTATAGTCTTCTCTTTTGGTTAAAAATAGGGATGGTGGCATAAGACATGTCCATTTGAGGGCTTCCCTGAAGTTTGGCTCCCCATGATCTTGATAAGAGCATGCCATACTTAGGGGGAATGTCAGCTACAACTATGTCCATCACTAGACTCTTAGCAGGGATTTGAGCTAAGTTAACACATAAATCTTTGATTAAACCCAAACATTTGACTCTGCTTGAGTCAAAGGAATACAAATATTTGTATGGTTTAGTAATTTATAAGCCTAAGCTTTCCATTACTACCTTGGGCATTAGATTGTGTGAAGCTCCAGAATCTAACATGGCATTGTGTAAAATTTTCTCATGTACATTCAAACTAACATAGAAGGGAGGAACAGCCCCTTCTTGGTATTTTCTTTCAACTTCTGGACCAAACAACATCTCAGGTTTGTCATCTGTCAAGTTTAAGGTGTCAATATCACTTCCTAGGTTCAAATCTTTTAAAACTTGGTTTTTGTACACTTCTTGGGTTATTAGTTCAGCTAGGGGGCTGGTAATTTTTATCTTGGCAATCTCTCCCTCAAGGATGAAAGGAACAATTGACTTGTTCATATTTACATCTGTTTTTTCAATTGAATTATTTTCCACAATTTTGATTTGCTGAACTTTGTTTGGACTGGTAATTGAGATAGTTTTGTTAGGACCACTAGCTGGAGTGCTAGGGGTACTTCGTTCAACATTTGGCTAGTTGTTTTTCTCCTTGTTTAAATCTGGTTTTTTAGCCAAAATGATGGGTTTGTATGCTGTCTTCTTAGGTTGACTTTCTGCATTTTTCTTGATAGTAGTGCTAGTGTTCTTATCTTTTGAATTGTCTACGTTCCCTTTGCTCCTAATATCATATTGTTTGTGTACCTCCATGATTGCATTTTCAAACCCCAATCTATAGTCATCAAAATCTTCATAGGTGTTTATACTTTGATCAGAGAAGAAACCTTGTTCTTCCTCAGTGAGGAAAACATCATCCCCACTGTCTGATCCAATCAAGTTTACATGAGCTTCTCCCAACCATTCCATCTCCCTATCTTCCTCATATTGAACCACATAGTTCTGTTGGAAAGGAGGTCTAACCTTTTGGTCACTTTGTTTTTGCTTATCTTGATTGTTTTCTCTTCTATAATTCTGATTTCTATTTCTGTTTTGGTTAGTTTGAGGTTCTCTTGGTGGCACTCTATCATTTAAGTTGATCTTCTCAAGCATCCTCTCCATCACCTTCGCTAGGTTGTCAATTTTTGTGTCAGAAGTTGAGGTTGAGGGTAGCATGTCATCTTTATAAGTTACCCTCTTCTCTAATCTCAACCTATTTCTTTTCTCAATTATGTTTGCTTCTACGATCACAGCTCCCTTCTGCATGTCTTCTAAGTTTAAGTAATCTCTCTCCCTCAATTGATAAGCCATTTCAACATCAAAACCTTCGAGATACCTTACTAAGGCCATGCCTTAGGGAGGTTTCATGTGAGGTGGAAGAGCATTGTAAACAGTATTGAACCTAGTGGAGTAGTCATGAACACTCTCCCCTTGATTTCTCTTGAGGCTGCTATATTCTCCTAGTATTTGGAGAGGGTTCTTTTTGAGTTCCCATTTGTTGATGAATGTTTGATGCAAGGCATGGAGATCATTTATGATGTTAGGAGGTAGGTTTTTAAACCACTTCTTTACATCTCCTCCTAAAATTTTGGCGAAAATCCTGATCTTCACAGTTTCTTCTTCTATCTCCATGTAATCGAATGCATCTTCCATCCTATCTACATGATGTTGAGCTGTTGTAGACTCTTTTCCAGTGAAATGAGGGATTTTGGATTGGTAATCATTTGGTAAGGGAAGTAGAGGTTGCGGTAACACTAATGGGGCATACCATGTTTCCATGGCTAGAAATAAGGGTGGATTTACAAGAGGTGGATTTACAAGTGTGAAAGTGGGCTGAACAGGAGTGTTTTTCATAGTGGTAGTATGGATCAGAGTAAAAGAAACACCTAGGCCAGCAAACTGATTTTGAGCATACTTGTTATGAAAAAGGATAAAGTGATGAATAAGTTGGGAATCAGGAGGAGTGGAAGGTGAGGCTTCTCTACTGAAGCTTTATTGCAAATCTTCAATGTCAAGATTAGTTTGGTTTAAATCACCTTGAGATCTAGTTCTAAATATGTTCTTTGTATGATGTAAATCAAAGTGTAAATCCTCTAAGACAACAAGGTTTTTAGGGACAGATTTTGTTCTTAAGAGGCTCCTATTAGCAGCTGATTCTCCAAATTTAGAAGTCTACCATAGAATTCTCTCTGGATTGTCAAAAATTAAAGGAGGATTTGGGTCTAGATGGGATCTAGTGTTGATCCTATGTGTAGCCAGACTGCTTTTCAAAAATAAGAGAGGTTAAAGTTTTAGGGATTGTTTTTGGGAGTTTTAGCTCTCACGATGTCTTATCTAGTATGGGACTAGGCTTCTAAACTTCTTCAAGGCTCGTTAACACAGTCCTAAAGAGATTTGGGGACCTAGATGAGTAACAGGCATACTGGGGCTAATGGAGTTGCCAGGTGGAAATTATTTAGGTTTTATGAAGGGAAAATATTGGATGGTTCCACCACCATGTTTATTATGAAGCCAAACTGAAATGTTTTTTGGTTTTTCTGAGTTATTTCCTATGGGTTAAGAGAGTGTCCTAAATCTGATTTAACACTTAGCTAAGGTGTTTAAACATACAAAGTTCACTCTTATGGCTTGGTAACTGGTTCCTTCAAGGTTTGATAAGGTATTACAGGAATCCTAAGTGTTACTTAGTTTGTCATTGATTCAATTAAGTCCTATCATGATTAACATTTTTATTAGGCAGTGCCTGAAGAAGGCTACTTATGTTATACTGGACAGGGAGTGTTTTGTTTAAAATATTTTACTCAGTGTCCCACCGTGACTGCCATTATGTTGGTGTCCCATGTTTTGATAGTTTGGCAAATCAAAAGACAAGGAAACATCAAAACCAATATTTAGAGTTACAGGATCTAGTCCTCCTGCTTTGTTTGTTTGGTTGAAATTGATATAGCATAACCTAAAAGGTCTAGGAAAGATAGATAGAAAGAGGAAATGTCAGCTTCATTGGAAAATGGAATAAAAAATATGTTGTGACAAACTTATCAATGGATATGGGATATCAAAGGGCAAATCTAACTTGGCCGCAAGATCCTTTGGTTTTGGAATGAGATGGACATCAATGATTTGGAAAGAGAAATTTAATTCTCAACAAAGGGAATTTGAGAGCACAACTTGAACAATAAAGAGCTATTTGATAGACAGGGCTAACCATTAATTCTATAAATCACACTTCAAGAAAATAATGACTTCAAAACAACTTTTAAAATGAAATCTGAGATTCGGGGAACACCCTATTTCCTCAAAGATTTTATTTCAAATGACTTAGAAAACATAAAATATTCACTGATAATTATGGTCATAGAAGAGGGAACACCTAAATACATCTATGATCACAACTATAAAAACCTTTAAGCCAACTGTTCAAGCAAGGACAAGGTGCATGATCAGAACAAACCTTCTTGGCTCACTATAAACAAAGATACTTCAAAGGGAGACTTCACTAACAGCCTTTAAGTGGCAGCAGACAAGCAGGGAGAACCATAAATCATGCTGAAACCAAATATTCAAACTATTAGAGAAATAAACAAGCATGAGTACTAAAGATAGAGATTAAAGACTCTAAAATACCTAAGCAGAAGAAAACATCAAATAATGAAGGATTAACAGGTCTAAGGTGCTTCCAAGAGTCATTTCTTAGTTCCAAGAGTCAATTCTTAGCCTAAAACTTTCATCCTACTGGAGTAATAATTTATGGGACAAGATGAAAACAGGGGAAAACATTAAACAGTTCAGAATACTTCACCAACTACCAGGCTCATGGATCCAATGATAGAGCCTTCTCAAGAACAAGCATGCAACAACATCATTAGGGCTTCCAAGACTTCAATTTCTTCTTCAACTTCAACAGACTATGTATAATTTCAGAGATTTTTAGTATTAAAACTAGTGATCAAACAACCAACCAACTTTTACAATGGAGTCCTCAACAAGTTTTTATAGAGGGATGAGGAGGTCGAAAGAGAGAAAAGATCTTTTGAGTTCAATTAATACAGTTAATGCTTCTCGGCCTTTGAGGGGCTCAAGGGAGAAGTTTACAGATATTTTCCTATATTAATTGGTTTACATTAAGAAATAAGCTCTATGGAAGCTTCTGTTGACTTTTAAGGCTCTGTGTCATCTTTTGCAATAACTCTGCTGATAGTTTATATTAACTTTTTTTATTCGAAATAACTATTCAACTGTGAGGGGCAGATATGCTCTATTCTGGTCATTACTTGGCTTTTGTTTGAATGTTGTGAAGCCACAGGTGGCAATCTGGTAGCTGAGAGGAATCAATTTGCCTCTGATGTGGCAGTGGAGGTATCCTCTGTCTGATAAATATCCTTGATTTTCCTTTAACTATGTTTAATTCAATGGGTTAGGCCTTTGATAATCGACTTTAGCCATAATCCATTAAACTGTATAATAACTGTTTAATCCTTCATTTTTGATGTGTTTGGGTCTTCGACACTGATACTCTTTGATTTGATTAGGTATTGTTGTGTCTTGTTGATGTGCAGGTGACACGGGACTCATATGACATCAATACTCATGATGTATTGATGAGACGTGGTATAGAACCTCGCAGATCAATATTTCTTTAATGCATAAAATCCTGGAGGATCGTCATCCTTGGCTTCAATTTTCCTTTTATATAATGGAAAAACCATTGATCACTTGCAAAATACAAAAATAATTAAGAAATACTGCATATTTGGTAAAATTTCTTCAGAGGTTGTGAGGGGGAGCGTGGCCATTGGATGGAAGCATCCGACTATGGAGACTTGTGCGTGGTTGTCAAAAGTAGAGTGGTGGGAGATTTTAAGTCAGAACCGTTGATCTATTATTTACCAAGAAGATCAATGGTCGAGATTTAGCAGTGAATTAATAATGCGAAGGGGTCACATTCTTGTGAAAATAGAAGAAAATGCGAAGAAATAAGGTTAAACACCCTTTGGCGGAGGAAAATGCAAAGGAATTTAACCTGGGGCATCAGAACTTTGATGCGGGGCTTTTCAATCTACCCTTTTACATTAAAAAACATTGCCCTGGCGGGTTTAGACCGAAACTTAGGAAAAGTGGGTTTATTGAATAAACAAAGGAAAATAGCAATCGGGAATGGTTATAACAATGTTTAGAGCCCGATTGCAGGCTCTGTGGGTTATATGAAGTGGCAAAAAGGCTCGGGGCTTATAACCAGAGGCTAATCGCATCAGAATTTTTATAAAGGCCGAAGACTGGCATTCATCGTTTATTTCCGATGCGATAAGTGCCGAAGGTGTTTAGCACTTGGTTTTAGGGCCAGGGCACATGTGGGGAAGTGATTAGGACTTAGCCCAAAGGGGCATAAAACTTAATACAAAAAGGTGTATTTTTATGATTTTTTCAGGGTTTTCTAATGGATTTGGGGGTTTCGGCAAAGTTAAAAAGTGAGTTTTAAACTTTTTAAAAGGATTTTCATGAAGGGAAGAGGGGAAATCATGAAAAATAGAGGAATTTCATGGGGAAAAACAAGGGGTAAAAATGAAGGTTAGTTTTGAATGAAGGAGGGGAAAAATGGGATTTTACAGTAGTCTTTTCTTCATGGAATGACAACAGAATTTCTGAGTTCAAAAGGGGAACAACAGTGACGATTAACCAAAGGATAGGATATCTTCAAAATAATTTAAGCACCAACAATTTTGTTAATAAAATTGTTTCTTGAAGGCTATCCAGAACTGATTTATCCACCACTTGATATGAAAATTTTTTATAGGTGGCTAACACCACCCACACCTACAAACGTAGTATATGACTTAGGGTAGTCCCCTACTTTCATGTCAATGCTAGAAGTCCTCTAGATGTGCCCATCTCAAGGAAAAGCTCCACTATATACTTTGGGTGTTATGGATCCTTCAGATGATTGTTTTATTGTCTTTGATGTTGGAAAATCAGAACATCCCCCTTTACCTTCATCTGTTTCCTTCCGAATACTAGTAAAGATCTGTAATTCCCATGTTCAGAGATGTATCGTTGATGAGGGTGCATCCACCTATTTGATGTTTGCCTATGTTTGGAAGAAACTCACATCACCCGATCTATCCCAATCCACCATCACTTTACGTGCTTTCAATGGTTACCCTTCTGAGCCCCTTGGCATGTTCCACAATTGTCCTACCACACTTGCGGGAAAGAATGTTTGTATTTATATTGAATTAATTGTTGCCCCCTTGGATTATAATATCCTCTTAGGTCGTAGCTACACCTATACCATGTTAGCTATCACATCTTTGATTCACTGTAAGATGTGATTCCCCCATAACGAAAAGATCATCGCCATTGATTATTTGACATATTACGAACTGAAGTCTTAGACCTCTCGTGAGTCCATCATATCTTCAGTGGCCGATAAGAAATTAGTTGCACCTCTCACAAGTGTTTCACCAGGAGTCCATAAATACTCCACCTTACTTGGATCATTCCCTAGTTCCCCCCCTCTTATCACTGAGGCTGTTAGCCACCTATAAATTCGGTTGTACCAAAAGGGGGCTAAATTTGTGACCAAGCCTTCAAGTGAACATTTCCTTTGAAAATCTATCATCCTTGAAGTATTATGTTTTTCCTATCCTGGAGATTCATCTTCACTGTTGTTTCCATCTTAAAACCATGCTAATTCACCAAAGAAAGTTGTTCGAAAGGCCTCTGAAACTGCCTATTTTCACTTTTCCCCCCCATTTTCATAAAGCCTTCTTTCCATCTTTTAACCATCCATTTAGCCCCTAAAAGCCTTAAATCCCCTTTAAACTTCAAATATTCATCTACAGGCTTTAAAAACCCTTTATTTTCTCTCTATTGAAAGCCTAAAAAGCCTTGAAACCCTTCAAAAATCCTCAAAAAATCATGCTTTTCCATCTAGGCCTTAAGCCCTTTGTAGCCTTAGCCCTTAGCCCTTCTTTGCATATGACCCGGTGCCCATGACCAGGCGCTAAACCCCATCGCTCATCGCAATCGGAGTTTCTTTCCCTAGCCATTCCTTTACTCTTCTAAACTTTCGATGCGATAAGCACCTTTTCTTCGACTTTCGGTCCTTCCATTTTTCCATAGAACCACGTCTTTGCCTTATGATTGGCCCCCACCATCGCAATCGCAAAACATTGATTCCCTTTGTTCTTTTCCTCTTCTCCTCCGATCCTCCAATTTAATCTCGACCATTGAATCCATAAGAACCGACGACCAAGATTCAATCGCTCTCCGCTCATAAACCCTTCACCATCGCACCCGTCGATTAATCCTGACCATTGATCTCTCTTCCAATCCAACGGCCAGCATCTCATCGCATCGCCAATTTTCTTTCTGTCCATCAGCTTTCGAATCATTTCGCCGATGAGATTGCAGCCATCCATTACCCTCATCTAACGGCTCGCATTGACCTCAAAAATGGACCCCGCCTCCTTTCGCCCGTGCATCTAGCCTTATATCGTGCTTCTCCCACACCGTCCGATCAACACTGTACGATCCGACAGCTCAAGCTCCATTTCGAAAAATATTTACACCCGATGTTTAACGCTCCAAAATTTCATGAAATAGGTGGTTTTAAGAATCCACGTGTCGCCTGGTGTATGGAATCGCGTTCCAAACGCAAATTACCGCCTCCCCCAATTTTTCTACGCAAAAACCATTACCAGTTTTCTGCCATACCACTCCTCTCCACGACGTCGCTCCCGAATTAATCCTAGCCATCGATCTTTGAGATCACACGATCCATGTTATATTTCCATCTCAATTCATTTTCCTCCCATCCCTCTCCCGAAATGCTCATCGAGAGATCCCCACCGTAGATCGTCCTGATCTAAAGGCCCACGTCCCCTTTCGCACTTAGACATCCATCGGTCCTGGTCAGCTGCTCTGCTAGGGTTTCTTCCATTTTTTCACTGCATGCACCACCTTCTCACTGCTCCTCCACCACCCAGAGCCTCTAAAAGCAGTCTAAACCAAGCCCGTAGGATTTCATAACGAATTTTTGTGTGTTTGTAGGTTTAAAAGAGTAACTCTGTTAGCAGTTTTTCCTACAATCACGAAGGTGACACAGAGGCTCAGATAGTAAATCTCAGGGCTAGGAATCAACATCAAGGGAACCATAACAAAGGGTAAATTCATGACAGTCAATGGGTCATAGAGATAAACCCTCAGTAAACCCTCCAGCTCAGCGAAACCCGCCACCTGTACCGAGAAAACTCAAAAATATGAGGACCACATATCCAGTGGCAGAATACAAGGCATAGAAGATTAATAAAACCTTTGAGGGCATCAGTACAAAAGCAGTTCGAGAAATTAGAAAAGTGAAAGCATAAATAGAGCTAAAACAGGTTGAAGTACAAAGACAAAGAAATTATTAGTGCAGAAGGTTGACTGACACAGAGATAGCCCATCTCCATGCTCAAAGGCTTGCTAAGCAGTTATTACACCAAAGAAGCTACTAAAAACTATCAGAAGTAGTTATTTAGAAGTATGGGAGTCCTCAAAGCCCATTCTTAAACTTAACTCACTCCGGAGGAGATAATAGTACCACTGCAGATAGTATTTCCTCATAAAGGACACTCTGTAAGGTGTTTTATTTCATGTCAAAGGGACCTCAATAAGCAATGAGGTCACCAGGTCTGTCTGGTATTTAATGTTATTTTTATGACCCAGAATGGGGCATTCGAATGCCCTCTCCTATCTCTGATGATCATTAAAACCTTCTTTACCTACTTTTCCTCATTTTTCCTATAAAGACTCTTTGAAGTCTCATTGTAAAAGGTTGGCATTTGGTGATTTCTAAAGTAATACATATTGCTGCTTTAAAGAAGCATTGGTGTTTTGAAGGAGTGTGGAGGTCTCTATTTTTTCTGTTGATGAAGGAGGCTAGACCAATGGATCCCTGAGCCTGGTTTTGGTGAAGTAATCTCTTATTGTTAATGTTTTTTTCCCGTCTATCACCTTGTTCCATTTTTCTTTGACTTACAGTAGGATAAAAAGTTTAGACAGAGAAATGTATCTCAGAAGCACCTCTGACCTGTTTATCCTTCACTGTTTCTATGTTTTCCACTACTGAACATGGCAGGGTAGTCTAATAGCTCTCTTGAAATATTCAGTCTGTTTTATTTCAGAAATGGTAAATTGAGTTGTGTTAAAGACTGTTTAGTGTTCCCTCTTTCTTGCCACTGAATTTTGTATTTGAAATCTCCCTTTAATTATTAATGCTTGCAGTTTGATAGAGAGGATTATTTCAATCATACCCTCTGTTCATTATTGTAATTATTGTGTTAAAGGTCCCTATAATTGCAGTCCTAGATGTCTAAGGTGTTCCCTCTTCTTTGAATGAAATTGTATGTCTTCGTTGATTTAGCTTTCAGTAGTGAACTTATAGGAGGAAATAGGGCATTCCCCGAATCCTATAATTCATTAAGAGGGTTTTAGTCTGCATTTCTCCTTTTCTTTGAGTATTTATGTTGATTAAGTCCAAAACAGTGAGCTTACAGGAGAAAATAGGGCATTCCTCGAATCCTTTAAGTGATTGTGAGAGGGTTTAGTCTGCATTTCTCCTCTTCTTTGAGTGTTTATGTTAATTAAGTCCAAAACAGTGAGCTTACTGGAGGAAATAGGGCGTTCCTCGAATCTTTTAAGTCATTTTGAAAGGGTTTAGCTTGCTTTTCACTCTTAGTCCTTAATTTTCATCTCATCTCACCTATATTATTCAACAGATCCTTGACTAAGTTAGATTTCCCCTTTGGTTTCCATTCCTTCTCAATCAGAACTATTTGGACTTTCACATGAATCCACTTCCCAATAGCTTGTAGATTCCCATGCTCTATCTATACTGCATGAAACATATTTTTCCAACCAAACAAAACAAACAACCCTACACTTCATAACTAGCCTAAAATCAATTTCTAAACCATTCAATACACATCCTTATAACATATTGAGAGATCCCTCTCTGAGACTAGGAGGGCTAGATCCTCGATCTCTAAAGCTTGGGTTACATTTTGCCTTGTCACTTGGCATGCCAATCTGCCAAAATCACAGGACCTCCAACATAATGGTGATCACGGTGGGACCTACTGAGTATATGATAATCTAGCTAACTCTTGTGCACTCTTTAGTCCTACAAATCTCTAAGAAAATTAGTTAGTGGTCCATAGAGTAGACTCTCTTTGTTTGAGCACCTTAGCTAAAGTGTTAAAATCAGACATAGGACACTCTCATAACCATAAAAATGTACAAAAACAAAAAATATTTCAGATTGGCTTCATAATAAGCATGGTGGTGGAACCATAAAACATTTTACTTTCACAAAAAGCTACAACTTCCACCTGGCGACTCCATTAGCCCCAGTAGGACTATTACCCATATAGGTCTCCAGATCTCTTTAGGACTTTGTTAACCAACCTTGAAGAAATTAAGAAGCCTAGTCCCATATTAGATAAGACATTCTGGGAGGCAAAACTTTCAAGACAGTTCCTATAAACTTCAGCCTCTCTCAATTTTTGAAAAGAAGTATGGCTTCACATAGGATTAACACTAGATCCCATCCAGACCCTAATCCTCCTACAATATTTGACAATCCAGAGAGAATTATGTGGCAGACTTATAGAGCTGGAAAATTAGCTGCTGATAGGAGCATCCCAAGAACAAAATCTCTCCCTGAAAACTTCGTTGTCTTGGAGGATTTACACTTTGACTTACATCATACAAAGAAAAATTTTAGAACCAGATCTCAAAGTAATTTAAACCAAACTGATCTTGAAACTACAGGTTTGCAACAGAGCTTTAGTAGAGAAGCTTCACCTTCTACTCCCCCTGATTCCCAGCTTCTTCACCACTTTAGCCTCTTTCATAACCAATCTGCTCAAAACCAGTTTGCTAGCCCAAGTGTTTCTTCCACTCCAATCCATACCACCACTAGCCAAAACACTCCATTTCAGCCCATTTTCCCTCTTGTAAATCCACCCACTGTAAATCCACCTTTCTTTCCAGCCATGGTAGCATGGTATGCCCCATTAGTGTTACCACAACCTATGGTTCCCTTGCTAAATGACTATCAATCTAAAATTCCCCATTTCATTGGAAAAGAATCTACCACGGCTCAACAACATGTAGATAGGATGGAAGATGCTTTTGATTATATGGAAATAGAAGATGAGACCATAAAGATGAGAATCTTTGCTCAAATTTTAGGAGGAGAAGTAAAGAAGTGGTTTAAAGGCTTAACTCCTAATAGCATCAATGACCTTCCCTCTTTACGTCAAGAATTCATTAACAAATGGGAAATCAAAAGTAACACTCTCCAAATATTAATAGAGTATAACAGTCTTAAAAGAAATCAAGGAGAGAGTGTTCATGATTACTCCACCAGGTTTAACAGTATCTACAATGCTCTTCCACCTCACATGAAACCTCCCCAAGGCATGGTCTTAGTAAAATACCCTGAAGGTTTCGATGCTGATATGGCTTATCAACTAAGGGAGAGAAATTACTTAACTCTAGAAGACATGTAGAAGGGAGCTGTGAGTGTGGAGGCAAAATTAATTGAGAAAAGAGCTAGGTTAAGATCAGAGAAGAGGGTAACTTATAAAGATGATACTGCACCTTCAACCTCATCCTCTGATACGAAATTTGACAACCTAGTAAAGGTAATGGAGAGAATGTTTGAAAGGATAAACTTGAATGATAGAGTGCCACCAAGAGAACACCAAAACAACCTCCAAAATAAAAATAGAAATCAGAACTTTAGAAGAGAAAACAATCAAGATAGGCAAAGAGATAATGACCAAAAAATTAGGCCTCCCTTCCAACAAAACTACGTAGATCAAGAAGAAGAAGGAGAGATTGAAAGGTTGGGAGAAAACCATGTAAACTTGATTGGATCAGACAATGGGGATGATGTTTTCCTCACTAAAGAAGAACAAGGTTTCTTCTCCTCAGAACCAAAGGAAGATACATATGAGGAGTATAAAGATTATAGATTGGGGTTTGAGAATGAAATCATGGAGGTACACAAACACTATGATCTAAGAAGCAAAGGGAACATAGATAGTCCAAATGACAAAAACAGTAGCTCTGCTGTTAGGAAAAATACAGAAAATCAGCCTAAGAAAACAACAAAAAAAACCAACATTTTGGCTAAGAAAACATATTTAAACAAAGATAAAGGCAGTCAGCCAAATGTTGAACAAAGATTCCCTAGCACCTCAGCTAGTGGCCCTAGTAAAACTGCCCAAATAATAGTCCAGACAAAGTTCAGCAAATCAAAATTGCTGAAATAAATTCAATTGAAAAATAGATGTAAATATGACAAAATCAATAGTTCCTTTCAGCCTTGAGGGAGAGATTGCAAAGATTAAAATTAACATAACTTTGGCTAGATTAGTGACCCAGGAAATATACAGAAACCAGGTCCTAAAAGCTCTGAATACACATGTTGATACTGCTACTTTGAACTTAACAGATTATAATCCAGAGCTATTGTTTGGTCCTAAAATTGAAGGAAAATACCAAGAAGGGGCTGTGCCTCCCTTCTATGTCAGTCTAAACATACATGAAAAAATCTTACACAATTCCATGCTAGATTCAGGAGCATCACACAACCTTATGCCCAAGGTAGTAATGGAAAGCCTAGACTTAGAGATTACTAGGCCATATAAAGACTTGTATTCTTTTGATTCCAGAAGGGTCAAATGCTTAGGGTTAATTAAAGATTTGTGTGTCAACTTGTCTCAAATTCCTACCAAGAATCTTGTAATAGATGTAGTAGTAGTTGACATTCCCCCAAAATATGGCATTCTCTTGTCTAGATCATGGGGAGCTAAGATTTAGGGCACCCTGGCACCCTTCAAATGGATATGTCTTATGCCACCATACCAGTGTTTGGTCAAACCAGAAGATTATATATGGAAACCCTCATGAAATACATGGTGAGCAGCAAAGACAAACCTCACAACACTCTTATTTATTCCACTCTTTCAGATCTAGATTCCTTTATTTTATACAATGAAGATGAATTCACCCAAACAAAGAAGGAAAATGAGTAGGACATTAGTGCACCAGAGCATTCAAAATTGTTTTCCTCTCAACCTCTAGATATCTCAACTCCCAGTAGCTTTGAGCAACACAAAACAAATGAGAATGAAATAGAAACACTTTGGAGAATGAGCTTTAATGGCTCATGCAGCAAAAATAGTGCAGGGGATGGTGTATGGATACACAACAAAAACAAAGGATATGCCTGCAAATTAGATTTTTCATGCACCAACAACATTGCAGAATATGAAGCCCTTCTCCTTGGCCTACACATACTTAAAGAGTTAAAGGCAAAAAAGATATCAGTACAAGGAGATTCTGAGTTAATCATCAAACAAATCAAAGGGGAATATTCAACCAAAAACCCCAGACTCAGAGAATATAGAAACACTATTTTAGATATCCTGAAGACTTTCGAAAAATATGAACTCATGTTCATACCAAGAGCCCAAAATCACCTGGCAAACGAACTGGCTTTTGCGGCTAGTAACTGCCAGATACCACAAATCGATGAGCAGTTCATCATAACAGTAAAAAATAGACCAGCAATGCCTGATAATGAAGATCATTGGCAGTTATTTTATAATGATAAACATATAGAAGATTTCCTGTAGTCAAAAATGAGTTTTCCTCATCATCATCAAGTTCCAGCCATGAAAAGGAATGTTTAAACAAGGAACCAATTCCTGAAACAGAGTCCTCCTTTCCTTCTATTATAAATCAGTTTGATCATCTTTTCAAAGCAAAATTATCTGATGATCCAAATCAAAAGGACCTCAAAGTTCTAGAATGTAAAGGTGATACCATACCCAAATGCCTTGCTCCATTAGAACAACTCTTTGATTTCAATGATGTGGCTAAGGGATCGAAAGCAGAACCCATGGAAACTAATGTGGAAGAGCACAATATAGGCAGCCCAGCTAAGCCTAAAATGATTAAATTATCCATCACCCTTCCTGCCCACATCAAGAAACAATACATATCACTCTTCAAAGAGTTTATAGATGTTTTTGCATGGGACTATAAAGATTTGAAATCATATGACACCAGCATCATTCAGCACAAGATCCCTCTTAAGGAAAATCAGAAACCTTTTAGACAGAAATTGAGGAGGATAAACCCTGTTTTATTGCCTATAGTAGAAAAGGAAATTAGGAATATGTATGATACATGGATCATTGTTCCTCTCAGATACTCAGACTGGGTCTCCAATCTAGTATCTGTCAGGAAGAAGACAGGGGGAGATTAGGCTGTGTATTGACTTCAGAAACCTGAATAGAGCCTCTCTGAAATATAAATACCCCTTACGAAAAATGGACCACATTCTTCAAAGGGTAGTTGGGTAAAAAATAATCTCATTGTTGGATGGGTTCTCGGGTTATAATCAAGTGTTAGTCCTCCCAAGTGATCAACATAAAACTGCTTTTACTACACCTTGGGGGACATTCATGTATGTAAAAATTCCATTTGGTTTGATGAATGTAGGGGCCACCTTCCAGAGGGCCATGGACATAGCCTTCTCAGAAGACATAGGCTATTTTATAATCATTTACCTTGATGATATTACTGTTTTCTCAAAAATGATGAGGAACATTTAAGGAAGGTTTTCGAGAAATGCAAAAGATTTGGCTTGTCTTTAAATCCCAAAAAGACACTCTTTGGCCTCTAGGACGGAAATATTCTTGGTCATATAATCTCTGAAGAAGGGATCAAAATAGATCCTAAAAGAATTGATGGCATATTGAATATCAGCCACCCTAGAAACCTCAAATAATTACAGTCTTTCATTGGAAAGATAAATTTTTTGAGAAGGTTCATCCCCAACCTTGCTGAGCTATTAAGAAACATCACTAACATGCTAAGGAAAGAAGTAGGTGTTAAATGGACAATGCAAGCTAAACAATCATTTGAACTGGTAAAGAAAGCCCTTACTCAAGCACCAGTTCTTATTAGTCCTGATTTCACCAAAGATTTCTATATTTTTTCCTCTGCATCTGAACATACAATAGATGCAGTGTTGTTACAAAAGAATATCTTGGGGCAAGAACAACCTATATCCTTCTTCATTGAAGCCTTAAGAGATTCCCCACTCAAATATAATATCATGGAGAGGCAAGCCTTGGCACTGGTAAAAGCATTAAAGGACATTAGGGTGTACATTTTACATTCACATATCATTGCCTTTGTGCCACACACCATAGTAAAATATATTTTAAGTCAGGACCCTGATGGTAAAAGGGGAAAATGGATTTCCACTATTCTTGAATATGACTTAGAAATCAAGCCTACCAAACTCATCAAAGGACAAGGATTAGAAAAACTCATGGCTGAGTCTAATTTCAAAGCACTAGATATGAATATGGTTGATGCCTTGGAAGAGATAGAAGAGTTCCCAGTGCCATTTACGGAAGAAACATCTATGAACTCTCCATGGTATGTTGACATCATTTATGTGTTTCTTTATTTAAATTCTCCTCCTTCTTTGTCAAAAACAAAAGCTAGATTTTTCAAGTAGAAGGCTTTAAATTATTGTATGATATATGGAGTTTTGTATTGGAAAAATGTTGCTGGGATATTACTAAAATGCTTACTTGAGGTTGATGCAAGGAAAATCATGCATGAAATGCATGAAGGGGAATGTGGAGGGCAATTAAATTGGAAGACCACAGCAAAAAAGATCCTCAAGTCTGGTTACTATTGGCCCACCCTTTTCCCAGACACCCACAAACTAGTAATGTCTTGCCACAAGTGCCAAATTTTTTATGGTAGGAGAAAGCTCTTGCCCTTACCCTTGCAACCTATTAGTGTTGAAGCACATTTTCAGTAGTGGGGTTTGGACTTCATAGGGGAAATCCATCCATCCTCCTCAGCCCAGCACAAATGGATCCTCACAGCCACTGATTATTTTACCAAATAGATAGAGGCCATACCCACTAGGAATGTTGACTCTGTCATTATCAAATTCCTTGAGACCAACATATTATCCAGATTTGGATGTCCTAGAAAAATAATCATAGACAATGCTGCTGCCTTTAAATCCAAAAGGATGGTTGATTCCTGCCATAAATATCAGATCATCTTGGGCCACTCCACAGCCTATTACCCCCAAGGAAATGGAATTGCCAAATCTTCCAACAAGAGCCTGATCAACATCATCAAAAAGTTGTTGGAGTAGAACCAGAAAGCATGGCATAATAATCTTGTTCATGCCTTATGGGCTGATAGGTTAACCACCAAAAAGTCAATCAACATGTCCCCTTATCAGCTGTTCTATAGCATGGATGTTGTTTTCCCAACATATTTAGGAGTTCCAGTCATGAAACTCCTTCAAGAAATCCAAGCTAAGGAAAATGATATGCAGAGAAGAATCAATCAGACCATCCATTTACAGCAGACCAGAGAGGAATTTTACCAGAGAGCTCAAAAAGTCCATGAAAACATCAAAAGGTTATTTGAAAAAAGGACTAAATCAAATGACTTCCAAGTTGGAAATGTGGTTCTCAAATGGGATTCAAGAAGTGAAGAGAAAGGAAAGCATGGTAAGTTTGAAAACCTGTGGAAAGGGCCCTACATTATTCATTCCATAAGAGGGCATAATGCATTTTTCCTGCAAGAACTTAATGGTGAAGAAGTGTTGGGAGGTCTTGTCAATGGCAGGATGCTTAAACACAATTTATGTCAAGAGTCTTAGTTTCAGATTTTTTAATCCATTGTACATACCACTTGCATAAAGAAAAATGGAAAGAAAAATACAAAAAAAATAGAAAAATAGAAAAGAGAGAAGAAATAAAACAAGAAAGGTATATCCCCATACCAAAAAGAAAGGAAAATATGAAAGTGTGCAAGTTCAAATGCCACTACTTTAAGGAACACTATTGTCCAATCATACAGCCTAATCATGATTGGGAAAATTTCAATTTACTGATGATAGGATAGTGAAGAAGATTTTCCAAACTGTTTAATCTTGGCTTATCAGTAGAACAGATTAGGATAGAAGAAAGAAAGGGTTCAGACAAGCTCAAATATTTAACCTACGAAGGTCTAAAAGGAATGGCTCAAATCAGATCAAAACCTAAGCTAGAGAAAAAGAAAGAGAACTAGTTCTAACATGCTCAAAACTTGAACCAGCAAAGAAGAAGAAAACAACACTAACATGATCAAAACTAGAGCTGAAATGAAGAAACAAAGATGGCTCTAACAAGCTCTAAATCTGAGTCACAACAAGAGGGAAGGATGCTTATTGTTTTCAGATCTCAAGCCTTCCAAATTTTGTGCTAAAATTTTGCAAACAAAGTCTGTGTGCAGCTTGTTTTTATGCCATGGACCCACAGAAAATCAGACAGCCTAATCCTAGTTTGGCTGTGTTTTAAATTTCTATTTTAGAATGTAGAGAATGAAAATTAGTCAAACAATTTAATCTTGACTAATAGATAGATTAGGTAGAGAATTAAGAGTCCAACTGTTTAATCTGGACTCTTGGAAGAAATAAAGGTAGCATTAGATAGGTTTATTTTTCTGTTTTCAAAATAATATGTAAAAGAGATGCCAATCCAAGTACACTCAAAGGAATAAAATGATAGGACAAGTAGCTTGGGTTAGGTAGAGATGTTTGTTTCAAAGAGGTTTCATGTTGCAGGTCACTAAAAAAACTGCCAAGATGCAAAAAGTACCAGCAGGAAAGAAAAGAAAAATTTCCCAATGGATGAGGCACTGGATTGCTAAAAGCCAAATATTTACGACTGAGGCTCTGGACACCTAGAGAGCTAGCTGTCCTCCCCAAGTGGAGCCACTGTTAGCCACCTATAAATTTAGTTGTACCAAAAGGTGGCTAAATTTGTGACCAAGCCTTCAAGTGAAAATTTCCTTTGAAAATCTATCATCCTTGAAGTCTTATGTTTTTCCTATCCTGGAGATTCATCTTCAATATTGTTTCCATCTTAAAACCATGCTAATTCACCAAAGAAAGTTGTTCCAAAGGCCTCTGAAACTGCCTATTTTCACTTTTCCCCCCCATTTTCATAAAGCCTCCTTTCCATCTTTTAACCCTCCATTTAGCCCCTAAAAGCCTTAAATCCCCTTTAAACCTTCAAAGATTCATCTACAGGTTTAAAAAACCCTTTCCTTTCTCTCTATCGAAAGCCTAAAAAGCCTTAAAACCCTTCAAAAATCCTAAAAAAATCATGCTTTTCCATCCAGGACTCAAGCCCTTTGCAGCCTTAGCCCTTAGCCCTTCTTTGCATATGACCCGATGCCCAGGACTAGGCACTAAGCCCCATCGCTCATCGCAATCATAGTTTCTTTCCCTATCCATTTCTTTACTCTTCTAAACTTTCGATGCGATAAGCACCTTTTCTTCCGCCTTTGGTCCTTCCATTTTTCCACAGAACCATGTTTTTGCCTTATGATTGGCCCCCGCCATCGCAATCGCAAAACGTTGATTCCCTTTGTTCTTTTCCCCTTCTCCTCTGATCCCCCGATTTAATCTCAACCGTCGAATCCACAAGAACCGACGGCCGAGATTCAATCGTGCTTCGCTCATAAGCCCTTCACCATCGCGCCCACCAATTAATCCTGACTATTGATCTCTCTTCCGATCCAACGACCATCATCCCATCGCATCACCAATTTTCTTTCCGTCCATCAGCTCCTGAATCATTTCACTGATGAGATCGCAGCTATCCATTCCCCTCATCTAACAGCTTTCATTGACCTAAAAAATGGACCCCGCCTCCTTTCGCCCATGCATCTTGTTAGCCACCCATAAAATTATGTCATATCAGATGGTGGCTAAATAATTTTGGATAGCCTTCAAGAAACAATTTCATGATTAAAATTGCTGATACTTGAAGACTTTTGATAATGTCCTATCCTTGGTTAATATTCACTACTGTTTCCATTCAGAACTCAGAAATCCTGTTGATTTCTAAAGCCAAAGTACTACTGCAAAGGACCCTTTCTCCCTCCCTTCTCCTCAAAGCTAATCTCAGTTCCTTTTCTCCATCTCCCTTCAAAACCCCTCGACTTCATGACTCTTCCTTTTTCTTCATTTAAATCCATTCTGTAAGGTTTAAGACCCCTTCTTAGCCTTATCAGAACCTTCATTTCCTTTGAAAAACCCATTAAAAACCATAGAAAATGCATATTTCCTATGCATTAGACTTGAGCCCCCTCGGGCCAAGCCCCTAAACCCTCTTCCACCCATAAGCCCGAACGCCATAACCAGGTGCCAATACCCTCGGGCGCTTATCCATTTTTCTCCGCCCAAAACACCAAAAACCTTCGTGAATTATAAAAATTGGGTTTTAATCGATTTCTAAAGTTTTTCGCCCAAATAATTTATGGAGTCATCTCGACCGTCGATCTGATCCGCAGATCAGACGACGCGGAGTGCTGCTTGCCTTGTGGACCCCACCATTCCCCGCGCTGTTTTTCCAAAACCACGGTTCATTCTGCACCACTCTTTGGGCAAAGGTTGTTTTGGCCCGAGGCCCAGCGATTCCGCACACCTCTTGACACGTGTCCTCTGTACTATTTGAAAACCACCGCTTAAACTCTGCGCTCGCGCGTTATCTCCCGGACCAGGTCGCCCGGCGAAATCCATCTCTGCCATCCGATCTGGTCCTACGCATCCAACGGTCGTTTCTCACGATAGTCGCCCGACATTTAATCAAACCACGCGTGACTTAGCCAGGCCCTTGTGCGGCGGAAATCACGTCCCGACCATCGATCTGATCTGCAGATCGACAGTTCTTAGTCAAAATCCCTGATTCCAATCACCCATGTCAAATATTCTCGTTTTGACCTTCCAAATCCCTTCCAACCATTGATCACCACGCGATCGATGGTTCCGATCGCCTCATTCTCCCGCACGCCCTCCGATGCAGATTTGCCCATATAAATGCAGGATTTTATAATTTTGTTTATATTTTGTAGGTTTCAAAATTTCTTTCACCATGTCTGAAGAAGATTCAAAGGACGAGGGTGAAGAATCTCGTTCTTTCGATTTAACAAAGGAAATCGACCACAGGGTATAGAACTGTGTTTTCAACAAGGTTTCATGAGTCGTTGAAGCAGCATGCCCCCGTTGAACCTGGAAAACATCGAACAAACCCAGAAAAAAAAGTATCAGAAAGAAGAAATGGATCAGAGCAGGAGTTTAATGGACATATTGGAGGGGATTACGGCTAAGACGGTTATCAAAAGCCTAATCCCCGATCTAAAACACGATTTAAAAGGAAACCTAAAGGTGCTTATCAAAAAAATCACCTCCATCGCCATAGCTGAGGAAACTTTATTCCTAAACTACCGCAGTGCCACCTATTGTCTCAAAACACTCAATCAGGAGCTGAATTTATGAAGCAGGATCAGATATTTTTCCTCAAAGCAGCCGAAGAAGTTACTTCTGCCATGGGATTTATTGACAGATGTCTGCAGAGTAACCCTAATTGTACACAGAGCCTCAAAGGTCAACGAAGCTCCCACCGAGCTTCAATCATAAGTGTAAATCAGTTAATGCAGTAGAGCACCTGTACAGTTTCTTCGTTGAGCCCCTCAAAGGCCAAGAAGACATTAATGTCTGTATTAATTGGTTTTGAGATCTTCTAGCAAATCTCACCTCCTCATTCTTCTATAAATACTTCAGTAGAAGATGAGTGAGGGGTTGGTTGTTGTTTAAATACAAGTTGTAACACTGAAACTCTCTAAAATAAATATACAAGTCTGTTGAAGTTGAAGAACAAATTGAAGTCTTGGATGTCTTGATGATGTTGTTGCATGCTTGTTCCTGAGAAGGCTCTATCATTGGATCCATGAGCTTGGCCGTTGGTGAAGTATTCTGAACTGTTCTATGTTTTTTCCCTTGTTTTCATTATGTTCCATAATTTCTTACTACAGCAGGTTGAAAGTTTTAGGCTAAGAAATGACTCCTGGAAGCACCTTAGACCTGTTCATCCTCCACTGTTTCATGTTTTCTTCTGCTGAAGTATTTTAGAGGCTTTAAACCTTCTCTTTAATCTTCATGCTTGTTTATTTCCTTAATAGCTCAAATAGTTGATTTTAGCATGATTTATGGTTTTCCCTGCTTGTCTGCTACCACTTGAAAGCTGTTATTGAAGTCTCCCTTTGAAGTACCATTGTTTTAAGTTAATCAAAGAGGTCGGTTTTGATCTTGCCCTTTGCCATTGCTTGAACAGTTGTTTTGAAGGTCTTTATAGTTGTAATCATAGATGTTATTTAGTTGTTCCCTCTTCTATGAATGCAATTATCAGTGAAACTTTTATGTTTTCTAAGTCATTTAAAATAAAATATTTGAGGAAATAGGGAGTTCCCCGAATCTTAGGTTTCATTTTAAAAGTTGTCTTGAAGTCATTATTTGCTTAAAGAATGTTTGTAGAATTTATGGTTAGCCCTGTCTATCAAATATCTCTTTATTGTTAAGTTATGTTTTCAAGTTCCCTTTGTTGAGAATTGAACTTCTCTTTCCAAGTCATTAATGTCCATCTCATTCCAAAAACAAAAGGATCCTGTGGCCAAGTTAGATTTGCCCTTTGATATCCCATATCCCTTGAAAAGCTTGTCATAAATTTATTTTGACTCCATTGCCTAATGAATCAGATATTTACTGTTTCTGTCTATCTTTCCTAGACCTTTCATGTTCAGCTGCATCAACTCAATCCAACCAAAACAAAACATCTGCACTTAATAACTAGTCTAAAATCCATAATCAAAGCACACAAGATAAACCTTTGCAAATAAATATTTGAGAGATCCCTCTCTGAGAACAGGTGGACTAGATCCTGGAACTCTAAAGATTGGTTCTGATGTTGCCTTGTCTTTTGATTTGCCAAACTGTCAAAACACGGTATACCAACATAATGGCGATCACGGTGGGACCACTGAGAATTAGAGGTTTTAAAACCCTTATTTAAACTTTTTAGGACCAGTATAACATAAGTAACCTTCTTCAAGCACTACCAAGAATGGTAATCATGATAGGACTTAATTGAATCAGTGACAAACTAAGTAACCCTCAGGATTCTCTATAGCCTTACCAAACCTTGAAGGAGACATTTACCCAGCCATAAGAGAAACTCTGTTTGTTTGACACCCTAGCTAAGTGTTAAATCAGACTTAGAACACTCTCTTAACCTATAAAACTAAAAAAAAAAAAAACTCAGAAAAACCCAAAAAACATTTCAAGTTTGGCTTCACAATAAACATGGTAGTGGACCATAAAACCTTTTACCTCCTCAGAAGCTAAAAACTTCCACTTTGTAGTTAAACACTCATTCCTATCTGCCACTTACCTTTGATGTGTTTTACCTTATACTCTTAGACAGAGTCTGGAAAGGGCCAGGTAGCCTTCGGGTTTCATCCTCTTTTTAGAGGTGATATATCTGGTGAATGCCCCCCCAGTCAATATCTCGTTAGAGTTTGTTGTGTTTTAGAATATCCTTGCAAAAGGATATTTTCACAAACACTGTGGTGGATAGTGTACCTCTTAGAAAAAATTCTAAAATCCCCACTTGGCGACTCCACAATCCTGAACAGACCTTAAGACTCCACTGGGAAGAACCCTTATCATTTTAATATCATTCAAACTCAGTTAGAGGACTGTAGGATTAAATTTGTGCAAAAAGATCAGTTAACCTCTCAAAGACTGTCATACTTGGTTGAACTTTTCTTGTTACTTGGGTCTAAAAACACACCATAGTGGCTTCTAGAAATATCTACACTAGAGCCCATCCTGACCCTGATCCTCCTGAGATAGTTGATAACCCTGAAATTATACTTAGGAAGTCTCCTAAGATTAAATCTTCAACTATTTTCAGATCACTCCCAAGATCTAATTCAGTCCCTGAAAATCTTTCAGCTCTACAACAATCACAAGCTGACTTAGTTAATCCCTTTAGGACTAGGTCATTTGGTGATTTAGGTCAACTAGATTCCGAGTCTTCACTTTCACCCCCCGAGACAAGTAAATATCCTGGTAGTAGAGAAACAACACCTCCTGATTTACATTTTCTTCTTAACCTAGGTGTCTCTCATCCAAGATCAGCTCAGCAATCTATTGTTGTTCCATCAACTTCTGTACACCCTTCATCCACTGTTCAAAACACTCCACTTCAGCCCACACCTCCTCTTGTCAATCCACCACCTGTTAATCCACAACCACCACATATCATGGCATCATGGTATGCTCCCTTAGCCCTTCCTGTACCACTAGCCAATCTACTACAAGACTATCAGTCCAAAATTCCATTATATGATGCTAATAATGCTACAACTGCATCACAACATGTGGATAAGATGGATGACTATTTTGACAGAAATGAGATCGATGATGATTCTGTCAAACTTAGGCTATTTGCTCAAAGTCTAGGGGGAGAGGTAAGAAAATGGTTTAAAGGTTTAGCCCCCCATACTATCAATGATATCCAAGGCTTCCATCAGAAATTTCTAAACAAATGGGAAGTAAAGAAGAATCCTCTCCAAGTCCTTGCTGATTATAACAATCTCCGTAGGAACCCTGGGGAAAGTGTACAAGCCTATTGTGCTAGATTTAACAGTGTGTATAATGCACTTTCGCCAGAACTAAAACCTCCACAAGGCTCAGCCTTAAACAAGTTTCCTAAAGGATTTGACTCTGACATGACTTATTCACTAAGAGAAAGAGATTTTGCAACTCTCGAAGATATGCAAAGGGGTGCTCTTTCTGTGGAAGTCAACTTAATAAAAAAGAGAGCAAGAATGAAAATGAAGAAGAGAGTATCTTTTAGAGAGGAATCCCCTCCTTCTACTTCAAGCTCAAAAGTGGAGAGAATGTTGGAAGAAATGATGAAAGAGACGAGCATAATCAAGAAAGCACAAGCAAATCAAAACCTGACTACACTTCAAAACAATCAAAACAAAAATAGAAATCAGAATTATAAAAGAGATAACAATCAAGATAAGAAAAAGGAAAGTGACCAACAAATTAGACCTCCCTTTCAACAAAACTATGTAGATCAATATGAGGAAGACAGGGAGCTGGAAAGGTTGGAAGAATCACATGTAAACTTGATTGGATCAGACAGTGGGGACGATGTTTTCCTCACTGAGGAAGAACAAGGTTTCTTCTCTGATGATTAAAATACAAACACCTATGAAAATTCTGATGACTATAGGTTGGGTTTTGAAAATTCCATCATGGAGATACACAAACAATATGATCTCAGGAGCAAGGGAAACATAGGGAATTCAAAAGATAAGAATACTAGCACTGCTGTCAAGAAAAACGCAGAAAACCAACCCAAAAAGACAGCAGAAAAAACCAACATTTCGGCTAAAAAACCAGATTTAAACAAAGATAAGGGAATCCAACCAAATGTTGAACAGAGTACCCCTAGCACTTCAGCTAGTGGTCCTAATAAAACTATCCCCATCACCAGTCCAAATAAGGTTCAGCAAATCAAAGTTACCAAAAGGAATTCAATGGAAAAAACAGATGTAAATATTAACAAGTCAAATATTCCTTTCAGCCTTGAGGGAGAGATTGCTAAAATAAAAATTACTATCCCCCTAGTTGAACTAGTAACCCAAGAAGTGTACAAAAACCAAGTTCTGAAAGCTTTAAACCTAGGAAGTGATACTGACACCTTGAATTTGACAGATGAAAAACCTGAGCTGTTGTTTGGCCTAGAGGTTGAAGGAAAATATCAAGAAGGACCAGTCCCTCCCTTCTATATTAGTTTGAACATACACGATAAAGTTATACACAATGCCATGTTAGATTCTTGAGCTTCACACAATCTAACGCCCAAGGTAGTAATGGAAAGCTTAGGCTTAGAAATTACTAAACCATACAAAGATTTGTATTCTTTTGACTCAAGCAGAGTCAAGTGTTTGGGTTTAATAAAAGATTTATGTGTTAATCTAGCTCAGATTGCTGCCAAGAATCTAGTAATGGATATAGCTGTAGCCGACATTCCCCCTAAATATGGCATGCTCTTATCAAGATCATGGGGGGCAAAACTTCAGGGAAGCCTTCAAATGGACATGTCTTATGCCACCATTCCCATTTTCAATCAAAAAAGAATATTATACAGGGAATCTCACATGAAGTACATGGTGAGCAACATGGACAAACCAAACAACACTCCAATCTATTCTATCCAATCAAGTTTAGATTCCTTTATCTTGTGTAACGAAGATGAAATTACTCAACAAGGTAAAGAAAATATAGACCCAATCAGTTCACCAGAACAATCCAATCTTACATCAAATCAACTTCAAAACATTGATAATCAACAGCAACAAAAAAATGAAAATGAATCAAATATACTTTGGAAAATAAATTTCGATGGATCCTGTAATAAAACCAGTGTAGGGGCAGGTGTTTGGATTCAAAACACAAATCAGAGTTTTTCATACAAGTTAGACTTCCCATGCACTAACAATATTGCTGAGTATGAAGCACTTCACCTAGGCTTACAACTGCTTAAAGAATTAGAAGCCCAAAGGATATCTATTTTAGGGGATTCTGAACTTATCATCAAACAAATCAAAGGAGAATACTCAGCCAAGAATCCAAGGCTTAGGGAATATCGAAATGCTTCCCTGGACCTATTAAAAACTTTCGAAAAATATGAGCTCATTTTCATCCCTAGAGCACTAAATCATCTAGCAAATGAACTTGCCTTCATGGCCAGCAATTGCCAAGTACCTGAAATAAATGAACAACTCAGTGTAAAGATGAAACACAGGCCTGTTGTGCCTGATAATGAAGATCAATGGAAAGTGTTCGGATATGACAAACACATAGATGATTTCTTGAAATCAGAAAATGATTTCAGCATACCAACACCAGAAACTAGCCATAAAGAAAACTGTTTGTATATTGAACAAATTCTAGAGGCTGAAATAACATATCCTACTGATATAAACCATTGTGAGAATCCTTTTGAAGTAGAGATAATGGACAGTGAAGACCAAGAAGACTTGGAAGTCTTACAATGAAAAAATGATAAAATTCCAAGGGGTCTCACACCTTTAGAACACCTGTTTGATCTCAATGATGTAGCTAAAGAACCAAGACTGGAGCCTATGTAAACAAATGTAGAAGAACATAACATAGGTAGTCTAGCAGAACCCAAGATGATCAATCTATCTAGCACTCTCCCAGCTCACATAAAATTGCAATATATAGAGCTTTTTAAAGAATTTAAAGATGTGTTTGCTTGGGAATACAAAGACTTAAAATCATATGATACCAGCATCATCCAGCATAAAATCCCCTTGAAGGAGAATCAAAAGCCTTTTAAGAAAAAACTAAGGAGAATAAATCCCCTTTTACTACCTTTAGTTAAGGCAGAAATTGAGAAAATGTATAATGCTGGGATCATAGTACCCATTAGATTTTCAGAATGGGTATCAAACTTAATCTCTATTAGAAAGAAAACTGGGGAAATCAGGCTCTGTATCGACTTCAGAAATTTAAACAAAGCCTCTTTAAAAAAAAACTACCCTTTACCCAAGATGGATCATATACTTCAAAGGGTAGTTGGATCAAGAAGAATATCCCTATTGGATGGGTTCTCGGGTTACAATCAGGTGTTAGTGTTCCCAAGTGATCAAATCAAAACTGCTTTTACCACACCTTGGGGCACCTTTATGTATGTCAAAATGCCTTTCGGATTAATGAATGCAAGGGCCACTTTCCAAAGGGCCATGGACATAGCCTTCTCTGAAGATATTGGCTATTTTATAATTATTTACCTTGATGACATAACTGTTTTCTCAAAAACTGATGAAGAGCATTTGATTCACCTAAGGAAGGTTTTCGAGAAATGTAGGAAATTTGGCTTATCATTGAATCCCAAGAAGACCCTCTTTGGTCTCCAAGAAGGGAAAATTCTTGGTCATATAATTTCAGAAGAAGGAATCAAGATAGATCCTACAAGGATAGATGGCATATTGCAAATTAGTCATCCTAGAAGCCTCAAAGAATTGCAATCCTTCATTGGAAAGATTAATTTTTTGAGAAGGTTTATTCCCAACCTTGCTGAGCTATTAAAAAACATTACAAACATGCTGAAGAAAAACGTGGGTGTTAAATGGACTTTACCAGCTAAACAATCATTCGAACTGGTCAAACAAGCTCTTACCCAAACCCCAGTCCTGATTAGTCCTGATTTCACCAAAGACTTTTACAATTTTTCTTTTGCATCTGAACATACAATAGTTGCAGTTTTGCTTCAGAAGAATGATTTAGGACAAGAACAACCAATATCCTTCTTTAGTAGGGCCTTAAGAGATGCTCCCCTCAATTATAACATCATGGAGAAGCAAGCCTTAGCATTAGTGAAAGCATTAAAGGACTTTAGGGTCTACATCTTACACTCTCACATAATTGCTTTTGTTCCACATACTATTGTCAAGGACATTCTAAGTCAAGACCCTGATGGTAAAAGGGGAAAATGGATTGCAACTATTCTTGAATATGACTTAGAAATCAGGCCCACCAAACTAGTAAAGGGGCAAGGATTAGCAAAACTTATGGCTGAGTCTAACTTCCGAGCACTAGATATAAATATGGTAGATGTGTTGGAAGAGATAGAAGAATCTGATGCTCCTTTCATTGAAGAAACATTTCTGAATTCTCCTTGGCATGCTAACATTATTTATGTGCTTTTATATTTAAATGTCCCTCCTTCGTTGTCTAAAACTAAAGCTAGATTTTTGAAACAGAAAGCTTTAAGTTTTTGCATATTAGATGGGGTGTTATATTGGAAAAATGTTGTTGGAATTTTGCTTAAATGTTTACTTGAAGATGATGCAGGAAAAATCATGCATGAGTTGCATGATGGAGAATTTGGAGGACACCTCTACTGGAAGGCCACAGCAAACAAAATTCTCAGATCAGGTTACTATTGGCCTACCCTTTTTCCAGACACTCAGAAGTTGGTCATGTCTTGCCACAAGTGCCAAATCTTTGATGGCAAGAGAAAACTCCTTCCCTTACCCTTACATCCTATCAGAGTTGAGGCACCTTTTCAACAATGGGGGTTGGACTTCATTGGGGAAATTCATCCATCCTCCTCAGCTCAACATAAGTGGATCCTCATAGCCACTGACTTCTTCACCAAATGGATAGAAGATATACCTACCAGGAATGCTAATGACTCTGTCATTATCAAGTTTCTTGAAACCCACATCCTATCCAGATTTGGTTGTCCCAGAAAAATCATAACAGATAATGTTGCTGCTTTCAAATCTAAGAAGATGGTTGATTTCTATCATAGATACCATATAACCTTGGGTCATTCCACTGCTTACTATCCCCAAGGAAATGGATTAGCTGAATCCTCCAACAAGAGTCTCATCAATATCATTAAAAAAATGTTGGAAGAAAATCAAAAATCATGGCACAGTAAGTTGGTTCATGCCTTATGGGCTGATAGATTAACTACAAAGAAATCAATAAATATGTCCCCCTATCAGTTAGTGTATGGCATGGATGCAATTTTTCCTACCTCATTAGGAGTTCTAGTTATGAAGCTCCTTCAAGAAGTACAGGTTGAAGAAAACGATATGCAAAGGAGGATCAACCAAACAATTCATTTACAGCAGACCAGAGAAGAAGTTTATGAAAGAACACAATTAGTCCAAGAGAATATGAAGAAGCTATTTGATAAGAGGATTAAGGCAAACAATTTCCAGGTTGGAAGTGTTGTTCTTAAATGGGATTCAAGAAGGGAAGAGAAGGGGAAACATGGCAAGTTTGAGACCTTGTGGAAAGGGCCCTATATTGTTCATGATGAGAGGGGTCATAATACATTTTTTCTGAAAGAATTGAATGGAGAAGACCTATATGGAGGTCCTATCAATGGCAAGATGCTCAAGCATTACTTCTGCCAAGAATCTTAAGTTTCAAAGCATTTGTGTTTTACCATTGTAAATATCATAGTCTAACCATTGCATTCAAAGTTAGAAAAAATCAAAAATACAAAAAACAATAGAAAGAAAGAAAAGAGGGAAGTTTGTCAAAACAAGAAAGGTACAACCCCATACCAAAAAAGAGAAAAAAAATTCTGAAAGTGTGCAAGCTTAAATGCCACTCCTATGAAACACACTTCTAGTCAGTCAAACAGTTTAATCTAGACTAATTAGTTTTTAATTTTCTGTTGATAGGATAGTGAATTCGATTTGCCAAACTGTTTAAACTTGGCTTATCAGTAGATAGATTAGGATAGAAATTGAAGGTTCAAACAAAATCAAAATATGAACCTAAGTTCCCAAAAGGGAAATGACTCAAAACTATTTTAAATTCTGAGTCAAAGAATGAAAGGATCTGGTTCTAAATCAGCTTAAAACTTGAGCCAGAAGAAAAGCAAACATAGCTCAAAATACAAAGCAAAAACAGAGCTGTAAAAAAAGGAGGCAGCACTTTGAGTTTTCAGATCTTAAGCCTTCTATTTTGATTTTAATTTTCTGAAAATAATAATCTATGTGCAACTTTTTTTTATGCCATGGATCGCAGCAAGTCAAAACAGCTTAATCTTGACTTGGTTGTTTTTAAATTTCTGTTATAGAATTTAGAGAATGAAAGTCTGTTGGACAGCTTAATGCCAATAGACAGTAGATTAGGTAGAGAAATATCTAAGCCCAACTGTTTAACCTGGGTTCAGGGAGAAATAAGGAGTAGAATTAGATTAGCTTTTATGCTTTCAAAAGAATAAAATGTTGTAAGGGAGTTTTCCAATCCAAGTGCACTCCGATGAAGAGAAAATGTTAGATCAGTAGGATTGGGTAGGTAGAAAGTTTGTTGATAAAAGTTCCATTTTTTTTCAAATATTGACAATTTGTTTCCAGAGAAAAGAAAGATCATTCAAGAAGAAGAAACATCCCAATGGATGAGGCAACTGATCAGCTCCCAGAGAATACAAGTCTGTAGTTCTTGATGCCTTAAAAAAGACACCATCCCCAAGTGGAGCCACTGTTAGCCACCCATAAAATTTTGTCATATCAAATGGTGGCTAAATAATGTTGGATAGCCTTCAAGAAACAATTTCATGATTAAAATTGCTGATACTTGAAGACTTTTGATAATGTCCTATCCTTGGTTAATATTCACCACTGTTTCCATTTAGAACTTAGAAATCCTGTTGATTTCTAAAGCCAAAGTAATGCTGCAAAGGACCCTTTCTCCCTCCCTTCTCCTCAAAGCTAATCTCAGTTCCTTTTCTCCATCTCCCTTCAAAACCCCTTGACTTCATGATTCTTCCTTTTTCTTCATTTAAATCCATTCTGTAAGGTCTAAGACCCCTTCTTAGCCTTATCAGAACCTTCATTTCCTTTGAAAAACCCATTAAAAACCATAGAAAATGCATATTTCCTATGCATTAGACTTGAGCCCCCTCGGGCCAAGCCCCTAAACCCTCTTCCACCCATAAGCCCAAACGCCATAACCGGGCGCCAACACCCTCGGGCGCTTATCCATTTTTCTCTGCCCGAAACACCAAAAACCTTCGTGAATTATAAAAATTGGGTTTTAATCGATTTCTAAATTTTTCCGCCCAAATAATTTATGGAGTCATCTCGACCGTCGATCTGCTCCGCAGATCGGACGGCGCGGAGCGCTGCTTGCCTTGTGGACCCCGCCATTCCCCGCGCTGTTTTTCCAAAACCATGGTTCATTCCGCACCACTCTTCGGGCAAAGGCTGTTTTGGCCCGAGGCCCAGCGATTCCACACACCTCTTGACACGTGTCCTCTGTACTATTTGAAAACCGCTACTTAAACTCTGCACCCGCGCATTATCTCCCAGACCAGGTCGCCCGGCGAAATCCATCTCTGCCGTCCGATCTAGTCCTATGCATCCAACGATCGTTGCTCATGATAGTCGCTCGACGTTTAATCAAACCACGCATGACTTAGCCAGGCCCTTGTGCGGCGAAAATCACGTCCCCACCGTCGATCTGATCTGCAGATCGACGGTTCTTATTCAAAATCCCTGATTCCAATCGCCCATGTCAAATATTCTCCTTTTTACCTTCCAAATCCCTTCCGACCGTTGATCACCGCGCGGTCGACGGTTTTGATTGCCCCGTTCTCCCGCACACCCTCCGATGCAGATTTGCCCATATAAACGTAGGATTTTATAATTTTGTTTGTATTTTGCAGGTTTTAAAATTTCTTTCACCATGTCTGAAGAAGATTCGAAGGACGAGGGTGACGACTCTCGTTCTTTCGATTTAACAAAGGAAATCGACCACAGGGTATAGAACTGTGTTGTCAACAAGGTTTCATGAGCCGTTGACGCAGCATGCCCCTGTTGAACCTGGAAAACATCGAACAAACCCAGAAAAAAAAGTATCAGAAAGTAGAAATGGATCAGAGTAGGAGTTTAATGGACAGTTGGAGGGGATTACAGCTAATACGGTTATCAAAAACCTAATCCTCGATCTTAAACACAGTTTAAAAGGAAACCTAAAGGTGTTTATCAAACAAATCGCCTCCACCGCCATAGCTGAGGAAAATTTATTCCTCAGCTACTGTAGTGCCACCTATTGTCTCAAAACACTCAATCAGGAGCTGAATTTATGAAGCAGGATCAGATATTTTGCCTCGAAGCAGCCGAAGAAGTTACTTATGCCATGGGATTTATTGACAGATGTCCGCAGAGTAACCCTAATTGTACACAGAGCCTCAAAGGTCAACGAAGCTCCCACTGAGCTTCAATCATAAGTGTAAATCAGTTAATGCAGTAGAGCACCTATACAGTTTCTTCGTTGAGCCCCTCAAAGGCCAAGAAGACATTAATGTCTGTATTAATTGGTTTTGAGATCTTCTAGCAGATCTCACCTCCTCATTCTTCTATAAATACTTCAGTAGAAGATGAGTGAGGGGTTGGTTGTTGTTTAAATACAAGTTGTAACACTGAAACTCTCTGAAATAAATATACAAGTCTGTTGAAGTTGAAGAACAAATTGAAGTCTTGGATGTCTTGATGATGTTGTTGCATGCTTGTTCCTAAGAAGGCTCTATCATTGGATCCATGAGCTTGGCCATTGGTGAAGTATTCTGAACTGTTCTATGTTTTTTCCCTTGTTTTCATTATGTTCCATAATTTCTTACTACAGTAGGTTGAAAGTTTTAGGCTAAGAAATGACTCCTGGAAGCACCTTAGACCTGTTCATCCTCCACTATTTCATGTTTTCTTCTGCTGAAGTATTTTAGAGGCTTTAAACCTTCTCTTTAATCTTCATGCTCGTTTATTTCCTTAATAGCTCAAATAGTTGATTTTAGCATGATTTATGGTTTTCCCTGCTTGTCTGCTACCACTTGAAAGCTGTTATTGAAGTCTCCCTTTGAAGTACCATTGTTTTAAGTTAATCAAAGAGGTAGGTTTTGATCTTGCCCTTTGCCATTGCTTGAACAGTTGTTTTTAAGGTCTTTATAGTTGTAAGCATAGATGTTATTTAGGTGTTCCCTCTTCTATGAATGCAATTATCAGTGAAACTTTTATGTTTTCTAAGTCATTTAAAATAAAATCTTTGAGGAAATAGGGAGTTCCCCGAATCTTAGGTTTCATTTTAAAAGTTGTCTTAAAGTCATTATTTGCTTAAAGAATGTTTGTAGAATTTATGGTTAGCCCTGTCTATCAAATATCTCTTTATTGTTAAGTTATGTTTTCAAGTTCCCTTTGTTGAGAATTGAACTTCTCTTTCCAATTCATTAATGTCCATCTCATTCCAAAAACAAAAGGATCCTGTGGCCAAGTTAGATTTTCCCTTTGATATCCCATATCCCTTGAAAAGATTGTCATAACTTTATTTCGACTCCATTGCCCAATGAATCAGATATTTCCTCTTTCTGTCTATCTTTCCTAGACCTTTCATGTTCGGCTGCATCAACTCAATCCAACCAAAACAAAACATCTGCAATTATTAACTAGTCTAAAATACATAATCAAAGCACACAAGATAAACCTTTGCAAATAAATATTTGAGAGATCCCTCTCTGAGAACAGGAGGACTAGATCCTGGAACTCTAAATATTGGTTCTGATTTTGCCTTGTCTTTTGATTTTCCAAACTGTCAAAACACGGGATACCAACACATCTAGCCTTATATCGTGCTTCTCCTGCACCATCCGATCAACACCGCATGATCCGACAGCTCAAGCTCAATTTCAAAAAATATTTACACCCGATGTTTAACACTCTAAATTTTTTCAAAATAGGAAGTTTTAAGAATCCACGTGTTGCCCAATGTATGGAATTGCGTTCTAAATGCAAATTAACACCTCCCCCCATTTTTATATGCGAAAACCATTACCGGTTTTCTGCCATACCGCTGCTCTCCACGATGTCGCTCCCAAATTAATCCTTGCTGTCGATCTCTAAGATCACGCGGTCCATGTTATATCACCATCTCAATTCATTTGCCTCCCATCCCTCTTCCGAAATGCTCATCGAGAGATCCCCACCATAGATCGTCCTGATCTGACGACCCACATCCCCTTTCACACTTAGACCTCCATCGGACCTAGTCAACTTCTCTTCTAGGGTTTCTTCCATTTTTCCGCAGCATGCACCACTTCCTCACTGCTCCTTCGCCACCCCAGAGCCTCTACAAGCAGTCTAAACCAAGCCCTCAGGATTTCATAACAAGTTTTTTTATGTTTGCAGGTTTAAAAGAGTAACTCTATTAGTAGTTTTTCCTACAGTCACGAAGGTGACACAGAGGCTCAGATAGTAAATCTCAGGGCTAGGAATCAACGTCAAGGAACCAAAACAAAGGGTAAATTCATGACAGTAAATGGGTCATTGACATAAACCCTTAGTAAACCCTCCAGCTCAGCGAAACCTGCCACCTGTACATAGAACACTTGGAAATATGAGGACCACATATCCAGTGGCAGAAGACAAGGCATAGAATATTAATAAAACCTTTGAGGGCATCAGTACAGAAGCAATTCGAGCAATCAACAAAGTGAAAGCATAAACAGAGCTAAAACAGGTTGAAGTACAAAGAGACAGAGCAGTTATTAGTGCAAAAGGTTGACTGACACAGACATAGCCCATCTCCATGCTCAAAGGCCTGTCGAGTAGTTATTACACCAAAGAAGCTACTACAAATTGTCAGAAGTAGTTATTTAGAAGTATGGGAGTCCTCAAAGCCCATTCTTCCACTTAACTCACTCCAGAGGAGATAACAGTACCAATGCAGATAGTATTTCCTCACAAAGGACACTCTGTAGGGTGTTTTATGTCATGTCAAAGGGACCTCAACAAGCAACGAGGTCACCAGGTATGTCTGGGATTTAATGTTATGTTTATGACTCAGAATGGGGCTTTCAAATGCCTTCTCTTATCTCTGATGATCATTAAAACCTTCTTTACCTACTTTTCCTCATTTTTCCTATAAAGACTCTTTGAAGTCTCATTGTAAAAGGTTGGCATTTGGTGATTTCTAAAGTAATACATATTGCTGCTTTGAAGAAGCATTGGTGTTCTGAAGGAGTGTGGAGGTATCTATTTTTTCTATTGATGAAGGAGGCTGGACCATTGGATCCCTGAGCCTGGTTTTGGTGAAGTAATCTCTTATTGTTAATGTTTTTTTCCCGTCTATCACCTTGTTCCATTTTGCTTTGACTTACAGTAGGATAAAAAGTTTAGACAGAGAAATGTATCTCAGAAGCACCTATGACCTGTTTATCCTTCATTTTTTCTATGTTTTCCACTACTAAACATGACAGGGTAGTCTAATAGCTCTCTTGAAATATTTAGTTTGTTTTATTTCAGAAATGGTAAATTCTGTTGTGTTAAAGACTATTTAGGCATTCCCTCTTTATTGCCACTAAATTTTGTATCTGAAATATCCCTTTAATTATTAATGCTTGCAGTTTGACAGAGAGGCTTATTTCAATCATACCCTCTATTCATTATTGTAATTATTGTGTTAAAGGTCCCTATAATTGCAGTCCTAGATGTCTAAGGTGTTCCCTCTTCTTTGAATGCAATTGTATGTTTTCTTTAATTTAGCTTTCAGCAGTGAACTTATAGGAGGAAATAGGGTGTTCCCCGAATCCTATAATTCATTAAGAGGGTTTTAGTCTTCATTTCTCCTTTTCTTTGAGTATTTATGTTGATTAAGTCCAAAATAGTGAGCTTACTAGAGGAAATAGGGCGTTCCCTGAAACATTTAAGTCATTGTGAGAGGGTTCAGTCTGCATTTCTCCTCTTCTTTGAGTGTTTATGTTAATTAAGTCCAAAACAGTGAGCTTACTGGAGGAAATAGGGCTTTCCCCGAATCCTTTAAGTGATTGTGAAAGTGTTTAGCTTGCTTTTCACTCTTAGTCCTTAATGTTCATCTCATCTCACCTTTATTATTCAAAAAATCCTTGACCAAGTTAGATTTGCCCTTTGGTTTCCCTTCCTTCTCAATCAGACCTATTTGGAATTTCACATGACTCCATTGCCCAATGGCTTGTAGATTCCCATGCTCTATCTATACTGCATGAAACATATTTGTCCAACCAAACAAAACAAACAACCCTGCACTTCATAACTAGCCTAAAATCAATTTCTAAACCATTCAAGACACATCCTTATAAACATATTGAGAGATCCCTCTTTGAGACTAGGAGGGCTAGATCCTAGAGCTCTAAAGCTTGGTTTGCATGTTGCCTTGTCACTTGGCATGCCAATCTGCCAAAATCACAGGACCTCCAACAGAGGCCAACTCATCAAGTGTTTGCATGTTGCAAGCATGTTGGGCTAGCCAAAATCGGCTTGGTTCGACTAGCCAGCAGCGAACGCCTTCACAACCTACTGTTGTTCACTCGACACATCCATTAGGACCATCTCCTCAAGGACCTTCTCCTTCTTTTGGTGTCCCTCCCAATATTTTTCAACCAGGAATGGTCCCCCCAAGCCTTAAACATTTGGGATCCATTACCCTTCCATTCCGATACCATTCAGATACAATTTCTAGCTCCCCCCTCTAGAGTCTTTTCAGTTCCTATTATGGCTACATTGAGTTTAGTCAATTTAACCCTGGGAATCCCAGTCTGGTACATTGATCCCCCAGAAAACACTCCACCTGGTCAACTTAAACTGTATACTACTGTGACCCCGATTCAACCAGTCACCTTGACCCTTTCCTTTGCTTCAGTGCCACAACCACCTCAACGAGAACCCACTCCTCTTGTGAAAGAATCTGGTGGGAGGGGAAAAGCCAAAAAAAATAACCTAAGGACAAAGCTCCCTAAACAACTCCATCTCCACCTAAGCCCCAAAATTCCACACCTGACTGCGCTTTGTGTGATGTTGTTGGGCATGCCACCCATAACTGTCTTGAAATTCCTCATCTCAAACATGTGGTCAATGAGATGTTTCTTGAATCTGACATCCCGGAGGTCCATGTTACCTTACTTGATTCATTTAAAAAATCAAATCATTGCACACGAACCGCCCTTGTACTTTGTGCAACCTTTATGGCCACTATTCTCATCATTTTCCCCATCTCGATGACTTTCGCAATACCCTTGAGGAAATTTGCGAAATAGAGGCCGCTCGTTCTGGATCATGTACTCCTATACTTGTGAGTTCTACTTCAGCAGAATCGGAGGATAGTTCTACACCCATTGTGATACCTCTCACCGATGTCAAGATGACAAACACTTCAGTCCCTATTCTCTACCTGTCTTCATCCATGAGATCCATGGAGGAAGACCCCTCTAGGGCTTCCCATTTTGTTTCGGTCAAACCTCCTTCATCGAACACCTTGGTCTCAACATTGGTAGATGTTTCATCTACTATCTCTTTGTATACCCTTCGTAGCGATGCATATGTGAACCATATTTCTCATGAAGATGCACCAGGTAACCCCGCCGCATCAATTTGTCTCCCTTCCACCAATCCTCCCATCTTCCATTCTGATGAAGACATTATGGAAGCCATGAAAACCCCTTATTTTCCTTGGTATGATATGCACCATTGTGCGTACTTCCTTCTGCAACAGAACTATGACCAATATGTTGTGGATTCCAAAGACTTCATCCATAGTGAGGTTGATTGGTTCTATTACAACTTACATCAAACCCGTGAATTCGATTCACATCCACCTTTTGGCTAAAAAATTGCTACCCGATGTTTGGGCAAGGGGGAATACCTTCTAGAGGATTTCGAAGGCCAACTCCTTCCTAACCCTCGCAATGCACTCTACGTTAAGAAATTTTATCCATAACATCTCCAATTGACATGCGTGTATATATTTCTGTCATGAATTTAGGTAGCTTGCATTGGCCACCATCATCTCATTTGTTTTCTTGTGGCTCCTTTCAGATGGATCCATCATCTAGATTCCATACCGTATATGGGCCATGCCGATGGTAGAAGTCACTTCTCCCAGAATCTAGCCTCGACAACTTGGGTCATTTTCACCCCCTTGCATTCGTTAGTTCACTCCAACGATGTATGCATTGGATCTGCCACCAATAATGAGGCCGAATATGATGTAGTGATATTTTTTTTAGTCCATTCCCTTGATCATCGCATCCTTCATATTCATGTTCGTTTATATTTCTTGTTGCGTGTGCATAACCATCTCCTATTTAGAAAATATTTATGAGTGAATCTCTTAGTGCGTAAATTCAAATCTATTACATTCATTCATGTACCTAGAGCCCAAAATCACCATGTAGATAGCATTGAAAACAATATTCTATATTGGCACTTATCACATGCATTTCACACAAGATAATAATATAAAAATGGTGAACCATATACTCTTCATATATAAAAAGATGCATATCCATATTATGTATCGACAAAATCATAAATTTTTGGAGTGCCTTGCTCTAAATATATCTGACATTCCCACAACATGTTACAAAAATAAAAATGGGGGGCACCACATGCCCTTATCTCTAATCATTGTCTGGAGGGTGTAATATTCCCAATGGGAAACATGCAGAAATATTAAACAATACTGCAGAGAAATAACGCAGTTCAGTTAAGTAATAGTAAGAGACCAATATGGAGGCTCAATATTTACATTTACAACAGCAAATTAGATTTATATTGAAGCCCATAAGATGTACAACAGGAAATATAAGACCTTTACATGAATAAATCCTCAAAATGAGGTGTTGTAACCATATATTATGACTGAAAGAGCTTGAAAACGTTATTTTATTGGTTGAAAACAGCTGTAGATTACACTTCAGATCTAGAGTAGATCTGTGTACAAAAATTTAGATCTATATCAGATCTGTACACTAGATAGGCTCCTCTTCAAATGCCCCTTGGGGTTTTCAGCAAAAAGTGAAGTACATGGAGTAGATATGAGATCTAATGCTTCAGATCTATAGAAATATTCAGAAATATATGCAGCTTCAGATCTGATCTGATCTATACAATATGATGAACACAACCAATGGATCTCAAATGTGAAGGGCAGATCCCCAATCACATGAAAATCAAAACTCCAAAAAGTGTGCAAAAAGACCCTGCAACTGTACCCTTGCAAATAATGTAGTCCTGGAAGGAAAACTATGTTGTAAACTCTAGAACATGTTTGGCCCCAAGCCAAGATCTAAAAATGTAGCTCCAAGCATCCAATACTCTCTTGCCAATGGGATAGAAGCCATCCCCACTGAAAAGAGGCACTATATTTGCCTAGATCTGAGTAGATCTAGCCTCCACTTGCTGCAACTTACAAAGACAACCAAACCCTCAACAAGATCTGCATTGTAGTTGGAAGAAGAGCTTGGCCAAATGCCTGATAATGGACAAGAAATGAAAACTCTTCCAAGAGGCCTCTCAAGGAAAGAGGTGGGATTCCCGATCAGGAACACCCAGTGCTAAACAATACTATTCTCTACTAAACAACAAGGAGAATAAGAAATGTCTAAATAGAAAAAATCTTCAGAAATAACATAATCATCAAGAAACCTCTCATGCTACCATCCTCTTCCTTTTATAAGATGAGAGATTGCAAAACCCTAAACCACCTTGAATGAAATAACTCCTTTCCCACGAGCCACCTCCATCTAAAACTATGCTATGCCTCATTGATGGCCACTCCTCTAAGACATCATTATAGATTTGGTCACGGTTGACCTAGTCAAAATATTTAGCCCCTTTCACACCTAAGGGTGCCTTCTTATTCAACCAAGATATAGCCTTTTTCACATTTGGCATTGATATATTTTTGTTTTTTAGGAGTTTTATGATCCTCCTTTGAAATTTATTCATGAAACAGGAAAACAAAACAAAAATGAATATTCACATTAGTACAGTACTAATTAGGAATATTACAGAGGGTCCCGAGCGAATGGCTCTACTCCACTAGCTTGTAGATCCCGAACTTCCTACCCGGTCATCGCTATATGCCACATGACCCATCAACACTCTGAGGGTAGCCCTATACATCCCTTGATGTACTGGCCCTCAATATCATGCCACATGCACTCTGATACACCACACAACAACAGATCACACCTGTGATGGAAATCCTCTAGCAAAGCCTCATAATGAGGTCTCTAGTATGCTCTCACTCCACTAGATCCTACACCCCCTGGTTCCGTGGATCGTCCCTCATACCCTACTGGCTTCACCAATGTTATATATGAATACCAAAAGTTACAAATCAATACCACATTCATATTCTAAAAATATTAAATGCACGATGATATATAGAAACTTTCACTTACCATCTGGTCTACATGCTCGACTCAGAGGAAGTAGCAAGTTAGGGTCTCCCTGATAGTTCATAACATTGTTTGGATAATCATATATGTACATCGACATGTGATCACTCAAGTTGTAACACCATTCCAACTCCCCCTTCTCCTTCTCTTCACAATAGTTGCCCCCAGTTGCGCATCCTGGGCTCCTGTGGGCCCCCATCCTAGATCTACACATGAGGTTGGATCGTGGGGATCTTCTCAAAGAAGAACAAGCACAATACCATACCAAATGCACAATCATGGTTCACCTTCCACTTGCATAGTGATAACTATCATTTCATCGACGACATCATCATCTAGGCCCACCCATAGTATGTCCTACTCAAAAAACTCTCTACCAACATCTTCTATCCCCCAGTGATGTGATGGAATGCCTAGTTTCCCAGGATCCGTAGTACTACTACGACGACAACCCATATATCTAGCTGCTCTGGATCACAAATTAGAATGGTCATTCCCTTTTCATGAGCATCCGGACTACAATGGAACTCCACAAACTCTGAAATGTTCCTCCCATGAGACAACACCAGATGTATGTTTCCCACAACCCCTAGTGGCGCGAGTTCGGTCAAAAATATAAATATCCTGGATAGAAAGATCAATCTGGTGCCCTTGCAATATAAAGGCCTCTCAGTTTGGATTAAAATGTCTCATGATCTTAGATATCAAGGGCTCACCTACCCTCATCAGTGGGTTCTCAAGCCATACTGAGAAAGCGCTCCCCGTACCACCTGATTCCCATAAATCCTGGCATGGGGGGAGTCCAAGTCTCTCTCATGCTATTTGATCTTCAACTCTGCCATACCTACACAAAATCATCATGTTTGTCAGCTCTGAATAAGGAAATTTCATTAAAAATTGGCTAACTCTGGCCTTCATCCAACCAATAGACAAAAACCCACCTCCATCTCCAACTCGCACTTTTTCTGCCTCGGAACTACGAGCTCACAATTTTCACACTGAATACTATGATCTAGGTCACATTTCAGGGCCAAAATAGTGCGAGTCAGCCATGTATATAGGAAGGGGTCTCCCTATGAGCCCCGAGAACCTAATATGAAAAAATAAATGGATGAAAATGTAGAGTAAGGTTAGGCCACCTACTTGGCATTGAAGGATCCTAATTCGAATAGTTGGTTTGTATGCTATGATTTCTGCAAGATTTAGGGCCTTCTCCTCCTCTCCAAATTCACCACAGCTCACTTAGTGAATGAATTAAATTGGAGGGAAATCACCCTTTTAAAGGAAAAACACTAAATTTTCCTTCACCAATTCTAACCAAACCATAGCTCGATTTGACAAACTGTCAACACCATTGGAAAAATATCACCACATATTATAATGGGTCTTCTTTTGTTTTTATTAATTTGACACTTCACCAAGAAGAGATTTTTCCAAGAAGGGTCACTTTTCCGCCTCTTAAAATTGAATTTCTTCACATGCGCTGCTTGTACTTGGGGCACCACTTTTCCTTCATACTTTTCAACTCTTGTGTTGATTTTCGCCATGAGTAACCATATTTTGCTCATGTTTTCATGGTCTCCCCTGGCCCTATCCTGTGTGTAAGTATCATCAAGTCACCCTTGTTTAGAGCATCTGAGTTCAGTCATCATCGCATCCATTTATCTCATGTTACAGTATTCCATCCATCTTTACATCGCATTCATCACATGTTTCGCATTTTTTCCTCTAGTCATACTATCCCTCATCCCCTCTAGCATCGAGTCAGTCACTGCCAGGTCATCCATGATTTTTATGCTCTAACAATGGAAGTCGTTTGTCTGGTACTCAATATCCCATAATCCATAATTATCCCTAGTGCCAGTCCATTAGTCACTTTACTATGATCCCTTGTGCCTTAGTTGAAGATTCATCATTGCCTCACCTATGGAAGACCTCCTTCTATCGACATCAGCACATTCATTCCAGAATACAGGTCTAGAGGGCTATGTACCCTGGTTCCAGCTTCCATTCTTGTTCAGTGCCTCAGGTCAAGCAAAGGGAATCATCATTTCCCTTTGACTTGGTTTTTTTGCATCTGCTTAGCCTCAACTCATTATTGCATGATTGAGATTCACATAGTTTATGGTCTGATGATCCAGAAAATTGTAACAGTGATTCCTGGGTGTGTGTGAGATGTTTCAAACCTCATGAGGGGTGGCCCTTCAGGTAGCCCGCTACATGCCCGGATGACCTCAGATTTGATGGGTTCAATTTCCGCTGCTTGCAATGCCCATAGAATGCATGTATCATTCAAATGATTTATTCATATGTTCAGAGCCCTTTCCTATTTAGCAGGGCTTCTTTGGTTTTTATTATGTATCATGTACTCAAATATTATTGTATTCAGTCTTGGCTCATGTTTCTATAGGCGCAGTATGTATGTGGGATCCATTATATATTTTTTCTGGCCCATTTATGCCACTATGTAATGTACCATTTATCATGTACTTCATTTTTGAGTCTCATATTGGTGAGCCCACTATCATTATTTGTACTTTGTCATCTCGGCGGGTATAGGTATGCCTACCCCTCCTCATTGACAACAGGTAGTCCAACATAAATGGAGACTTATATCACTTTGTAGGTATCGCCCCCTCAGTTATTATCCTCTCTCACTTCGCTTCGTCTCTGTCTCTATCTCTCTATCTGACTCCCATTTAGTGTTTATTGATTGTGTTCTTACAACGTACTTCGGTCATACGATTATCTCCTAACACTCGCACATTAGGGGGCAATCTGTTATCACCAAAAATTGGTCATCTAACCATTTATAATTAGATAAATCGAAGTGCACCATGTAAGACCAATTTTACCATAGTATAATTTCTTTGACTCTAAGAAATAATTTAATAAACCATATTTTATTAAGTTATTTCAGGTTTAAACAAGAAACCCCATGAGGAATAATTAAATAAATCCTTATTTATTTGATTTTACTTTAGGAATAATTAATTAAACCACTGTTTAAATAATATTCATGGTCATATTTAACCCAATTATGAGAAATAATTAGATAAATCATTATTTATCTTATGTTTCTTTAGGATTAATTAATTAAATCATTATTTAGTTATTATTCCTTGTTAAATTTGACTAAATCACCTAAGAATAATTAAAAAAATAGTTATTTGTTTATTATTCTTTAACCACATTCTTGAAATGATAAATAAATAATTTATTTGTTTATTATTTCTAAATAAAGGTATTTAACCAATTTAAATATCATTTGCCTCCAACATAATAAAATATTCCAATCGGTTAGATCTAGATCTTGGTTAATAATATTTTATTATTCACCATTATCAAGGATAACTCAATATTTTGTTATAATAGAAGGGTTTTTCCATTCATTCTTCACTTTTATCGTTTTCATTTTCACACTTTGATCATTCTCATTATTTCTACTATTTTCTTTTTCCTATTGAGCTCTCAATCGAGTTCAACATACATTTTGGGTGTTTTGCTCCATTGAGAGGGAGAAACTTCTGGAGCTGAAGCATTGAGGACAAACAAGAGCCAATACCATTGAGGGGAACTGGTAACATCTATTTGTTCCCTTCACTAGCTGTAATAATACATGAAATCATTCTTTAAATATTATCTTGTCTGTTGGATGCATGGAGTAATTACTATTTCTTTTCAATGTTTAACTACTTTTACTGCATAGATCTAGGTTTTTGCAGCATTTGTTCTAACTATTCATTGCAGTTCTAAAGAGTTAAGCAACCATTTCTGTTGTTGGGGTTGTTTATCACACACAACTAAAGTATGCTCTTTTCGTACACTTGCATTAATAATTTACGCTAACACCAAGGAATGTTCCTAAAAAAATTTCATACTACTCTATGAAAATATACCTTTACAACCATGCTTCAGATGTCAAATGAGGGTTTTTGTTCTCTTATTCTACAAATTATTTCTCCTTTTGAACTATCCAGTCTTGAATTTCCTTATTCGATGGATCCCACATCCACATATCCCTCAAACAGATCCTGATCCGAGCAACGAAACCATTTGTTGGCTGGATTGGGCTTGACCTAGGTTCAATCTATGTTGCGCAACAAAAAAACAATTGATCACCGACAATTTCGGTAATGCCCTGCAAGCATATCGCAACCTTACTCGAGGTGACTATGGGTTGTTGCAGAACCAGGCTTAAGGGACTACCCGATGTGGTTAACTCTATTATGTTGCTATTATATTTTAACATACATAAATTGTCTCCATTGCATAAAACCATTCACTTAGTTTTCCACATGCAATGGGACATATTATACAACATGAAAAACTGTATTGTAATAATGCACAACTATAAAAACTACTTCGCAACAACTGATACTAAGAAAATAGACAAGAAACACATAAGAACACAGATTATCTTTGAAAAAATTATTCTTCTTTATTATGCTGGATCCTCAAGTACAATCGGTTCTCTAACCTGCGCACACAGTTGTAGGTGGTCTATGCACTAAGATGCAGACTCTTTCAAGGGCTCTGTGCACTGAACTGTAGAGAATTTCCTTCATTATAAAAGACAAATACAAAACTAGCCTGTGACCATAGAGCTTACATTATGATATTGATTTCTTGCTACTATCTAACATTACATCCCTTTATATAGTATTAATTCATTACAAAACCATGGTCCAAATACCATGGGCTTAGAAAAATACAAGAAAATCTAACCCAAACTCGTTAGAAAAAGGAGGGGCTTCAACCCACCCTAAAGTCCCTAGGATACCACGTGGTATATCCAAATTTCCTTGTTATGCGGTATACTTCGTGCTCCTATCCTCAAAATGTGAATACTTAGAAAAAAATGAGGCCAAGTTGGGTTGTTCCCAACATATATATGCAAGAATTACACTGCATGCCAACGTCCAAGGACTCAATTCCTAAGTTCTGTGCCATAGTCCTGGGGATTTGAGCCACCTTTTCAAGCCCAGAACCCAGTGCTCTGCCCAAAACATCATGAAAATTTTAGAGATGATAAATAACAATAGGAAAAAGATACATAAGATTCCTGCATCTTCCCTAGTGCACACAATTTTCCATGTTTCATGATTAAAAAAGGTTATATGTGACAAAATCCCAGTTCAAACAATATTGCTAGAACTTGACTAGGAAGGAAAAATCATAATGGAACTTGAATCAGTCATGGAAAAAAGAAATTTAAAACTATGAAATCAATTATTTTAGAGTATCTCAGCAAGTGGAAGAACTTACCTGCTAAAAATTCCACATGGGAGGATGATAATTTTATACAAAAGCATCCAAAAGTAATCAAGCGTTGTGGACAACACTTGTTTGAAGGAGAGGGGCATGTTAGGTCCCTATAATACTAGTGTATCCCCTTATTTTTATTGTTAGTATAGCCCCATTATTGTTATTGTTGTGCCCATGTAGTCCGCATATTGTTATTATAGTTCCCCATAGAAGCCCACTATTGTTATTTTTGTGCCCTTACATTGTTATTGATATGTCAACTAGGATTATATTGTGACCCATTGGACTCCTATATATATAAAGGAATTTTTTTCATTTGTATCATCCAAGAATTATTCATTTATGTAATTTAAAAGAGGTTTCCCCCTCGAAGTGGTTGATTTCTAAGTCGTTGATCTCTCTTTTCTTATATTTTGTGAGTTGGTTTCATAACAAAATGACACCTACAAACTAGAAAAATACTAAAAACAAAATGTATTTCCTATGGAAATTTATAACACAACTTGTTGCATTATTTACAATGCTCATTGTTGAAACATGAAAAACATACAATTTACTAGAGATTTATAAGATAACCCATTACAATATTTACAATAATATATACATACACATATACACATTTTAGCAACCAACAAATAGAAGGATACGATGCCCGTATAAAAAACAAGGGAATCTAGAGGCTCACGCCTCCACCCTCAAAGTAGTACCAGGATTCACCTCCTTCCCAGGAAGTCCAGAATCCACTGCCAAAGTCAAAACTACATCCAATTTCCATCACTACAATCCTGCACCACTTATCCTCTCTGTGAACAATTACCGTCTCATTGTTCCAGGGCACACTCCCAATGTGCATTTGATTCCATCTGGAATTGTAATGAAAAAAATCCCCTGTCTTCCCTTCTCTAATACACAGTCCCTCGGGAAATCCGATAATGCCCTTCCATGCAATCACTCACCTTCCAAGTTCCCCATAATCCCCTATCCCGAGTAATCCATGCCTTAGAAAGGATTCCTCACATCAGAAGATATAATAACCAAGGCATATACCTGCCTCAACCATCATACTGGTCATAGCATGCTCACGGAAATAAATGGACACTATCGGGTACCAGTGTCCCACAATGGCCCTGCTCTTGAAGTGCTTTACTAGCATACTTCTACCTGTTTCAATTCCTTTTGTTGTTGCTGCTAATGCTTGCAATCAGTTTCAACCACCTAACAGTGAGTTTCCATGCTTTCTTATACCAAGCACATAATCCCATTAGACTCAAAACAAATTGAAATAAATTCACATCATACCTCATTGGTAGCCTGTTAATAAGGTACACTTGCAATTTTTTTCACTTCCTGCCATAGCTAGTCAAGCTAGTTGTTTGATGAAATCATGATGTATAAACATACCAAATCTGATTAGCTAAAAAAAAACCATCATAAATTAAAATAATGAATCACATGAAATCACCTTAAACCATAATCATAAATCATGTGTAACCATCAGAAGTTGGAATCACAGATCACCATGGTCACATGTGTTGAGCCTCAAATTTGTGCTTTCCTTCACCTCATTTTACCTCATTTTTTCCTTGTCCATTTCCATTTTAAACCCAATTGATCAATAAAAATAGTTAAAATTACTTCTAGAATGGTTTACATGACTGACTTGTTGAATTTTGTGATTGTTGCCATTGTTAAGCATTTTGATCGGAACTAGCTGCAGAATGCAGGCATTCCGTAGCTAACCGGCGATTCTGCAGCTACCTTTATGTTTGAGTATGTTCCAGGTGGCCTCTGGAGGAAAAACGCATATGGGCATGATCCACGTCGTGCCTACATGGTGTGTTGCTCGTCATGGAAGAGGAAATGAATTATGGGTACGGTTATGCACGTGGGAACACATTTGTGAAGGAAGACTCCTACTAGGACTGTCTCAGTCCAGGTGTCTTTTCTCTTTCACGCAGCCACCTCAAGGACTCCTAGAATGATTTGGATAAGGAAAGACATCATTCCTAAATTATTGTAATTATTGTTACTTGCATTTACTTTATAAACTCTTGAGTAGGCCGAGAGCTTAGTTAGAAATTTTGTGTAGATTTGCTGCTAGATTTTGTGTAAACTGTGTGTTACGTCTTTTAAGACACAGAGCATTATGTTCAAACTATTGCATCGTTAATGGAGCAGACAAAATTATCTTGAAGGCGTGATTTAATTGTGAAGTCGAATGCCGTCAAGTGGTAGAGGGCCCCTGCCCCTTGAACGGATTTCCTTAGCGTAAACTAGATAAGTTTTTCTTAGCTGTCTTTACGTTCTGCATATTGAATTAGTATTTTTTGTGTTTTATATACTGTGGTCGTACTCATTCCAGTTCTTCCATAAGAAGACATTCTTCCAACAGACCAAAATGATGAATGATTGATGACTATGGTATTGTAGGATATCAGTTAGATTTGTATTTGTTTTAACTAGCTACTGTAGCCATGATTCGTTCCAGTTCTTCCACAAGAAGACACTTTGCCAATAAATTAAAACGATGAATGTTTAATGACTATGGTACTGTAGGATAGGAGTTGTATTTGTTTTTAACTAGCTACTGTAGTCATATTCGTTCCAGTTCTTCCATAAGAAGACACTTTGCCAATAAATTAAAACGATGAATGTTTAATGACTATGGTACTGTAGGATAGGAGTTGTATTTGTTTTTAACTAGATACTGTAGTTATATTCATTCCAGTTCTTTCACAAGAAGACATCCTTCCAACAGATCATAACAATGAATGATGAATAGCCATAGTATCATAGGAATTAGTTGTAGTTTTTAGTCTTCACTATCACAGTTGCACTTGTCCTAATCACTCTTCCACAAGAAGAAATTCTTCCAAGACATCCTTAAGAAGTTCAAGATATGATTGTGATGTGACAACTTAGTTTCATTTTCTTTCAGTTCATTTGCTTTCAATTGCATACAAGTCCACAGTCAAAATTGTTCTACCTCTTCCACAAGAAGGAACTCTTCCAAAATATCCCTCATGATGAACAAACTGATTGTGTAACTTCATAGGATAGTGCATGTTAATTAGAATGTTCCGGAGTTTCATTTTGCATTTAATTCATGTCCAGCTACTTCATTTCAAAGTTTGATGATGGCTTATGGTTTAACATTGTTCTAGTTTAGAAGCATCTTAAGCTCCTGTTTAAATCAATTCATTGCACTCATATCTCATAGTCACACTGTCACCCTTTGCACAGTAGATCACTTTAGTTGATAGGATTCCTAAGACAACCTTCATTATTTACAAATATCTTTTTGTTCTGAAAACCATCAGTGATCCATAACTTTAGGAACATAAGATAATATCATTACAAGGTCTGAAATATCTCTGCAAATTCCTCACCATAAACAGAGCTCTTCCTCAAAATAACTACCCTGAAAAGAAACCAATAACTCTTGGAGAATAGACTCTGACCTTCAATTGAAAATTGCAGAATAGAACTAGGAATTAGTCATGGAATAGATGAGCTTAGAATAGAATGTTGCATCATGATTAGTGTCTAATTATCTAGTTAGAAAACTTGCATATTTAAGTGATCATTCCTCAAAGTCTAGTTTGTGTCATTTGTTTAAGAAGTCATCATTAAGCTCTTGTTTCTATTCAGTCATAGTTTAGATGTTGCTTCAGTGTTTTTGATTACATTTTCCATTCCATACATTAGGCTCAACTGTGTTTTTGACACCAATTTCTTTTCATTAGTTTTCTAGGCATTTCCATTGTAAACACAAAACTTCAAAAGACCAAAAACATCATAAAAGACCAAAACATCACAAAACACTACACACAACGCACTAGGAAACAAGCACCTAGGTACATATGGTACATTTCACTTCAGCAGTTTACAAATCCCGGTTGACAATTAAATGAACTCAGTTTAGGAGACTAGATTGAGGCACAACATTTTGGCGCCGTTGCCGGGGAAGTGAAAACTAGGTAACCTTTGTTTCTTAGCATCCAAAAACAATTTTATGCGTAGGGAGAGAGATTCAAGAGGAAGATTTATAAGCAACAGAGGCAGAAGTTTGACATCTAGAACACCACTTGTTTCATCTAGATCCAGAACTAGTACACCTTCAACTCAAACCCATCTTCCATCCTTCACTGATCCTGGACTTCTAGAAGATCTAAGGTCACCTATTCCATTAGAGAAACCTTCCACTTCATCCATTGAACCTGCCATAGAAGAGGATCCAAAAAATTTTGTTGAGGATACAAATCTTTCTACTTCCACAGGAGAGTCAACCATGGCAGAAGAAGGAGGAGGAGGAGTTGTTAATGGAGAAAACACATTATTTGGAGGAGGTAGAGGTAGAGGTAGAGGAGAAGGAGGAAGAGGAGGTAGAGGTGCATATGGAGGAAGAGGTAGAATAGGAAGCTCTTTTGGGTTCCCTATACTTGATGGAGAAACCAATACAACCATGAAAAACATTTCACCTTCTGTCCTTCCGAACTTCTATGGACTTAAAACTGAGGATCCTCAAACTTTCTTATTCGAATTTGAAGTACTGTGTAGGACTTATGACTACCTTCAAGATGCCCAAAAATTGAAATTATTTCCTTCAACTCTGAAAGGAGCATCATTGAAGTGGTTTATGAGCTTAAGCAGTAGTTCCATTAGGACATGGGAAGACATGAAACAAGCATTTCTAGAGAGATACTTGGATTATTGTATGCCGGCTAATCATAAGGAAGAAGTGTTCAAGATGTTACAAAAAGAAGATGAAAACTTAGAAGATTTGTTGGAAAGATTTAAATACAACATAAAAAGGGCACAAATGGAAAACCTAGATCAAGACACTTAAAAAGCTCTTTTGTTGAAAACCATTAGGGATGAATGGTTGGATATCCTTAACATGATGGGAAAAGGGGATATATCACAACTCACATTACCTGAAATATCCGAGTTATGTATCAACCTTTCCAGAGGGAAATCCAAAACTGTCAAAGGTCCAAGAGATCCTGCTCTTGCAAGAGCAAGTAAATCTGCTTCTGGGACAGTAAGTAGAACAGAAATAGGACACATGCTTGATGATTTTAAATCTGACATCTTAGGGAGTCTTAGTGAACAAATAGACACCCTCAAGATACAAAACAAGCAAAAGGCTGAATCTGATGCCTTGGCAATCTTTTGTCCCAAATGTAGGAAGAAACATGCCTTGAGAGAGTGTCCTCTAGATGTAAAAGTTGTAGAAACCTGTGTTATTTGTTCTGAGAAACATGAGACCAAGAATTTTCCTTCTCTTCTTGGTCTCAAGGCTATTTTTCAGGAAGAAACTCCTACAGATTCCACAGAATCTCTTAACTTTGTATCTAGAAGACCTTGGCAGGGATCTCAGACACAAGGATTCCATGATCAAATGTATAATCAACCTCCACCCTGGAATTCTTGGCAGCAACCTTGGCCCCAATTTCAAAATCAATCTCAAGCTTGGGCACAAGGATCACAAGGTCCCTATGGAAGATACTCTCCATATTATCAGTATCCACCATCTTATCCACCATATCCACAAAATTTTCCTCAAAATCTTCAACAAAATTCTCAACAACATCATCTGAACCAACCTCATCAAAATCAACCACTTCCATTACCATTCCCTCAAAAATCCAATCAATTACCAGCTCAGCCCATACCAAACCCCAATAATAAGAATTCTCAGAATACATACATGATAGAAGGACAACAATTTCCAACTTATTTAATTACTCCTCTAGACCTTAGTGATGTTCAACTTAGGTCTGGAAGGATACTTGAGAAGAGGAAACCTTCTGTGATCATACAAGAACAAGATAATTATGAGGAAGACTCCCTACGGGTTAATAAAAGTCTTGAGGAAGAAACATCCTTTCAAGGCCAAAACATTGAAAAACTGAAACAAAAAGATCCAATAAGCCCAACTCCAGTAATAGAGCAACCATCCACATCTACTTCTATACCTCCCTTTCCGGAAAGATTACAAATTGACAAAGGTGTAGAAAAACAAATAATGGTGCCTAATTATGATTTCTTGGATGAATCGAGAAATGTTTGCATTAAAATTCCATTATTGCAAGCCATCAAGGAAATCCCAATTTTAGCCAAAACAATAAAGGAGTTGAGTATGAAGACAACAAAGAAAAGAATAAGAGAAACCAAGAAAATTCAACTGGTAGGACAAATAGTAGATATTATGATGGGTAAGACTACTATTCCAAAGTACCTTGACCCAGGAAATCCAGTTGTCAAAATTCACATCAATGGAATTGAAATTCAAAACACACTCATCGACTTAGGAGCAGCAATAAATATCATGAGTAGACAAATCATGGACAAACTGAAACTTCCTAATCTTCTCTTTACACCCACACTATTACAACTAGCAGATAGATCTGTGATCAGACCAGATGGGGTAATAGAAGACATTCCAGTGTCCCTAGACTCTTGGGAGTACCCCGTGGATTTCATGATCCTGACACCCAAGAATAATCTAGGAGGCCATCCTGTCATACTAGGAAGACCTTGGTTGGCTACAGCTGATGCTTTTATTAGTTGTAGGTCCGGTGATATGTATATTTCTGATGGAAGTTCAACAAAGAAATTCACTTTATATCCTCCAGCTAGGACAATTACAGAACTAGATGACACTCAATGGATAGAGGATGAAGAATATTTACAACCACTCTTCACAATTTCAGAAATTAGTGAAGATAATCAAATTCTGAATACTCTAGAAAATTTTGAATCTTCTCCAGAGCATAAACATGAATCATTTCAGGAGGGATCCAATATTGAATTTTTGTCATCTAGGCAGATGTCTCTTCATTCTATGGACAAATTTGGCAGCTCTACAAGTGAAATTTTTCCAGGCAAAACTTTGAACATAAATAAGAACCTAGAAAATCTCAACAAGAAGAGTTAGTCAAAGTATTATAGAGACATTCTTCTGCATATGCATGGGAATGCACTGACATGAAAGGGATAAGTCCCAAGACTTGTACTCATCACATATATATAGAGGCAAATTGCAAACCAATCAGACAACCTCAAAGATGGATGAATCCAAATCTTAGGGAAATTGTTAAAGAGGAATTGCAAAAATTGTTAAATGTTAATTTCATCTATCCTATTTCAGATAGTCAGTGGGTTTCTCCTTTGGTAATTGTGCCAAAAAAAAATGGAAAATGGAGGGTGTGTGTTGACTACCGAGAACTGAATAAAGCTACTCTTAAAGACCATTTTCCCTTACCTTTCATAGATCAAGTATTAGACACATTAGCAGGTAAAAAGTACTTTTCATTCCTGGATGGATTTAGTGGTTACAATCAAATCCAAGTAGCACTTGAAGACCAAGATAAAACCACATTTACTTGTCCTTGGGGTACCTATGCCTACCGAGTATTACCATTTGGATTATGCAATGCACCCGCAACATTCCAAAGGGCAGTATTAGGAATTTTTTCTGATCTAATACATGACTGTGTAGAGGTGTACATGGATGATTTTACACTTTATGGGGATACATTTGAAGAGGCTTTAGAAAACTTGGAAAAGGTCTTAAAAAGATGTCAAGAAGCAAACCTTTCTCTTAGTCATGAAAAATGTTTTATGATGTTTACTGAAGGTATTGTTTTAGGGCACCACATTTCAGGGGATGGGATTAGAGTTGATGAAGTGAAAGTTGAAGTTATTTCTAACCTATCCATTCCAAGTTGTCAAAGAGATGTAAGAAGTTTTCTAGGATTTACGGGGTACTATCGGAGATTTATAGAAAACTTTACCAAAATAGCATCTCCTCTCTTCAAATTACTCACCAAAGATTGTGAATTTAAGTGGACTTCTGATTGCCAGTTAGCTTTTGAAACCCTGAAAACCAAAATTTCTGAAGCACCTATATTAAGGGGACCTAACTAGAAGTTACCTTTTCATATCTCGACAGATGCTTCCGATACAGCTCTAGGAGCAGTATTGGGACATAAAGATTTAATTCCCTATGCCATCTATTATATCAGTAAAAATTTGACTCCCGCAGAGTTAAACTATACTGTAACTGAAAAAGAGTTTTTAGCTGTTGTTCATGCCATTAACAAATTTAGACACTATATAACAGGCTATGAAACTTTTATCCACACTGATCATTCTGCCATTAGATATTTAATGAATAAATCAATCACTAATGGTAGAGTTATAAGATGGTTGTTATTATTGCAAGAATTCAACATTACTATTCTAGATAGGCCTGGAAAACAAAACACTGTGGCTGACTTCCTGTCTAGAATTCAAAATATCAAAGATGACACTCCGGTTGAAGATCAATTTCTTGATGAATATCTTTTTGCAGTTTCTACTCAAACTCCATGGTTTGCTGATATTGCTAATTATTTAGTTTCAGGAAAATTTCCTTCAATTATGAATGCAAGGGATAAAAGAAAAATCATTAATGATAGTGCAAGATATTCATGGGTCGCTAGTGAGTTGTACAAGACAGGTTTAGATTTTATCATTAGAAGGTGTGTTCGTGAAGATGAGATGCCTGAAATTCTCAAGGCATGTCATGATGAACCTTGTGGCGGACACTTTGCAGATAAGAGGACAACCTATAAGATCCTTAATTTAGGATATTATTGGCCATCTTTGTTTAAAGATGCAAGGGAGTATGTCAAAAGGTGTGACAGTTGCCAAAGGGTAGGGAAACCTTCTCCTTCAGGTGAGATGCCATTACAACCTCAGGTACACACTGAACCTTTTGAAAAATGGGCTTTGGATTTTGTAGGACCTATTAGTCCTCCATCAAGACAAAAGAAATATATATTAGTTTGCACTGATTATGTTACTAAGTGGGTAGAAGCTAAACCATTACTTGTTGCTAATGAAGCATCTGTAGTTACTTTTCCTTTTTAGGATATTTTTACTCGTTTTGGTGTCCCAAGGGAAATTGTTACAGATCAAGGAGCTCAATTTACATCAAGGCTAGTGGAGCAAATGATGGAGAAGTACAAAATCAGACATAGAACATCTACTCCTTATCATCCACAAGCAAATGGTCAAGTGGAATCCACTAACAAAGTCATTGAAGGTATCCTAACAAAGACTGCTCATCTACATAGAAGAGATTGGGTAGATAGGCTTCCTGAAGCCTTGTGGGCCTATAGAACTACATGGAGAAACACAACAGGCCATACTCCTTATGAGCTTGTTTATGGAAAGCAAGCTTTGTTTCCTATAGAGTTCCAAATCCAAACATTCAAGATGGCAGTTCAGCTAGGACTTGATCTAACGGAGGCACAGAAGCATAGACTGGAGCAAATTAATGAATTGGATGAGATCAGACAAGATGCAGTTCAGAAAACAAGTCTAGTCCAACAACAAAGGGCTAGATGGAATGACAAGTACATCAAAGAGAAGAAATTTAAAGAGGGTGATTGGGCTCTCTTGTTTGATTCAAAATTCAAGGATTTTCAAGGGAAATTTCAGACACATTGGCTTGGGCCATATGAAATTGTTCGAATTTTTGATAATGGGGCAGTAAAAATCAGAACTATAGATGAAGAGGAGGTCACTTTTCTTGTGAATGGCCATAGACCGAAGCTATACCACAAGCCACTCTCAAGAGAAGAGTTTGTCAAGAAGTTCCAAGGAGACAATGATGTGAAGTTAATGAAGAAGAGTCTCTCTTCTTCATCAACTTGATTAAATTTTCTGAAGCACTTCTCTTTTGAAAAAATAAAAAATAAAAAATAAAGGTATAAACATGAAAACCAATCACTGATTGGCATGTTTATACAGAAAAGATAGGGTGAAAATCAGAGTCTCTCTGACACTCTAACTTTTCCCATTTTTGTTTCTAAGCAGCTGTTATAAAAATCATAAGTTCAGTGCCATAGTACTTATGATTCATTTCATCTCACTCCATTCACTATCCATTCATACTTCATCTCATCCATCATTCACATTTCACTCCATTCCACATCCCATTCATTTCACTCCATCTTCCATTCACTTCATTTTCATGTCAAAACATAGAATTTGATATCTTGCTGCAAGTGAATAAAAATATGCCATGAATTGCAGTACAGCCCTTATGTTTCTTCATTCCATGAACTGAATCCATTCTTATTCCATTATCCACTTCATAATCCATCATCCATTTTCATCCATTTTCATAAACATTTCACCCATCTTCCAAAAACATTTCATTTTTCATGATTAAAGTATTCTACAGGAACATTCTACAGCTCAGTGGACATTCTGCAGCTGATCACCTTTTCTGCAGCCCGACAGTCTTTTTGGCAGCTATAAACCCTGAAGGCATCAACCAGCAGACATCAGAATTACAACAAAGTGATCCAGTGAATTCATGAATCAAAAATATCAAGAAAATTGTGAAAGATTCCTCCAAAGATGAGCATAGAAGACAAAGGCTACACAAACATCAAATAAAGGGCAGAGGTAACAAATTTAAATTACGATGGCAATTCATGAAAATTTAGCATAGTTTAGTTGTGGATTATTCAAAAGTTGTTTTAATTATTTTATTGATCAAACACCAAACAAAACCCTCTACAGACTTTGTATTAAATCTTCCAATTCAAATTTTCTATCCAATAGCATTTGAGCGGTGGAACGGCCAAATCATTTGAAATTCCCACGACTCTTAACCAAGTTCTTTAATGATGAAGATTTTTCCTGCCGTCGTAAATCCTCTGCCGTCTCCTCAAATCATTAATGCAATCCTCCACCTCACTCCACCACTCTATGCCGTGACCATTTTCCATAACGTCATTCCGTAGCCAGTATTCCATTCCGAAGGCAGAAGCATTATTATCATCAGGAGCAGAACATAAGAGGTAAATTGGAAGCATAACGGTGTGAGAACTCAATGAACAGATAGCATATCACTGAGAACAAAGTTTGGAGCATTTTCACTGTCAACACAGAATTGTGGCCGTGTAGAGTTTAAAGCCTGTTGCTACCAGAAGACAGAGGTGCTAAAATTGAAGACTTTACTACCAAAGACAGAGGAGTGGTAGTGATTGAGTTTAAAGTCTGTTATTACCAAAGACAGAGGTGTGGTAGTGACTGGTTTTGAAGTTGTTGTTACCCGAGACAGAGAGGCTGTAGTGTTGAATTTGAAGCATACCATTTGCTATCAGAGACAGAGGTTGAGTTTGAAGTCTGTTGTTACTAGAAACATAAGTGTTTTTCAGTAATTGAGTTTGAAGTCTTCTGTTACCAAAGACGGAGGTATTGCACAAAAAGAAATTTGAAATCATCTACCACTGTCTATCAGAGACACATTAGCTCGAAAATTGAAATTGCTTCCATATCATTCCAAAGTTCAACAAAAGTACATCAGTCTGAGGATTCGAAGGCATTTTTCAAACAGAGGCATACAAACCAGAGATTTTTAAGACTGTAGCTATTTCAAAGGTATGTTCTTCCAAAATTGAAGCCATTTTTATTTAGAGCTTGAAGCCATTTTAATCCGAAAGTAAAAGCCATTGTTTTGTGGATAGAGAAGAGTGTTAATTGACAGTGAAAAATCATGGGTTTCATCGTAAGGATTGAGCCTATAGGATCAAAATATTTAGAAGGTTATCCACAATGCAAGGAGATGCTACAACAAATAGGATGGCTCCAATTCTTGGAAAAGTTTAATGGTTGCCATAAGGAAGTCACCAAAACATTTACTAGATCATTCCAAGGCACTGAGGTTGAAATAGGAGATGTTAAGTTTACTGTTAATGAAGTTTTTATAGCAGAGGCTACAGGATTATCCAGAGCTGGGGAAAGATGGTTTAAAAATAGGGAATTCCACAATGACTCATGGAAACAAATTTTGAAATCACCAAACATGGATGTTAGTGTGTTCAAGAAGGGAATTCCCAGTACAGCATTGAAGAGAAAATGGAGGAATATACTACTTCTTTTACAAAAATTTGTTACATGTGAGGGTAGATATGGGACATTTTATGTCTACCATATGAGACTAATGTTGCATTTTCTAGGAGAAGATTTGAATTTACCATATTTCTTGTATCAAAGTCTGAAAAAAATGGCTTCTTGTGTTCAGAGAAGAGTTCAGTTTTTGGAAAAAACCCTGTATCATCATGGGTTAGTCAAAATTTTAATTGAGCATCATCTATCTAAATCAAATGATACATGGGATGATTTCTTAATAAGAAATCATTTTGAGGAAGCAAAAGAACTATCACCTGAACCACAGGCCACAAAGAGACGTAGGAGATGGAGGACTCCAAAAGGTAAAATTGACAAACCGGTTCAAGAAAGCAGTGAAGAAGTCATTTTGGAGAAGTTGACTAGAATCAAGAGTCAACTCAAGGCAGAGAAGATAATCAAGGAATCTGTTATAGAAAAAGGGGAGGGGTCCTCTCAGCTTAGGAGAAGTCACAGGTTAAAAGGAAAATTGAAGAAAACTTCAATCAAACACACAGGGGTAATCAATATTGAAGATGAAGAAATGCCCATTGAAGGGGATGATGATGAAGATTTTTATGAAGGCACCCCTGAGATTGATCCTGCTCAACAGGAAATCTATGATTATGTGGAAACTTTAGAGAGAACAGCTTCAGAAAGAGAAGAGAGAACCCCCAGTCCTCCACTAACTGAAATTGATATATTGAGGAGGGATAGGTATGAGTTGGAAGTATTGAATAGACACATTAAAAATGAGAATGAAATTCTCAAAGATCAAATCAAGCTCAAGACTGACATGAACTCAACCTTATCCCTGCATATAGACAAAGTGGAGAGGACCAATGAGAAGATGAAGACAAGGAACAAAAAGTTGATCATGGCACTCACAAACCTCAGGTTCAAACTTGTGATCAGGAAACCCAGAAGGCCTCTAGCTTTCAGAAAAAGGAGAAGAAGGGGATTAGATGTCCTTGCAGAAGCCTCAGAATTCATAGGATAATTTGCATGAGGACATGCAAAGAGACAGCAGTGGGGGTATGTTGAGCCTCAAATTTGTGCTTTCCTTCACCTCATTTTACCTCATTCTTCCCTTGTCCATTTCTATTTTAAACCCAATTGATCAATAAAAATAGTTAGAATTACTTCTAGAATGGTTTACATGACTGACTTGTTGAATTTTGTGATTGTTGCCATTGTTAAGCATTTTGACCGGAACTAGCTGCAGAATGCAGGCATTCCGTAGCTAACCGGCGATTCTGCAGCTACCTTTATGTTTGAGCATGTTCCAAGTGGCCTCTTGAGGAAAAACGCATATGGGAATGATCCACGTCGTGCCTACATGGTGTGTTGCTCGTCATGGAAGAGGAAATGAATTCTGGGTACGGTTATGCACGTGGGAACACATTTGTGAAGGAAGACTCCTACTAGGACTGTCTCAGTCCAGGTGTCTTTTCTCTTTCACGCAGCCACCTCAAGGACTCCTAGAATGATTTGGATAAGGAAAGAAATCATTCCTAAATTATTGTAATTATTGTTACTTGCATTTACTTTATAAACTCTTGAGTAGGCCGAGAGCTTAGTTAGAAATTTTGTGTAGATTTGCTGCTAGATTTTGTGTAAACTCTGTGTTACGTCTTTTAAGACACAGAGCATTATGTTCAAACTATTGCATCGTTAATGGAGCAGATAAAATTATCTTGAAGGCGTGATTTAATTGTGAAGTTGAATGCCGTCAAGTGGTAGAGGGCCCCTGCCCCTTGAACGGATTTCTTTTGCGTAAACTAGATAAGTTTTTCCTAGCTGTCTTTACGTTCTGCATATTGAATTAGTAGTTGTTGTGTTTTATATACTGTGGTCGTACTCATTCCAGTTCTTCCATAAGAAGACATCCTTCCAACAGACCAAAATGATGAATGATTGATGACTATGGTATTGTAGGATATCAGTTAGATTTGTATTTGTTTTAACTTGCTACTGTAGCCATAATTCGTTCCAGTTCTTCCACAAGAAGACACTTTGCCAATAAATTAAAACGATGAATGTTTAATGACTATGGTACTGTAGGATAGGAGTTGTATTTGTTTTTAACTAGATACTGTAGTCATATTCGTTCCAGTTCTTCCACAAGAAGACACTTTGCCAATAAATTAAAACGATGAATGTTTAATGACTATGGTACTGTAGGATAGGAGTTGTATTTGTTTTTAACTAGAGACTGTAGTTATATTCATCCTAGTTCTTTCAAAAGAAGACATTCTTCCAACAGATCATAACAATGAATGATGAATAGCTATAGTGTCATAGGAATTAGTTGTAGTTTTTAGTCTTCACTATCATAGTTGCACTTGTCCTAACCACTCTTCCACAAGAAGGAATTCTTCCAAGACATCCTTAAGAAGTTCAAGATATAACTGTGATGTGACAACTTAGTTTCATTTGCTTTCAGTTCATTTGCTTTCAATTGCATACAAGTCCACAGTCAAAATTGTTCTACCTCTTCCACAAGAAGGAACTCTTCCAAAATATCCCTCATGATGAACAAACCGATTGTGTAACTTCATAGAATAGTGCATGTTAATTAGAATGCTCTGGAGTTTCATTTTGCATTTAATTCAAGTCCAGCTACTTCGTTTCAAAGTTTGATGATGGCTTATGGTTTAACATTGTTCTAGTTTAGAAGCATCTTAAGCTCATGTTTAAATCAATTCATTGCACTCATATCTCATAGTCACATTGTCACCCTTTGCACAGTAGATCACTTTAGTTGATAGGATTCATAAGACAGCCTTCATTATTTACAAATATCTTTTTGTTCTGAAAACCACCAGTGATCCATAACTTTAGGAACAGAAGATAACATCATTACAAGGTTTGAAATATCTCTGCAAATTCCTCACTACAAACAGAGCTCTTCCTCAACAGAACTACCCTGAAAAGAAACCAATAACTCTTGGAGAATAGACTCTGACCTTCAATTGAAATTGCAGAATAGAACTAGGAATTAGTCATGGAATAGATGAGCTTAGAATAGAATGTTGCATCATGATTAGTGTCTAAATTATCTAGTTAGAAAACTTGCATATTTAAGTGATCATTTCTCAAAGTCTAGTTTGTGTCATTTGTTTAAGAAGTCATCATTAAGCTCTTGTTTCTATTCAGTCATAGTTTAGATGTTGCTTCAGTGTTTTTGATTACATTTGCCATTCCATACATTAGGCTCAACTGTGTTCTTGACCACCAATTTCTTTTCATTAGTTTTCTAGACATTTCCATTGTAAACACAAAACTTCAAAAGACCAAAAACATCATAAATCAACATAAAAGACCAAAAAATCACAAAACACTACACACAACGCACTAGGAAACAAGCACCTAGGTACATATGGTACATTTCACTTCAGCAGTTTACAAATCCTGGTTGACAATTAAATGAACTCAGTTTAGGAGACTAGATTGAGACACAACAACTGCATAATAAAACTGAAATCAAATGATGATACTTGTCCTTTAACGGGTCCTTTCTGTATGCACATCGGATCAGTTTCCACACCTGACAAACATTAGTGCCTTCTCTTTAACTATGTACACATACACATAGTGTACACCACGTACATGCACACAAGGCATATAACACCACACAATACACACACCCACATTGACATACTACAGATACACCTATACCTGGTGTACAGTACAACACAATACATATGCCTACACTGACATACAACACATAAACCTACACCTGGTGTAAAATAAAACACATCACATACACCTACATCTGGTGTACAACACAGAAAAAAACATATACATATACAAAGTACCACACAATGAATATAGATGTCACGGCACCACAAATACACGATGCACATACAAATTAATTCATGCCCTCAACACAAAATGTACGACATGGACACGATACCACATGTATACGAGTACCATATGCACAACATGTACACAGTACACATGTACACAACACTACCTACACAACGTGTCCACAACATGACATGTACATGGCACCACCTACACAATGTGTACACGATGCCAATTGTACCTTGCACCATCTGTACAATGTGTACACAATAACACATGTACAGAACACCACATGCAAAACATGTACACGACGCCGAATGTACACAACACTAAATGCACGACATGTACATGATACCACTTGCACACAATACCACATGTACAACATGTACACAACACCACATGCACACAACACCATATGTACAATCATGCACACAACATGTAATATTCTTTTCCAGGAATTTCAGCAATATGGAGAGTAAAAATGATGTTTTCAGATATTTATGTTACAGAATAACAAAAAAGGACTTGTATCCTTTATATTTCACTTAATAACCCTTACATATAAAATGGGAGCATAAACAAATCATTCTAGCTATGTTAAACAGATCTCCCCATGCTAGAACACCTTAAAAACACCCAAACCCCATGACTTCAGCAAAACAAAAATTCTGAAGCCTGCAACAGCATAATTATGAAAGGGTTTCTATAGAAAAATATGTGTCATAACAGATCTGGAGATTTCATTAATCAAAGAGCCAAGAAAATGGAGGTTTTAGCCTCTTTTACAGAAAATAGAGACAACCCGACAAGGGTTTCACATGAGCAAAAGTACAAAATGACATCTCTACATAAAATGACACAGTTTACTTCAAATTTTTATATTAAATGGCTGAAAAATACATTAAAGTACATAAAAATGGCTGAAGAACCTCCCTACTAGCCTTCTAGGAGAGAAAAAGCCTCCTTCTCCAAGAAACTAGCTCCAAATCAAGGGATTCAACCCTACCACAACATCACCTTCAGAAATGACGCAGTTTCTGGAAGATACTGCGCTGTAGGAGTTGGTGACTACTTGACCCCAAGTTAGATAGTGGAAATGTAGCTCAGAATTCCCCTCTTAGATCCCTTAAGCAAGCTGAACCAAGAAAGAGAATGGAATTCCCACATGAGAATCCCTTGCACTAAACAGTGCAGCAAACCCAGCTAAACAGCTGAAGCATGAAAGAAGTCATAAGACTCAAACATAGAAAATATTTTGAATGCCTCTCATGGCTGCTATCCCTTCCTCTTTATTTTTGGTGAGCCTCCTTACCCTGGGCCCCACACATTCATGAGGTTGCTTCATTGCAAAGAATCCTCCATCAAAACTATGTTGTTCCCACTAGTTTCCCTCCTCAATTAGCAGCGTTGTTGACCAAGTCAAAAAGGTTCTATTCCTCATGAATTTCCCCCTTTTCACACCAAGGGTGGTTTATTTGGCCTTCTTATTCAAACCCCTTTCACATAGGGAATGTTTTATTCCTACTAAAGAGATTTAACGGTCTCTTTACCCCATTTATTCTTCTAACCTGCAAAATAGAGCAACATATAATATTCCAACTAATTAGGAAAATTACAGTCCCCCCCTCTCAAAATTTGCTTGTCCTCAAGCAACAACAAAGAAGGATGCTGTAGGATCTTCTATCCTTCCCAAGTGGCATCCTCATCAGGAAGATTCCTCCATCGAATTAGATATTCTTTGATTACCCTACTCCTTATCTTCCTCTCCCTTGTATCCAGAATTGCTTCTGGTTGCAAGACTAGATGACCCTCATCATCAATAGGTGGGAGGTCCATGTTGGAAACTACATTCTATCCAATGGCCTTCTTGAGGCATGAGGCATGAAAAATATTTTGGATCTTGCTCCCCTTGGGAAGCTCTAGCTCATATGCAACTTCCCCAACTCGACGGACCACTTTGTATGGCCCATAAAAACGTGGTTTGAGCTTTTTAACCCCTTTCTCATTGAGTATAGATTGTTTATAAGGCTAAATACGAAGATAGAATATATCATCCACCTCAAATTTTCTCTCTACCCGACCCAGGTCTGCATACATCTTTTGCTAATTTTGGGCAGTAGCAATGTTATCTTTAAGGGCCCAAAGTATGTCTTGATTCTCCTGAATCCATTCCTTTGCTCTAGGAGCCTTTCTTTCCCCAAACATGATATCAGCAAATTAGAGTGCATCATACCCATAGAGTGGTCGAAATGGGGTCATACCAATGGATATGTGGTAAGTGGTGTTGTAACAATACTCCCCCAAATGGAGCCAACACAACCATGTCTTTTGCTGCCCTGCAACATAGTTTCTCAAGTAGCCTTCCAACCACTTGTTCACTATTTCAGTCTATGCATCAGTCTGTGGGTGATAGCTAGTACTTGGTATCAATTCAGTCCCCACTAACTGAAAAAGTTCCTGCCAAAAGACACCCATGAAGCGGTTGTCCCGATCACTCACTATGGTCCTTGGGAGACCATGGAGTCTAAACACATCTCTAAAGAAGAGCTCAACTACCTGTGATGTAGTACAATGTGCAGAAATGGAAAATAAGTGTGAATAATTTTTAGTCTATCAACAAATACAAAGATACAATTCTTACCTTGAATAGTAGGTAGACTGGTGATGAATTCCATGGAGATGCTTTCCCATTTTCCATTCGGAATGGGTAGTGGCTACAATAATCCGACAAGATGAGTGTGTTCTCCCTTATTTTACTGATAGACTATGCACTTCTTGAAATTATGGAGTACATCCTCCTTGAGACCCTTCCATGAGAATCTCTCCCTTATGGCTCGGTAAGTCTTTGTGAATCATTGATGCCCTGAAAGTGGGGAATCATGTGATTCTTGCATGATCTTCTCTTTGAGTTTAGAGTTCTTGGCCAGAAATACTTGGTCTCGGTAATAGATGATCTCATCCATCACTCTATACCACTCATAAACTATCACCCCATCAAGTATATCACATGCAAATTTATCCTTGGAGTACTCAACAAACAGTTGAGCCTTCCAATCTGTGTCCATGCCCCTCAAGGACAGCGCTGTTGGTCTTCTTGATAGAGAATCAACCACTATATTGCTCTTCCCCTTGACATACTCTATGTCAAAGTCATAAGCTTGGATTTTTCTTACCCATTTTTGTTGTCTTTCTTGGAGCTACTTTTGTTCAAGAAAGAATCTAAGACTAGTATGATCAGTTTTCACCTTGAATTTATTCCCCACCAAGCATTTTCGGAATTTGGCTAAGGTATGCAAGATAACCAACATTTCTTTTTCATAGGTAGGGTATAGCCTTTCATGTGGTAGCAGATTCCTGCTCTCAAAGGCTATAGGATGCCCTCCTTGCATTAAGACTGCTCCAATCCCTTCACGTGATGCATCACATTCTAACACAAAAGGTAGAGAGAAATCAGGTAAAACTAATATTGAGCAACTACTCATTACCTCTTTGATCTTATCAAAATCCCTTTGCACTGTAGGTGTCCAGCTAAAAGCTCCCTTCTTGGTCAAGTCTCTAAGTGGTGCTGTAAGTTGAGAGAACCCTTTGAAAAAATTTTGGTAATATGTGCATATGCCCACAAATCCCCGGAGTTCTGAAACATTGTTGGGTGTGGAGCCTGATTATCTTGTTTATTTTGTATCACAGTGTTGGACCCTTGTACCTTAATGGGGCAGCAACACCGCCCGTAATTAAATGCTGCCTGGGGGATCCAAGGGGGGTGGCTCCGACTTTATGGAGCCCCCCCCCCCTGGCAGGGGGTTTCGAGGGCAGCACCCCCGAAGCTAAGAACAGATGCAAAATTTCCTTGTAAAAGTATATTAATTTCTAGTCAATCTGGGCCATTCATTAGGCGGATGATCTGATGGTAGAAGTTATGTTTAGTTTAGGGTTTTTTTCCCTAGAAGGAAACCCCTCGTTTTTATGAGGGTATTGTATTGCAGCTATGTATTATGTGTGTATTCTCAGAGCGAGAAACAAATAGGGAGACTGTGAGAGAGAACAGAGGATATTACAGTGGATCTGTTGTAGTTTGTGTCTCTTCATTTTTTGCTGGATAATAGAAAAGAAGGACTGGTTGTTCGGGGTGGACGTAGCCCAAACTGGGTGAACCACATATATTTATGTCTCTCTGGTTTTATGTGTTTTGTGTGCTTGTGTTTTTCACATATTTTATATGTTACATTGCTCTATCATATTTAATTTTCTAACAACTAGTATCAGAGCCGAAGGTATATTTGGCTGATAAACTCGCAGGAAAGAAGGGTTCCTGGTTCGAGTGGGAGCAATGGCGGAAGATGGTAAGTTTAGGGTCGAGAAATTTAACGGCCAAAACTTCCCACTATGGAAGATGCAGATAGAAGATTATCTGTATCAGAAAGATATGTACCTACCATTGAGTGGAAAAACAAAGAAATCAACGACTATGATAGACGCATAATGGGATATTCTTGATAGAAAGGTGCTCGGAACAATACAGTTGTCCCTCACGACATTGATAGCCTTCAATATTTCGAAGGAAACAACAATAGAGGGTTTGATTAAGGTGTTGGAAAAACTATATGAAAAACCCTCAGCCTCAAACAAGGTATTTCTTATGAAACATTTATTTAATATGAAGATGTTGGAAGGTGGATCTGCTGCAGACCATTTAAATGATTTTAATACAGTTACCAGTTAGTTAAGTTCTGTAGGGGTAAAATTTGATGATGAAGTTAGGGCTCTTTTATTTATGTGCTCATTGCCAAAAATCTGGAATGGTTTAGTTATGGCCATTAGTAACTCGTTCTCTGGATCTAGTACTTTAAAGTTTGATGATGTTGTCGGTGCTATCCTTAGCGAGGAAATGCGACAGAAAAGCTTCGGTGAGACATCGGGTAATGCTTTGAGTGCAGAGTCTAGGGGAAGAAGAATGGAAAGAGGAAAGAGCTCGAGATATTGCAGTAAATCAAGGAAAGGCAGATCTAAGTCCAGATCGGGGATAGTGTGATAGAAATGCAGAAAGAAAGGACACCTAAAGAAATACTGTAGATCTCGGAAGGGAAAGGAAGGAGATGCACAGCAAGAAAACGATCATAAAGAAAATGTGACAGGTGATGTGTTACAAGATGCTTTGATTCTTTCTTTTGAAAATGTTACTGATTCTTGGGTTGTAGATTCAGGGGCCTCATTCCATGCCACACCTAATAAGAAATATTTTCATGACTATGTTCAAGGAGATTTTGGACAAGTCCGTTTGGGTGATGATAAGCCCTGTAAAATTGCTGGAACAAGTAAAGTTCTTGTAAAACAACAAAATGGAAACCAATGGTTATTAAAGGAGGTAAGGCATGTTCCAGATCTGAAGAAAAATTTGATTTCAATAGGGCAGTTAGGAAGTGAAGGTTGCGTGACAACTTTCACAGATAAAACTTGGAAGGTCACCAAAGGAGCCCTAGTAGTAGCAAAAGACGAAAAGGTTGGTACATTGCATTTATGCAATGGTATTTCTAACTCTGTTAATGCTTTAACTTCCAAAGGAGTAGATGCAGCATTATGACATCATAGGATCAGACACATGAGTGAGAAGGGGATGACAGTTCTTCACTCAAGAAATTTGTTGCCGAGTTTGAAGAATTTGATTTGGATTTCTGTGAGGACTGCATTTATGGAAAACATAAGAGAATCAGATTTCTAAGAGTTGGTAAAGAAAAGAAGAGCGAAAAATTAGAGCTTTTGCATACGGATGTATGGGACCTGCTCAAGTATCATCTCTTGGTAGCTCTCATTATTATGTTACTTTTATTGATGATGCAACTAGAAAAACATGGATTTATTGTATTTAGAATAAATCTGATGTATTTGATATTTTTAAGAAATGGAAAGCTTTGGTTGATATTGAGACAGGAAGAAGTTGAAGTGTTTCAAATCAGACAATGGAGGTGAATATTGCAGCAAATATTTTGATAGGTACTGTTCAGAGCATGGAATTCACAAAGAGAAGACAGTTCCAAGAACACCACAAGAAAATTGTGTGTCAGAAAGAACTAACAGAACAATCATGGAGCATCCAAGGTACATGAGATTCCATGCAGGGTTGCCTTTACAATTTTGGGCAGATGCTATAGATACTGCTATTTATCTAATAAACAAAGGGCCTTCAACTTCCTTGGATGGTGGTATTCCAGAGGAAGAATGGACAGGTAAAAAGATAATCTACTCTTTTTTAAAGCCTTTTGGCTGTGAGGCCTTTGTCCATATTAACAAAGAAAACAGAACAAAGCTTGAGGAAAAATCAAATAAATGTACCTTTATTGGATATGGTGTTAATTATTTTGGTATCGCTTATATGATTATGAAAATCACAAAATCATTAGGAGCAGAGATGTAATATTCAATGAAAAGGTCTTGTATAAGAATCAGTTGCAGGAAAAGAAACAGGAAAAAGAAAACAAAGAATACACAGTTCTTGATGAGATCACGTAAAAAGTAAAGGTGCCTCAAAACAATAACAATACACGACAACAACAACGAACAAATAACAACAGAACCTCAAACACCAGTGGTGCTAGAAGATCTACCGTGGATATAGACCCCTGAACTATACTCGTCATTATATTTTATTGTTGACTTATTCTCGTGAACCCGAATGTTATGAAGAAGCAATGTAAGGGTTGAAAAGTAGAAGAAGTGGGAGCTATCCATGGAATAGAAGAGATGGGACTCCTTAATGCATAACGTAATGTAGGACTTAGTCAATTTTCCCGTGTGTAAAACTATTGCGTAATAGGCTATTTACAGTCAAGAAGAAGATGGAGGAAAACAGAGGTACAAATCTAGACTTGTGGTGAAGGGGTTTGCACAAAAGAAAGGTATTTATTTTGATGAAATATTTTCTCCTGTTGTTAAGATGACTACAATCAGAACTATTTTAAGTCTTGTAGCAGCAGAAGATTTACATCTTGAACAGTTAGATGTAAAGACAACATTTATCCATGGAGATTTGGAGGAAGAGATCTATATGGAGCAACTAGAAGGATATGAGGTCAAAAGGAAAGAAAAATTAGTGTGCAGGCTAAAGAAGAGATTTTATGGCTTAAAACAGGCTCCAAGGCAGTGGTATCTGTTAGTTCCAGTCTTCGCAGCCTGTCACCAGAGATCAACATGAGCTCTTACTATGTTTGGTTTTATTAGATCTTTTGCACATGATGTTCAGTAAAAAACATGTCACAAGTGTTTCCATCAGAAGAATCTCAGAAAAATATTTCCAACGGTATATCACACTCCTGTAACCAACTCCCAGATTAGAAGATATGATCGAAACGAATGAGTGATTCTTGGTTATGCATGTTTTGAGGTCAGTTGCTGCACACAATGACAAGTTTAGTACAAAATCAGTTTGTGAAATAATGGTAAGGAAGTTTTCAAAATTGAAAGCGGTGTTTGTTCATCACATAAAAAATAAAAAAAACCTCCTTCATTTTATGCACAGGTGCTACTATGTGGGGGATATACAGTGATATTTGGAGCCTACATTAAAACAAAGCAAAATTTTCATATTTTTTACTGTTTTAGTCATTTTAGTGCGTGGCCATTTTACAACATATGGAAAGTAATTTTGCAAAACCCAAGGAGGTTTTTGTTAACCACAACCCATATAAAAAAATCCTCTTTCATTTTATTCACAGGTGTCATGAATTGGGATATGTGACTAGATATTTACAGCTCATTTTCACATATTTAAAATTTTAATGATTTTCTGTTTTAGAGATGATTTTGTGGAACATATTGCGAGCAACTGGAAATGAATTTCCCAAATTTGAGAGATTTTTTCTCCAACATGACCTTATCTACAAAAACCTCTTTCATTTTTGTAACAGGTTCTATGGTTTAGGAGATACGAGTTCATCTTCAACACCTATTTTCAGAAATTCGGCCCAAGTTTAATGTAACTGATTCTATTTTGAAGAAAATGGTTGAGCTCAATTCCCTTAGTACAAGGATGAGAAAATGTATATATTTTATGAATTTCATAGTGTAGGGGTTGGAATTTGGCAGAGGGTTGGACACTTGGGATTTTTGGGCACTTCATTGTATGTTTCATCTCTGCAATTTTGGTAAAGGAATAGACCAGGGTTTGCAACACTCTTTGGGATCCATGTGGCTCTATGTTTTGATGGTGTGTTTCTCTCTATGATAGTAATTTTACTGATGTTTCATGTGTATAATTTTCCTTCTCCTTTATTCTCAAATTAAACAAACAAGTTATAAAGGTGGAATTCATTAGATTTCTTTTCTCTGCCTTGAGTTTTGTTTAATTTTTCATGTTTTCATCTGTTTGAAGAGGATTCTTGAGAGCCTCTTGCCCTCTTCAGCTCCTCACCGGTCTGAGCCATCCATTCATTCAATTCAAAGCATCAAAACAATTTCCTTCCTTGCCCCATTCAGAACTCTGCAAAAACTAGGCCTCATCCCCAAACCCAAAATTTGTCTTTCCCTTTGATCCAATAAAAAACATTCAAAATCAAATCCAACTCCCTTACATATATACCTAGCCTAAAATTAGCCTTTATTTGAAGTTATCTCAAGCCTTATTGATTATATTTGCTGAGATTGAACCGGAGAGAACCCTCTCCTGATCTGGTAGGGCTAGCTACCAGACTGAGCGTGGTTTGATGTTACCCTGAATTCTGCCTTTCTTCAGCCTGAGGTGGATTTAGGCCATAACATAGTGGCGACCATACTGGGAAAAAAAAGTTTGTTGTTTTCTTTATAAACTACAGACAGAGCCTGAAGTTATCCAGGTAGCCTTTGAAATGCTCTTGCTTTGCATTAGCAAAAGTAGATGAATGCTGCTTCAGTCAATCTCCGGTCTAGTTTATGAACTGAACATCTGGTTTCCTCAGTAAGATCTAATCAAGTTCAGATCTGATTGTTGATGGTGGACAATAGTCAGACACATATGAAGGCTGAAACATTCACTTGGAAACTCCAACTCAATCCAAAGATTCCAATGCTCACTGATCCATTCATGCACTAAAATAAAATGGCAGGGTATGTGGCAGACCCTGCGCTTTGTGAAGTTTTAAAAGAAGTTAGAGATCAGTTAGTGGATATTGAAATTGATGAAGTATTTTTCATTGTCGTGCTTCAATTTTTGAGATCTCCGAAGTTTCCTCCTAAAGCTAAAACTGGTTTCTTTGAGTTAGTTGTTGAAAAATTTGAGAAGGAGATTCAATATTTAAATGATCAGATCCAATCATATGAATTCCAAGATCCCAAAAAGTTTTTGGAAACTCTCCCTCCTTCAAAACAAGAAACAATAGAGCTGCCCGTGGATATTTGCATTGATAGTTTGCAGCTGGAAGCACGTATTGAGGAGTTGGGGAAGCAAATAGAGTCTAGTTTTTTTTATCCTATTACAACGTACATGGAAATTTTTTTTCAGTTTGAATGATAGATCAAATTGTCTTTTACATAACCAAACTCGTTATGTGCATGTATCGCTGTCAACATTTACATTTGTGTCCTGGTTGAAGCACTTTCAAGCAGAATCCTTGTCATAGTTACTTGATTGGTTGATCTAGCATTACATCGTTACTTGATCTATTGTTTTTGCAGCAAAGTAGGGTAGATTTGTAAATAAATAAGCTTCCAAACGCAACATTTCAGTTTCCGGTATTTGTCTATGTACAGGTTGCAGTATGTATATGTTTTTGGATTGGTATGAGTTGTTTTGGGTTTGAATTTGTTTGAACATCCATGCCCAATGGATGAGGCACTTGGTCTACGGTGTTCTTGACACCTCCAAGGAGCTACCATCCCCAATGGAGCCAATGTTAGTTCCATTCTTCGCAGCCTGTCACCAGAGATCAGCATGAGCTCTTACTATGTCTGGTTTTGTTAGATGTTTTGCACATGATGTTCAGCACAAAACATGTCAAAAGTGTGTCCATCAGAAGAATCTCAGAAAAATATTTCCAATGATATATCACACTCCCGTAACCGGCTCCCAAATTAGAAGATATGATCGAAATGAATGAGTGATTCTTGGTTATGCATGTTTTGAGGTCAGTTGCTGCACACAATGACAAGTTTAGTACAAAATCAGTTTGTGAAATAATGGTAAGGAATTTTTCAAAAGTGAAAGAGGTTTTTGTTCATCACATAACAAATAAAAAAAACCTCCTTAATTTTATGCACAGGTGCTACTATGTGGGGGATATACAGTGATATTTGGAGCCTACATTAAAACATAGAAAAATTTTCAGATTTTTCACTATTTTAGTCATTTTAGTGCGCGGCCATTTTACAACATATGGAAAGTAATTTTGCAAAAAAAAAGGATTTTTCTGTTAACCACAATCCATATAAAAACAATCTCTTTCATTTTATTCACAGGTGTCACGAATTGGGATATGTGACTATATCTTTATAGCTCATTTTCACAGATTTAAATTTTTAATGATTTTCTGTTTTAGAGATGATTTTGTGGAACAGATTGCGAGCAACTGGAAATTAATTTCGCAAATGTGAGAGAGGGTTTTCTCCAAAATGACCTTATCTACAAAAACCTCTTTCATTTTTGTAACATGTACTATGGTTTAGGAGATACGAGTTCATCTTCAACACCTATGTTCATAAATTCGGCCCAAGTTTAATATAACTGATTCTATTTTGAAGAAAATGGTTGAGCTCAATTCCCTTAGTACAAGGATGAGAAAATGTATATATTTTATGAATTTCATAGTGTATGGGTTGGAATTTGGTAGAGGGTTGGACACTTGGGATTTTTGGGCACTTCATTGTACATTTCATCTCTGCAATTTTGGCAAAGGAATAGACCAGGGTTTGCAGCACTCTTTGGGATCCATGTGGCTCTACGTTTTGATGGTGTGTTTCTCTCTATGATAGTAAGTTTACTGATGTTTTATGTGTATCATTTTCCTTCTCCTTTCTTCTCAAATTAAACAAAAAATTTATAAAGGTGGAATTCATTAGATTGCTTTGCTCTGCCTTGAGTTTTGTTTAATTTTTCATGTTTTCATCTATTTGAAAAGGATTCTTGAGAGCCTCTTGGCCTCTTCAGCTCCCCACCAGTCTGAGCCATCCATTAATTCAATTCAAAGCATCAAAACAATTTCTTTCCTTGCCCCATTCAGAACTCTGCAAAAACTAGGCCTCATCCCCGAACCCAAAATTTTCCTTCCCCTTTGATCCAATAAAAAACATTCAAAATCAAATCCAACTCCCTTACATATATACCTAGCCTAAAATTAGCCTTTATTTGAAGTCATCTCAAGCCTTATTGATTATATTTGCTGAGATTGACCTGGAGAGAGCCCTCTCCTGATCTGTTAGGGCTAGCTACCAGACTGAGCGTGGTTTGATGTTACCCTGAATTCTGCCTTTCTTCAGCCTAAGGTGGATTTAGGCCATAACATAGTGGCGACCATACTGGGGAAGAAAAGTTTGTTGTTTGCTTTATAAACTACAGACGGAGCCTGAAGTTAGCCAGGTAGCCTTCGAAATGCTCTTGCTTTGCATTAGCAAAAGTAGATGAATGCTGCTTCAGTCAATCTCCAGTCTAGTTTATGAACTAAACATCTGGTTTCCTCAGTAAGATCTAATCAAGTTCAGATCTGATTTTTGATGGTGGACAACAGTCAGACATATATGAAGGCTGAAACATTCACCTAGCGACTCCAACTCAATCCAAATATTCCAATGCTCACTGATCCATTCATGCACTAAAATAAAATGGCAGGGTATGTGGCAGACCCTGCGCTTTGTGAAGTTTTAAAAGAAGTTAGAGATCAGTTAGTGGATATTGAAATTGATGAAGTATTTTTCATTGTCATGCTTCAATTTATGAGATCTCTAAAGTTTCCTCCTAAAGCTAAAACTGGTTTCTTTGAGTTAGTTGTTGAAAATTTTGATAAGGAGATTCAGTATTTAAATGATCAGATCCAATCATATGAATTTCAAGATCCCAAAAAGTTCTTGGAAACTCTCCCTCCTTCAAAACAAGAAACAATAGAGCTGCCCGTGGAAATTTGCATTGATAGTTTGCAGCTAGAAGCATGTATTGAGGATTTGGGGAAGCAAATAGAGTCTGGTTTTTTCGATCCTATTGCAACGTACATGGAAATTTTTTTCAGTTTGAATGATAGATCAAATTGTCTTTTACATAACCAGACTTGTTATGTGCATGTATTGCTGTCAGCATTTACATTTGTGTCCTGGTTGAAGCACTTTCAAGCAGCATCCTTGTCACAGTTACTTGATTGGTTGATCTGGCATTAAAGTGTTACTTGATCTGTTAGTTTTGCAGAAAAGTAGGGTAGATTTTTAAATAAATAAGCTTCCAAAGGCAACATTTTAGTTTCCGATATTTGTCTAAGTACAGGTTGCAGTATGTATATGTTTTTGGATTGGTATGAATTGTTTTGGGTTTGAAGTTGTTTGACCATCCATGCCGAATGGATGAGGAACTTGGTCTATGGTGTTCTTGACACCTCCAAGGAGCTTCCATCCCTAATGGAGCCAATGTTAGTTCCAGTCTTCACAGCCTGTCACCAGAGATCAACATGAGCTCTTACTATGTCTAGTTTTGTTAGATGTTTTTCACATGATGTTCAGCACAAAACATGTCACAAGTGTGTCCATCAGAAGAATATCGGAAAAATATTTCCAACGGTATATCACACTCCTGGAACTGGCTCTCAGATTAGAAGATATGATCGAAATGAATGAGTGATTCTTGGTTATGCATGTTTTGAGGTCAGTTGCTGCACACAATGATAAGTTTAGTACAAAATCAGTTTGTGAGATGATGGTAAGGAATTTTTCAAAAGTGAAAGAGGTTTTTGTTCATCACATACCAAATAAAAAAAACCGCCTTCAGTTTATGCACAGGTGCTACTATGTGGGGGATATACAGCGATATTTGTAGCCTACATTATAACAAAGCAAAATTTTCATATTTTTACTGTTTTAGTCATTTTAGTGCGCGACCATTTTACAACATATGGAAAGTAACTTTGCAAAACCAAAGGAGGTTTTTGTTAACCAAAATCCATATAAAAAAAAACTCGTTCATTTTATTCACAGGTGTCACGAATTGGGATATGTGACTAGATATTTACAGCTCATTTTCACAGATTTAAATTTTTAATGATTTTCTGTTTTAGAGATGATTTTGTGGAACAGATTGCGAGCAACTGGAAATGAATTTCCAAAATTTGAGAGAGGTTTTTCTCCAACATGAGCTTATATACAACAACCTCTTTCATTTTTGTAAAAGGTTCTATGGTTTAGGAGATACGAGTTCATCTTCAACACCTATTTTTAGAAATTCGGCCCAAGTTTAATGTAACTGATTCTATTTTGAAGAAAATGGTTGAGCTCAATTACCTTAGTACAAGGATGAGAAAATGTATATATTTTATGAATTTCATAGTGTAGGGGTTGGAATTTGGTAGAGGGTTGGACACTTGGGATTGTTGGGCACTTCATTGTACATTTCATCTCTGCAATTTTGGCAAAGGAATAGACCAGGGTTTGCAGCACTCTTTGGGATCCATGTGGCTCTATGTTTTGATGGTGTGTTTCTCTCTGTGATAGTAAGTTTAATGATGTTTCATGTGTATCATTTTCCTTCTCGTTTCTTCTCAAATTAAACAAACAAGTTATAAAGGTGGAATTCATTAGATTGCTTTGCTCTGCCTTGAGTTTTGTTTAATTTTTCATGTTTTCATCTGTTTGAAGAGGATTATTGAGAGCCTCTTGCCCTATTTAGCTCCTCACCGGTATGAGCCATCCATTCATTCAATTCAAAGCATCAAAAAAATTTCCTTCCTTTCCCCATTCAGAACTCTGCAAAAACTAGGCCTCATCCCCGAACCCAAAATTTGCCTTTCCCTTTGATCCAATAAAAAACATTCAAAATCAAATCCAACTCCCTTACATATATACCTAGCCTAAAATTAGCCTTTATTTGAAGTCATCTCAAGCCTTATTGATTATCTTTGTTGAGATTGACCTGGAGAGAGCCCTCTCTTGATCTGGTAGGGCTAGCTACCAGACTTAGCGTGGTTTGATGTTACCCTGAATTCTTACTTTCTTCAGCCTGAGGTGGATTTAGGCCATAACATAGTGGTGACCATACTGGGGAAGAAAATTTTGTTGTTTTCTTTATAAACTACAGACAGAGCCTAAAGTTAGCCAGGTAGCCTTCGAAACGCTCTTGCTTTGCATTAGCAAAAGTAGATGAATGCTGCTTCAGTCAATCTCCGATCTAGTTTATGAACTGAACATCTGGTTTCCTCAGTAAGATCTAATCAAGTTCAGATCTGATTGTTGATGGTGGAAAACAGTCAGACACATATGAAGGCTGAAACATTCACCTGGTGACTCCAACTCAATCCAAAGATTCCAATGCTCACTGATCCATTCATGCACTAAAATAAAATGGTAGGGTATGTGGCAGAACCTACGCTTTGTGAAGTTTTCAAAGAATTTAGAGATCAGTTAGTGGATATTGAAATTGATGAAGTATTTTTCATTGCCGTGCTTCAATTTTTGAGATCTCCGAAGTTTCCTCCTAAAGCTAAAACTGGTTTCTTTGAGTTAGTTGTTGAAAAATTTGAGAAGGAGATTCAGTATTTAAATGATCAGATCCAATCATATGAATTCCAAGATCCCAAAAAGTTCTTGGAAACTCTCCCTCCTTAAAAACAAGAAACAATAGAGCTGCTCGTAGATATTTGCATTGATATTTTGCAGCTGGAAGCATGTATTGAGGAGTTTGGGAAGCAAACAGAGTCTGGTTTTTTCGATCCTATTGCAACGTACATGGAATTTTTTTCCAGTTTGAATGATAGATCAAATTTTCTTTTACATAACCAGACTCGTTATGTGCATGTATCGTTGTCAGCATTTACATTTGTGTCCTGGTTGAAGCACTTTCAAGCAGCATCCTTGTCACAGTTACTTGATTGGTTGATCTGGCATTATAGCGTTACTTGATCTATTGGTTTTGCAGAAAAGTAGGGTATATTTGTAAATAAATAAGCTGCCAAAGGCAACATTTCAGTTTTCGGTATTTGTCTATGTACAGGTTGCAGTATGTATATGTTTTTGGATTGGTATGAGTTGTTTTGGGTTTGAAGTTGTTTGACCATCCATGCCCAATGGATGAGGCACTTGGTCTACGGTGTGCTTGACACCTCCAAGGAGCTGCCATCCCCAATGGAGCCAATGTTAGTTCCAGTCTTCGCAACCTGTCACCAAAGATCAGCATGAGCTCTTACTATGTCCGGTTTTGTTAGATGTTTTGCACATGATGTTTAGCACAAAACATGTCACAAGTGTGTCCATCAGAAGAAGCTCGGAAAAATATTTCCAACGGTATATCACACTCCCATAACCGGCTCCCAGATTAGAAGATATGATCGAAATGAATGATTGATTCTTCGTTATGCATGTTTTGAGGTCAGTTGCTACACACAATGACAAGTTTAGTACAAAATCAGTTTTTGAATTAATGGTAAGGAATTTTTCAAAAGTGAAAGAGGTTTTTGTTCATCACATACCAAATAAAAAAAACCTCCTTTATTTTATGCACAGGTGCTACTATGTGGGGGATATACAGTGATATTTGGAGCCTACATTAAAACAAAGCAAAATTTTCATATTTTTTACTGTTTTAGTCATTTTAGTGCGCGACCATTTTACAACATATGGAAAGTAATTTTGCAAAACACAAGGAGGTTTTTGTTAAAAAATATCCATATAAAAAAATTTCTTTCATTTTATTCACAGGTGTCACGAATTGGGATATGTGACTATATCTTTACAGCTCATTTTCACAGATTTAAATTTTTAATGATTTTCTGTTTTAGAGATGATTTTGTGGAACCAATTGCGAGAAAATGGAAATGAATTTCCCCAATTTGAGAGAGCGTTTTCTCCAACATGACCTTATCTACAAAAACGTCTTTCATTTTTGTAACAGGTGCTATGGTTTAGGAGATACGAGTTCATCTTCAACACCTATTTTCGGAAATTCGGCCCAAGTTTACTGTAACTAATTCTATTTTGAAGAAAATGGTTGAGCTCAATTCCCTTAGTAAAAGGATGAGAAAATGTATATATTTTATGAATTTCATAGTGTAAGGGTTGGAATTTGGCAGAGGGTTGGACACTTGAGATTGCTTGGCTTTTCATTGTACATTTCATCTCTGCAATTTTGGCAAAGGAATAGACCAGGGTTTGCAGCACTCTTTGGGATCCATGTGGCTCTATGTTTTGATGGTGTTTTTCTCTTTGTGATTGTAATTTCACTGATTTTTATGTGTATCATTTCCCTTCTCTTTTCTTCTTAAATTAAACAAATGAGTGATAAAGGTGGAATTCATTAGATTGTTGTGCTCTGCCTTGAAGTTTTGTTTTATTTTTCATGTTTTCATCTGTTTGAAGAGGATTATTGAGACCCTCTTGCCCTCTTCAGCTCCTCACAAGTCTAAGATATCCATTCATTCAATCCAAAGCATCAAAACAATTGTCTTCCTTTCCCCAATCAGAACTCTGCAAAAACTAGGCCTTATCTCTGGACCCAAAACTGCCTTTCCCTTTGATTCCAACAAAACCCCCAAAATAAAAATAAAACCTTCCTACTTATATACCTAGCCTAAAATCAGCATTTATTTCAAGTCATCTCAAGCCCTATTTATTATCTTTGTTGAGATTGACCCAGAGAGATCCCTCTCCTGATCTGATAGGGCTAGCTACCAGACTGAGTGTGGTTTGATGTTACTCTGAACTCTGCTTTCCTTCAGCTTGAGGTAGATTTAGGCAATAACAGTATCTAAAATTTGACAATTTTATGTCTGAACAAGGTTATACTAGATGTCACTCTGATCATTGTGTTTATCTGAAAAGGAAAAATGATGGCAGCTATATTATATTGTTATTGTATGTAGATGACATGCTTGTTGCAGGGTATAACATGCAAGAAATAAATGTGCTAAAAAGAAAATTGGAAAATTCATTTGCAATGAAGGATTTGGGAGCTGAAAAACAAATCCTTGGTATGAGAATAACTAGAGATAGGAAAAATTGCAAATTAACACTATCTCAGAATGAGTACATACAAAAGGTGTTGAAAAGATTTAATATGTAGAATACAAAACCAGTTAGTACACCTTTTGCTAGCCATTTCAAACTTAGTAAGGAGATGTGCCCCAAGACCCAAGAAGAAATGGGTTATATGTCTAAAGTTCCATATGCATCAGCAGTTGGAAGCTTAATGTATGTAGTATTCCAGATAAGGCTTGATATTACACATGCAAAGATGCAGTTGTAAGTAGTGAATGAATTAACCAGTGTAGTAATTCACAATAGTAAATGGATTCTTGAGATTAGAGAGGCACCACAAACTGCCATCATGCTTTGGTGGTTCAAACATTGTCGACAGGAGAAAGAGTGCAAGATATGGCAGGTGACAGAGATAACAGGAGGAGCACTACAAGATATGTATTTACTGTAGGTGGAACAACTGTTAGTTGGGTTTCAAAATCCAAAGTGTTGTTGCACTTTCAACAACAGAAGCAGAGTATGTTGCTGCTACAGAGGCTAGTAAAGAAATGATTTGGTTACAAAGGTTTATGGATGAATTGGGTAAGAAGCATGATATGGGCACGTTATACAGTGATAGCCAAAGTGCCATTCATCTTTCAAAGAACTCAACATTTCATTCCAGGACTAAACACATACATCTCAAGTACCATTTCATACGGTCAGTATTGGAAGATGGAGAGTTGAAGCTGGAAAAGATACACACCAGCCAGAATCCTGCAGATATGCTAACAAAAGTTGTAACCAGGGAGAAACTGAGAACATGCTCAGTTTCAATTGGTCTTCAAGGATGACGATGAAGATGAGAAACAGCCAGGTCCAAAGAGGAGTTATTGTCCAGCAAATAAAGCAGCGGTGGAGTTGCTACAATCAGTCTCCAAGTGGGAGATTGTTGGGTGTGGAGCCTGATTATCTTGTTTACTTTGTATCACAAGATTGGACCTCTGTATACCTGAAGGTACGGCAACACCGCCTATAATCAAACGTCGCTCGGGGGGTCTAGGGGGCAGCCAGAACTGCAGGAGCCCCCCTAGCAAGGGGTTTTAGGGGCAGCGCCCCTGAAGCTAAGAACAGATGTAAAATTGCCTTGTAAAAGTATAGTAATTTCTAGTCAATCTGGGCCATTCATTAGGCTGATGATCTGATGGTAGAAGTTATGTTTAGTTTAGGGTTTTTTGCCCTAGAAGGAAAACCCTCACTTTTATGAGGGTATTGTATTGTGGCTATGAATTATTTGTGTATTCTCAGAGCAAGAAACAAATAGGGAGACTGTGAGAGAGAACAGAGGATATTACACTAGATCTACTGTAGGTTGTGTCTCTTCATTTTTTGCTAGATAATAGAAAGGAAGGACTCGATGTTCGGGGTGGACATAGCCCAAACTAGGTGAACCACATATATCTGTGTCTCTCTGGTTTTATTTGTTTTGTGTGCTTGTGTTTTCTGCATATTTTATATGTTGCATTGCTCTGTAATATTTAATTTTCTAACAAACATTTATTGGCTTGAGCCAATCCTTGATTGCCCGGATCTTTTCTTCATGCACTCTTACTCCATCCACCCCAATGATGTGGCCTAAGTAGAGCATCTCAGTGAGGCCAAACTCACATTTCGAGAGTTTAGCATAGAATTTTTTCTCCTTGAGAATATGCAACACTGTCTCAATATGCTGCAAATGTTCCTCCCATGTGCGGCTGTAAATCAAAATATCATAAAATAAGACCAATACAAACTTTCTTAGATGACCACGAAATATGTGGTTCATGAAAGATTGGAATGTTGTAGGGGCAATGGTCAGACCAAATGGCGTCACTAAGAACTCAAAATTCCCATAGTGACTTTTGAATATTGTTTTGGGAATGTCTTGATCTCTTGCCCTGATTTGGTGATAGCAGAATCTCAAGTCAATCTTGAAGAAATATTTGGATCCTCTAAGCTCATCCATCAGCTCATCCATCCTTGGAATAGGATATCTATTCTTCATGGTCCTCTTGTTTAGGGCTCTATAGTCAATGCACATTCTCAATGTGCCATCCTTCTTCTTAACCAAGACCACTGAAGATGCAAAATGGCTAGTTCTAGGCCGGATATGACCTAGGGCTAGTAGTTCTTGAATGGTCCTTTCAATTTTATCCCTATAAGCTTTGGGATGCCTATAAGGGGTAGAAATCACAGCTTGAATCCCTTTCTCTAGCTCAATAGTGTGCTCAAATCCCCTATCAGGAGGTCTCCCTGGGGGAATATCTCCAAATACTAAAAAATGCCTGTCCAAGAGAGCCTACACATCAGGGTGTACTGGTGAATCCTGGACTCCAACTTCAGATAAACTCAGTTCTACTACCCATTCTATGTCTCCTCTGCATAAGTCTGCCTCCATCTTGTGAGCTGAAATAATCTGAAGGGGGTAAATGTGCATCCCTTTGATTTTTTGCTACTTACTATCCTCCTTCCCCATCCATTCCATCTCTAGAGTCTCCCAATCAATGGTGACTCTCCCAAGAGTGATCATCCATTAGACACCCAATACGACATTGGTGTCAGGAATATCAACCACAAAAAATTGGTCTATGATAGTGTAGGTCCCCATAGTGATAGAAAATTCCGGAACATAATTAACATACTGCAAAGTTTTGGCTCCTGGAACCAAGACTGGAAATCCTTCAAATTTTTCCATATGCATGCCCCTCTTCTTTACAAGCTGTGAATCAATGAAGTTATGAGTAGCTCCACTATCTACTAGCACCGATACTCTTTGCCCCATAAAAGTACCTCTAAATCTTAAAGTCAAATATTTAGGGACACCCCTCAATGCTGCAAGAGCTCCTCCCCTTGGAGAAAAATTCTTTTCTGCATCTTCTATAGGTAGCACAGCACTAGCCCTCTCTTCTTCAAAAAAAAAATCTCAATATAATGAGCCTTCCCTGCAACACACTCATGGTTTGGCACTCATGGCTTATGGAAAGTGAGGCAAAGTTTTTCCCTCCCTAGTCTCCTCTGTTCATGGTCAAGAGGTGCCTTCTTTGGCCATGAAGAATCCTCCTGCTGCAATAATGCTTTTTCTTTGGGAAAATCATGTTGCAAATCTCTAGCTTTCTCCACAGCCTCAAGGAGTGTAGTTGGCTTGGTAGATATTACCAACCCATGCAATGGTTAGTCATCCCCTCAATAAAGATACATACCCTCCTACTCATAGTCAGGTTGGATACCATTTCTGAAAGTTTCAAATACTCAGCAATATAGTCTTCCAAATATCTCCTTTTTTTGAGTTTGGTTAGATCCATAAAGTGGACCTCTGGATCTCTTGGATCAAATCTCTCTACTAGTCTTTTGGTGAAGACTGAATATGAAGTGATGTGAGCATGCCCTAGTGTAGTTATCCCATGGAACCACCATTCATGAGCCTCCCGTTCTAAGTGCAACACAACTATTTTGATAGCTTCTATTTCAGAAACTCTATTGAGTTGAAAGTAGGTATCCAGCTTCTCCACCCAAGCCTTGGCTATGAACTTAGGTGATCCATCATATATGGGCAAGAATAATCTCCCCATACTATGATGTAGGTCTGACTCCTACATCCATCCTTACCTCTTATGTTGATAGCAAGATCTCCTCCCTTCCTTGATCTGGCAGAATTCTTGAAAGCTCAAGTGTTCCTTGAATCTTTGGGATTGGGACTCATACTCCACAAAGTAGTCACCAAGGGTTTCTTCATACCTATATTTAGATAAGAATGAGAGCATAGTGGAGCATTGTATTGAAGGATGAGTCAATGATTGTTCCACAAAGAATGAGGTTCTCATGCTTGCTTCTTGGTAAAACCCCTTAGGGCTTTCTTTGTGCCTCATCCCCTTAAGATCTCTTGAAATTTTTTGCATGGTTTGGAGAAGAAGACTTGAAATATCTTTCTCCTCCATACTGTAGATATATTTTTCCCAAAATCTGAGCTAAGAGCAGAGCTCTGATACCACTGTAATATTCCTTTTCAGGAATTTCTGCAATATGGAGAGTAAAAACTTTGTTTTTAGAAATTTATGTTACAAAATAGCAAAAAAAGACTTGGATCATTTATATTTCACTTAATAACCCTTACATATAAAATGGGAGCATAAAAAAATCATTCTAGCTATGTTAAATAGATCTCCCCATGCCAAAACACCTTAAAAACACCGAAACCCCATGACTTCAGCAAAATAGAAATTTTGAAGCCTACAACAGCGCAATTCTGAAAGGGTTTCTACAGAAAAATATGTGTCATAATAGATATAGATATTTCATTAATCAAAGAGCCAAGAAAATGGAGATTTAGCCTCTTTTACATAAAATAGAGACAACCTGGCAAGGGTTTCACATGAGCACAAGTACAAAATGACATATATACATAAAATGATGCAGTTTACTGCAACTCTATATATGAAATGGCTGAAAAATACATGAAAGTACATAAAAATGGCTGAAGAGCCTCCCTACTAACCTTCTAGGAGAGAAAAAGCCTCCTTCTCCAAGAAACTAGCTCCAAATCAAGGGATTCAACCCTACCACAACACCACCTTCAGAAATGACGTAGTTTCTGGAAGAGACTATGCTGTAGGAGTTGTGACTGCTTGACCCCAAGTTAGATAGTGGAAATGTAGCTCAGAATTCCCCTCTTAGATCCCTTAAGCAAGCTTAACCAAGAAAGAGAATGGAACTCCCGCATGAGAATCTCTTTCACTAAACAGTGCAACAAACCCAGCTAAATAGCTGAAGCATGCAAGAATTCATAAGACTCAAAAATAGACAAGATTATGAATGCCTCTCATGTCTGCTATCCCTTCCTCTTTATTTTTGGTGAACCTCCTTACCCTGGGCCCCACACATTCATGAGATTGCTTCATTACAAAAAGTCCTCCCTCAAAACTGCGTTGTTCCCACTGGTTTCCCTCATCAATTAGCAGTGTTATTGACCAAGTCAACAAGGTTCTAGTCCTCATGCATTGGCCCCCTTTCACACCAATGGTGGTTTATTTGGCCTTCTTATTGAAACCCCTTTAACATAGGGAATGTTTATTCCTACTAAAGAGATTTAACAGTATCTTTACCCAATTTATTCTTCTAACCTGCAAAATAGAGCAACATATAATATTCCAACTAATTGGGAATATTACACAACACCATATGTATATAGCACCATATGTACAAGACACACACAACACCATATGTACATAGCACTTCATATACAACATGTACATAGCACCATACATACATAGCACCACATATCCAGCGTGCGCACAACACCATATGCACACAACACTGCATATCCAACATGCACACAATACAATATGTGAACAACACCGCATATCCAACATGTACATAGAACCATATATAGCTAGTATTTCATATGCAATATACACACAAAAACACCATATATACAACAAGCATACAACACCATAGGTAAATAATAATACATATGTTACATGTACACATCACCATAGGTATAATTATTGAATATAAAAAATGCACTACATATACACAAAAGTTGTACTGCACATCCATAGAGCACATATTGACCCCACAAGCAACCTTGATTCTAGTGTCTTTCCACTATTCATGCCTATCCTAGCAAGCCACATATCACACTACTTTCAATTCATTGATTTACCCCTTGTTGCACTGCAAATTGTTATCTTGACATTCTGCTATCTTTATGAGCTCATTATCACTCATACTTCCTCGTTTACAATTCTAACACATCAGTTCCTCATTTCAAGCCTTAAAAATAAGAGAAAATCTCTCAAAAGTCTCTAAAACTTTGGTATCGCACTTTCTCTTTGTCTTACCTACGGTCCCGAACCTGCGGTCCTGTGGTCCTGAATGCACTTTCTCTGTGTTAAAAGTGTGCACCATTGTAAAAGATTAAAAAGGTGCAAAGTAAATCCAGAAGCTCACTTTTAGTCATTTCTAGAAGCTTCTGGAAGGAATCTTGCGATGGCAAGTTCGCTCTTTTTACATTCATGCATCCCATGCCTTAAGGAGCTAACCCCTTGATGTGAGGAGCTTATCCCTTTGAAGGAGGATTCTATCGCTTCATAGTTGGAACTAAGACCTCCTCTTTTTCACTATAAAAAGAGGCCTTGGGTAGCCTCAAAGGGAGTTCAAGCTTTAGAATTGTTTGAGGTAAAGTGTTGTTGGGATTCAGACTCATTTAACTGAGATTTTGTGAGGAAATATCACATACCTCTATCTGTCTCAGTTGGAAGAGTGAAAGGCTTGTCAGAGTAGAGGAGATTCCTGCTTCGGATCCCGGGAAGGCCTGTTCAACATCAAGGCTAAGGTTGTAAGGTTTTCCTTCATTCAAAGTTAATAAAAATGAATTCATTTTTCTCAATAAGCTGTTAATTAACTATTTCTTTCATGGATTCCTTGATCACCATGATAGGCATGATTTATAATATTTACTATGCAGGTGATATTTAATGTTTGCTTGTTTGTGACTGTAGGTCTTTAAAGATAACTCCTTCAAGTGACCAAAGAAAAACTACTTCGAACAAGCATTGGATCTACGGTAAGACCTTAACACCTTTATAGTATTCTTTTGTAAATCGCATATGTCTAGAGAAAGATAGGTTCGTTTGGTTTTTTGTTGCTAGATTACCTTTTGGTACTAGGGAGATCGATCTTGTCTGCAAGATTGATTTATCCGGTCAACAAATTGGTGACTCCACTGGGGAAGGATTCTTGTTTTTTGGTTTTCCCTTGTTTTGACTTGAGAAAATGATTTTTCTGGTTTTTGATTGATGGATACTCGCCTGGGTAGCTTAGGTGTACTTTGATTTGAAAATTTTTGAAGTATTTTTTGTTTTTCTTGAACTTTTCTTGGGACCGCACTTTTTTTTCCTACACAATGCGGGCAGTTTCGCAATTTCCTTGAGTAACCAGTGCGGGACCGCACCTATTACTTCTGGGGCCTACAGACCCTGTTAAATATTTTTGAAAAACTTCAAATTTCTTCTTCCAGTTTATGTTTAATTTGTTTTAGGATTTATAGTATCTGCCCAGATCTATATTTTTCCTGTCAAAAATCTCTTGTGAGTGAGTTCCAACAGTATTTGTGTTTTGAGTGATTTTCTAGAAGTTTTGCATACTTGGACTGGTTTTCACTTGGTCTTTGTAGTCACTCAAAGATTAGAAGCTTGAAATACCTCAGATCACACTGGTCTTTTTGTCTTCTTGATGAGTTTGACTTGGTTGTGAAATCCATCCTTTTTGAGAAATAGATCTAGTTTTCTCTTTGCAAATCTTTGAACAAACTTTGTTATAAGTTATGAATTTCATTTTTACAAAAGAAAACATATCTAGATGTTTTTGATTTATTTTTTATTCTAGGAAAATGAATCCTTAGTTTACTGAAAAACTAAGCGAAACATTCTCAAAAAAATAAATAAAGCTTTTATTCAATTAGATTTTCAAAGTTTGTAGATCTCAAAATTAGTTTTTCGTAGTTTTGAGTGCTTTTTAGAACTTGTAGATCTCTTTTGAAAGAAAAGTTGTTTTTGTAGTTTCAAGTTTTGAAAGTGAAAGGGATTTATTGTGAGCATTGATTATTTATCTCATTTTGAGTTCTTATTGAAAAAACAAAAATATTTTCTTCCATTTACTCTTCATGTTCAAAGAAAGAATTGTCTCTTAAAAGAATTTTCATTCTCGAACTCTTTCTTTAGCTAGAATTTCATTGAAAGAAAAATGAATTGTTTATCATTTTAGGTGCATTTTTTAGTTTGTTTGGAAGTCGAGTCTTCACACCATCAAATTTCATTTCCATACCTATTGACTTAAAGAACAGCTCATAAAAAAAACACTTAATTAAATTTGATCTAGTAATATTTTCTATTTCTAGGGCTCTTATCACCAATATAGCTTAGGCTAGTATCTTGGAGTAGGGAGTAATTAACTCTCCAAGATAGTAAAAGCAAAAAAGTAGATAAATATTGCGATAGGAAATAAATCCAATTGTAATCGGTACAATCTGGGAAACTTCTCTTAAAGGAGTTAATCACGAGATCATGTCCAAACCTTTGAGACAATCAATTCTGTTTCATTGGGAAAGATAGAAGATCTGCGCGCATTACAAACGGTAAACCTTGGATTAACCATTATCGAGGAGCCTAGGGTCACTTGTCGGTAAACCTCAGATTGACCATGTTGAGGAGCCTTCAAGGGGATTGAGCTTTGTTACTCTACCCTTGCGCATGGAATTGGATCATAGACTGTTCCCCCAGTTGTATTTGTTACTGTTGGTAACCTTAGTGTCCATAAGCTTAAGATTATTTCCTAAGGTGACGGTGAAGGAAAGATCTCACTGTACTTGGAGCAGACATTGACTAGACTCACTTGGACTCTCTTGGGGGGTTCTCTTCACTCGAGATGGTTTTGTGAAGAAACTTGTGCCAGTCTATTTCATTAAGCAGGTTGTCAGGGTAACTGTTCCAACCACCCTTTCTGTATTAAACTTCTACTAAGTTGGATTTCATCACCAACTAGTGTTTTTAGTATGGGAAGTTACTGTTTGTGCGTGGTTTGAACTCTTAGTTTTTTTTAGGTGTGTGATTCAGTTGTTTGTTCCTTTAGAGACTTTAGGTGTTTTTATTGAAATTTTCTTTGTTTGCGTGTGATTAATTAATATTTAATCATGGTAAAATTACCAAGACAGTCCCGGAGACTTTAGGGGAAGCCCCCTGAGTGTACACCAAGTCAACTTGAAGGGCGGCATGCTCCAGTATCATCTAGTAGCAGTAGAATTAGATCAACAGAAGTCGGAATTTCATCTATAGTTGTTCATCCTGATCATCAAATACCCAAAATAGAGCATATTCAAGAGCCGATTTCAGTTTCTAAAGTTACTGGTAGTATTTCTCCTTCCAGTGAACTAGCTAAAGAACTTGAAATTTCTGAGCCTGACACTAAACCTTCTGTTTTGGAAACATGCTCAGGATTTATTACTCCAACTTCTAGTGATCTTGGTTCACCTAGGGTAAGAAATATTATTACTGAAGATCTTCCATTTGGCCTCATTTCTATTGAAGAACTTGCCCGTCCAGACGAAGAAGTAACTCTTCCTGAATCCCCACAATCTTTGAATCTTAGGGAGTGTGAATCCATTTTCTACAGCCCTATTAGGAGTGACGCTTGGTATTTATCTTTGACAATTTTTTTAGAAAACTTGGGTCTTGATTTTTCACCACCTCGAATTCCTTTTCATCCTATGCCCAGAGGTTACTATCCTTCATCGATCATGTCAGGAGAGTCATCTATTTTTTCCCAAACACTGGAATTTTTTTTATACGGTGGTCCTTATGTTCCTTCGGGGTACCAGGCTCTCACTGGTACTTTCTCAGGAGCAACTCCTCGACCGACTAAACAAGTATTATCATATAGTCTTAATGGAATTAAAATTGAAACGTCGAACACAGAGCAAATCTTTATGATGTCTGGTAATATTCCAAATCCTCAACCTCAAGGTGGTCAGTTACTGCCTGGGGGGAAACCTCAAGGCAGTCAATTACCGCCTGAGGGGCAACCTCAAGGCAGTCAGTTACCGCCTGGGGGGCAACCTCAAGGCAGTCAATTACTACCTGGGGGGAAATTTTAGGGTACTTTTTTCCCAGGACAAACTGTAGGACAATATTTTGGAGAAAAACCTCAAGGACAGTACATACCTCAAGGTTATCAACCTTCAGGATAGTACATACCCCAAGGTCAACCCCAGACTCAGTATATTCCTCAAGGTCCTTAGCAACCCCAGATTTAGTACGTGCCTCAGGGTTATCAACCTCAAGGTCAGTACCCAACTCAAGGTTTTCAACCGCCTTCTGGTCAATCATTTGTACAAGGAGTTGGAAATTTACCACTTAATTATCAACCCTACGTTCAACCAGGCTATGGTCCTTCAGATGTACAACCTTCTACGGGACAATATCCCGGAATGAACATGGTGTGGGATCCATCCCAAATTCAACAAACTATGCAGCCTAATGTGCAGTTACCTAGTCAACCTGGACAGCCTTTGGTTTCTGGTCCAACCCAGCAACCTGTCCAGCCTACTATTCAAATCCCTGCACCCGGTTCTATTCAGTAGCCTGGGCCTAATACACCTCAAACTCCGCCTCAGACTACTGCAACTATTGCAACATCTGTTCAACCTATAACACCTATTTCTAGAGTATCTGTAGCTCTGGTTTCTTCTATCCCTGCATCCGTGCAAATTGTTCAAGTCTCTGTACCCCAGTCAGGACCTATAGTTCAGACTTCGGTCCAGATACCTACAGGACAAGCTGGTACAAGTACGATTGTCACGAGTCAACCGCAATTCACATATCAACCATACTAGGGACAGTATCAATTTGGTCCCGTTGCACAAAACCCAGTTTATCAGTATCAATCGTATCCTAGCTATATTTATCAACAGCCTCAACAACCACAGTTTGGTCCAGTTAATCATGGTTTCCCGGGAGGTTATTCCATTCCTAATGCAAATCCGATTCCCAGTTATCCTGGGTATCCTCCTCCTGGAACTGCTCTTATTACTCAAGGTTTTCGCAACCCTAACCATCAGTTACCATTTATTGCAACTTTGGATTTACCTGATTTGTCACGCCTTACGAATGATCCAATTTACTATCATCCGTATTGGCTGCCAATGCCACATAATTTTCCCAGTTGTTACACCATTTTTTGGTCATCTAACCTATCATCATTAGATGGACCCAAGTACACCATGTAAGACCAATTTTACCCTAAGTAAAATTGCCTTCACTGTGTTAAATAACTTAATAAACCACATTTATTAGGTTGTTTATGGTCCAAACAGGAAACCCCAAAAAGAAATATTAAACAAACCTATATTTGTTTGATTTTCCTCATGGAATAATTAATTAAACCATAATTTAATTATTATTCCTAGTCATGTTTAACCCAAAACAAAGAAATTAATTAGATAAACCTTTATTTATCTTATTATTTTCTAGGAATAATTATTTAAATCTTATTTAGATACTATTCCTTGTTAAATATGACCAAATCATCCACAAATAATTAAATAAATCATTATTTATTTGATTATCCTCCAACCACTTCCTTAAAAAGATAAATAAATCATTTATTTATTTATTTTTGACTAATCAAGGGATTTGACCCAAGTCAAATACCCTTTCCCTCCAACAAATATAATAAAGTATTCCATAAAAGGTGGATCTAGATTTGGTTAAAATTATTTTAATCATGCACCAAGATCTAGAATGACCCGATATTTTGTTATAAATATGAGGGTTTTTCCCATCATTCTTCACCTTTTGTTGCCTATTAGATCACTTTGGATCTATACACTTGGTCCCATTTTTCTATCATTTGCTGTGTGAGCTCCCATTGAGCTCTATTCTTTGCATTGGGTTTTCTACACCAACAAGAGAGAGAAATATTAGATCTGAAGTGCTGAGGACTTCCAAGAACCCATCCCACTGAGGAGAATTGGATACGCCTTCTTTTTTTCCTCCCAGGTGCCCCATTAATATAAAAATTCTTTCAAAAATTGTTCTTGTCTTGTCTATTGGTATATGGAGCAAACCCTTGTTTTTACTGCTTAATGTCTTTCCATGCATAGATCTAGTGTTTTGCAGCTCTTTTCTTGTTTAACTAACCGCAGATCTGAAGATATTGGCAGCCACTTTTGTTGTTAGGGATATTAGTTATGCGTAGCTAAAGTGGTCCTTTTTCGTACACTTCGACAAAGGATTCATGCTAACAAATGGCGACTCCACACGGGTTTTAAATTACGACCGCTGTCATTTTTCATATTCCTGCATATCCAGCTACTTCAGACCCTAGGGTTTCTTTTCAGCTGTTTATTTTTCCTATTTTTATGTTGTTTTTCTCACATAAAACCATAAAACATTAAAATCTTTAACTTCCGTGTGTTTCTGGCCCTATTGCGCAGGTAAGCGACATCAGCCGCAACTGAGACGACAACTTTTCTGAAAATCTGCCGCCGAGACAACCGGAACGGGAGGTCACACTTTTTGGGCCAAAACCTGCGACCTGGACCTCTAGGTCACACTTTCCAGCCTCTTTTCTGCGACCTGCACTGCAAACAGGTCAGAAACTGCGACCTGCCCTTTTTTCATCCATTTTTCTGCAATTTTTTTGGGTTCTGCTGAAGCTTCTGTCAGGGTTTTCCAGCGTCTGTTTCAGCCCGTTTTGACCTGGTTCTGCTCTGTTTTAGCTCATCTAAGTGGGAACCTAGCCCCCTAGGGCTTCAGTACCCTCCACTTTTTGTGGAAGAGTTTTTAGCTATTTTAGCCTCTGTTTTTCTGAGTTTCAGCCTCTCGTTTTCCAGATCTGCTACCTCCTTTTCAGGTCCCTTTAAATCGGCCTCTTTTCCTTTCAAATCACCTCTTGTTGTTTTGTTTGGACCTCTCTTTAGGACCTCTTCCCTGTCCTTTCCACTTTTTGCTGATTTCCTCATTTTTTCCAGCCACCTTGCCTCTATCTCTTGGCTGTGATCTGCACCTCTTTTCAGCAGCTTTATCCTTTAGATCCATGTCCCTTTTGACCTTAGATCTATTAGCCTCTTTTCCATGTGTTTTACCTAGTTTTTTCCCCTTTTTTTGCTTAGTTTTGAGAGACCCGCCTTCTTGGGTTAGATAGATGCACAAGTAGCTATTAATTTTCTGTTATTTCAGCATTATATACTATTCTCTGCAGGTTTATTTTCAGTTACGCAGCACACTTTTTTCTTGCTCTCAAAACGGAAAGGGTTTTAAAAATTAAAATTAACGCACGCCACACACTGACCCTAAGTGAAGAAGCACCTGGTTAACACTGCCTGGAAAAGACTCTAAAATCAATTGTCACTGCACCTTTTCTGCCCTTGACCTCACTTGATTCTGTCCCTTTCTGCCCCTATCGGTTTCCTTCTTCCTGTCATCATTGCACCCCAAAGGCGCCTTTCCCGGAGATTTCTTGGCCTTCACCCTCAGTTTCTGATCGATCGACCTGCTCCGACCCGCCGTCGTCGAGCCAGCCCTCCTCTGAGTCTGCACTCCGACTCCTCTCCTGATTCATCGGGTCCTCCTTCTCCTCCTGGTTCTCCCCCTGTCACCTTCACCATGTCTGGTCTAGCGCCTAATGCTAGTAGTCCTCCAGGCCCTAATTCCGGACCTACTACTAGCGGAACCGCCACAGGAACTACCTCGGCCATACCTTTATTGCCGTACATTGCAGGCCTCAGCCTCCCCGATTTCAATCAGTTGATCAATGACCCTATTCGCCACGATGTTGGTTGGCCTGCTATGCCAACCAAGCTCCCCTATGACATCCCTAAGTTCGAAGGCCTTGCTGGAGAAGATCCAACCAATCATGTCTGATCTTTCCACATGTGGTGTTCCTACAATTCCATTACCGATGACTCCATCCGTCTTCATTTGTTCCAACGCACGCTTACCGACGAAGCTTCTAAATGGTATGTAGACCAAGCCACCTCTTCCCATACCACATTTGTGACCATTGCCCAAGCCTTTTTATCTTACTTCCAGCTCCCTCTCCGATACGATACTAGTACGGAGCTCTTGACCTCCTTTAAGCAAACATCTTCGACCCGCCTTTCTACCCATGTGCAGGAATGGCGACGAAGACGCAGCTTATGTCGAGCTCCCCCCTTCGAAGATCAGATCTATATGGACTAGTTCCTTCGCTCTCTCTTAGCTCCCATCGGCAAAGATGTCGCCTCCCATTTTCCTCAAACCGAAGAAGCCGCCCTCCAAATAGCCTTGAAATATGAAATGATCTACGCCCAGTCTGGTTATGTTTATACCGTCCTTCTTGACCTCCCTAGGCCCGGTGGCGCTAACGCCCCGAGGGCATCTCATTCCACCGACGGTATCGTTGGAACCCTTTCCCATCCGTATGCTCAACCTCCTATGGGCTACGGTCCCCCTCCCGGAGGGGCCAGCACCTCTAGCACTCTTCCCCCTCCCAGTAGCATGTACCCAAGATACGGCATGCCTCCTCCTTTTGCCCAACCTCCTGCTTACCTCAATGTTGCCCAACCTAACCCTTACCCTTATCTGTAGCCTGGTGCGCCAGCTTCTCCAGCATATGCGCTTCCACCTCCCTTACCTCCTCAACCCCAGCAACAACACCGACCGCCCCCTCCCGGGCACGTATTTGCACAGCAGGGCATGACTAATCCCCCTTCTCAACAAGGCAGAGAGTAAAACCAAATCAATCTGCCCCTGGTACTCATGGACCCAATCCCCAAGGTGTTGACCCTAACACTGCTAACCAGCAACAGGGTACTCAGCCCAAGCCGGACAGGCCGCTTCGCACAAATAAGCCTTGTTCGTGTTGCGGTGTTTATGGTCATTACACCCATGATTTTCCCCTCTTACCCCAGATACGGCAGATGTGGGAGTCTCAAGCCACATTGCGTGGACAACATACCTCCCCTCATGCTCCTCCTAATGTGGCCACTACCCAACCGGCTATGTTTACCGATCCTTTCCCTCAACAAGGATTCGTGGCTACCCAACCACCTGACGGGCGGGTTTCCACTCCACCTTCCATTTCTGTTTCGTCTGATTACCAGATCCTCATGATGAACTCTGATCCATCCTCCATCGTTGACCTTCACCTTCAAACTCGGTCTCGCCAGTACCCCAAGCCTTCTGCTCAGTCTGCCCCCGAGCCTCCTTCTTCAGGTTCTACAGAGCCTCTTTCGACATCCAGTGGCCCCTTACATATCCCTCAACCCAAAGTTGAGGTTCATACCAAGAATCCTTAGGGACCATTACGCCGAAATGCTGCTTCCAGTCGAGTTGCTCATTCGTATAACATAGTAGATGATTTGGCGCAATCTCCCGCTGCCATTTCCACACTGGAACTCCTCCAGTCGTGCCCTTCCCAAAAGAAGGCTCTACTATCTACCGTGGGAAATGTAGATCCTGCTGATGACCAAATGATTGTTTTCGATGCCACTCAATCGGACCATCCTCCTCTTCCTCCTTCCATCGCCTTCCAAATCTCAGTCAAAATCTGGAACGCCAACGTTTCTCGGTGTATAATTGACGAGGGGGAATCCACATGTGTGATGTCCGCTTCGGTTTGGAAGCAACTCGGATCCCCTGAGCTGGTCCCTTCCACGATCACCCTCCGAGCATGGGACGGTCATGCCTCCCAGCCCATTGGCTTGTTTTTTAATTGTCCTATCACTCTCACCGGTAAGACTGTTTGCGTTGACGTCGAAGTCATAGACGCCCCGCTAGACTACAACATTCTATTGGGGCGAAGCTACAACTATGCTATGTCTGCTGTCCCATCCACGGTTTTCCGCAAGATGTCTTTCCCCCATAATGGAAAGATAGTCACCATTGACCAGTTGACATATCATGAGCCAAAATCTCAGACCTCACCTGAAACGACCATCTCTTATGTAGCCAACAAGCAAACCGTCGATTCCTTGACCAGTGTCTCCCCCGGTGTTTACAAAGATTCCTCCCTGCTTTGAACTTTTCCTAATCTCCCCCCTCCTCCTATCACTGATCCCAGCTTATCGAATGTTTGCATGATGCAATCGTCTCAGGCTGCCCTTAAGCGGCCTACTTCAGCTAGTCAGCAACCTCCCCCTCGCCTTCTGCAACCCACTCCTAGCCATTCATCTCAGCCAGCCAGACCTCCTCCTTCTGGCCCTCCCCCTACAGCTGGTATCCCTGAACCCCTTTATCCTCCTGGATCGATTCCCCCAGGCCTTAACCATCTCGGAGCCGTCCCTCCTAGTCATTACCCTACTGGGCGCTACCTTTCTTGGCTCCCCCTCCCGGAGTATATTCTGTCCCCGTCATGGCCACCCTCTCTCTCCCTAACCTGACCTTAGGCATACCGGTCTGTTGCCTTGATCCTCCAGCCGCCACCCCTCCAGGTCACCCAAAACCCTACATGGCTTTGACACCGGTTCAACCGGTCCCCCTCGCTTCCTCCATTTCCACTGTGCCCCCAACACCTCCATAGGACCCTTCTCCTGTCGTGACGGCTCCCGGGAAGAAAGGCAAAGCCCGTAAGGGGGCACCCAAAGACAAGACCACCACAACTGACCTGGCCCCTCCTCCACCCGTAAATCCCTGTGCCTTGTGTGATGTCGCTGGTCATGCCACCCATGCTTGTCCCGAGTTGCCCCGTATTCAGCCCATGGTTAAAGTCGCGTTCCCCGAGTCTACAGTCCCTGAAGCCTCCGCTCCTTCTTCGTCCGTAACCAAGAACCCCAAGACTCTCCGCACCAACAAACCCTGTGCTTTGTGCGGTGTTCATGGCCATTAATCCCACCATTGTCCTCACCTGACGCACTACCACGCCTCTTTAGAGGTCATCCGAGAGTATGAGGTTGAAAAAAATCAATCCGCCTCTCCCATCCTCCCGCAGTATGCTTCGGGCCAGTCTGAGGATCCCCCTGCTCCCATCAACATTCCCCCCCCTGCTATTCCGATGACGGAGTCCACCATGACCATTCTTTACCTCTCCTCCTCTGCGAGACACTTGGAGCCCAGTCCCCCTGCATCCTCCCCTCTCGTTTCGCCTGACCCCCTCTTTTCTACCCATACACGAGATCACTCCACCTGTATCTCTGTTGACCTCCGCAGCCCAAGTTCTTGCCATACTTCCGATCGCCCTCCTATACCACCCTCTCGTTTGTATATGAGTCATAGTCATCCTGCTCCTTGCACTCCCTTTCGCAGTTGCCGCTCGATGTCTTCTGTCCACTCACGCTGCTGTGATTGCCTCTCCTCCCCTCATTTGTTGTCTTGTAACACCATTCCGCAGGAACCCCCGTCCACGCCCTTTATCGGTTACGCCGATGGTGCCATTCGTTACTCTCGGAATCTCGCCTCGGCAGGTTGGGCCATTTTCACCCCCTTTCATGCCCCTGTTCTCTCAAACGGGGTTTGCATTGGTTCTGCCACCAACAATCAGGCCGAATATGATGCAGTGTGTGGTCTTTTAGCCGACGCCCTCTTTCATCGCATCCTCCATCTGCACGTTCGTTTGGATTCCCTACTTCTTGTAATGCAGTTGAAAGGTGTTTATCGTGTGCATAACCCTGCGCTGTTTACATGCTATTTACGAGTGAAACTCTTGATACGTGCATTTGAAACCATCACTTTCAATCATGTACCTCGAGAATAGAATCACTATGTAGATAGTATTGCAAACCATGTTCTAGATTGGCATTTATCACACGCATTTCATACAAGACAATAAAAATCATAATCATCAAAAAACGATGCATATCCATAATATGTGTCACAAAACATGTGTTTCGAGTCCATCTACTCTGATGCATATGACATGCCCATAGCATGTTACAAAAAACTCAAAACTGGGGGCACCACCTGCCCCTACATACACACTAGGGGGCACCACATGCCCCACACATAATCACTATCTGGCGGATCTCGAGCCAATGGCTCTACCCTTGCAGCCTGTAGATCACGCACTGTTTGACCAGCCATCGCCATGTGCCGCATGACACCTCGCCATTCCGAGGGTAGACCAACACATGGCTCTATGTACTGGTCATCTAAGTCCTGCCACCCGCGCTCTGATACTCCGGTCAACAACCTTTCGCATCTACGGTAGATGTCCTCTAGAAGGGCAGCCGCATCCTCATCATGCGCTGCTCTCGACCCACTCGGACCTGTAGCTCCAGATGCTGCCGGTCGTCCCATGTATCTGGCCGGTTTTATCGGCGCTATATCTGCATACCAAAAGTACATGAATCAGTACCCTAGCTACTATTCAAAAAACTTTAACATGCCCGTACAAGAATAGCAATCTGTCACTTACCATCGGGCCCCTAGACTTGACCAGGCGGAAGTGGCAGGTCCAGATCTCCACAATAACTCATCCCACTATAGGGATAGTCGTCTATGTATAACGACATCTAATCCCAATGGGCAAAAAACTCCGGTCGAAACACTCGCCCGACCGCCCCTCCTCCTCCTCTGCACAGTAGCCGCCCCCACCGGCGCATCCTGGACTCTCTCGGGCCCCCATCTGGAAGCTGTATATGAGGCCTCAAGGTCGGGATCTTCTCAAAGAAGAAGGCGCACAATAAAGTCCCATACGAGAAATCGTGGTTCACTTGCCGCTTGCAGAGCGACAACTGTCATTTTAGCGACACCAGCATCATTTGGGCCCACCCATAGTAGGTCCCACTCAACACACTTTCCACAATCATCATCTGCCCCCCAGTGATGTGATGGAACACCTGGCTACCTAGGATACGCAGCACAGCTACGGCCACTACACGGGTTTCTAGTATCTCTAGATCCCCAATCGGTATCCGAGTCCCCTTGACTTGGAGACCTGGTCGACAATGTCGTTCCATAAACTCCATAATATGCCGCCCCCGCGGTAATACTGGCTGCGTGTTTCCCACCATCCCAAGTGGCGGGAGACATGTCAGAAAATACACATCCTGGACTGTCAGTTCGATCCTGTGCCCCTGCACTACAAAGACCTCATGCTCTGGATCCCAATAACTGATAATCTGGGCCAACAAGGACTCTCCTGCTCTCATCAAAGGGTTCTCCATAAACTTTAGAACCCCACACCTGGCCAACACACGATGGACACCCTGATCCGCCTGGATCTCTGCCCATAATGTACCCAGGTCTCTCTCTCTCCAGTTCACCCGTAAATATACCATACATGCACAAAAACATCCTCTTTGTCAGCATACAGATTGAGAATACCATAACCAAGCACAAAAACCCAACTCTTAGCCATAAAACAACACCAAAACCCCCTCATCTCCCAAGTCGTAGTTTTCTGCCCATTTCTGGACCAGTTCGCAGTTTTTGCCCTGATACCTGCGTCCTAGGTTGCACTTTTTGCCCCAAAAAGTGCGACCCGGCCGTAGAGATGAAGGAGGGTCTGTTTCTGGGATTCTGGGCCCTAAACTGAACTTTCAATCCATCAAAATGAAAGAGTAGGGTTAGGCCTCTTACCTGCAACTGACAGATCTCGATTCCAACGGTCGATTTGTCCGCTACACTTGCCGCAAGATTTAGGGCCTTCTCTCCTCTCTACATTCACCACAGCAACAATAGAAAATGAGTGAATTTGGAGGGAAAACTGCCTTATTAAAAGAGAACCCCTGTTTCTTCTTTCGACTGCTGCGACCACACCGTAGCCCCGTTTGACAAACCGTCTGCACCGTTGGAAAGCTCTCACCGAGCCCTCAAATTGGTATCTATTAGTTTTTTATGATGTGATACTTCACCAGGACACATTTTGTCCAAGAAGGGTCACTTCACCTCTCATTAAAATCAAATTTCCTCACTGACGACACTTGTATTTGGGGCACCACTTCATCTCCATACTTGTCCATGTTCATGTCGATTTTCGTCATGAGTTCCCATCTTGTACTCATGTTTTCACGGTCCCCCATTGGGCCTTTACTGTGTGGCAGCACCATCGAGTTGCCCTTGTTTAGAGCATCCAAGTTGAGTCATCATCGCATTCATGGAGTCTATCCCGAGTCCCTTTGTACCCCGCTATAGCCCTCCATCCTTCATTGCTTGGTCTCTCTCTTGTGTCGCACATTATGACCTTTAGTCCCACTGTCCCCTATCCCTTATGATATTGTGTCAGTAGCTGCCATGTCATTCATGCCCTTTATGCTCTAACAAGGGAAGTCGTCCATTCGCTACTCAGTCCTTTCCATTTCCCTATCATCATTAGTGTCAGTCTGTCCGTCGCTCTACTATTTTCTCTCGTGCCTTAGTTGAGGATATCTCATTGCCTCACCTATGGCGGACCTCCTTCTGTCGACATCAGCTCATTCATTCCAGAAGCCAGGTCTAGAGGGCGGTGTACCTTGGTTCCAGCTTCCACTCTTGTTCGGTACCTCGGATCAGGCAAAGGGATCTCTCATTTCCCTTTGACTTGATTGTTTCTCCACTCCAGCTCCTTTCAGCATGACCGAGATCCGTATACTTGATGGTTCAGTGATACAGCAGCGGCTCTTGATGATTCCCGGGTGTGTGTGAGATGTCTCAACCCTCATGAGGGGGTGGCCCTGCAGGTAGCCCCCCACATGCCCGGATGACCTCTTCTTTGCAGCCTTCGATGCAGCTCCAGATATTTGATGATGATGGCCTTAGCCACTTGCAGCGCCTCTTTGATTTGCATGTATCAGTCAGATTTTGTGAGCCCTTCCCCATTTACAGGGGGCATTTGGGTTGTATTTGTATCTCATGTACTCAGATATTATTGTATAAGTCCTGGCTGTTATCCCAAGCACAACATGTATGTGGGATTCCTCATTGTATTTTTATCTGGCTCATGATTATGCCGGCTGTACTTTATGGTTCGGTCCCTTGTTTACTGGACACACTATTCTTTTGTACTTTGTCTCGGCGGGCATAGGTATGCCTCCCCCGCCGCCTTCAGCACAGGTACCCTCTCATAAAAAGAGACTTGTTGCACCTGCGAGTCTCGTCTCCTCCGGGTCTAGTCCTTCAGCACACTATCTACCTCACCTTTCTCTCTCTGACTTCCCTTTTGTTGTCTGGTGATTGAGTTCTTACAACGTACTTCGGTCATACGATTTGCTCCTGACACTCGCACGCTGGGGGGCAATCTGTTACACCATTTTTTGGTCATCTAACCTATCATCATTAGATGGACCCAAGTACACCATGTAAGACCAATTTTACCTAAGTAAAGTTGCCTTTACTATGTTAAATAACTTAATAAACCATATTTATTAGGTTGTTTATGGTCCAAACAGGAAACCCCAAAAGGAAATATTAAACAAACCTATATTTGTTTGATTTTCCTCATGGAATAATTAATTAAACCATAATTTAATTATTATTCCCGGTCATGTTTAACCCAAAAACAAAGAAATTAATTAGATAAACCTTTATTTATCTTATTATTTTCTAGGAATAATTATTTAAATCTTATTTAGATAATATTCCTTGTTAAATATGACCAAATCACCCACAAATAATTAAATAAATCATTATTTATTTAATTATCCTTCAACCACTTCCTTAAAAAGATAAATAAATCATTTATTTATTTATTATTAACAAATAAAGGGATTTGACCCAAGTCAAATACTGTTTCCCTCCAACAAATATAATAAAATATTCCATAAAAGGTGGATCTAGATTTGGTTAACATTATTTTAATCATGCACCAAGATCTAGAATGACCCAATATTTTATTATAAATAGGAGGGTTTTTCCTACCATTCTTCACCTTTTGTTGCCTATTAGATCACTCTGGATCTATACACTTGGTCACCATTTTCTGCCATTTGCTGTGTGAGCTCCCTTTGAGTTCCATTCTTTGTGTGAGTTTTCTACACCAACAAGAGAGAGAAATCTTAGATCTGAAGTGCTGAGGACTTCCAAGAACCCATCCCACTGAGGAGAATTGGATACGCCTTCTTGTTTTCCTCCCAGGTGCCCAATTAATACAAAAATTCTTTCAAAAATTGTTCTTGTCTTGTCTATTGGTATATGGAGCAAACCCTTGTTTTTACTGCTTAATGTCTTTCCATCCATAGATCTAGTGTTTTGCAGCTCTTTTCTTGTTTAACTAACCACATATCTGAAGATATTGGCAGCCACTTTTGTTGTTAGGGCTATTAGTTATGCGTAGCTAAAGTGGTCCTTTTTCGTACACTTCGACAAAGGATTCATGCTAACACCAGTGATATACCAAAATTCAAGGGTAAGTCAGGAGAGGATCCGTCAAATCACGCTATGACTTATCACCTCTGGTGTGCGTCTAATTCAATAATTGATGATTCAATTCACTTACGTCTTTTTCAATGAGCTCTTATTGGTCTTGCCGCCAAATGGTACATTGAGTTACCATGAGGCTCTTTTAATAATTTCAATCAGTTAGCAACTGCTTTCTTAACTCATTTTTAGTTGCCTGTCAGATACGAAAATGGCACGAAACTATTGACTTCACTAAAAAAATCCACGTCCACATATATTTCTGATCATATTCATGAATGGCGATGTAGAAGGCAATTAGTGAAAGTTTTCATTCTGGATCAAATTTTGGCGGAATGGTTCATTAAATCATTATTACCCAAAATCACTGAAGATGTAGCTAAGGGAGGAGTTTTTACTGAAGAGCAAGTCGTTGATCAAGCTCAGTACCTTGACCTTGTCTACACGCAGTCAAGAACTTTACATGAAAAAATCCCTGATCTTCCAAAACAAGTTCAAATAACTACAGCTCCTTCAGGGTATCATGCCATTGATGGTATGATTGGTTCAGTTAGTAATAAAATTAAGAAGAAATCTTCAAATAATTTTTCTCCTATAATAACTTTACCTGATTCCCCGAAAGGAGAATCTTCCACTGAAATTTCTACCGACATTCATGTCGTAGAGACTTCTACGACCAAATCTAAATCTGGCGGTAAAAAGAAGGGGAAGAATAAAAACAAACAAAATTCAAAAGATAAAACAGATAAAAATGAATCTAATGAAAAAAAACACAAACCTCGCTATCCTTGTTTCATTTGCGATGAGGATCATTTTACCAAAGAATGCCCGCATCGAGTGGAGGTTTCGAAGTTCGTTAAAGGTTCTCAACAACCTGCTGTCTTGAAGGATCCTTTTCCTACTCAAGATAGTAAGATGATTGGTTCTACCTCTAACACCTCAGAAGAACCCGTTATGATGATGTCTCATGTCAGGATTGCGACGCAATCGCAAGATTATGGTATTAAAAGTCCTGTTGGTGGTAAAGAAGCAGAATATTCTAAGTCAAACACATCAACTACACCTCCTCCTGTTTCTGATCCACTACAAATTGAGAAACCCAATTCAGACTTAGTAATCAAACTGCCTGCTAAAGGTGTACTTCGTAAATCAGCTTTCAATCCACATGCGAGAGCTGCTCAGAATTACAACATTGTTGAGGACTTAGCTATTTCCCCTTCAGCAATGTCGGCTTTGGAAGTGCTACAATTGTGCCCATCACAGCGTAAATTACTTTTTTCTGTCATAGGAGCTGTTGATATTCAGGATTCAAACCTAACAATATTTGATTTAGAGAATAGTACACCCCACCTACCTCATAAAATGGCTTTCCAGATTCCAGTATTAGTAAAAAACATACACGTTTTTCAGACTGTGATTGATGAAGGGGCTTCTACGTGTATTATGTCAATCCAGTGTTGGAAATCGCTTGGTTCTCCTACTCTCAATCAATCTCCGACAATTATAAAGGCTTTTGATGGCCAAGGGTTCCATATTTTTGGTATTTTTCAGGATTTACCTATAGGGGTCGAAGGAAAAACCGTAAATCTAGATGTGGAGGTGGTTGATGCCCCTCTAGATTACAACCTTCTCCTAGGTCGCAATTGGTCTTATGCTATGACTGTTTTTGTTTCATCGGTCTTTCGACTTATCAAGTTTCCACATCAAGGAAAGATCGTTACAATAGACTAGCTCACTTATTTCTCATCTAATCCGGCCTCTACAGAAACTATCCAGCGCATCGGTAAAATGGCTATCGCTTACAAGGATGTTGGCGTAGGCTTGATTAAAGATTCTGGTTTACTAGGAACTTTTTCCTTTCCTACTCCTAACATAACACCTCCTATTGCAAATATTCATATGATTTCATCAAATATTGTTACTTTTGATGATCCTTGGATCGTACCTTCTAATTCCAAGCTGGATTCATTTGATGGCGCGATGCCTTTGAGTTTCTTTGAAATTGCATATCAGGCTGTACAGTCTCTTTATGATCCCTCTTCAATCAAAACTGATCCAATGAATGTGATCCATGAAGAATCACTTTCTATATCTAGCTCAGTCACAACGACATTTCCCGATTTCGTTCATACTGATGAGCAGATTTGTGAACTTTTGTCTGTTAGCGATTTACCATGGGAAGATCTACATCACCGATCTTCATTTTTACCTGAGCTGGATCATTTTGAAAATGATTTCTCTTCTATTTTTACTGCTGAATATGTCAAAGAACCGCAGAATCCATTGCAAAATCCTGATTCTAAGTTAAATTTGGAAAATATCTCTCGAACGGTTCCTATTGACATTTGAGTTAAGCCTGGAATAATTGAAAACATTCATATAGGTGCTTCCCGTACGGACGATGAAATCCAAACTTATAAAGCCCTATTTTAAGAATTCTATGATGTGTTTGCCTGGTAATATGAAGAAATGCCAGGAATCAATCCATCAATTGTTGTACATGAAATTAAGACTTACCCGGATGCAAAACCTATCCAACAACGCTTATGTTAGATACATCCGAGAAAAGTTGCTACTATCAAAGCCGAAGTTGAAAAATTACTTCGCGCAAGTTTCATTTATCCAATTCCTTTAACCGATTGGGTATCGAATATTGTTCCTGTCAACAAAAAACAAGGAACGATAAGAGTATGTATCGACTATAGTGATATTAATTGAGCTTGTCCTAAAGACAATTACCCAACCCCCTATATCGATCAAATTATTGATGATTGTTCCAGTAGTGAAATGTTCTCCTTTATGGATGTTTTTTCCAGTTACAATCAAATAAACATACTCCCTACTGATCAACCTAAAACAACATTCATTTGTCCATGGGGGACATTTTCTTATTGCAAACTACCTTTTGGCTTGAAAAATGCTGGGGAAACTTTTCAAAGGGCTATGTCTTACACATTTCATGACATTAAGCACATTGTGCAGCCTTATCTCGATGATCTACCTGCTCATTCATCACGTAGGGCCGACCATCTCACTCATTTACGAGCTATCTTTATGAGATGTAGGCATTATCGAATTTGGCTGAATCCACATAAATGTTTTTTCTGTGTAGAATCGGGTCGCTTACTGGGGTTTATTGTTTTGAAAGTAGGCATTCACGTTGATCCGTTGAAGGTTGAAGCTATTGTCAATCTACCTCCTCCTTCGACTTTATGCCAACTCCAAAATTTGCAAGGGAAAGCAAAATTTTTACGTCATTTCATTCCTAACTACGCTGAGTTAACAAAGGGTTTTACCAGGTTGTTAAAACAGAACGTTCCATTCGTTTGGGATGAGAACACTGATCGATATTTTGATGCACTCAAACACGCGTTGACCCATGCACCGTTACTGCATCCTCCCAATTACAACAAGGACTATTTTTTGTACCTCGCCGCCTCTCATTCCACCATTGGGATGGTTTTAGTTCAGGAATATGAATTCAACAATGAAAATTTGATTTACTATCTTAGTCAAAATCTGCATCCGACTGAGATCAAATACACGCATGTGGAGAAATTGGCCTTCACAGCTGTTCAAGCTGCCCAAAGATTTCATCACTACATCTTATTACGCAAAACCACAATAATTTCTAACTGTAACCCTATGATGTAAATTTTGACCAAATAATTGATAGGGGGAAAGTATTCCAAATGGATAGTTATCCTGCAGGAATTTGACTTGGAATTTGAAAAATCCAAGGCAAAGAAATCTTTGGTTTTTGCAGAACTGATGTGTGATTTCCCGTTTACTGATACTAAAACTGTGGCAGAGCAACCCATTGTGGACGAATCCTTGTTTTTTATCAGTACTCTTGATCCTTGGTATGGAGATATTATTTTTTATCTCCAAACCCAATATTTCGGCCTACAATTTCACGATCTCAGCGACAGAAAATACGTTTCCAGTCCCAACAATACAATATTATTGGTGGCACACTCTATCGTCGTGGAGTAGATTCTATTTTCCAACGTTGTCTTACTCATGAAGAAGCTGAGAAGGTTCTAAATGACTTCCATTTTGGAGCATGTGGTGGTCATATTTCTGGATATGCCACAGCCCAAAAGATATTGCGCGCTGGTTATTTCTGGCCGTCCTTATTCAAATATTGTATCTATACAGTCCAGAAATGCCAAAATTTTCAGGTCTTTGATTGTAAAATGCGTGCACCACCCACTCCTCTTCACCCTATAATTGCTGTCGGTCCTTTCGCAAAGTGGGGTATTGACTTTATTACATGTAACCCTCACTCGGCCAGGGGGCATGCATATATTATCCTAGTGGTAGATTATTTTACTAAGTGGGCTGAGGCGATGCCTACATTTTCGGCAGACAGCAAGACTGCTGCAACTTTCGTGTTCAATCATATAATTGCTAGATTCGGTGTTCCTCAACCTATTATTACAGATCATGGAAGCCATTTTCGAAATATCATGATGACTGAACTGACAGATCAACTTGGCCTGCGCCACGATAGTTCTACTCCATATTACCCGTAGGCTAATGGTCTGGTTGAAGCTATCAATAAATTTTTAGTCACTATGATTAAATGAATTATTGGTATTCCTAAGTCGAATTGGCATTCCATGTTATTTTCAGCACTTTGGGCATATCGGACCCCAGTAAAAACATCAACTAGTTTCACTCCTTTTCAACTGGTTTACAGTTTGGACGCTGTGTTACCTATTGAATGCGAAATTCCCTCATTAAAATTAGCTATAGAATTAATCCCAGCTACTTCTGAAGAGGAGAAACGTTTTTTTTACTTAGCTCAGCTAGATGAGAATTGACAAACTGTTGCTCTAGCAAATGATGCTCATGCGAAACAAATGAAAGCTCAGTACGACAAAAATGTTACACCTCATAATTTTTCAAAAGGAGACCTAGTTTTAGTATATGATCAAGCAAACGATAAACTAGGGGTTGGAAAATTTGTGCCTATGTGGCATGGTCCTTTCATTGTTAAGCGAAATCTGGCAAAAGGGGCCTATGAGCTGATAGGTTTCGATAGTGTCCCTTTGGATAAACCCAGAAATGGGCTTTATCTGAAGAGATATTACGCTTAAATTTGGTGTGGAGATTTTTTATTAGATTAGCTTCTTTACTATTGGTGTGTTTTAGATTAGAAAAGGGTGCCTAGTTTAGAGTGTGCTCTTATCACTATTCCTGCTTATCTGAGTTTTACTCTTGATATTGCAGATGTCGACGTCTCTTCAAACATACATTGGTTTTGCTGATGGTGTTTGTCGTAGTACACGGAACATCTCTTCCGCAGCTTGGGTTATCTATTCACCCTCTGATGAGTTAGTGTCCATGCATGGAGTAAGCCTTGGTCAAAAAACAAATAACATTGCAGAGTATAGTGCAGTGATTGAGTTATTATCTGAATCCATATCATTTGGAATTTAGAGTTTTATTGTTAGGTTGGATTCTGAACTCGTTGTATTACAGCTTAATAGGGTTTGTGCCATTAGAAGTCCAATGTTATTATGATTATTTTTGAGATTTTGTCTCTTGGAACATGAATTTTATTACATTGAATATCAGAATATTCCAATACATTTAAATACTTTAGCAGATGAAGTTGCTTCTAGTATGATACATAGACATTTGCAATAATCAAAACAGTAAATTACACAACATTTGATAACATGTTACACAAGATATCTAGTAATAATGATATATCATAGCATAGAAGTGTGTTTCAAAATATACATCATCTTCAATCATAGGTTGAAAAACACCTTATGATTGGAAAAAATGATAATACAAAAGGTCAAAAATGTTATGAGTCTACAAATCGATCATCATATCCCTGGTGATGATCACGATAGGAAACTACTGCTCGGGCCACCCTACATAGGAACCTCCTAAAAGGTCCTAGGACACCAATCACATAGCTCTGTAACCTAAGTGGAATATCATCTATATCGGTCTCTGGAATATCTAGTGTCAAGCACTCTAGATGATGCTCCAAGTTGGTCAAGATCTCTGCTAATTGGCCCTGTGGGACCGGTGCTACTGTAGCTAGGTGTCTCCTCTCATAAGGCTGGAGAGTGGCTAGTCATCGTGGGCCCACATCTGCATTTAAACTTTTGATTATTATTTTTTGGATGATTAAAATACAAAAAAAAAAATTAGAACTTAGAAATTGTTGAAAATGATTTTTACCTTAATCATCCCACTGTTCTCCTGCTGGGAGAGCCATGTCTTGGTCACCACAGAAGTCCATCCCGGCGTATGGAAAGTCCTCTATAACAAAAATTTGGCGTTCCAGCCAACAAAAATATGTAGAAGGAAATCGACCAACCTCATTGCCCTTAGCGTGACGGGCCCTCAAGGCAACCCAACGAACCATCCTAGGTTCTCGAGGTCTACCAACATCGACAGGAATGTGCTGCGAAGCTAACATGGGTATCTTCTCTAGAGAAAAGGTGACTACAATGGATCCATATCCAAATTTTTTTAGCTTTCCATTCTTTTCTCTGGTTAGTTGGCCTTTCACATTGGCCAACACAGCTTCGCACCAGTTGAAAATGGTGCCTCGAAAATAGTCTACTGCAATGCGCATCTGGAAATCGGTAGCCACATGAAATGCTGCACTCCTACACATTCTGGTAACATTGAATGCAATGAATTTAAGCTCAGGACGGATGATAGTTTTTATATCAATTCGTTTGTCCTTAGGGTCTGCCCGATCATCACAAAACTCTAGTCGAAGACTAGCGACAGACTGGCCACCTGGCCTAGTCCCAAACAGAGAAATTTGTTCACCCCTCTTGGAAAAACCAGTTAAAAAATATATATCCTCCAACTCAATTTCGAGCCGGTGGCCGCCAATAACAAAGCACTTTTCCTGTACATTCCATCTGTTCACTAGCCATGTCAGGAGGTCTACCTATGCCCTCATGCCCTGAATGCCCCAGAATTTGTATAAACAACATGCTCTCAATGCCTGCATTGTAGGCATATGATTCATTACGGCGTCATATACATCCTCATGCTCGCGTTCTCTCCAAATAAGCATTTTGGCTGTCCTACAATGCATAAAAAGACATATTAGAACAAGCTTGTTTGAAAATTTTTGGGTGGAAATTAAGAAATTTAAGTTTCAAATTTCATTGCGTGGGGTCCACACCCTTTGCTCATACAGAGTGTGTAGATATGCACGGGCATTGTGAAATGGGGGTGAACCTAGGATTTTTTTCCACATAGAAAAAATTCGGGGTCCACAGGGCTCGCGTGTTGCACTTGCGGACCCCTGCAAGCGATTTTTTCAACTTATTTTCCCTTAAAAAATGAAATTTAAAGCCTAAAAACGAAATGTAAATGGATGAAATGCAAGATAAGGAGGACATGGATTACCTGGAGCTGACGGTTCTCGATTTTGCTAGACGAATTTTCCAAAATCTCACAGGAACTTTTTTACGCAAAAGCTCTCACTTTTCACCCTGAACTCAAATGGTAAAAATGAAGTTAGAAAAGCCCTTTTTATAAGTTTTTTTGAATAAATGAAATTTTAATTTGTTTATTTTTCACTTTAAAAAGGTAATTTTTGAAAACATTTTTATTTATCTTAAACAGGTATGTGTAATATTTCGAGTTTTTGTGCAGAAAATTGGATTTTTCGAGAAAATTGATCGTTTTTTCAACAAAGAGCATACTTTTATCACTTTTTCGGACTCTTTCAAAAATTTACGAAAAAGTAAAAACTTGGAGTCCTATTTTAAGCTCTTTTTAGACTCTCGAAAATTGAAAATATTGCCAAGCACTTGATTATTTGAACTCGTTAAAATAAATGAATGATCGTCCTTTCAGTATAAGTTTACCCCTTTTACGGACTGAAATGGACTATTTATGAAAAAGGTATACGTTGACTAATTACGGTCAACAGAGTTCTCTCCCGCATTAATTTATCCTTTTTCGGGCTTGAGAGACTAAATTTACGAAAAAGTATACCCATGGAGTTTTCTTAAGTTTTTCTTCTGACTCCCTAAAATTGAAAAACACCAAGTTTCTCCTATATTGGACTCATTAAAATTTAACAGTAAAGGACCTATTCAATTTTAAATAGGAATGAACCACTCCTTCTTAGGGTTTGAATCTTAAACTAAGTTGGACTCATCCGAAGGATGAGCTTATAAACAAGAAAATGTTATCCTCCTCAAGCTTGTCAAAAATAAAGAGGTACTTTCCCGAAATGGTGGGGGAAAAGAGAGAAAAATGAACTTGTTTGTTACATTTTGATTATTCGAAATGCCATTAACCACTCTTGAACATGACACTTTTTGTTCACTTGGGTTGGGAAAATCCTTTGCCTAACAGTTAATCAAACCACATTGAAAGTCTTCAGCCGGTTTTTGGGTATTAGATTTGGGTCAATTGTGACCAAGCCATCTGCAGTGTCGTTATTTGTTCAAGAGGACAGTTCAAACAAACTATTCATTTGCAAAATATTTGTTTCCATTTTGACCATCCCTGAGTCAGTCCTTGTGAATATATTTCTTCAAAACTTGATCTATGATTTCGTGTTGTAGGCTTGCCTACGACAGATCACTTCTTATCAACGACAGCTCATTATATAAGAAGTTGATCTAGAAATCATCGGTACCTTGAAATCTGCATGCCTCAATGGCAAGTTTCTCTCCCTCGACAACATGTTGCATTATTAACCTTCGATCGAATGATTCCGTGACATGTTCGACTTCAGCTCATTCATTCACATTTCATGGATTTTATTTAGTACTTTGAGGGCCATTGACATTACTGGTGGTTACTCTCACACTTGTTGACAGTCTACATTATTGACTGGTAATCAAGTGGTTTCTACCATGTTCGACTTCGACACATTTATTCACATGGATAGAATCATAATAGTTCGAGAAACAGAAATCAAGACCCTGGATCTAGTTTCTACCATCCAGGCTACGAGGAATTTTTTTATTCATTTATACAATGGACTATTCATAAATAGATGGTTTCATCCATACTATGTCTACACATGTCTATATTGTTAATGTATTGAAAATCATTCCTGTATCAGAATAGTTTAAATTAGTTTTCTAGTTAGTTTTGATCTGAGTATGGGAATGCCTACCTCAGTGATGATATATCTACATATATATATTTTTCATTGAATGTTTTTACAAGTTCCGACTGGGGTGTCCATAGGATGATCTTTGAAATGATAAAGTACTTCACTCTTCATACATGACAGACTCTATATTCATCTATTACAAACTTCACACTTTAGGGGGCAATCTGTTGCACTGAAAATTATCATCTTGACATTCTTCTATCTGTATGAGCTCACTATCACTCATACTTCCTCCTTTGCAAGTTTAACACATTAGTTCCTCATGTCAAGCCTTAAAAATAAGAGAAAAGCTCTCAAAAGTCTCTAAAACTCTAGTATCGCACTTTCTCTTTTTCTTACCAGCGGTCCTGCACCTAATGTTCATGACTCCTGCGTACCTAAACGCACTTTCTCTGTGTTAAAAGTGTAGACCCTTGTAAAATATTAAAAAGGCGCAAAGTAAATCCAAAATCTCACTTTCAGTCATTTATAGAAGCTTCTGGAAGGAATCTTGCGATGGCAAGTTCGCTCTTTTTACATTCATGCATCCCATGCCTTAAGGAGCTAACCCCTTGATGTGAGGAGCTTATCCCTTTGAAGGAGGATTCTATCCCTTCATAGTTGGAACTGAAACCTCCTCTTTTGCACTATAAAAAGAGGCCTCTAGTGGCCTCAAAGGAAGTTCAAGCTTTATAATTGTTTGAGGTAAAGTGCTGTTGGGATTCAGACTCATTTAACTGAGATTTTTTGAGGAAAGATCACATACCTCTATCTGTCTCGGTTGGACGATTCTTGCTTCGAACCCCAAGAAGGCCTGTTCAACATCAAGGCTAAGGTTGTAAGGTTTTCCTTCATTCAAAGTTAATACAAATGAATTCATTTTTATCAATAAGCTGTTAATTAACTGTTTCTTTCATGGATTCCTTGATCACCATGATAGGCATGATTTATAATATTTACTATGCAGGTGCTATTTAATGTTTTCTTGTTTGTGACTGCAGGTCTTTAAAGATAACTCCTTCAAGTGACCGAAGGACAACTACTTCAAACAAGCATTGGATCTACGGTAAGACCTTAACACCTTTATAGTATTCTTTTGTAAATCACATATGTCTAGAGAAATATAGGTTCGTTTGGCTGTTTGTTGCTAGATTACCTTTTGGTACTAGGGAGATCGATCTCTTCTGCAAGATTGATTTATCCGGTCAACACCCCTCAGCATTACCTGTCCATAACATAAACGTAGACATAGTAAAAGCATATAAAATTAAATCATATCCACATGATACTGACCTGATAGATCTGTCAAGGCTACTCTACCACTTGATTCCTAATAGCCATGAACCTCTTCATTCCATTCACCCATGTAAGAAATAATTCCTCCACAAGGATGATCCCTGAAACCTTGTCAGACAATAACATAGATACATAGATACATATATAATCAATAGCATAAAACAATCATCATCCTATCATAAAATGACATACATACACACATATATACATATAAACATTTAGCATCAAACAACCATGATCCATGATGATCCTGTCAGACACGACATACACACATACATACATGTATACATATATAAACATCGACATAATCATGATCACATCATAGTTACCACATATAATAAGTTCAAGGTTAATAGAACTTCCTTTATCTCTACACAACATGCACAACGTTGAGAAAAATAGTTCCCAACATATCCAAAGAAACTAACATATTAGATCCATTCACTTTACCTACTCTTGAACTGTCCATTTACCCAATGGACTCAACCAATCCAACCAGATGTCATATTCTTACCATCCGTTGCACTTACTCATGCACCAAGATCATTCGTGTATCACATTACCTGTTGGGTTTCATACATATCTTCCTAAGCTTCACCAACTTTCCTCTCTCCAAAATCAATTCCCAAGACTCTCAAATGAAAGGAAAGAGAAAGAAAAAAACAAGAAGAATGCCATGTGAAACAAAAAGTAATACAACATCGCGACAAAGTGGTATGGCTATATAGTAGACATAAACAAAGCTGCAAAACAGCACAACAAATTACAAAAGACTGAAAGGAAAAGACTAGAAAAAACCACCATGATTCATCTCCATGGTTCCCAATGCTTCCTAGGGAAACTAAACCTGATAATTCTCCAAGATTTCATGGAAACCTCTCTACCATGCAATCCCTTGCATCATCTCGCCATAAACACATAACTGTAAATGCATAAGTAAACATAACAATATACCAATTATATTACCTTGTTGTGCCAAGCATGTTGCCTTGTAACTGAACACATACACCTCTCATGGAACTCCAATTCCTTAATGAATTTTTCCATAGATGGAAATTAGTTGTTATACCTGTAAAACACATGTTTACGAATATAGAATATATCCACATAATTTCAAACAAATTCAAGGTTAAGAAGACTTCCTTTATGCAAAGCACTCCTTCATTTGAAATTTAGGGTTTGCAAACATATCCAAAGGACTTCTTACCCAATTCCTTTCTTTTACCATTTACCTTGCTGCAATCGAGTCCTACTATGTACTCTCATATCACTCATCTATTATTTATATAAACACATAAGATATTATCTTGTCATGCTAATACCAAGCATGTTTCTTTGCAACTATTCACATATGTCAATCACATGTTCCAAACATAAACACATCATATCTATTAACTAAAATAAGCCTGTACCAAGACTAACAGTCATTTCATAATCAAGTAGTAGTCAAATTCATAATACTACACCTATGAAATAATTATACTCAAGTACATATCAATTGTCTCAGCACATAATGCGTTTGCGCAACCTTCTCAAAAAAAAAAAAATCATTCCTTCATGCAATCATATAGATACAGGCTCATATAATACAACTAATAAAACATGCAAACAATAGATAGACAACATAATAAGCACCAAACACTCAAATACCAAATAGATGACATAATCAAATATTCAAGCACCAAGTAGACGACATAAGCAAACTCATACCTTAATGCATCTTAGGGGAGGCTAACTTGTGTGCACAATCAATCTAGATTAGAAAAATATAACTTCTCAACATATCAACCCAAACATAGGTAAGGTCATGATATCCATAACAGTAATTAGCTAACACATTCACATCATAAACTCATAAACAATTTTCATTCATGCATAAAAATCACATATGCATAATTAGTCTAGATTAGTACAACATGCTATCATAATTAGGTCACCTCTATAATATTCCCAAATAGGGAAAATCTACAACAATGGGAATATCTTAAGATATTCAAAAATTGGAGATAGAGCGAAACATGAAGATAATAACGAAATAGCAGTGATACATCAACACATAGGATGTAAGAAGATCCAAATATCCATCATATTAGATCATAGCAGCAGATTCATACAATATCTTGAGGAAACAATCACTCAAGCTAGGCGATACAAGCCTCAAAAAACATGTACATGGAAAAATGAAGATCGCTGCTACACAGAAAAATGCTCAAGGCTATGACAGCGTAGTTTTATTAGAGGAACTACTGCTGGGAAGTGTCAATGCACAAATATACAAATATAGGGCCCAAACAATGACGGGAGTGAAGATATAGACTCCCAAACTGAATTTCAAGACAATCCTTGAAGGATTGGCTGAAATATACAAATGGAAAAAATGTCAGAGTTGCAGTCTCAAGACTAAGTAGCAGCTGCAACTCTAGAACTGGATGGAGATGGATTTAGATGATGCACAAGCTGAACAAACCTCCTCCAATGGGTCTTCCAAGTGAAAGGATGATCCTAACACTGAATATCTCACCCTCCAAACAATCTCTGGAACCTACACTGCAAATACTCTCTGAAAATAACATAGTCACTGAGGGATACTGCACTGTAGGTGCAAGAAAATAAGTTGGCCAAGTGCCAAGATCTACAATATGCTCCAAGGGCTTCCTAAATGATCTCCCAAAGGAGATAAAGCTTCGTCCTCTAAAAAATAAGCTTAGGAAGTGGTGTTGAGGAACCTCCACTGCAACACCCTGCAACACAACTTAGCTCTAAACAGAAACTACATTGTAGCTGAAGGAGGATGCTTGGCCTAAAGCCTGAATGTGGAGAAATGAAGAACAAGCTCCCTCAAGAGGCCTCTCTTGAGAGGAGAAGGAATTCCTAAATATGAATGCCTTGTTCTAAGCAACACATCAACTCTGCTAAACAACAAGAGAATGCACAAAGTCTAATGAGACCATAAAATCAATAATCCAAATCATGAATAACAATGGTTTCCTTGCCCTTATTTTAAACAAGTGAAAGCCCTCTCACCATGGGTCCCACTCATTAGGGTTTTCTTCACCAAAGAAGCCTCCTCCCATTCATATTGCGTTGTCTTTCAAAGTGTTCTCCACCTCCAGCACTATTGACTTGGTCAAACTTGACCTTGTCCACATGCAAATGACCCTGTTCACACATGAGGGTGTGAAATTCAACTCCTATGATGATCCCTTTTCACATTATGAGGGATTTTATTCATGTTTTTAATATGCATGGACCTCCTTACCCATTTATTTAGCTTTTAGGTGATAAAAACAAAAGTCAATATTCCAATTAGCTATATGCTAAATTTGGAATATTACAGTCCTCCCCTCCCAAATGTTGTTTGTCCTCAAGCAACTACAAATATAGAACTGAGAAGTTTCCCCTCCTCCTGTTCTATCATCCATATGTGATATGCTCCTCCAAATAATGAGATGATGTGTCTTCAATAAATCTCCATATTTCCCCTCCCAAGCATGCAAGTTAGCTAAATAGTTGTCATCATGAACAAGTAGAGTACTCAAGAAGGAAATAAGGTGCTCTCCAGGGGTTCCCTTGAGGAATGGAATTTGAAAAGTGTTGGGAATTATCATCCCCATGTGGATCCTACATCCCCAAGCAATCATCCATATAAAATGAGTTACCTCCCAACATGGCAACTCCTGAAAATCCTCTTCCACCTTTGGCTCTTGCAATGTAGGTGGCTTGAAAATATGATCTTGGTAGAAAAAATAGCCTACCCCACGTTTTCCTCCTCTCCACTTAGGATAAGTGTAGAGTATATGCTGATCTTGGGCTGCAAAAATATTTCCCTCAAGTGACAAGATGAAGACTAGACCTCCAAGGATCTCTTCTCCAACGTTATGAAACATGCTGGCCCAAATCATCCCATATATGATGAGTTGGAAATAATCATCATATGGCATCCAATTAATCCCATGGCCCTTCTCTATAAGAGACAAGTGTTTTTCTTTGGTGGCCATATCATCTCCCATGCTCCTGTTTGAACATGTAGTGCAGAAAATGTGGGAATCCTCTTCCCCAAAGGACACATCCAACCAATGTGTCACTCCCCCAATCATGCTCCAAATAAAAATAAGAGAAATAGTGACATAAGGAAATACAATGAGAATCATGCTAGCTGACATATGAAGCAATGGAGAAGGAAAATGGTCCCTCAAATGCAACCAACACAATTTGACTCTCAACTGCAATAGAGAATGACAAAAAGTGTGGTTTCTCAACCACTTGTTTTCCGCCCCACTCTCCTCTTATGTTTGGAGAAAGTGAATGATGTATGGTACAAAGTGAGCATGTTCTCCATAATACATCTCCTCCCCAAGTCCTACTAGGGAGTGGTCATCAATAATTCTCATGGCCTCAAGTATACCATGAGGTCTATAAGGAATAATTCTCCTTCCTTGAGCAATATCTTGAAAATATATGGTTAAGGAATGCACATATTCATTATATAAATAATTATACAACCAACCAATATCCTTACCATATACTTTGCTCATACAAATGGAGTGGCTCATAGATGAGTCTCCTCTCATCCTCAAAGAGAAAAGAGGTGGTTGTGCTGACTCTTCCAAAGAGTTATGTATCTCCTCCATCTCCACATGATCGATGCATCTCCTCATATGCTGATATATCTCCTCCTCAAAGCCTTCCCAAAAATACCCCTCCATGATGGTGTGGTATGCTCTCATAGAATAAGTGTGGCTGAAGAGAAAATCCTCATGAGCTGCTAGTAGCAACTTCTCCTTGAGCTTGGAAGCTCCAGATAAGAAGATCCTACCATGATAATATATGACGCCATATCTGACTGAATATCCCTCCTCATGCAACTGTTCATCCAATATCATGCAAGTGAAAAGGTCCTTGGAATACTCCACCAAGAGCTGGGAGTTAAAATATGGATCTATCCTCCATAGTGACAACGCTAATGATATCTCATCAAGAACATCTTTCATATGGTCATCCTCCTCTTTGACATCTCCCATGCCAAAGATGCAAGTTGGAAGGCTGTTATCCTTCCCATGCTGCTTCTGCCACACCATAGAATCTGAAATGAGAGTGGGTAAAGCTGATGTTGAGAGAATTCCCCTCTCCTCCTTGAGTCCACCCAAGTCTCTCAGAATTATATCAAGCTCTCCCAAGGTCTCCACTCTTTTGGAATCAATAAGTGGTGCCTCAAAATGTGAAGCATCTCTCACCATCTACTGAATTGGTGGTCTCCTTGGTGAAATGTCTCCATGCAATGAGACAACATCATCAAGAGTAGACTGCATATGTGAATGGACAAATTTTCCCCTGCTCTCATTGCACAATCCAGTCTCCCTCTTAGGTGCATCAACCTCATGAAATAGATAGTGGTGTGTGCTCCTCATCACATGATGCTGGTCATCCTTCCTATCTCCTCCTTTTAACTCCATAGTTTCACACCCTTTCATCAATGGCACATGTGAATAATGAGTTGTGCCTTGATCTCCACATGTGAGATCCTGGGGAATTTCTTGCAATGACACAAGAATCCCTCTATTTTGAGAAATGGCTCCCTCTTCCTCTGCATGAGGTGATAGATATACTCTAGACATGACAGTGTTGTTGCCCTCTTCCTCATCAAAATGTATGGGCAACCTCCCAAGAATTGGATCCTCTTTAGAAAAAGAGATCTCCATGCCCTCTTTTTCAGGAATATGAGATAGAGGTCTTTCATATAACAAGGTATGATGAAATATTTCAGCCTCCTCCATGGTTTTCTAAAGTGGATCTGAGTTTATGGTTTCCTCCACCACATGTAAGGGTTTTGTTTGTTTATGTTTGTTTAACTTCACCACATGTGTTGCAGAAATTTTTCCATTAAACCTTTCCACCAATGTCTTAATAAACCTTGCATAGGAATAAGTATTTTCATTTTTCAAAGAAAAAGACTCAAATATCCACCATGCATAGGCCTTACCTCCAATATGTAGCACTGCAACTTTGATGGCTTCATCTTCAGAAATTTGGTGTTGCTGCAAAAAGGTGTCTAGTTCTTCCACCCAAGCTCTGGATGAACATGTAGGTGAACCATCAAAAGTATAAAGAAGGAATATAACCCTATCATGCTGCTTGCTTATCTACACCTTGATCTTGAAAAACTCTGCAAAAGTGGTATGGTCTCTAAACTTATGATTTTGAGACTCATACTCTTGCAGAAAATCACTAAGAGTTTCCCTCCTAGTAATTACTTCTTCTTCCATCTCTCTCATGGAAAATCTGGGCATATGGTTGCATTGTGTATCATGATGTGTGGCTGCATGCTCACACTAATCATATGAAAATCTAGAGTTTGATTCAGATTCAAACCCTCTTGGAGATTCTATACACATCTCCCTTTTGATCTTCTTGAGATCTCCTTGAATGCCCTATACAGTTTTAGGAAGAAGCTTTGAGAGACTCTCCTCCTTATTTCCTCCAAAGGATGGAGTCTTCTTTATATTCATCTTCTCTATTCTTGATAGCATATTGGCTGAGTTCCACAGCCTGAGCCAAGATTATGCTTTGATACCGTTGTAATATTCCCAAATAGGGAAAATCCACAACAATGGGAATATCTTAAGATATTCCAAAATTGGAGATACAACAACACATGAACATAATAATGAAATAGAAGTGATACATCAACACATAGGATTTAATAAGATCCAAATATCCATCATATTATATCATAGCAGCAAAGGCATACAATATCTTGAGGAAACAATCACTCAAGCTAGGCAATACAAGCCTCAAGAAACATGTACATGGAAAAATGAAGATTACTGCTACACAGAAAAATTGCCAAGGCTATGACAGTGAAGTTTTATTAGAGGAACTTATGTTGGGAAGTGTCAATGCACAAATATACAAATATAGGGCCCAAAAAATGATGGGAGTGAAGATCTATACTCCCAAACTAAATTTCAAGACAATCCTTGAAGGATTGGCTGAAATATACAAAATGGCAAAAATGTTAGAGTTGCAGTCTCAAGAATGAGTAGTAGCTACAACACTATAACTGGATGGATATGGTTGTAAATGATGCACAAGCTGAACAAACGTCCTCCAATGGATCTTCCAAGTGAAAGGCTAATCCTAACACTGAAGATCTCACCCTCCAAACAATCTTTGCAACCCACATTGCAAATACTCTCTAAAAATAACGTAGTCATTGAGGGATACTGCACTATAGGTGCAAGAAAATGAGTTGGCCAAGTGCCAAGATCTACAATATGTTCCAAGGGCTTCCCAAATGATCTCCCAAAGGAGATAAAGCTTCCTCCTCTAAAAAATAAGGTTAGGAAATGGTGTTGAGGAACCTCCATTGCAACACCCTGCACCACAACTCAGCTCTAAATAGAAACTATGTTGTAGCTGAAGGAGGATGCTTGGCCTGAAGCCTGAATGTGGAGAAATGAATAACAAGCTCCCTCAAGAGGCCTCTCTTGAGAGGAGAAGGAATTCCTAAATAGGAATGCCTTGTTCTAAGCAGCACAACAACTTTGCTAAACAGCAAGAGAATGCACAAAGTCTAATCAGACAATGAAATCAATAATCCAAATCATGAATAAAAATGATTGCCTTGCCCTTATTTTAAACAAGTGAAAGACCTCTCACCATGGGTCCCACTCATTAGGGTTTCCTTCACCAAATAAAACTCCTCCCATTCATACTGCACTGTCTTTCAAAGTGTTCTCCACCTCCTATCCCAGTGTTGTTGACTTGGTCAAACTTGACCTTGTCCACATTCAAATGACCCTGTTCAGACATGAGGGTGTGAAATCCAGCTCCTATGATGATCCCTTTTCACATTATGAGGGATTTTATTCATTTTTTTAATATGCATGGGTCTCCTTACCCATTTATTAAGCTATTAGGTCATAAAAACAAAAGTCAATATTCCAATTAGTTGTATGCTAAATTTGGAATATTATAGCCTCATACCTGAATGTCATAGCCCTAACCATTTGCATAGGCCAATCCAAATTAACATGATACCTATAATATAAATATATTAATGCAATAACCCTAATCATCAAGTTAAATAATGTATATTAACAACAACAAGTTAACCTATAACCTACTCATCAACAACATATAACATAATCATCAGCTTAACTAACATAAAACAACAACAACGACAATGCATATAAAAACACGATACTATCATTCATGACCATTTGACACATGTGCATATGACCACACTAATTCAATAGCATCTACCATGCATGTAACCACAACAAAAGTGAAATGAAAAATATGTATATAAGTAACCCTAATTCTTATAACAATCATGAATAAAATACTTGCATGCCAAACATACAAACTTGTATGACAATCTACTTCTTACCGCAAAGTCCATTGTTGCAACTTAACTTTAATGATTTTCATATCCTGCTCTATATCAACTGACACATTAGCATAATAACATACCAGTATCATCATCATTACCCAATTGCATACAGTGACCTCATGGACAATAACCTTAACCATGAAAATGCATGCATAACAACATATATACCCTAACATGCATAACAAATGCATATACAACCATACACTCATGATGACACATCCCACAAAAACAACATCAAATTTCACATGGAAACAAAACTATAACCATGATCAACACCATGAAAATGCAACAAGAAAATAAAATACAAGCATAAGGGCCATATAGGCAACTGACTTGAATACATGACCAACACAACGCCCATCTAGTCTGAGGGTTTAACCATGTTCTGATACCACTCTGTGGTATGATATATGAACCAAATATAATGGTAACTAGACATCACATAAGAGAATGGAAACCAAATGCAAACAAGGAGAGAATAACCACACTTTGATACCACTCTATAATACCACCTTCCCACATCTACCTAAGGAACTCGCCATCCAGGGTAAACATGCGACAAGAGGCTACAATAATGAGATTCAACCTCCTAGGTAACCTTAAGGAAGTGGAATTGATAGAAACATAGCATAAAAACCTTATACAACAACAAAAACACCCCCATGAGGTAACCCAACCATTCAGACCTCTTACCCTTGGGTCACATTGAAATTTTAACCTATTTAAGCCATAAACATAGGAATAGTCTTGCCTGCAATTGTCGAGGAGGTTATACATGCAGGCATAACAATTCATGCCAGCATCCAGGCACTCAATTCCTCAGTTTTATGCTAGCGTCCCTAGGATTTGAGCCACCTTTTCAGGCCTAGAACCCAGTGCTATGCCCAGAACTTCATGAAAAGTTCAACGATGAAAAATAATGATAGGAAAATGATACATAAGCAATCACATCAATAAGAACTCATATAGACCCCTCCTAGATATAACATACATTTTTTCAAACATGTCACAAGCATTGAAACTACAGATGTAAAAAACATATATGAGCATAGGGGTCTCATACTTATCTGAGAGTCGCTAAGAAGCATTTCTCCCTTACATCATTAGCTTAAATACAATATATTTGACAATAGGTACATTTTTCATTCATTTACAAGTAAAAAAATTGAGAGAGTCATACATCACTAATTTCAAAATACATGCTCATAACCAACATAATAACAACAGAAATATCATCGATAAAATAAAAATAGAATCCACATATAAACCAGTAAATTTACACATCAAATAACAAAGGAATGAGTTCTTCATTGATGAATATAAAAACCAACCGAAGATGGGACTTCCACATTCCACCCTACTATAGATTGGCTGAGACAAATATCTCTTTAGCCAATCACCCCCATGCCATATTCCAAGCATGAATGTGGGACTCAAACCAAAAGAACCAACTAGGGAATCCCATTGCTAAACCGACTCACCCTCATCAATATAAATTAGGCTTTACCATGATCCACACTGGATCACTAGGAAAACACAATAAACATGTCATAACCGACTTTATCGTCATATACACATGATCAATAGGTCAACACAAGCATGTATATCGCCAAATTATCTCTGCCTACACCATGAGGAATTTTCATGTCTCCTAGTCTCTTAGGATGTACTGTAACCCATAGTCTGAATTAGGGGTCACTATTCCTTAAACTGAGACATAATCTCTAGGCTTTACAGTACATCCCATCCCAGGACTACTAGGCCCAACAGAGAGCACTCACCTCTTAGGATTTACCACAATCTAAACCCAGATCACTAAGCCCTAAACTGAGTCAAACCACCTCCAGGGTTTATTGTATATCGTTCCATTCATAGGTCTAAGATTCCTAGGCCCGCCAAGGAAACATAATCCTAGATTTACCGCAACCGAAATTATGGCTTAGGGGTTACTAGGCCAGTGGCTTCACCATGATACATAATCTAGTTCAGGAACCACTAGGCAATGTGTTATATCAATTCATTGATCCACCTTAGTAAGATTCAAATTCATCCAAAAAATCAACTAAACCAAAACATGATAACTCCACAACACCATGACTATCCGAAAATGGCAATGATAGGTTGAACACACTGTCACACCTAGAAAAAACCCATACTAAGATAGAAAATAACCACATGCAATACAATGCATGCTAGATCTAGCAAGGAAAACACACATGAAAATTGATAACTTCCAAGAATCCTTCTGTAGCTTCTTGATTCCTGCTCCTCCTTGCTTGCTTCCTCCTTCTTCTTGCTTTCTTTCCTTTCTTGGTGCAATGCTAAAGTGATCCAAGAAACTCTGTGTCCAAAAGTGAGTGAGAGAGAGAGAGAATAATGAGATAACTCAAAAACCAAACTGACAAAAGGTTGAACCAACACAAATATTTCCAATTGATCCTTATAATTTTTTTTTATCAATAAGGCCCATATTTCCTTCATTTTCCTTCATTTTCCTGCTCACATGCAACCTGTTGCCTTTCATATCCCTTTTATCCTACTTTCCATCAGTTTTCATAAATCTATGTGCCAAATATTCTATTTTCATTTCTAAAGCCTTTGCCTTTACTTTTGTCAATTTCCTTAGCCATATTAACCGAAATGAACACCCACTAGGATGCTTTTTGCAAAATTCAGTTTGGAATAAGTTTCCCATCAACTATGGTTATTATTTTTAACTTTGTTACACAGAATATTCACTAGGGCTATTACAAGAGCTCAAAATGAGTCACTATTTATAGATAATAATTCCATCTTATGCCTTATGTGAATATATGATTTATGTGGTGAACCCTAGTTTCATAATTATGTAATGTTGGAAACCTTTGAGCACTCTGGGGGGGGAATCAATAGTGTGACATCTTAACAATTTTATCAATTAAAACTTCTTTTCTAAATCATGGATACATTAACCAACAACACATTATATTTTATCATTAACATAAACCATATATGAAACTAAAAAAATATAACCATATGAGCAGAAATAATAAACACATCAAAACATCCACAAAATCCATCACACAAGAGACAAAAGATATATGGTGGAAAAACCTTCATCGGGTAAACAACCACCCTTATTCCTGCTGCACTGCTCTAAATATTGTATTAAGAAAAAATTGTCCTTTACATAGATTATTGACTCCTAACAGCTAGGATACTCGACGTCATATACAATTAGCTGACTCCCATCATCTAGGAGACTTTATTCTACTGATAATCTTGGAAGACTAGGTTCACACATAGATATACAGACTACCATCTGATGAAGGCCACCATGATCAATGATCCTCGCCCAAATCCGATTGCACTATCAAACTACCATTGGATGGATAAACTATTCCTTTTGATGAAACTTCGAAATCACTTCACCACAGCCATGAAGTAACTGCCCCTCTACTCTACTGAACATTGTTTCATTTATTTTCATACTGGATCCCAAGACCTTTTGCTCAACTTGATTCACCTCTACAATATGATCTCCAATAACAATACAATCTCATCAAATCCAAACACCACAACAAGTATGCTATCTACTCAAGCAAATAGTGGCCACAATACAACCATAAAAAATGAATAACATAATCATCAACAACTAAAACTCATCTCATACTAAAACAAAAAATTAAACCCTCATGTTAGTGTGAAATTTCTTGGAAGATGCACCAAAAGGACCTAAGTTAAGTCACAGGTGGCTTGTGACCCTAAAAACAATTTTGGTTGCTAATACTTCAGATCTGCAAAAATATGTGAGAAAAACCTTAAAAAAAATGGATGTATGCAAATCTAAAAGAACAAACAACAAAATGAATTCAATGTAGTAACCTAATCTTGGAAAATATTTGAAACAAAAATATTTTATTAATGAAACCTGGCCAAGGATATTTGCAAAGGATCATAAGTCCCCCTCAGTGGGATGGTTCCTTTTATGTCCTTGTCGTTTCAGTATTTAGATATTCCTCTCTCAAATGTGTGAAAACACAAACAATGTAGAACTAAAAATTGGGAGCTCAAAAGGCATGAGATGATAATGGTGATGATGATAATGATCATGGTGAGAAATGAATGAAAAACCATCTTATTTATAGTAAAGTATTGGGTTGATCTCGAAAATGGAGAATAATAATATATTATTGACCAAAATCTTGATCTAAGCACTTCGAATACTTTATTATATTTCTGGAGAGGGAAAATATATTTAAAATGGTCAAATATCTTTATTTAGAAATAATTAACAATTAAAATGATTTATTAATTATTTAGCGAAAAATAAGAAAAGTGTGAAATGAAATCATTATTAAATAATGATTTAACAATTATTCCAAGGATGCAGTGAAGTAAAAATAAATAAATTATGATTTATTTAATTATTCCTAGGTGATTTAGTCAAATGTGACAAGGAATGATTATCAAACGATGATTTAATAATTATTCCTAGAGAAAATTAAATAAATAATGGTTTATTTAATTATTATCATGAGTTTTAATCAAAAATAGCTTAAGAAAAGTGGTTTATTAAATTATTTCTTATAGTGAAAGTGAGTTGACTATGGTAAAATTAAACTCACATGGTGTATCTCGATCCACCTAGTTAGAAATGGCAAGGTGATCATTTTTTTGTAATATTCCAAATGGGGAAAAATAGGCTCAGTAGGGAATATCTTTAGATATTACACTATGGGATCACAGCAATATGGAATCACACCAATAGATATAAACCAGATATAGACTAGTAGGGCATTGACTAGTTATATCACCCCTAAAGAGAGGGTGAAAACCAGAGGCTTCCTGGCTCGTTCCAGACTCTGTCTATAGAAGATTGGTGAAACACAGCAAGTGTGGGAATGAAACACTTCTCTTAGATTTTTCTGCCCTTGGGAACCTTAGATCTATAGATCTAAAGTATGGATCCAAAAGAGAAGCAAAAACCAAACAAGTAAGAAGCGGGAAATTCCACTCTCAGGAAAATCTGCAATAGGATCAAGGGAGACACTGTATAAGCAATCCAGTGTAAAAATAACACAGACTGGGGATGTTTTCCCTTATTTTAGGCTGTTTGGGACCTCCATGCAGAGTTTCAGCAAAAAAAAAGGGTTTAGAGGGCTTAAACAGATCTCCCACAATCAACACTAGCTGAAAATCAGCTAAAGGAGAGGGCTGAGTTAATAGAGAAACCCTCCTTCAGGAATTGTGCAGTTTCTGCTGGAAGTCATTGGAAATCAGAAATTAATCTCATATTATAGTATGGCAGAAAAAATTTATATCCATAATGAATTTCCTTTGTAGAAGCATTGAATTTACATGAAGCAAGAGCAAGAATTCTTCAGAAATTATAGCAATAATACATGGAAAAGTTGTAGAAAAGACTTGACATCGTCTTATATGAGGAGCTTCAGCTGCTGTAGGTTAAAACTTAGATCTAAAACTGATCAATGGCTGAAACATCAGATCCATACCAGATCTGGAAACTACTCAGCCTTCTTAACAAGATCCCCTTGGGGTTTTATCCAAATAATGCATAAATAAGTGTAGATCTAGCTTTTTGTACAATGAACTGTAGAAAAATTCAGGGATTTATGAAGATGGATTTAATTACATTATATATCAGATCTGAATATTAATAGATCAGCAAACTACTTTACAAATCTTCAAGTGAGAGGCAAGCCTCAATCACCAAAAAGCAAGTACAATGAGAAATCTAAATAGCAGTGAAACATGTACATGAAAATAATGCAGTTCTCTAGAGAAACAACATAGTAGCTTGACTGAAGTGTTACAACAGATAATAATTACAAATCTGAAAGTAAAATGAGAGTGATATCCTCTTCCGAGTGGTTGCAAGACACCCTCCCTAAGAGAAATCTCCTCTAAACAACTAGATCTTGCAGATCTAGTTCACCCACTTGCTGCAACTCACAAGTAGTTGCAAAACCCTCAACAGGACCAGCGCTGCTATAGAGATGAAGCTTGGCCATAATTTTGGATAGTGGAGAGATGCATCACAATCTCCTCCAAAGAGCTACTCCATGGAAGGAGAGAGGATTCCTAAACAAGAAATCCTCTTCCCTTAGGCTAAACAGCTAAGAGACTACAGTTGCTCAAGCAACCTCTATTTCGAAAATACTTCAACAACCATTTCTTGAGCCCTCTCCTCCTTTTTATAACTTGAAGGGTTGCACAAACCCTAAACCACTTCAATGGACTTAACCCCTTTCACATTGGATCCCTCTTCTAAAACTGCACTAGTTCTCCAAGGTGGTCCAATTTCTGTTCACACACAAGTGGATTTTGTTACAAAAGGCCCATATTTATCCCTTTTCACATTGGTCATGTATTTATTCTTTGATTCAAGGAGTTTTTCATGTCCTCCTTTACATTTTATTCCTAAATCATGAAATGCAAAAATAAACAAGGAAAAATTTATGTTCCAATTAGCTAAAGCTAATTTAGGAACATTACAGTCTCCCCCTCCCAAATGTTGCTTGTCCTCAAGCAACTGCTAGGAAGAACTAGAATTCTCCTTCCCCTTTTGTGGCCTCATCAATGGATCCCACCATGGCTGAAAATGGTAAGCAATGAATCTCCCCTCCAATGACCTTCTCCAAGTGCAAAATAGCAAGTGTACATCATGAGAAATGGGAGGTACAAGTGGTGATATTATTGTTTCTCCATGGCCTCATTAGGTAGGAGTGATGAAGAGCATGGGAAATTTTTTTCGCAATGAGTGTCTCCCACACCCATGCTATCATCCAAATAAAAGGAGCCATTCTTGATAGCTCATAGAAACAGTTGTTAATCCCCATGATGTGCATTGAGTAGGGGCTACAAGGCTGGAAATGAGGGATTAATATACCCAAGTCACAATGTCCCTCTTCCCACTGTTGATGGATGTGGAGCTATGGATCTTGGGCTGCAAAAATGTGGTCACCATGAAGCCAAAAGGAATTTGGAACTTCATGACCTCCTTCATTGATTTTAGTGAGCCTCCTTGCCCACCCTCTTAGGCATACAGTGAGCAATTTACCTTCACCACATGTGCTCCAAAAGATATGTGGACTAAGTGCCATATGATGTGCTGGATGATGACAATAGTCCCTCCCTTGAGACCAGCGTTGTCCATCATCTTGCTGCCTCAAGTAATGATACCATAAGTGGCCATCCCACCACTTTCTTGCTGCAATAAGCTTCTTCAAAGCTTGGAAATGATAGAGGAAAATAAGTGTTGGCTAAATGGAGATCAAGAAAAACATTTCTTGCTCTAATTACTCCCATGAGAGAGGCTCCCCTTCATGATACAAACTCAATACATAACCCTTTGTAGAAGATGATACAATGTACCATGCAGCAGTCACAAAAAGTCCCTCCTCTTCTTGAAATTCAACTGAATATGGGAGAGTGTATTCCCAATGGATACATTCATCCAATGCATCAATCCTCCTCTCCCACATATGCTCCTCATAAAAATAGAGATATCAGCAACATTGGGAGCAACAGTAGAGTTCATGTTGGCTGCCATATGAAACAAATGTGAAGGGAAATGATCCCTCATATGCAACCAACGCAGTTTGGACCTCAACTGCAATAGAGACTACTTAAAAATGTGGTCTTCCAACCACTTGCATGTTGCCCCAGTCTCTTCATAAGCTTGGAGGAAGTGTATGATGGATGAGGCAATGTAAGTATGTCCTCCAAAACAGAATCCCCCCCCCACAAGTCCTCTTAGGGAGTAGTTATCAACATTGGTCATGGCCTTAAGTAGACCATGCAACCTCAAAATAAGAATGCTCCTCCTTGGAGAAACATCCTACACATATGTGGTTAAGGGATGCATGTATACATGAGATAAATCAAAATAATTAACACCCTTACCATGATTTTTGCTCATGCAATGGGAGCAGTTCATATATGAGCCTCCTTCCATTCTCAAAGAGAAGAGAGAAGACTGTAATAACTCTTCCCAAGAGTCATGTGCATGCATAGCTCCCATGCCAAATGTAGATGTGGGAAGGCTGCCATCCTTCCCCTGCTTTTCTTGCCACAATGCAGAAACTGAAATGAGATAGGGTGTGGATGATGTTGAGAGACTGCTTCTCTCCTCCTTGAGCCTACCCAAGACTCTCAGCGTTGCATCAAGACCTCCCAAGGTCTCCACTTCTCAGAAATCCATGGGAAATGCCTCACCATGTGAAGCATTCACCTCTTCTTGCTGATCAAGTGGCCTTCTTGGTGCAATGTCTCCAGGAAATGAGACATCATCTAGTGGTGACTGAATACATGAATGGAGAAAACCCTCCATGCTTACACTGCACAATCCAATCACCTCTTTAGTGTTGTGTAACCAGCTCCAAAAATAGAAGAAAAGAGATATCAACACCTTAGAAATAAGCCACTTCGAGGGGGAAACCTCCAATACATTACATAAATGAACAATTCTTGGATGATACAATTTAAAAAACCTCCTTTCTATATATAGGAGTCCATGTGGCGATAATGTAATCCTAGTGGGCCACAATGTAATCCTAGCCCACCTAACAATAATAATTTAAGGGCACAATAATAACAAAATGGGGGTTATAAAGGTACAATAATAACAATAAGGGGGTTACACTAATAACAATAAGAGACTATACTGGTAATATAGGGACCTGACATGCCCCTCTCCTTCTCAAGGTTCTTCTATATAAACTTCTCATCCTCCCATGTAGAATCTTCAGTGGGCAAGTTCTTCCACTTGATGAGATACTCTGAAATTGATTGATTCCATAGCTGTCGAGTTCTTGTTTCCGTGACCGCTTTAGGTTCCAATATGAATTTTTCTTCATCATCAAGTTCTGGAAATATTGTTTGAACTGGAAGATTTTCACCTATAACCTTCTTTAAGCATTAAACATGGAAAACTGGATGCACTCGTGAAGAAGCAGGAAGCTCCAATTTGTATGCCATAGTACCAATATTTTGCAACACCTTGTAAGGACCATAGTACTTTGGCGATAATATATTATCCTTCTTAGCTTGCTTGAGGGACATTTGTTTGTATGGTTGTAGCCGTAAAAATACCCAATCTCCTACATCAAAACTTCTCTCGCTAGGATGTTGATCTGCCTGTTGTTTCATTCGATTTTGTGCCAAATTCAGGTTATCCTTTAAGAGTTGGAGAACTTCTTGCTGATGCTCGATGTGATCTTCCACTGCTTGAACCTTCGAATTTTCCCTTAAATATGATGTGATAGATGGTGGATGATATCCATAAAGTGCCATAAATGGGGTCATCTTTGCTGCAGTATGGAAGGAAGTGTTATACCACCATTCAGCGAGAGGTAACCACTTGACCCATTGTGCTTGTTTATCGGATACAAAACAACAAAGATATCCTTCCAAACATTTATTTACTATCTCAGTTTGACCATCAGATTGAGGATGATAAGATGAGCTATGAGCTAATTGAGTACCCAAACAAGAAAATAACTCCGTCCAAAAATTTCCGGTAAAAATGGGATCTTTGTCGCTCACAATAACCCTTGGGTTTCCATGTAGCTTTTGAATTGTGTCCATAAATGTAGTAGCAACTGTACTTGCTTTAAATGGATGAGATAATGCACAAAAGTGTGCATACTTGGTAAGTTTATCAACTACCACCATGATGACACACTTTCCTTCGGACTTAGGTAAACCTGTGATAAAATCCATTGAAATCTCCTCCCAACGTTGACTTGGAATGGATAAAGGTTGTAGAAGTCTCGGGGTCTTAATTGTCTCAAATTTATTTTGCTGGCAAACCAAACATTCCGCCACAAACTTTTGAATATCAGATTTAAGGCCATCCCAAAAAAATTCTTTCTTCACCCTGTGGTAAGTTTTTAAAAATCGCGAGTGTCCTCCTAAAGGAGAAGTGTGCAATTCCAGAAGAATCTTTTGTTTTAGTTGGGAATTCTTACAAAGATATAAGCAATATTTGTACCATAAGGAATCATTTTTCCAACTAAATGTATTAGATGTACTAGGATCTTACTGCAAATTTTGAATGAGTGCCCATACATCTTTGTCCTTCTTCCATTCATCTCTTGCTTCGGTTATCTAATCTGGTTGGATAATAGAAATGGCACAAAGCAATGCTTCCACCTCTTCATTCTTTCTTGAGAGTGCATCTGCAACAACATTAAGCTTTCCTTTTTTGTAGATTATTTCAAAGTCATAACCCAACATCTTTGTGACCCATTTTTGTTGCTCTTCTGAAGATAATCTTTGTTCCAAAAAGTGTTTAAGACTATCATGATCAGTTTTTACCTTGAAGTGTCTTCCCATTAGGTAAGTTCTCCATTTCTTTAGTGCATGAAATATTGCTAACATTTCCTTCTCATAAATAGGTTTCTGTAAATACTTTCCTTTGATTGGACGACTTTCAAAAGCAATGGGTCTTCCTTCCTGCATTAAAACAACACCAATTCCATTTCCTAAGGCATCACATTCCACAATAAAGGTTTTTGTGAAGTCTGGCGTAGCTAAGACCGGTGTTAGGCACATTGCCTCTTTAAGATGTTAAAAGGCCTTAGTTGCTTCAGGAGTCCATGAAAATGCATCTTTCTTCAATAATGTTGTTAGAGGTGCTACTATTCTCCCATAATTCTTAACAAACTTGCGATAATACCTGTTAACCCGAGAAATCCTCGCAACTGCTTTATGGTTGTGGGGACTTTCCATTCCTTAATGGCTTTAATTTTGTTAGGGTCTACTTTAACACCCTCGTGAGATACAATATGACCCAGATAATCCACCTCTTGTACTCCAAAGAAACATTTGGATGTTTTTGCATATAATTGTTTCTCCTGCAATAGTTTGAGCACCCTGTCAACATGTTCAACATGATCCTTCCAAGACCTGCTGTAGATTAGTATATCATCAAAAAATACTAGCACAAATTTTCTAAGGAAGGTTTGAAAATGGAATTCATCAACCCTTGAAATGTAGAAGGTGCATTGGTAAGGCCAAAAGGCATGACCAAAAATTCATAATGACCCTCATGACTTCGAAATGCTGTTTTTGGAATATCTTCAGTCTTCATTCTAATTTGATGATATCCTGAATGAAGATCCAACTTGGTAAAATAAATTGCTCCATGTAATTCATCCAATAATTCATCAATCACAGGAATAGGAAATTTATCTTTAATGGTGAGCTTATTGAGCTCCCTATAATCCGGACACATTCTCCATGATCCATCCTTCTTGTGTACCAATACTACAGGAGCAGAGAAATAACTTTGACTAGGTTGAATTATACCCGCCTCTAACATTTCTGCAATCATAAGTTCAATTTCACTCTTTTGGATGTAAGGATATCTATAAGGCCTGATGTTTGGAGGAACACTTCCTGGAATCAAATGAATAGCATGATCATGATCACGAATAGGTGGGAGTCCTTTGGGAGTTTCAAACACCTTGGAATGTTTGTCCAAGACTTGTTGGAGATCTGCAGAAATAGATGATTTTGATGTTGGAACTTCTAGTGAGCATAATTGTGCAATTACACCTCATTGTTATTTCTTTAGAAGCTTTGTCATGACATTAGAGCTTATTATCTTTCCCGGCTTCCCTGCAATACCCCGTAATTCGACTTCCTTTCCTTCTGAAAAAAATTTCAAGAAAAGTTCTTGAAAATTAAAAACTACCATCCCCAAAGATTGTAACCATTGTACTCCTAGTACAACATCAACACCTCCCATAGGAATGGAAAGCATTGGACTATTCAATACATATTCCCCCATGGTTAGCTTGATATTATGGCATTTTCCAGAGCAATTTATAGTTCCTCCATTTGCAACCATCACTTGACATTCTCGTGCTGGGTATAGGAAACAATTTAATTCCTTGGCTACCTTACAATGAATAAAATTATGGGTGCTACCTGAATCAATCAACACTATTACCTTTTTCTTCTTGATATGTTCTTCTATCTTGAGAGTTTGAGTAGTGGTAATTCCTGCCAGTGCATTACACGATATGGTCGGATTCATTTCTTCCTATTCTAGGGCTAGTTCCTGGTGTATATCCTCTTCTTGTTCATTTTCTTCTTCCTCTTCACAATCTATGTAAAATAATTTCTTCTCAGCACACTTATGACCTTTAGTGTATTTGCTATCACAACTGTAGCAAATCCCTTTTGCTCTTTTTTCTTCCAATTTTTGTGGTGTCAACTTTGTAGGTTGTGGAAATCTAGGCGTAGCAACACTTCCTTCTTTATAGAATTGAGTGGTAGGCTTCCTTGTCGCCATAATTTTACATTCAACTTTTCTTGCCAACCTGAATGCCTTCTCCAATGAATCATGTTCCAAAACGCGAACTTCATGTTGGATGTTATCCTTTAAAGTGCCTAGGAAGAGATCAATCCTGTGTTCCTCTGTAAGATCAGTTACCCTTATATTCAATTTTTGGAAGTCCTCAATGTGCTTCCCCACTAAACCCTTTTGTTTGAGATTTATCAATTGGGTAAAGAAGGTGTTGCTCTTTGTATCCTCATAATGTGCTATCATTTCCTCAGTAAAAATTGACCAAGTGACAATTTTTTTACGGGAGCAAAGCCATTGATACCATACAAATGTATTTTGTTCTAAATGTAAAGTTGCAATGCGTACCTTTTGTGTGTTTTGCACGTTATGGAGATCAAAATATTGCTCCATCTGTAGTATCCATGTTACAGGATCCTTTCCATCAAACTTCCTCATATCCATTTTTTGAATATGGTGGTTCTTCCCTCCAACAGTAGAGTTTATGAAATCACGATTAACATTTATTTTGTTCTCATCATGAGTTTCCTCTACTATCTTTTCACCATTAGGAAACATTTCTTGTATCAACTTTGTCAAACCTTCTATGTCTGCTTTTAGATCGTTCTTCATGTTTTCCATTTTAGATTCCATGCCAGCTTCCATGTCATCTATCTTAGATTCCACGTCTTTCTTCAAACCATCCATATTATTCTTCACACCATCCATCTTTGCTTCCATGCCTTTCTTCAAAACTTCCATTTCATTTTTTGCTGCTCTTTGTGAGAGCGAAATTTGGTGCATTTGCTCTTGTAATTTTGATAGATCATGTTGCAATTCTTCATCTTCATGAGTCATAGTAGAGCCTTCTGAAGGCTTAATGGGTGTTGAATTATTTTTACGGAGCATTTTTTAGAACCCAATACTGATATCTATTCTACAATATGCCCTTGGAATCAATTCAAATTGATTTTTCAAACAAGACTTATGCAATTCGGAAATAAAATACACACCTTTTTCTTGCTTTTGAGGAGCTCGATATTGAAATTTTATTATCTTTGTGATTGTGGCTTTTCAATATCTAAAATTCAGAACTGAAGTATCCCTCTGAATTATATTTTGAATGCCATAGGTCTGACCTGAATTGGATTCTCCAAGATAAAGTTATGTCCAATCTCCCACAATGACCTAATTATGGACTGGTTCAGTAGAGCGAACTTGTATGAATTTCCACGTGTCACTGTTTCATCCTTCACCTCTAGAATTGATAGCCAAGAAACTACAGTCCGTGTACTTGCAACCACTTTTTACGGCACTCCAATCCGATGCTCAGAGAGAGAGTTATTGAACTTTTCCCACGATCACCTCTTTGAGATGAAATTTAGGAGCCTGAAAAAGCACCACCTTCCACAGATCATATCTCCAAAAATGTTGCGAATCAAGATCTAAAATTTTTCGACGAGTTTCCTCAGGATTTCAGCTTCGCACCCTCACAATTTCAGATTTTGAACCTTTGTATAAAAAAAAATTATAGTGAAAATTCCACGATGACCTGTTTAGGAGCTTGAAAAAGGACCTAACTTCCACAGATCATATCTCCGAAAATATTGTGAACCAAGCTCTAAAATTTTTAGAAAATCTTCCTCGGGATTTTTCCTTCCCACCCTAAAAATTTCAGCTTCTGAAACTTCATAAAAAAAAAATTATAGGGAAAATTCCACGATGACCTGTTTGGAGCGAGGAAACCCTAGAATCCAAAGCTCTGATACCAAATGTTGTTTAACCAGCTCCAAAAATAGAAGAAAAGAGATATCAACACCTTATAAATAAGCCACTTTGACGGGGAAACCTCCAATACATTACATAAATGAACAATTCTTGGATGATACAATTTACAAAACCTCCTTTCTATATATAGGAGTCCATGTGGCCATAATGTAATCCTAGTGGGCCACAATGTAATCCTAGTTGACCTAACAATAATAATTTAAGGGCACAATAATAACAAAATGGGGGTTACAAGGGTACAATAATAACAATAAGGGGGTTACACTAATAACAATAGGGGACTATACTGGTAATATAAGGACCTAGCATTTAGGTGCATCGTCCTTCTGCAATAGATAGGAATGAGATTGGCCCTCTTCCCTATCTCCTCCTTGTGTCTCAAAGGTTTCACACCTCCTTAACAATGGCACAGATGAATCATGTGTTGTGCCTTGATCCCCACATTTGAGATCCTGGGGATTTTCTTGCCATGCCACAAGAAACCCTCTAGTTGGAGCAATATCTCCCTTCTCCTCTGCTTGAGGTTCTAGATCAGATCTAGATCTAACAGTGTTGTTTCCCTTTAGCTCTGCAAAAGAATTGAGCAACCTTCCAATGGAATGACCCAACTTTGAAGAAGAGAGATTTATGTTCTCTTGTGCAAAGGTGTGGAAGGGTAATCTTGTCTCCAACAAGGCATGATGCAGAAATTCAGCCTCTCCCATGGGCCTCTGAAATGGATCTGCGTTTTTATGAAGTGCCTTAAAATGCTCTGAAAAACAGAACTGGTTTCTGAGTTTCAGGGTTTGAGACTCATCTTCTTTCAAGAAATCACTAAGATTTTCCCTCTTAGCCACTCCTCCTTCTGGTTCTAGCTATCTCATGGCAGATCCAAGTTCATGATTGCACTGTATATCACAATGTGTGGCTGCATGCTCACACACACTATGTGAAGATCTAGAGTTTGATTGAAAATCAAACCCCTTTGGAGATTTTTCAAACATCTCCCTTCTTGCTTGCTTAGGATCTTCATGAATGCTCTGCATAGATTTAGGAAGAATCTTTGTGAGCCTATCTTCCTTCCTCCTCCTACTTCTTCTTTTATCTTCTAGACTAGAACAGGAAGTTTAGGGTACATCCTCTTCTATTTTCTCATACACATCATAAGAAGTATTGGGTACTCCTTCATCTTCCTGAAATTCTCTAGGAATTTCACTGTAGCTTCTTCTGCTTTGAAACCCTCTTAGAGTTTCACTACACCCTTCTTCTTTCATTGGTTGAACCTTCTTGGAGAGGTCCTTCTCTAATCTAAAAATCGATGAGAGTAATCTCATCCTCTCCATCAATCTGAACTCTGCTTCTGCTCTTAATTCACTGATAGCTTGATCTCATAGGTTGTGCCAGAGATCATGCTCTGATACCACTGTAATATTCCAAATGGGGAAAAATAGGCTCAGTAGGGAATATATTTAGATATTCCACTATGGGATCACAGCAATATGAAATCACACCAATAGATCTAAACTAGAGATAGACTGGTAGGGCATTGACTGGTTATATCACCTCTAAAGAGAGGGTGAAAACCAGAGGCTTCCTGGCCCGTTCCAGACACTGTCTATAGAAGATTTGTGAAACACAACAAGTGTGGGAATGACACACTCCTCTTATATTTTTCTTCCCTTGTGAAACTTAGATCTACATATCTAAATTATGGATCCAAAATAGAAGCAAAAACCAAACAAGTAAGAAGCGGGAAATTCCACTCTCAAGAAAATCTGCAATAGGCTCAAGGGAGATGTTGTATAAGAAAGCTAGTGTAAAAATAACGCAGAACAGGGCTGGTTTCCCTTATTTTAGGCTATGTGGGACCTCCATGAATAGTTTTAGTAAAAAAAAAATGGGTTTAGAGGGCTTAAACAGATCTCCCACAATCAACACTAGCTGAAAATCAGCTAAAGGAGAGGGCTGAGTTAATAGAGAAACCCTCCTTCAGGAATTGCGCAGTTTTTGCTGGAAGTCACTAGAAATCAGCCATTAATCTCATATTATAGTATGTAAGCAATAAATCAGATCCATAATGAAGTTCCTTTGTAGAAGCATTGAATTTACATGAAGAAAGAGCAAGAATTCTTCAGAAATTATAGCAATAATACATGGAAAAGTTGTAGAAAAGACTTGATAGCGTCCTATATGAGGAGCTTCAGCTGCTCTAGGTTAAAACTCAGATCTAAAACTGATCAATGGCTGAAACATTAGATCCATACCAGATCTAGAAACTACTTAGCCTTCTTAACAAGATCCCCTTGGGGTTTTATCCAAATAATGCATAAATAAGTGTAGATCTAGATTTTTGTACAATGAACTGTAGAAAACTTCAAGGATTTCCGAATATGGCTTTCATTACATTATATATCAGATCTGAATATGAATAGATCAACAAAATACTTTACAAATCTTCAAGTGAGAGGCAAGCCTCAATCACCAGAAAGCAAGTACAATGAGAAATCTAAACAAAAATGAAACATGTACATGAAAATAACGCAGTTCTCTAGAGAAATAGTGCAGTAGCTTGACTGAAGTGTTAAAGAAGATAATAATTACAGATCTTAAAGTAAAATGAGAGTGAGATCCTCTTCCGGGTGATCACAAGACACCCTCCTTGAGAGAAATCTCCTCTAAACAACTAGATCTTGCAGATCTAGTTCACCCACTTGCTGCAACTCACAAGCAGCTGCAAAACCCTCAACAAGACCAGCACTGCTATAGAGATGAATCTTGGCCATAATTCTAGATAGTGGAGAGATGCATCACAATCTCCTCCAAAGAGCTACTCCATGGAAAGAGAAGGATTCCTAAACAGGAAATCCTCTTCCCTTAGGCTAAACAACCAAGAGACTAGAGTTGCTCAAGCAACCTCTATTTCGAAAATACTTCAAAAAACATTTCTTGAGCCCTCTCCTCCTTTTTATAACTTGAAGGGGTGCATAAACCCTAAACCACTTCAATGGACTTAACCCCTTTCACATTAGATCCCTCTTCTAAAACTACGTTGGTTCTCCAAGGTGGTCCAATTTCTATTCACACACAAGTGGATTTTGTTACAAAAGGCCCAGATTTATCCCTTTTCACATTGGGCATGTATTTATTCTTTGATTCAAGGATTTTTTCATGTCCTACTTTACATTTTATTCCTCAATCATGAAATGAAAAAATAAACAAGGCAAAATTTATGTTCCAATTAGCTAAAGCTAATTTAGGAACATCACATTTTTGGTGACAACCGATTCCCCCTCAACGTATGAGCGTTAGGAGAAAATCATATGACCAATATATGTTGTAAGTTACACTTCCACAAGGCACCAAAGGAGAGCCAGAGAGAGAGAGAGAGAGGACTGAAGCAATACAAGGAAGGAAAAAAATGGAGGGGGCGAGACCTACTAAACAGATATGAGTCTCCTGTTATTGTGGAGTACATGATCTCAAATGAGGCAGGGGAGGCAGACCCATACTCGCCAAGATAAATAAGTACAAAGAATAATGGCGAGACCAACAATGTGGGACTTAGATACAGATTACATAAAACATGTTTTGTTGGCATCAATGGGCTAAGAAAAAAATCCCATATACATAATGCGCCCGGAAAAACAAAGGCCAAAACTGAATACAATAACATCTGAGTATATGAGACGTAATTCCCCTCAAGATGACATGGGGAGGGGGGACCATAATCAAATAAGCCATGCTGAATAGGAAAGGGCTCTGAAGATCTGAATGGATCATTTTAAGGGGACATACAAGTTGTGGGCACGACAAGTGACTAGAGCCGAACCTGTCGAATTTGTAGAACTACATCTAGGGGTGGAGCATAATCAAAGTTCATCTAGGAATGTTGGGGGCTACCTGAAGAACCACCCACTCATGAGTTCTGAAACATCTCACACACACCTAGGAATCACTGATACAATTTTTTGGATCACTAGACCATCAAGTGTATGATTCTTAATTGTGCGATAATGAGCTGGAGTCGAGCACCTGAGAAAAAACCAAGTCAAAAGGAATCAGATGATTCCCTTTGCTTGATCTAAGGCACCAAATAATGATGAAAGCTGGAACCAAGGCACACCACCCTCTAGACCGTTCTTCTAGAACGAATGTGCTGAAGTCAACAGAAGAGGACCCGCTAGAGCTGAGGCAATGAGGGATCCTCAACTAAGGCACGAGGGAATATAGTAGAGTGAGTGATGGAATGACACTAGGGATAGTGATGGAGGGATATAAATTGAGAGTTAGAATGATGACTTCCCTTATAAAATCCATGGTTGGCTTGACAACGATTGACTCGATTCTGGAGGGGATGGTCAAGTACACATACGGAAGATTTTTTATGACGAACAGTATAGTTGGAGGACAAAAGTAGAAACAGTGGATGAATGTGATGCAAAGATGGCTGAAATACTATAACAGGGCACAATGGGACTCAGAACAGACTCCATAAATGTAATATCCCAAAAGGGAGAATGTAGTAATACTGAAACACAATATAAGACTTGCAGAACAATAAATCTATATACACATCAGAATACACATAAATAGTTGAGCCATTTTATTATATAGGAGGTGAATAACAAGTACAATAGTGCTCAAAATATGAGAGACTCAAACCAAAGAGATGACCTAGATCATAATGAATTCAAATAAGATCATAGAGTCCCTCCACCCTTTTATTTACTTAATTAATTAAGAAAATCAAGAACTCTAACATTCCAAATATCATGTGAAAATTTTGGAATATTACAATAAATTCAAGGGTGACTCATCTCAGATGCTCTAAATAAGGGTGACTCGATGATGCTACCACAAAGAATAGGGCCAGAGAAACCATAAAAAACATGAGTAAATAAGGGTTACTCATGACGAAAATTGGCATATGAGTTGAAAAGTGCCAGGAAAACTGGTACCTCAGTACAAGTTTCTTATATGAAGAAATTCGGTTTGGTTTGGTGGTAAACTGAAACTTCGTGGAAAAAATGGCTTTCGGGAAAAGTGTCAAATTACTAAAAACAAAGGAAGACCCATTATATAATTTGGTGAGATCTTTCCAACAATGTTGATGACTTGTCAAACTAAGCTACAGTTTGGTCACAATGAGTGACGGAAAAACTATGATTTTTCCTATATTGGGGCATTTTCCCTCCAAATCCAATTCATTTTCTAAGTGAGCTGTCGAGAATTTGGAGAGTAGTAGAAGGCCCTATGTCTTGTGGAAATCGTAGCGGACAAACTGAACGTCGGAATCAAGATCTACGAGTTCGAGGTAGGTGGCCTAACCCTACTCATAATTTTCAGCAGTTTAGATTTTCAAATTAGGGCCTCAATAGGCTATGGGAGACCCCTGCCATTCCTCATGGTCGCAACACACTTTTTGGGGCTTCATCTACATTTTGGAATGCAGATACAGGGCCTAAAAATGTGTCCAATTTTTTTTTGAGGGGAAAACCTATGTTTTGGGGAAGGAGGAAAAGCAGTATGGGGGGCTTGTGGCAAGATGAAGATGAAGAATTTTGATGTATTCCTTTAACTCTAAACTGATAAATTTTTTTGGCATTTTTCAAGTATGGCATAGCTAAAGGTGTCATGGCATGAACACGACTTATAGACTCTTCTTGTAGAGATTCAAGGGAATCCAATGGTCATAGGGTTTTTGGCTCGTTATGGGGTTCTTAAGTTCTTAGAGAAACCATTAATGAGAGCTCGTGAGCCCTTGTTGTCAAGGATAGTGAGCTACTGGGACCCAAATCATGAGGCTTTTGTGGTACATGATCATATGATCAAGCTAATGATCCAGGACATTTATATTTTGACAAGACTGCCCCCATTGGGAATGGTAGGGGAGATACATCCAGTGTTGGCTCGTGGGAGGAAGATATGTGAGTTTGTGGCTCATCATTGTATTCTAGGTGTTCATGCAAAGGGAAAAAAAATTCACATCAATGACATAGAGAGCTTGGAAGCATGAGCTAAAACCATACTAGTTGTATGGATATTGGGTAGTCATGCCTTTCATTACATCACTGGAGGGAAGATGATGATGGTAGAGAGTGTGCGGGAAGGGACCTAATATGGGTGGGTCCAGATGATTTTGTCGTCATTGAAATGATAGTTTACCTTACACAAGTGATAGAAAAATGATAATTGTTTATTTGAGATATTTTTATGCTCATTATTCTTTGATAAGATCCATACCATCCATCCACATATACAAATTCGTGATGGGGGCCCACAAGAGCCCAACTTGCACTACTAGGGGCAACTAATGTGGTGAGGTGGAGGAGGGGTAGTCGGATGAGTGTTCTGGCCTGATTTTTTTTCACACTGGGACTAGATGCCATTGTACATAGATGACTATCTGTACAAGGGCATAAACTATCAGGTGGATCCTAATTTACCCATACCGCTAGGATGCGCTGGGTGTCTATATGGTAAATGAAAGTTATTATATTTTTTGATGCATTTAAAGTTTAGAAGGTGCATATACGGGGTAATGATTTCTAGATGCATTTGATACATATATATCAACGGTGAAAAGGGAATGGTATATAGGTCGAGCCAGAGTGCTTGGGGATAATGGATCGAAATCACAACAGAGACCAGACAGTGATGTCCTGCTAGAGGACCTCCATCATAGATTCGACATGCTACTAACTCAGGTGACTGAGTCCATATGAAATGAGTTAGAATATTGGTATATGGATGAGTGCATAGGTCTTCCCTCAGAGTGGTGAGGTATCACGAGATGCATAGCGATGGCCGGCCAGATAGTTCTATATCTACGAGCTGGTGGTATGGAGCCATTCGCTCGGGAGCCTCAAGATGATAGTAACTCAAGATATGGACATATGGTTCCCATTTTTGGTTACGTAACATGCTATGGGCATGTTAGATTTATTTAGAGTAGTGGGCTCCAAACACTTATATGTTTTGATATGATTATACATAATATGGTTATGCATATTTTGTGATGACTATGGTTCATCATTTGTTTATGTTTATGGTTTCCTTATTGTATGTGATAAATGCAAATCTATAATGTTATTTGCAATGGAATATACATAGTGATTTTGGACTCTAGGAACATGACTAAATCTAATGAATTAAAATTCACATTCCAAAAGATTCACTCATAAATATTTTCTAAATAGGACATGATTATGCACATGATATACGCCATTCAATTTCATGACAAGTAACAGTGAATCTAAATGAACATGAAGATGAAGGATGTGACAAAAATGGTGTCAGCTAAAAAACTTATCATATCATTATATTAAGCCTGGTTATTGGTGGCAGATCCAATTCATACGCCATTGGAATGAACTAACGAATGGATAGGGGTGAAAATGGCCCAAGCTACGGAGGCAAGATTCCTGGACAAGAAACTCACACTATCAGCATAATTGATATGAGGTGTGGATGATGGATTCATATGAAAGACATATTAAGAAAACTTATGAGATAATGGGGGAGGATGCAAGCTACCTAAATGTATAACATAAAAATATACACACATTTCAATGGGAAATGCTATGGGTAAAATGTCTTTAGGTAGAGTGGATTATGAGGGTTAGGAAGGAGTTGGATTTAAAAATAATCTAAAAGGTATGCCCCCTTTCCTAAACACTTACATATGACGTAAGATCATATTCATAATGATTCAAACTACCCATGCCCCAGGACATGATGAGCTTGGTCATACACAAGGACAAGGTCGCCTTCATGAAAGATACAAGGGTGCACTTTCCAATCATATTGAGCTTTGGTGCACTTTTTGGTTGCTTCAATGGTTTGCAATGCAACATGACAATATTCATTGGCACACTAAAGAATGATAAGTCATTGTTCTAAAGGTTGGGTGTCTGGGAGGCATTCAATGACAAGGTGAAGGTAGGGGATTTCACACTCGATTGGTAAGAATACCTCCTCACCAAAAACAAGGTGGAAAGGAGTAAACCCGGTGGTGGTTTTAAATGAGGTTCTATAAGCCCACAAAGCACTGAATATCATAAGGTGCTAGTTGGTTTTTTGTTTATTCACAGTTTGCTGAAGCATATTTTTAAGGATTTTATTGACCGCTTCAACTTGGCCATTTCCTTGGGGATAATAAGATGATGAATATTAATGTTCAAATCCCAACAGAGAAGATATCTCACGCCATATCTCATCTTCAAAATTTAGGCCATGGTCAAAAACTAATTATTTCAGAACCCTGAAACAAGATATAACATGGTGAAAAAATTATAAGGTTGTAGTAGCCGCAATGTTATTGAATGTTTGCATGGATTCAACCCATTTGGTAAAATGGTCGATGACCACGATAATATTATTGTGGTTATTAGAATATGGGGTTTTAAAATCCATGGGGTCAATATCCCATTTATAGAAAGGACTGGTTGCGATGACAGGATGGAGGAGAGAAAGTGGAGCTCACGCCTTGGGAGTGAATAACTAACAATTGGGAAAATATTTGATTGCCTCAATTTAGTAATTGAAGAGAGAAAGCCAAAATTAGCCGACACACATGATCTTTTGAGAAGTGTCCATTCTATAGAGATGAACACCATAATTGTCGCCATGGAATACATTGAGAACTTGCTCAGCTTTAGCATGCATGAGACAATGATATAGGACAATGTCAACACCATAATGATAGAGATCATCACCGATGAGGAGGAAGCGAGGGGCTTGACGTCGAATATCTCTCTGAGCATCACGATTAAGATGGGGGGTGAATTTATATGTTTTCAGATGAGTGAGAATGTTAGCATACCAAGGATCATCTGAGGTGATGGCAAACACGTGTTCGTATGGAAGATTTTCATTGACCGGTGGATAATTTGTATGAGTAGGAAATTCAGAAATTAATTTGGCAAGGGAAAAACATTTCTTACTCTTGGGTGTGAAAATTTTTAGATTGAGTTCCTGAAGAATGACGATCCAATGGGCATACTTCTGATTGATGATCAGTTGACTCAATAATAAGGCCATGGGGTTGGAATTGGTCATGAATCTAGTGGTGCGCGTGAGGATATAATGATGAAGCTTTGGAACAGAGAAAACTATAGTAAGTGCCAAATTTTCTTCGTGAAAATAAGACATAAGGGGACAGTTGAGGTTTTTACTGACATATATATGACATGCTCATTTCCATCAGCATCTTCCCAAATGAGGACCCATGCGACCGAATAGGTAGAAGCTAAGATGTATAGGATGAAGTCCCTATCAAATTCAGGTGGACGGCTCAAGGGAGTGGAAGTAAGAACATGTTTAATGACATCAAAAGACTATTGATCTTGGTCATCCCAAACGAATGGAATGGTAGATCGAAGGAGTCTAAGGAACCCATGCGCAATGGTGCCATAGGCAGGAACAAACCAAGGAATGAAATTGGCTTTTCCTTGAAGGATTTGTAACTGGAGAAGGGTGCAAGGAGGTGAAAGTTAGAGAATGGATTGAAATCTAAGAGGTCAATATTTATGCCATCTCTAGACAATATGAAGCCTAATATTTTTTTGGCTAGAACGCAAAAAACACACATAATGGGGTTAAGGAAAATATTATACTTGTGACATCAGAGAAATTTGGTACTCAAATCATGAATGTGTTGTGCCCGAAGCCTAGATCGAGTAGTTAGGTCATCAAGGTATGCAAGGATAATATTGGCCAAGTCTTGGAAACAATAAGACATGGCCCACTGAAATGTGGCCCCAACATTATTTAAACAAAAAATGCATGACCATATAGGAGAAAGTTCCCCACGGATTAATGAAATCAGTTTTAAGTTGATCAACATGATGGATAGTTATCTGGTTATATCCAAAGAACCCATCCATAAAGGAAATAACCTCATGTGCCACACACTCATCAATTATTTGGTCAATAAACGGTGTGGGAAAGTTGTCTTTGGGACAAAATTTGTTCAGGCCACGAAATTCAATGCAGACATGAATGGTGTGCCGTTTCTTGAGAACGCGAATTTGATTGGACACCCATGTGGTGTATTCAATGGGATAGATAAACCCAACCTACTCGAGGTTATCGATTTTTTCTTTAATGGCCTCATGTTTGGAAGGATGGATGGGTCTCAAAATTTGATGGACAGAAATGACATCAGGCCATGTGTCGATATGGTGTTCAATAATGGTGGGATCAAGTCCAGGAATCTCGATATAAGAATAGAAAAAAACATCATGGAATTTTTTGAATAACTTAGTGTAAATATCAATTTCTTCTAGGGAATAATGTTCCCTGAAGGTGATATTTTCCTCGATCCATAGTTTATTCAAAATTTTAATCTTAATGGTAGGAGAGATTCTGGCCATGTTTCCTTCTTCAAAATAATCTCGTGCAAGAATGGTATTTCTAAATCAATCGAATTCACCATGGATGAAGTATTTCGACTCCAGAAGACACTGATCATTGGTTTTCTGTGGAAGGAAATATGCATGATGGTGCATTTCATTCCAAGGATAATCAGGGGTGGTGATGGCTTCCATGATGTCTTCATTTGAATGAAATATGTGTGGATGGGAGGAAAAATACCACTTAATGTGGAGGAACTACCTGAAGTATCATTATGAGAGACAAGGTTCACATGCGTATGCACAACAAGAGGGGACAAATGACTAGTAGATGGAATATCTTCTGATGTTGATACTGGGGTATTCGACAAAGAAGGTTCAATCGAATCATGATATGGAACTCCAAAAGAGTCCCTAGACGATGATCCCATGGATGACGTCATGTAGAGAATAGGATCAATTCTATTTTTCATATCGACATCGAGAGGAGGTATCATAATGTGTGGTTCTTTTTCTGGTTCAATAATGGTGCCAAAATATGCAGGTAGAGAAGTGTTGGGTTTGCTACAAGTGGCCTCTATTTAATGAAGCACTTGATAAATATTGCAAAAATATTCGAGACAAGTACAGTGGTGAGAATAGTGGCCAAAATTATCACACAAATCACAAGAGTGATTCATGTGTAATGATCTATTTTTCTTGTCTAACTCAGGTAAGGTAACATGGACCTCTAGGATGTTAGAGTCAGGAAAAGTGTTGCCAACCACATATTTGAGATTAGGGAGTTCATGAAAATTATTGGTGGCATGCCCAAGAACATCACACAAAGTGCACAAAGGTGTCAACTTTGGAGGCTTAGGATGAGATGGAGTTGTTTGGGGTGCCTTGTATTTAGTTCCCTTTTTATGGTATTCCCCCCCTTGTTAGATGCTTTCACAATGGGTGTAAGTTCCTACTGAGGTTGTTGTAGAACTAAAGCAAAATATGGGGAATGTACAAAAAGTTGCACTGGGGTAAAATTGGTGTAAGGTTTAAGTTGATCAGGTGGAGTGTTTGTGAGGGGTTCAATGTGCCAAACCAGGATCCCCAAAGTAATGTTGGGTAAACTCAATGTAGCCATGACAAGGAATGAAAAAATTCTTATCAGGGGGAATAAGAAATGTATCTAACCCAAAGGATAATATCTAGGTGGAACTACTCCTGGATGGTTAAGGCCTAGAGGAACGTACTATTCCTAGTTGGTATGCACTAGGAGGGACACCAATAGAAGGAAATGGTCTTAAGTAATTATACATGTCTGCTGGCTTGAGTTATGAACATCATATTTCAAATGTGTTGGTTGTTGGATTGGCATACCAGACCACTTGCGAGCCGCCCATGATGCTTGCAGCATGAAAACACTAGATGATCTGGTCTTAGAAGGGGTAGGTGGTGGACTGTAGTAGGTGCCAAGAAAAGAGGAATATTTATAGACTCGAGGTGAAACATTGGTGAGGGATGATACAGTCGTATTTTCATTCATGGAGGAAATTGTTAACTGAGGAGAAGTCTGTGCCTGAGGATCGTAGTATGTCATTTGATCGATGGTGACGATATTTCCTTTATGGGAAAAGCACATCTTAGGGAAAACCACAGATGCTATAACTGACATGGAATAGGTGTAACTATGACCTACAAGGATATTGTAATGCAGTGGGGCAACAGTGAATTCTATATAAATGGAGACAATATTACTTGAAATAATGATAGACAGTTATGAAGTAAGCCATGGGGCATAGATGGATGACCTCCCTATGCATGAAGAATGATAGTCGATGGGGAGAGGTTGGGTGAACCAAGTTTTTTCCAAACAATAGAAGCTATCACATAGGTGGAGGCACCTTCATCAATGATACATCGCTAAACATTGATGTTTCTTATTGAGATTGGTATTTGAAAATAAATGGGTGAAAGAAGTGGGGGATGTTTTTAATGGTCAATGTAAAAGATGATCGTACGATCATATGAAGGATCCACAGTTCCCAAGGAATTGAGTATAGCATTTTGTTGGGATGGACACCACTCGAGGAATTCTAGTGTTAACATGGTAGTAGGGGACTGCGTAAAGTCATCTAATATGTTGTAGCCATGCGATACTTTAGCTAAAGTAGCATTTAGATCTAATGGTCCTTTAGGGATCTTGGTAATAGCCTCAGACATAGGCTAAGGGATCTGTAAGGTACCATTTTATGATGGAATAGACTCAGTGGAAAATTTTAGTTGGGACTCAGTCACAAATTTAATGGGTGGCTTGTCATACTGGTGTGATCAAGTCTGAAGGTTGACTTCCTATGTGTTGACCACATAAAAATTCATCATGAGAATCTAATAATTGTTTGGACTATATTGTGTAGGTTGAGGCATTTCGTGACCTTGTGTGGGTTGAGAAGCAATGTATCCTTGGTGAGGAAATGGGTTGGTAAGCACAACCGGTTGAGATGAATCATGGGATGGAGGAATCTGAGCCATTGGTTTTTATTCTCTAGAGGTACCTTCTTTTGCTTCCCATGCTTGACGCATCTAAGGTAAAAGGGGAGAATCATGAGTATAGTGACCATATACACCGCAAAATGCACAAGGATTAGTCATACAAAGGGCCTTGTTCTTCTTGGGGTTTTCATCCTGTTGTTGTGTTGCAGGATTACGCTGATTTCATTAGGGTGTATTAGGTGGAGGACCTTGGTTACCCTCATTAGCTTGGGATTTATGATTCCTGTTACCTTTACGCTTGTTCATATTCTTGCTATTTGGGGTATTGGTCATGCTCTGTTGAGCATACACTTGACCTTGGCAAGGAGGTGGATGTTGTGGCAAAGGTTGAGGAGGCATGTGAGGCTAATGCGCTTGTGCTAGAGGGGTTGAAGTGCTAGGTGGTGCATAACGAACATATGGAGTAGGGGAAAAAATTGGATAAAAATGTTGAGCAACAGTTGGCCCTGGTATCGGCTGATGCGATTGGGGATATGCATATGGCGTGCTTTGACCTAGATAAGGGTTTCTTGGTGGAGGGGGATAATTGTAGGAGGTACTGGTCCCACCCTAGGGTTGAAAATAAATCATTTGAGGGAGAGCATACGGTTGCATATAAGGGTGTGAAAGATATCTAACAATACCTTTAACAACATGAGATTCCCTTGGTGCATTAACAACACTGGGTTGAGGCACATCGAGGAGAACGATATAAATATAATTAGATTGAGCATAGATCAAGTCATATTTTAAAGATATTTGGAGTGCATATTCCTCTATCTGAGGGAAGTGTGATGCGACATAGTTACCTATGGGGGTCAACAATGATCTAAGGAACCAATCCATATAGACACAATCTTCAAATGTAGTAGCCCTACATGTGCTCCTCCTTCCGCGCCATTCTTAGACATGGTTAGAAAGGCAGGTGGAAGAATTTTGATAGAATGAAGTCAAGAATTCGTTATTGGTGTTATAATAAAGGGGTAATTGGAAATATTATAAGAAATTTCTGGTGAGATTCGCAAAAGTGGGAATGGGTTGCACGAGGTTGGTTGACATATCACTTAGCGTAGCTCCAGTAAGTGTGCATTGGAATAAATGAAGATGAATGGAGTCATCAATAATGGAATAAGAGGAATGCCACAAGTGAAACGAGCGAACATGATTAGTGGGATATTCTCTAGGATTGACCTCTGAAACTTAGGAATGTCTGAAGGAAGTTTAGTAGGCATAAATGGCCAATTTGGATTATGGACAAAAGGATCATTGATAAGCTTATTAAAATATGGGAGATTCAAACCAACCATGAAGGGTATTTTTTGAAGTGTGTTTGGTGCACGTATGTACGAAATCACACTAGCTTAAGGGGTGTGGTTTACCCCATTAAAATATTGGTAACACGCAGAAAGAAGTGGAGTCAATTAGCATACAATATAGAGGAAAAAGCATGCAAATGTAAATTAAAACTAAACACAAATAAACAGAAGCTCTAAAAAAGTCAAACGACAACAATAATGAAAATGGTGGCTCTAGGCCCCTCTTATTGAGTGCTGGTAGTAAGAAGATTGAAAATTTACCCTCTTGCAAAAGGGTCCCTAGAAAATGGTTCTAGGTCTCGATGCAAGGATTTTTTTATCCCAAGATTTCCTCAATTCAATATCCCTCTCTCTCTACTGTGTCGAACTTAAATTGTTAGGTGGCCAACAGTAGAGTCCCCTCTATCTTCAGCTCTAGGTCACACACTACTGGTATTTCTTGGGCAATTCTGGCCAGCATAACAATGTGATCACCCATTCTTCATCACATGGTGGTCTTATATAGGAGATTTCAAATCCTCCCTTCCCTCTCTTGGTACATGGAGGATGGCGACCCAAGAGAGGGGTATGATTCCTTTGTGTGCTCCAAATATTCCATTGTGTGCTCACTTGATGTCTAAGGAGGCATTGGTGGCTATCCTTGGGTGGCTTCAAGTGTGTGAAATCACTGTCCTATGCTTTGTGTGGTCCCATAAAATGACATTTCACCACTCCTAGGATTGCGCGTATTTCAGGTCAAAAAGCACACAAATTGCGCACTTATCGAAGGATTTTGCGCACAATTTATACGCCTATTAAAGGATTTTGCACACAAAAGCATTTATGACTTGTTCAAAATTGATCTTTCCTCATACCTTAGATATTTTTAAATACTTTCTAGATTCTGTAATGTCTTCCAGCCCTATAAATCCTTCTGCTTGACATTAAATAATGCCATCTTCTGTTGTATTATTTTCCAGTGTTAACAATTTCCCCCTAATGTGTGAGGTATAGGAAGAACTATATAGTTGAAATGGACTAAAACCAGCATTCCTAAATGCTCAAACTGAATTAAATCATTCCTAAATAATACAATTTGGAAGAAAACATTGAGATAAAGCTTATCAGTCAGAGAAGGGTACTGATATATAGTAAATCCTAACTCTATGCTTGTTGTTCTTTATAAGAGAAAATGGACAAAGTGAAAACAGAAATAAAATAACGATTTACAATAAGAAAAACATCACCATCGACATAGACTGGGATCCCATAAATCAGCTTGTATTGATGCTTCAAACCAGTTACAGCTTTAAGTCCAGTGTTTCAGGTTAGCAATCATCTTCATTTCTCAGCATAACTATTCTATCACAACCAGAGCTTCAAGAACCTTTGAACACTATTTACAAGTAGAAGTTTCAAGCACAATTATATTTCAAAGTTCTGCAACCAACATTTTCTCATCTTATACAGAAGTATTTATAGAAGGAATGAGGAGGTGGGATCTGATAAAATATCTCCAAGGTTCAATTAATACAGATTAATGCTTCTTGGCCTTTGAGGGGCTCAATGGAGAAGAGTACATATATTTTCACTGTATTAATTGATTCATATTAAAGGATTAAGCTTGGTGAGCGCTTTTGTTGACCTTTAAGGCTCTGTTCATGTAGTAATAACTCTACTAATATTTTTTACATTAAGTTCCTTTTAGCAGAATTAACTGTTGGGTTGCGCTGAGGCAAATATATTTTCTCTGATCAATAACTTTGGCCTCTGTTTGAATGCTTTGAGGCAACAGGTGGCACTGAGGTAGCTGAGAGGAATCAATTGGCCTCTATTGTGGTGGTGGAGGCTCTTCTGTCTGATAGATCTTTTTTATTTGTCTTTAATCACTGTTAATTTAATGGATTAGGATTTAATCTTCCATTCTTCTTTTCTTTAGTCTTCAACACTAATACTCTTTTTTTTATTTCATTCTCTGTGTCTTTTTGGTGTGCAAGGCCGCACAGGGCTTATATGGCATCAATGCCCATGAAGCATTGATCAGAAATGGAGGTGAACCCTGTGCATGGCTTCTCTTTTATAAATCAAAGGCACAGGAATCGTCATCCCCGACTTTTAGCTTTTCTTCAACATAATGGAAAAACCATTAAACACCTGTAAAATACAAAACTAATTAAGAAATCCTGTGTTATTGGGTTTAACTGCTTCGAAGGCTGTGGGGAGGAGTGTGGCCGTTGGATGGCAGCATCCAATGGGGGAGATTCATTTGTGGGAGGTTAAAAAGGAAAGTGGAGGAAGAATTAAGTCAGAGTCGTTGATTGTGCCAAGATCAACGGTCGGGATCGGTTGTGATTTAACAGTGTGAAGGAGTCACATTGTTTGGAAAATAGAAGAAATGCAAAGAAATGGGGTTAAAACCTTTGTTTCGGAGGAAATATGGTAAAAAATAGAGTTGGGGGTTTGGGATTATCGTGGGCCGTCGGATGAGATCCACCCAATGAGATCAACGGTGGAGATCTGCATTGAAAACCTTTGACGAGGGTGGAGGGTGATAGTGTAAGGCAAGATTAAATCTGGGTCGTTGATCTGCAGAGATCAACGGTGGAAGGCACATGCGATAAAACATAATAGAAATGGGGAAGATGGTTTTGGGAGGTAAAACCACTGTTTTTGCGTGAGAAAAAGGCAGGGAGGCGGTTTTTCCTTCTTGAACGCGATATGCATTCCTGCCCGACACATGGATTTTCAAAACCACCAATATCACGTGGCCCTTGGGAAATTATTTTCCGTGCTGAAAGTTACGCGATATGAGATACCGGCTGTTAGATCTGGGGTCTCAGATCTGATAGCAGAGAGCGAGCGCAAATTTGGAAAGATGTGCGGGTGGAAAGAGAATGGGCAGTTTCAATCTGGGTCGTGGGATGTAGAAGATCGACGGCCAAGATTGAATCTGGGGCTAAAACGGAATAATATACAGGCTGAGAAACGATGAAGAAGGATAGTTGATCTACAGAGATCAACGGCTGTGATTGGCTGAGAAACATTATGAGCGGGGCTGCATGTTTTTAACCAAAGTTGGGAGATGTGATCCAAACCGTCCGATCTGGACACGTGGATGGCCTAGATGCAATCGGGGCTCAGCGATCGGCGAGGGGAAGAACTGGTATAGCACCGATGCGATTGAGTGCTCACCGTCGATCTGCAGATCATATCGACAGTGGAAAATAAATCGGAGGGGTTTGAAGGTGGAGGAAAGGTTTGCGATCAAAGAAAATATGGGCCGTTAGATCTGGGAAGGCGAGGAGGAGATCAAAGGCTCTTGATTGATCGAGGGATGATCAATCAGGGAGAGGAAATAACACACGCGAAATGCACCCTTTGAAAATTGTCGATGCAATGCAACGCGGGCCATTTGATCAGCTTAAGATCAACAGCGGATATGGTTTGAAATATGTGCCAGCGGAAACCCCTTTATAATATATGAAAACCCAAAGTTTAATGAAAAAACAAAGGTTTATGTATCGGGGCGGGATATATATATATGAAATGGTCTAGCGCCTGATTTCGAGGCCTTTGATTATATTGAAGGCAAAAGGACCAGGGCTTATGTATGAGGGCCAATTGCAATTGGAGGTTGGGCTTGGTCTTTCAATCTACCCATTTAGAATTATGCGACGCGATTAGCGCTTCGGGACCTTTAAGTCTTGGTCCTGGGTGCAAGTTATATGGAGTAAAGCAGAGAGCAGGTTTATACAAAGGAACCCAACCGCATCGAAAAATTTTGGTGCAGGTCTTTCAATCTACCCATTTTACATTAAAAAACATTGTTTGGGCACATTTTAGACCAAACTTAGGAAAAAGTGGGTTTTTTTATTTACAAAGGAAAATGAGCATCGGGAAAGGTTTATTCACAAGTTTTAGCGCCCAATTGTAGGCACAAGAGTTATATGAGGCAATAATAGAATCATGGGTTGAGCACAAAGGGCTTAGTGCCTGATTCTAGCACCAGGGCACATGGTGGGGAAGTGGTTTAAGACTTAGCCCAAAGGGGCTTAAGTCTGTAATACAAAAATGTATTTTTTATGAAAATTTTCCAAGTTTTCAATGGATTTGAGGGTTTTGACAGAGTTTAAAAAAGGAGTTTTAAACTCTGTAATATGGAATTTATGAAGGGGGAAATGGGAAAAATGGAAAATGAAGGAACTTCATGGGAAACAAAGGGGTAAAAATGAAGGTTAGTTTTGAGGTGGAGGGAAGGGAAAAATGGTGTTTTGCAGTAGTCTTTCCTCTATGGAATCAACATAATTTCTGAGTTTGAAATGGAAACGGAAGTGAAGATTTGAAACAAAGTCATGATGTCTCCATGAGTCTTCAAGAGATAACACTTTTAGCAATAAAACATGTTTCTTCAAGGCTCCAAAAATGTTTTAGCCACCATTTGATATGAAAATTTTTATTGGTGACTAACAGTGGATCCACTTGGGGATGGTGCTTTCTTGAAGGCATCAAGAACTTCAGACTTGCATTCTTTGGGAGGCCGATTAGTGCCTTCTCCATTGGGATGCCTTTCTTTACTTGGATGATCTTCTTTGTTCTGAAAAATGTTAGTAGCCATGGAAAACAGAGGAAATTCATCAATACAAGCTTTCTACCTACCCAATCCTACTGATCTAACATTTTTTCTTCTTTAGAGTGCACTTCGATTGGAAAACTCTTTTCACAACATTTTATTCTTTTGAAAGCATAAACTAATCTAATTCTACTCATTATTTCTCCATGAACTCAGATTAAACAGTCGAGTCCATATGTTTCTCTACCTAATCTACCAATCTGTTAGGATTAAACAGTCTAACATATTTTTATTCTCTAAATTCTATAACAGAAATTAAAAAGCATACAAGTCAGGATTGAACAGTCTAACTTGATGTTGATCTATGGCATAAAAAACAAGTTGCACATAGATATTATTTTGCAGAAAATTAAGACAAAATGGAAGGCTTAAGATCTAAAAATTCAAATCACTTCCTTCATCTTTTTACAGCTCTATCTTGACTCTTGTTTGAGCTATTTTTCCTATGTTGACTGGTTCAGATTTTGAGCTGATTAGAACCAGTTGACTCAAGAAATAAATAGTTTTGAGTCATCTCTCTTTGGATACTTAGGTTCAGATTTTGAGCATGTTTGAACCTTTAATTTCTAGCCTAATCTACCTACTGATAAGCCAAGATTAAACAGTTTGGAAAATCGAATTCACTATCCTATCAACATTCAATTTAAAGCTAGTTAGCCAATATTAGGTTGTATGACTAATTAGAAGTGTGTTTTGAGGAGTGGAATTTAAGCTTGCACAATTTCAGATTTGTTTCTCTTTTTTGGTATGGGGTTGTACCTTTATTGTTTTTGCAATCTGCCCTATTTTCTTTCTTTTACTGTTTTTGTATTTTTGTTTTTCTAACTTCAAATGCAATGGTGCATGAAATATTTATAATGAGAAAAAGATAAAAAGGCTTTCAGAACATGACATGGATCAAGAGAAGTAATGTTTAAGCATCCTTCCATTGACAGGACCTCCAAACAATTTTTCTCCATTCAACTCCTGCAAGAAAAAGGCATTATTACCAACAGCTGAATGAATGAAGAAAGGGCCAAACCATAAGTTGTCAAATTTCCCATGCTTGCCCTTATCTTCTCTCCTTGAGTCCCACTTTAAAACTTTGTCCCCAACATTGAAATTTCTAGCCTTTGTTCTTCTGTCAAAAATATTTTTAATGTTGTCTTGCTTTTGCAATGCTTTGTTATAAACCTCCTCTCTAGTTTGCTGAAGGTGAATAGTCTGATTTATCCTTCTGATCATGTCATTATCTTCAGACTGAACCTCTTGAATTAACTTCACAACTGGCACACCAAGGCTAGTAGGAAAGATTGCATCAGTGCCATACACAAGCTGGTAGGGTGACATGCCAATAGATTTCTTCAAAGTTAATCTGTCAGCCCAAAGTGCATGCACAAGCTTTGTGTGCCAAGACTTCTTGTTGTCCTCCAACAACTTCTTGATTATGTTCACTAAAATCTTGTTTGAGGATTCTGCAAGTCCATTACCTTGAGAGTAATAGGCCATGGAATGCCCCAATGTTATCTGATATTTGTGACAAACCTCAACCATCTTCTTTGATCCAAACGTTGCTGCATTATTAGTGATGATCTTGGTAGGACAGCCAAATCTAGAGAGAATATTACTCTCCATGAATTTTATAATAACAGAATCATTGGCTTGCCTACAGGGGATGGCTTCTATCCATTTAGTGAAGTAATATGTGGCGGTGAGAATCCATTTATGCTGGGCAGAGGATGGTGGATGGATTTCACCTATGAAGTCAAGTCCCCACTGTTGAAAAGGAGCTTCAACAGTGATTGGATGCAGAGGCAAGGGTAGCAGCTTCCTTTTGCCTTCAAAAAGTTGACATTTATGGCAGGCAATTATCATCTTATGTACATCAAGGAAAAGAGTAGGCCAATAGTAACTAGCCCTCAAGATTTTGTTGGTTGTTGTCTTCCAGTATAGGTGGCCTCCACACTCTCCTTCATGGAACTCGTGATTAACCTTCTCTGCATCATACTCGGGCAAACATTTAAGCAATATACCACTTGCATTTTTCCAATAAAGACATCTATCTATAATTCAATAGTTTATAGCTTTCAATTTTAAAAACCTTGCATTTGTTTTTTTCAAACCAAGAGGTGTATTCAAATTAAGCAAAACATAAAGAATATCAGCATACCAAGAAGAATTCATAAAATGGTCTTCAACAATGGGTGTTGAGATTTCCTCTTGATCATCTAAAGCATTAATCATATTAATATCAAGAACTTCAAAATTTGATTCAGCCATCAATCTAGCTAGACCTTGGCCTTTGATGAGTTTAGTGGGTTTTATCTCTAAATCATATTTAAGAATAACAACAATCCACTTACCTGTCTTACCATCTGGGTCCTGTTTTAGAATGTCTTTCACAACTAAATTTGGGACAAAGGCAATGATGTGTGAGTGCAAGATGTATACTTTGAAGTCTTTTAAAGCTTTAACCAAAGCAAAAGCTTGCTTTTCCATAATGTTATACTTCAAAGGGGCATCTCTCAAAGCCTTGCTAAAGAATGCAATAGGTTTCTCTTGTCCTTGTGGATTTTTATGTAAAAGGACAAAAGCTATTGTATGTTCTAATGCAAATGAAAAAATATAAAAATCTTTTGAAAAATCAGGACTTATTAGAACCGGTGTTTTGGTTAATGCTCATTTCACTAGCTCAAATGACTTCTTTGCTTCCATGGTCCATTTTACCCCTTGCTCCTTCTTCAGCATGTTTGTAATATTTCTAAGGAGCTCAGCTAAGTTGGGGATGAACCTTCTCAAAAATTTAATCTTTCCAATGAAAGATTGCAACTCCTTGATGCTTCGAGGATGAGAGATCTGTAATATGGCCTCGATCCTCTTTGGATCTATCTTAATATCCTCTTCTGAAATAATGTGCCCAAGAAGCTTACCTTCTTGGAGACTGAATAGTGTTTTCTTAGGGTTTAAAGATATCCCAAAATTTTTGCATCTCTCGAAGACTATTCTTAAATGTTCTAAGTACTCTTCATCTGTCTTTGAAAAAACAATAACATCATCAAGGTATATAATGATGAAGTAGCCCAGTTCCTCCGAGAATGCTATGTCCATGGCTCTCTGAAAAGTTGCACCAGCATTCATTAGACCAAAGGGAATTTTCACATACATGAAAGTGCCCCAAGGTGTAGTAAACGTTGTCTTTAGTTGATCATCAAGGTGGACTAAGATCTGATTATACCCTGAGTAGCCATCCAACAAAGAAATTCTTTTAGACCCTACCACCCTTTGTAAAATATGATCCATCTTAGGTAAAGGGTAGTTGTCTTTCAATGAAGCTGTGTTTAAGTCTCTAAAGTCTATACAAAGCCTGATCTCTCCAGTTTTCTTCCTAACAGACACCAGATTAGACACCCATTCAGAATATCTAATAGGGACAATAATACGAGCTTCATACATTTTCTTGATTTCCTTCTCAATCAAAGGCAGCTATATAAGGTTTATTCTACGCAGCTTCTGTTTGAATGGTTTTTGGTTTTCCTTGAGAAGGATTTTGTGTTGTATTATTTCAATGTCATAGGATTTAAGATCTTCATAACTCCACACAAAAACATCAGCAAATTCCTTAAATAGCTCTATGTATTTGAGTTTAATGTGAGTTGGTAAGGTCTTAGATAGTTTAATCATCATTGGTTTAAGTTTACTTCCTATATTTCACTCTTCTACTTCAGTCTCTACAGGTTCCAGTTTTGGCTTCTTGGCCACATCATTAAAATCAAACAACTCTTCTAAAGGGGCCAGACCCTTAGGCAAACTCCGATCTTTAGACCGCAAGGTTTCTAACTCCTCTGTTTCTAACTCTACAGTCACCTCTATTTTGTTTTCAAGTTTTCTAGACAAAAGATTAATATTTGCAAGTTCAGGAGACTGTTCTTCTTCACCAAAAAAATTTTCTTAACTATTGCAGTATGTTTCATAATCTGAATCCAAACTATGTAGTTCGAATTCATTTCTGAATTGCATGAAGTCTTCTATTTGTTTGTCCCTGTTGAACACTTGCCAGTATTTTTCGTTATCAGGAACAGTTGGTCTGAATTTTATCTAAGTTGTGTAGTCTTTGGTTTCATATGGCGTTAAGCATGTTCTAGCTGCAAAGGCTAAGCTATGGGCCGCAATATTTATTTTTCTTAGGATAAAAATTATCTGGTACTCCCCAAAAGTTTTTAAAAGATCCACGACATCATTTCAATAGGCCCTAAGTCTTGGGTGATTCACGTTGTATTCCCCATTGACTTGCTTAATGATTAACTCAGAATCCCCATACGCTTTAATTCTCTTGGCTCCTAAATTTTCAATAAACGCAAGCCTAAAAGCAGGGATTCATATTCCGTTATGTTATTTGAACACTGAAAGTTTAATCTATAGGAAATGATCTCTGTGTGGTTATTCTTAGTGTTTCATATCTAGACACCTCCACCAGCGTTGTTTCTAGTGCATGACCCATCGAAGTTCATACTCCACAGAGGACTAGATTTAGGTTCATCTGTTTGGTGTTTGTCCTCTTCAACTAAAGTGCTTTCGGGTTGTTGTGGAATATCAGAACTTAGTTGTATTCATTTCAAATCCTCAAGTTTTTTGTTGTGTTGATGGTCACTTTCTTAGCAATGCATGCATGATCTGTAGCTCAAGACCCATGTTTGGTTTGCTAAATTTTTCAAATGCGGAAAATTGTTTTGACACTTCAGGGTTGTGTTCTTCTTCCTCTCTATCGGCCATCAGTTCTGTTAAAGTGACCTATTCAGTGAAAAATTCATCGTTAAATAGGATAAAAGAATCAAGGACTTTGTTTATAGAATATAGAGGAGAATTTTTTGGTCTGTCTTGGCTTGTAACTATGTATTGCATATGGGACTCCCGGTAAAGTCTTCTTGTTTGGTTGAAAACAGGGATGGTCGCATAGGTCATGTCCATCTACATAGTTCCTTGTAACTTAGCCCCCTAGGACCTAGATAACAACATTCCATACTTTGGTGGAACATCATCCACAACAATATCCATAACCAAACATTTGGCTGGAATCTGTGCTAAGTTAACGCAGAGATATTTGACTAATCCTAAGCATTTTACTCTGTTTGAGTCAAAGGAGTAAAGGTATTTATAAGGTTTAGTGATTTCTAGACCGAGGCTCTCTATCACATCTTTAGGCATTAAATTATGAGAAGCTCCAGAATCGTGCATAGCGTTGTGAAAAATATTTTCATGAACGTTTACACTCACATAAAAGGGAGGAACAGGTCCCTCTTGATATTTACCTTCAATCTTTGGACCAAAAATAAGCTCTAGTTGGTCATCGTTAAGATTGACTGTGTCATTATTCTCTTCAATGTTTAAAGCCTTCAAAATTTGGGTCCTATATACATTTTGGGTAGCTAACATAGTCAAGGGAACAAAGATTTTAATTTTGGAAATTTCCTGCTCCAGGCTAAAAGGAATTTGATTCTTTGAAATGCTTGTTTTAGCTTTACTAGCTGCCACTTTATCAACAACATCAATTTGCTGATTTGTTCTATTTACATTTGACAAAATGTTTTTAACAAGAGTACTAGTTGAAGTGTTAGTACTGCTAAGGTCTACACTCTGTTTTTCCTTATTTTGAGTGCCTTTCTCTTTACTTTTATCAGAATTCACAGCCACTATTTTGTCTTTCTGTTTGAAAACTTTAGGCTTGTTTACAGTGTTGTTTCGTGAAGATTTTTCAGAGGTTTTGGTGTTGGGAGTTTGTTGATTGGTTTTACTTCTAAGGTCATACTCTCTTTGAGATTCTATGATGACATTTTCCATGTCTTGATAATAACTTTCATCATCATCTCTTTTGTCATCATAAGGTGTGTATAGACCTTGCTTTCTATCATAATGAATCTAAAAGTCATCATTATCTACTCCCAACATGTTGATATATTCTTCCTCTGTTATTTCATCTGTTTCATCAACCTCACTCACATATTTTTGATGAAAGGGAGGAGTGATATGTTGATCATCTTCCCTAGGTCTGTTTGGAGGTTGGTTCCTTCTAAAATTCTGATTCTAGTTCTAGTTTCTGTTTTGAGGAGCAGTTTGGTTTTGACTTGCTTGTGCTATCTCAAGGATGCTCATTTTCTTCATCATCTCCTCCATCATTTTTTCCATCTTTGAACTGGAAGTAGAAGGGTTAGATTCCTCTTTGAAGGATACTCTCTTCTCATTCTTCATTCTTGCTCTCTTCTCCATTAAGTTAACTTCCACAGCAAGAGCTCCTTTTTTCATATATTCAATAGTTGCAGGATCTCTCTCTCTCAGCTGATAGGCCATCTTAGTGTCAAACCCTTTAGGAAACTTGTTTAGAGCTGAGCCTTGTGGAGGTTTTAGATCTAGGGAAAGTGCATTATACACACTATTAAATCTGGTACAATAAGCTTGTACACTTTCCCCAGTGTTTCTATGGAGGTTCTTGTAATTAGAAAGGACTTGGATAGGATTCTTCTTCACTTCCCATTTGTTTAAGAATGTCTGATGGAAGGCTTGGAGATCATTGATACTATGGGGGGTTAAGCCCTTAAACCATTTTCTTACTTCTCCCCCAAAACTCTGAGCAAATAATATAAGCTTGATAGAATCATCATCAATTTCATTTCTATCAAAGTACTCATTCATCTTATCCACGTGTTGAGATGCAGTAGTAGCATTACTAGCATCATATAATGGAATTTTGGACTGATAGTCCTGTGGAAGATTGACTAATGGTACAGGAAGAACTAAGGGAGCATACCATGCTGCCATGATATGCGGTGGAGGTGGATTTACAAGAGGGGGATTAACAAGAGAAAAAGTGGGCTGAAGTGGAGTGGTTTGAACAGTGGATGTAGGATGAACAGATGTGGATGGACCAGGAATAGATTTCTGAGCTGACCTTGGGTGAGAGACACCTAAATTGGAGAGGAAATGTAAATCAGGTGGTGTTGTTTCTCTACTACCAGGATGTTCACTTGTTTCGGGAGATGAAAGTGAAGACTCAAAATCTAGCTGATCTAAATCACCAAGAGACCTAGTTCTGAATGGATTTATTAGATCTTCTTGTCATTATTGTAGAGCTGCAAGATTTTTAGGAACTGAATTATCTCTCAAGGGTGATCTGAAAACAATTGAAAGATTTATCTTAGGAGACTTCCTAAGAATACTTTCAGGGTTATCAACTATCTCAGGTGGATCTGGGTCAGGATAGGCTCTAGTATGAATCTTTCTAGGAGCCACTATGATGTGTTTTTAGACCAAACTAAACAAGAAAAGTTCAACCAGATATGGAAATATTTAAGAGATCAACTAATCTGTTTTACACAAACTTCAATCCTACAGTCCTCCTACTAAGTTTGAATGATGTTACAATGATAATGGGTCTTTGCAGTGGAGTCTTAAGGTCTGCTGAGGATTGTGGAGTCGCCAAGTGGAATTTTTTAGCTCTTTTGTAGGTAAAAGGTTTTATGGTCCACCACCATGTTTATTGAATTCCAATCTGAAATATTTTTGGGTTTTCTGAGTTATTTTTCAGTCTTGTGGTTTCTAAGAGTGTCCTAAATCTGTTTCAAAACTTAGCTACAATTATGAGACAAAGACAGTCTACTCTTATGGCTAAGCCAGCTAATCCTCCAAGGTTAGATAAAGCTTATGAGAACCCTAGGGTTTACCCTAGTTTGTCACTGATTCAAACAATTTTACCATGATTACCATTGGTTTGGTAGTGCTTGAAAAGGCTGCTTTTTACTCACTACACAAATTTCTTGAAATTATGATTTCTGAGGTCTTAGAAGTATTTATGATGAAAAGCACTCGCATTCCCCAGCGGAGTCGCCAGAAATGTTAGCTGGTGGCTTAGCTGGCCAATATGCCAAATGTTTAGTGAGTAAATGGGTTTCTGAGATATTTAAAGTATTCAACAAGAAAATAACTCAGCTTCCCTAGCGAAGTCGACAAAAATGTTAGCTCCCTGTAACCAGCAAGATTGGAAAAGTCCGACAGCAGGAAGAACACCATTTCAACCACTTGGGATTCTAGGATCTAGCCCTCTTGAATCCAAAGTGGGATCTCTCCAATAAGTGTAAAGATGGATTTATCTTTAAGGTTTTGGGTATTGATATTAGGCTAGTTATGAAGGCCGAGGGTTTTTGTTTGTTTTGGATGGTTTAGCATGATTATTATTTGAGTGGAAAGTTCTAAATGGAAGGAGTTTGAAAGGTGTGAAGTTGCAAGAAAATAGAACAAGCTTTGGCCAAAAAGATGGATGCAATGCTGGTTTTAGTCCATTGGGCTATGGAGTCATAATATGGTTTTAATTGAAACAATTAGGTTTAAGAGTGGTCTATGGGGCAAGTCATCTATGTCTAAGGATCTCTTTAAAGTTGATTTATGGAATGAAATGATACAATGAGAAGGGGAAATTAAACATATGAAGAACAAAGAGTAGCCCAAGATCTGGTAAGTACTTTGAAAGTAGCCAGATTTTGACATACGCTTAAGAAAGACATAAAAGCAATCCAAGATCTGGTAAGTAATTCGAAACTAGCTAGATTTTGATATACTTTCAATAGAAAAATATTTAAAACACAAAGGGAAACACAAATGATAACGAAGAATGATCTAAGATCTCGTAAGTACTTTGAAACTAGCCAACTTTCAACACACTCTTAGGGAAACTTTCAAATAGTATTTGGGGATAGAACTAGAAAAGGGCTCACCATAACTTCCTTAATTCATCTCTACTTAACATAAGCTGAAAATAACATTCAACAATAACAATTAGCTAAGACAGTAGGACGAGGGAACGCCAGCATTCCTAACTGCTCAAATTGAATTAAATCATTCCTAAATAATACAATTTGGAAGAAAACATTTAGATAAAGCTTATCAGTCAGAGAAGGGTACTGATATATAGTAAATCCTAACTCTATGCTTGCTGTTATTTATAAGATAAAATGGAAAAATTGAAAACAGAAATAAAATAACGATTCACAATAAGAAAAACATCACCGTCGACATAGACTAGGATCCCATAAATCATCTTGTATTGATGCTTCAAACCAGTTACAACTTTAAGTCCAGTGTTTCAGGTTAGCAATCATCTTCATTTCTTAGCCTAACTATTCTATCACAAGAAGAGCGTCAAGAACCTTTGAACACTATTTACAAGTAGAAGTTTCAAGCACAAGTATATTTCAAAGTTCTGCAGCCAACATTTTCTCATCTTCTACAGAAGTATTTATAGAAGGAATGAGGAGGTGGGATCTGATAAAAGATCTCCAAGGTTCAATTAATTCAGATTAATGCTTCTCGGCCTTTGAGGGGCTCAATGGAGAAGAGTACAGATATTTTCTCTGTATTAATTGATTCATATTACAGGATTAAGCTCGGTGGGAGCTTTTGTTGACCTTTAAGGCTTTGTTCAGGTAGTAATAACTCTGCTGATATTTTTTACATTAAGTTCCTTTTAGCATAATTAATTTTTGGGTTGCGCTAAGGAAAATATATTTTCTCTGATCAATAACTTTGGCCTCTGTTTGAATGATTTGAGGCAACAGGTGGCATTGAGGTAGCTGAGAGGAATCAATTTGCCTCTGTTGTGGCGGTGGAGGCTCTTCTGTCTGATAGATCTTTTTGATTTGTCTTTAATCACTATTAATTTAATGGATTAGGCTTTAATCTTCCATTCTACTTTGCTTTAGTCTTCAACACTAATACTCTTTGTTTTATTTCATTCTCTGTGTCTTTTTGATGTGCAGGGCCGCACAGGGCTCATATGGCATCAATGCCCATGAAGCATTGACGAGACGTAGAGGTGAACCCTATGCATGGCTTCTCTTTTATAAATAAAAGGCACGAGAATCGTCATCCCCGACCTTTAGCTTTTCTTCAATATAATGGAAAAACCATTAAACACCTGCAAAATACAAAACTAATTAAAAAATCCTGCGTTATTGGGTTTAACTGCTTCGGAGGTTGTGGGGAGGAGCGTGGCCATTGGATGGTAGCATCCAACGGTGGAGATTCATTTGCGGGAGGTTAAAAATGAAAGTGGAGGAAGAATTAAGTCAGAGCCGTTGATTGCGCAAAGATCAACGGTAAGGATTGTTTGTGATTTAACAGTGTGAAGGAGTCACATTGTTTGGAAAATAGAATAAATGCAAAGAAATGGGGTTAAAACCTTTGTTTCAGAGGAAATATGGTAAAAAATAGAGCTGGGGGTTCGGGATGATCGTGGGCTGTCGGATGAGATCTGCCCAACGAGATCAATGGTGGAGATCTGCGTTAAAAACCTTTGATGAGGGTGGAGGGTGATAGTGTAAGGCCGGATTAAATTTGGGTTGCTGATCTGCAAAGATCAATGGTGGAAGGCACACACGATAAAACATAATAGAAATGGGGAAGATGGTTTTGGGAGGTAAAACCACTGTTTTCGCATGAGAAAAAGGTGAGGAGGCGGTTTTTCCTTTTCGAATGCGATATGCATTCCCGCCCAACACGTGGCTTTTCAAAACCACCAATATCGTGTGGCCCTTGGGAAATTATTTTTTCGTGCTGAAAGTTACGCGATATGAGATACCAACCATTAGATCTGGGGTCTCAGATCTGACGGCGAAGAGCGAGCACGAATTTGGAAAGACGCGTGGACGGAAATAGAATGGGTGGTTTCAATCTGGGCCGTGGGATGTAGAAGATCGATGGTCAGGATTGAATCTGGGGCTAAAATGGAATAATATACAGGTTAAGAAAGGATGAAGAAGGACCGTTGATCTGCAGAGATCAACGGCTGTGATTGGGCGAGAAAAATTATGAGTGGGGCTGCATGCTTTTAACCAAAGTTGGGAGATGTGATCCAGACCATCTGATCTGGACACATGGACGGCCCAGATGCAATCGGGGCTTAGTGATCGGTGGGGGAAAGAGCTAGTATAAAGTCATTGCGATTGAGTGTTGACCGTCGATCTGCAGATCAGATCGACGGTGGAAAATAAATCGGAGGGGTTTGAAGGCATAGGAAAGGTTTGCGATCGAAGAAAATATGGGTTGTTAGATCTGGGAAGGCGGGGAGGAGATCAATGGCTCTCGATTGATCGGGGGATGATCAATCCAGGAGAGGAAATAACACATGTGAAATGCGCCCTTTGAAAATTTCCGATGTGATGTAGCGCGGGCCGTTTGATCGGCTTAAGATCAACGGTGGATATGGTTTGAAATATGTGCCGGCAGAAACCCCTTTATAATATATGAAAACCCAAATTTTAATGAAAAAACAAAGGTTTATGTATCGGGGCGGGATATATATATATATGAAATGGTCCGGCGCCCGATTGTAGGGCCTTTGATTATATGGAAGGAAAAAGGCCCAAGGCTTATGTATGAGGGCCAATCGCAATCGGAGGTCGAGCTTGGTCTTTCAATCTACCCATTTAGAATTTTGCAATGTGATTAGTTCTTTGAGACCTTTAACTCTTGGTCCTAGGTGCAAGTTATATGGAGTAAATCAGAGAGCAGATTTATACAAAGGAACCCAATTGCAACGGAACTTTTTGGTGCGGGTATTTAGATCTACCCATTTTACATTAAAAACATTGTTTGGGCGTGTTTTAGACCAAACTTAGGAAAAAGTAGGTTTTTTTTATTTACAAAGGAAAATGAGAATCGGGAAAGGTTTATTCACAAGTTTTAGTGCCCGATTGCGGGGACAAGGGTTATATGAGGCGATAATAGGATTGGGGGTTGAGCACAAAGGGCTTAGTGCCTGGTTCCAGCACCATGGCACGTGGTGGGGAAGTGGTTTAAGACTTAGCCCAAAGGGGCTTAAGTCTGTAATACAAAAACATATTTTTTATGAAATTTTTTCAAAGTTTTCAATGGATTTGAGGGTTTCAACAGAGTTTAAAAAAGGAATTTTAAACTCTGTAATATGGAATTTATGAAGGGGGAAATGGGAAAAACGGAAAATGGAGGAACTTCATGGGAAACAAAGGGGTAAAAATGAAGGTTAGTTTTGAGGTGGAGGGAAGGGAAAAATGGTGTTTTGTAGCAGTCTTTCCTCTATGGAATCAACAGAATTTCTGAGTTTGAAATGGAAACAGCAGTGAATATTTGAAACAAAGTCATGATGTCTCCATGAGTCTTCAAGAGATAACACTTTTAGCAATAAAACTTGTTTCTTGAAGGCTCCAAAAATGTTTTAGCCACCATTTGATATGACAAATTTTATTGGTGGGTAACAGTATACTTAAGTAGCTTGGTGGAAGTCATAGTTATTTCTGAAGGGGAAATCCCTAGAGTCGATAGGCCTTCCAGGGTGGGTATAAAATGGCTATGAATTTCATGATGACTTGTGCGTGAGGGTGAAATAATCTGACCAAGGGTGTTCAAGGACTACTGCCATGGGCAAAAAGATGAAATGATAGGGTGGAGGGATGAAGTGCACCATTTGCGGTCTTTGTACACTTACCAAAAGAATAAAATAATGGGGTTTGGTTTGTACAAAACACAGAGACGAGTACCCCAAAACATGGAAGTGTTCACTCATTAATGGTGTGAGGAAGGTGTTTTGCTGGGGTTGGGGGTCCCATTAATTGGTCTCATGTGCGGGGTTGATGAAGCAGACGAGAAAGTATCGTAGATGGGATTATGCTGGTGGAGGTATGGTGGGCCAAATTTGAGGCGTGGTGGTGCGCTTTTGATATGCTTGTACAACGTAGTCATCCGGGAAGGTGGGTTTAGCTTATATGGTAAACTTGACCTTATGCATGGTGAATGGATGGGCATGAGGTGCTTCCTGGACTGAAGTGGTATGGCCATGGCGTCACTTTTGCTATGATATATGGTCTACTGTGGGTGACGAGCACCATGGAGGGGAGGCTCTACAGACCAAAAAGGATGTTTATCATGTGCAGGGTGAGGTAATGATAAAAACGGTAAGATATGAGGACCCTATGGTTTATTTCTGATGGAGAAATGATGTCAATATATGAAGAGTTGACTAGGAATCTATCATGCTGGGGGTAGAATGATACCTGCTCTATAACTTTCAGTAGATGGCGTTGTGGATGTTTTGCGAGCATTTTCTGCAAAAACAACTACCTCAAGTGAAAGCATCTTCTTTATCAAATATTATTGAAATTAATGAGCTTTAAAAAATAATATGAGAGAGGGCATACCTGTCGGCACTGAAAAATTAATTTTTTCAGTAGTGCGAATGTGTGGCATTGCCTCTGTTTGTTATGGAGTTCTGATCACAGTGTTGATTTTGGTCTGGTGATCAGATACTCTAAGCTCTAGTTTTCCCTTGGGAGTTTTCACTTGGCTCCTAGCTTTGATTTTAGTTGGGGTTGCCCCCATACTGAGATCAGGGGGGGCGTTGTTGGTTACTACCTCCTGTCCAGGATCTCCCTTTTGGTTTGTTCATCAGCTTCTTTTTGCAACATTTTGAGGATGTCATAATTCTCTTGGTTGTATGGTTGTTGATGAACCTAGGAAGGGTTGCACTAGATTGACCAGCGCATTACATGGTGCCATTGGTCCATTCTGTGTAGGGAATGGGGGATATTGGTTCCCTTGTCCCTGGTTGGTATATGAGTGCTGGGGTGACTTTCATGATAGCTAGGTTGTGATACATTCTAAGTAGAATTGTATGAGTATCCAGGGTATTGATTACTGCTACCTAGGTGTCCTTGGGCCAAAGACCCGATCGAACCATCTACAAAATTGACCTGCATGGTGTTACTGCTTCGTAGGTGATCTTGGGAAAAATACCCAATGAAACTGTCTGCAGAATCGATGCACATGATACTACTGCTACCTAGGTGATCTCGGGCCAAAGACCCGATCAAGCCGTCTGCAGAATCTACCTACCCGGTTGTTACTGCTACCTAGGAGATCTAGGGTCGAAGACCTGATCAAGCCATCTATAGAATCTACCTACCCGGTAACTCTCTGAGTATCATGGGTGCTACTGCTGCCTAGGTGATCTTGGGTCAAAGATCTGTATAAAACCCTCTATAGTAGACGATGAGCCTGGTAACTCCCCGAATATAGATTACTTCTACCTAGGTGACCTTGGGTCAAAGACTCGATCAAATCATCTGCAGTAATCGACATGCGTGATAATTCAAGAGGGTGAGGAAATCAAGTTCCCCTGTCCCTGGTTGGTGTATGGTGGCTTGGGGGGAGGAGGGACAAATGGCTGTCTTTCTAGTGACTATCATTCCTCTTGTAGGCACACGATGGTGCAAGGTTTATCTCCAGATGCCTAGGTGGAGGGATCCTCTTGATAAGATCGCTCGATCATATGTAATACGTTCCTATATCACGGGATATCAAGGAAATGGTGGGTATAATTCCCATAGTTGATACAGAGAGAGCATGCGTGATTGGTACGCAATGATTTGCCTTTACCTTTGGTGGTAGGTTCCTTTTTACGAGAACGCGACATCACGATGTCTATTTCAAAGCCAAGGAGTGGTTTTAATTCATCCAGTTCTGGATAGATATGGGTAGGGTGACCTATTACATCACATATGGCGCAGAATGGTGATTCCCGCTATATGGTGGGGGTCACCATCTTATTTCATCTCTTCTCGTTTTTCCTAGATATGATCACCGATTTTGCAATGCAAACTTCCTTTGCAGGGGTGGGCTCAAATGTTTCTAGGATGAGTGGGGGATCCTCAGGATGGAGGGGCTTCAACCCTATGGCAGTAACATTGGTGGCTCCTATTCTAGAAGGGGGAATGAGGTACCAAACTAGGAATGCCAACAATATGTTTGGTAACACCAGTGTTGCCAAAACCTGCTGGGAGACAAAGCCAGCTTTGGGGTAGAAGAAAGGGGTTTGGGAGGCGGTGTAGGCTAGGGAGGATGTCTTGGCTGATACCTCTGTGTCGTTAGTGCTTTTTTCCATGTACTGATTAGCTTCGGTGCTTGATGTGGACATCATGCACACCAGATCCCCTGAGACATCCGGTGATGACTCAGGGATAATGGGAGGATCTCCTAGAAATGTCCCTAGAATGGATGACAGTTTGAATTGGCCAAGGCCATATTCTTGGTACCGTGAAAGTGCATCCATGGATGTACCTACATAGGGTAGGATTACATCAGTGTTTGTTAAGGGTCGCTTCTTGTTGTGCATTAGTTGGTCTACAGTAATGATGCAGTCCTTATGGGGGAACATCATAATGCAGAAGACGGAGGAGGCTATGGTAGACATGGCATACATATAACTCCACTCGAGGAGTATATTGTAATCCAAGTGAGCATCCAATACTTTAATGTATATGTGGACCATATTTCTGGCCAAACAGACCGAGACATTTTGGTAGAGATCGACGAGAGTCGAAGGATGACCGTTGTATGCTCGAAGCATGATGACTGAGGGTTTTAGTTCGGGAGAACCTAACTTTTGCCAAACATTTTTTCCATGATGCATGTTGATGCATCCTCATCTATGACACATCAGTGAATAGGATATTTTGGACCAAAACTGGTATCTGGAAGGTGACCATGGAAGGAAGCCTAGGGTGGCTTTATCTAAGTCAAAATCCATTAGGCGTGTATCATCAGGATTGATAGCGCCTAACGCAGAAACTAGGGCTTTCAATTGTTTCGGGCATGACTGCAATACTTCCAGAGCTGACATAGCAGTGGGAGATTGTGCTAAATCATCCATGATGCTATAATTATTTTCTGCTTTGGAGTGGTTTCCTTCTTGCCTATTAGGTCCCTTTGCCATCTTCGAAAATGGTTCTATAGGCATCTTTGAAATGGTCAAATATGCATTCGGTGCACTAGTACTTTCCCCTAACATATTGGTATCTGGTGGGGTGTCGTAATTGCGATTCTGTGTTTGGAAAAACATCTCTTCTCCAGTCATGTAGATTTCATGGCTACTTTTCCTGGACTCGTCTAGGTTTTGCTAGTGGGTACTCACCGTCCCTTGATTGGGGAAAGGTTCTTGCATCACAACTGTTTGCTGGGAAGATCCTCCTTGTCCTCGGTTACTCTGTAGATTCTTTAGCTTAGGGAGATCAGGACAGTGGTGACATAGTGACCGTACTCATCACATATCGAACAGGAATGGTTTGTTCGAAGAGGTGGCATTTTTCTTTGTCGTTGGGCATTACTCAGTTCCTGATTCTGATTCCGAGTGGAGTTTCCTCCAGCCCGGAATCGCAGTGGTCATTGCTGGCTGTTCCCCCCTATCCAGGATTTTCTTTTGGCTTGTTTTGGATTTTTTCTTCGCCACATTAGGAGTTTAGTTCTCTTGATTGTATCTATGTGGTTGGTTTTTGGATGGCTACACAAAGTTCACCTATGCATTGTTCTGCATAGGTGGGTCCTATGTTGGAGACTGAGTATAACGCAGTCCCTAGTTCACACCTAGCTGTTGGGGGGGAACTCTTTCGTCAATGTTTCTCTCTGTGTACTGGGTCCCCTAAGCCAGAGGATAAGGTCCTCCCTAGTGATACGCTTGCGCACTATTAGTCAAATTTTGCTGAGGCATATGATGACTTTGAAAACTGGGTTGAGGCACGTTCTGGGTAGAACTGTATGTGTAACCAAGGTTTTGACTGCTGCTGCCTAGGTAACCCTAGGTCATTGACCCAATTAGCCCATTTTCATAGTTTGATGTGCCTGGAAATTCTTGATAATTTTGCAGGTGTGGGGCATTAGGCATGATGTTATAAATGTATCCTGACTGCGTATAAATCAGCTCAAGATTTTGGGATTTGCTGATTGAATCCTCTTCGGATGTGGGATTCTGTTGTGCCACATCCTTTGAAATCTCTGTCATAATAGTTTTCAAGAACAAATATAAGAGAACCCGGTCATCGAGTTTAGCTTTACATAAACTGTGACGCCGCCTCCATTCATGGAGATGGTCCGAGATATGGATGGCGTGGGTTTGTCTAAAATGAATCAGTAATTCCATTTTGGAATCATGGTGAATGGGTAACTAAAAATATATTAGGAGCATGGTAGCGAGGGTGCTAAAGGTTCCATGTGAAGCTGAGGGTTGCTCCACGTACCACTTTGCAGCTACTCTTGTAAGAGTGCGTTGAAATAATCTCAATCAAATAGTGTCATCAATGATACTGTTCGAGGAGCACCACTGGTGAAAGGCCATGACACGATTACTTGGGTATTTCGCTTGCTTGCCTTTGAAATTTGGTATATCCGAAGGGAGCTTTGTGGGCATGAGAGGCCATGTAGGATTGTGTGTGATGGGGTCATTTCCTATCTTGGTTAAATTGGGCAAATTTAACGAACTTAAGAAAGGTGACTGAGAGGTTTACGCCATTGCAATGTGTGAAGACAAACAATTCTGGTTAGAATGAGGTTTAGTCTGTGATGTACCCTATTGTGTATTCATCTTCCCAAATAGGACACACTCCTCTGCACCCTAGGGGTCGTGGGAGGAGTGGTGTGTGGTGTGGTATTGGGAGACCAACTAGGGTTCCCAACTACGGCTACCCCAATAAAATATGAACCAATAATGGTGGCATTGTTTAGTCTTTGATGCCTGAACGGAAAAAGAGTTGGAACCCCTCCCAGTAATAGGGGGAGGTCAAAAAGACGCCTGGATCGACGAGGTTCCGTTGGGACATGTCAGGTGTCGCCAAAGTTTTGGAAAAAATTGAGAGGATAGAGTCTATGATCAAAGCAAACTTCTTGTCGCATACATAAAAATAAGTGAAAAATAAAATAATTTTCCCTTTAAATTAATATATGTGATCAAGCAATAAAAAAAATTATTTTTGTTCATTTTGCGTATGATACTCAAAATCCTAGAAGACCTATTGTGTCCTCACACACTCAAAAATAACTAGGCCTTGAGAATATTTCTTGTGACTGTTCGTACAACGTCCTGTAAGAGTTGGTGACGCCCCCAGTCAGCCGAAGAGAATCCACCAAGGTAAGGGTAGAGGGTCTAGTGCTTGCCTCCACCGTCACCTATAGGGAAAAGGATGCCCTAGTTTTTGGCCACTAAGAACCACCGTCCCACATGAGCATTTGAGTCTTGGGCTTCTTGGTATTCAACTAACAATAGCAAGTATTAGCCGAGTCAGGTAGCCCCAACTGATATCGCACGCACTATGCCTAAGCCTAACCCCCTCTGAAACGAGTCTCTACCACGCTCGGGTTTTCTTTGTCATGGGCTGATAGGTGGATTTGAAGCTCCCTAAATACACAACTTCTATGTTTCAACATGAATTATGATCAAGGCAGCTTATTGGATGCCTACCCCCTTGATCCTAACTTAAGCTATAAATTCTTTTGTGGCCCTTGTGGGGAGAATTTACTGAGTTTTGTTAAGTTAGTTTTAGGTGTCTTTTCTTTGCTTAGTGTGTGAGTGTGTGATCACAAAGTGGAAAAGCACATAGTTTGAATGTGTGGATATCATTGATCCTTTACAAAATCCCATATTTAAAATATGTTGTATTGCTCCCTGATCAAATGAAAAACATGTGCGGATAATGGGATGCTTTCAAGTTTTCCTAGTTAATCTATGTGGCTAACTATAGGGAGATGGTGAATTGTGAATAGGGAGCGTTCATATGCTTACCTAGGATCACTGGAGGGTGCAAAGGTAGTAGAGATTACTTGCTATTCTATAAACAATTCAATCCTAGTCCTGAAATTCCTAGTGCAAAAATTAAACTAAACTAAAAACTTCTACACTAGAAAAAAGAAAACTAGCTATGCATGCGTGGTCTTAGGCCACTTACTTTGGCTAGTTATCTAGATGTATAAGTACCAAAATTTGCAAAACATCAAATTTTTTCGGAATGCAAGTTATTTTGACCCCTTACTTAAACTATGTGTAAACTTTGTAAAAATCAACTTGAAGTAAAACTGAAACTAAGCCTACAAAAAGTAGCTAAAAGTGATTTTTAACTAGCTGCGGGGTACCACAAGCAGTGTTGGCAGGTGTATTAGGGGATGCAAAGCACCTTATAAGCAGAAAAAGATAGAAATTAGCGATAAATTTATCATTCTATAAATTGCATGCAAAAGGCTGAGACAAGTGCGTTTTCTGCACGTGGGTCAGCACTGAACGCGTGCCCTGCGCGTATGTGAGGAAAAAATGCATGCAAATTCAAGCAAGTAAAAATTTTAGGAGCTAATCATCTTTAGTTTGTCACTTGGGTTGAACTAGGGACTGCAAGAGAAATTAGGGGAAATTCAGCTCCACTCCACAACATAGACATAGGTCTCCTACAAAAAGAAGGTACAACCACATAAACTTGGTAATAAAACGTTAGTGGAGTTGCCAATCCTTTTGTAGTGTGTTTGGTGCACGTATGTACAAAATCACACCAGATTAAGGGGTGTGGGTTACCCCGTTAAACTATTGGTAACAAGTAGAAATAATTAGAGTCAATAAGCATACTATATAGAGGAAAAAGCATCAAATGTAAACTAAACACAAATAAACAGAATCTCTAAACGAGTCAAACGAAAAAAATAATGAAAATGATGGCTCTAGGCCCCTCTTATTGAGCACTGGTAGTAAGAAGAGTGAAACTTTACCCTCTTGCCAAAGGGTCCCTAGAAAATGGTTCTATGTCCCGATGCAAGGATTGTTTTATCCCAAGCTTGCCTCGGCACAGTGTTCCTCTCTCTCTACTGTGTTGGACTGAAATTGTTGGGTGGCCAACAATTGAGTCCACTCTATTTTTAGCTCCGACTCACACACTGTTGGTATTTCTTGGGAAATTTTGGCCAGCATAATAATGTGATCACCCATTCTTCATCTCATGGTGGTCTTATATAGGATATTTCAAATCCTCCCTTCCCTCTCTTGGTACATGGAGGATGGTGACCCAAGAGAGGGGTATGATTCCTTTGTGTGCTCCAAATATTCCATTGTGTGCTCACTTTATGTCTAAGGAGGCGTTGTTGGCTGTCCTTGGGCGGCTTCAAGTGTGTAAAATCACTGTCCTATGCTTTGTGTGGTCCCGAAAAGTGACATTTTGCCACTCCCAGGATTGCGTGCATTTCAGGTCAAAAAGCGCACAAATTGTGTGCTTATCGAAGGATTTTGCGCACAAAAGCATTTATGACTTGTTCAAGTTTGATCTTTCCTTAGACCTTAGAGATTTTTAAATACTTTCCATATTCTATAATGTCTTCTAGCCCTGTAAATCCTTCTGCTTGATATTAAATAATGTCATCATCTGTTGTACAATTTTCCAGTGTTAACAGTAGCAATGGAGTAGGAGTGACCATATAGGTTGAGGTTTTACTAGTGGTATTAACCAAGGTAGGACCCGATTTACCACCTTGGTTTCCCGCACCTACATTGGTTCTTAACATGGTGGCGATATGAGGTTGAGAAGACATGGAATCAAAGGAATCAATAGACATAGATTCAAAAGGACTTGTTGGAGGACTAGGAGGATTAAATCAAACCCGATGGGAAGGAGTAATACGTCCTAATGGGAACTGAGGTTGAAGGTCTCGAATTCCTCGCGACAAATGCCTAGGTGGCACAATGATATCAAGAAAAATATGACACTAAAGAGCTAAATGATGAAAGGAAAAAAAAAAGTAACAAAAAACAAGAAAACACCTACTGTAGTGGTGCCAAGTGTAAACTAACCATATAATGAAGTTACTCTAATATAAGAAAAAAATTCCTATCAAATAAAATGACATGTAGCCTAAAGGTGATCTAATTCCTAAAACAATATGAAATATATTTTTTTAGATGGCCTTCCAAAGAACTTCTTACTTGATGAATACTGATCCATGCAAGAAGAGTTGTCTAGAGAAATGTGGGGTAGAGAACCAACTACTTCCCATAGCCAGTCCTATAGGTATTTTCCTAAGATTGGTCACTAAGGTTACCTTCATCCCATGAGAGCAGTCGAGTCTTGAGATTCTTGGTGATCAATCAAGGCATGAAATTCCCTACCACGGGTTGGGTAGCCCTGAGGAGAACTGCTCACACAATGATGTAGCCTAACCCCCTTTGAATCTGGTTTCTGGCACACTCTGCATTTGAATGTGGGATGCTGAAGGATTTTAATCTCCCTACAAGCTCAAATTCTATGTCTCAATGTAAATGATCGATGGGTGTTATTGGAATCTTATCCCACTGATCCTCTACCTAACTAGACAGATTGTTTGGCCTTGATGCCTACGTGGGCTTAATCTATGTATGTTAGATTATTAAGTGTGGTGTTTAAAGTCTTGGCTTGGCAGTGTTAACCAAACTCACATTCTCTTAGGGTGTGTATGTGTGTGAAAAAATGTGTTTCAGTGGATGAGTAAATTCAACATGTTTTTTGATGCCATATGCTACTGAAATAAAATGTTGAAGTAATATAAATAATGTTGAAATATGATAGAAAAATAAGCAACCAATGAAGCACAAACCCCACCCAAAGAAGGCTTTAAAACAACTAGACACAGAAAAGGAAAAAAAGCTACTCAAAACACAAAAAATGGTCTACAAGATCTAATTTCAATGGGGCTAGGATTTAAGGCTCTATGCTGCTAAAAATGGTGCAGTGAAACAACAAAAAAAGAGGTGAGATCTATTGCAAAGGATAAGAAAGAAGCTCAAAAAGCCAAGGATACTCAAGGGCATCGTAAGGAGGAAGTAAATAACAAACTCAAAATCGAGTTATAATAAAAAAATAACCGATCCAAAAGGGTTGAAATAAAGTGGATTAACCCAACAATCTAGTAGCTAAAAAGTGTTGAAAACCCTAGACAAGCTTACTCAGCCAATCCCTTGCTAAAAAGGTGAAGGATTACTACAAACCCTAGGGGGGTTTTTCTTCCTCAAAGATACAAGCTAAGAGTATCCAAGCATAAGGATGACTGAAAAATAATTGAAACAAATTTGACTGAGTACACAAACAACACTCCCCAAGTGCTGGAAAAAACCCTGAAAAATTTCCGGAAAAATTTCAAAACGCAGGTATTGACCTAGAAAGGGTTGAAAACGCAGTTTTTTGGCCAAAAAGTGCACTCTAGAGCTCAGAGCACAGTTCTAGGGCTGAAAATTATGTTTTTCTCTCTATAGCCTTTGGTCATCATATCTCACCAGACATTGTTGTCTCCTGCTTGGCTGGTACCTATGAAATGTGGAAAACACCAGAAAACCACCAATATATGGAAATTTTACAGAATAATGGAGAGAAAGCTAAAAATTGAAAAAAGAAGCTAAAAATAGCTAGATAAAACCTTGAAATTTTGGAAGCAAAAGTCACATAGGAAACTGAATTTTTACATCATTGGAGTCACCATTTGTTAGTATGAAATTTCTTGGAAGGTGTACCAAAAATATATCACTTAAGTGACAGGTGACTGGTGATCCTAACAACAATTGTGGCTGATAATACGTCGAATTTGCAAAAAATGTGTGAGAAAAACCTGCAGAAAAATGGATGTATGCAAATCTAAAATAACAAACAACAAAAATGAATCCGATGTAACAACCTAATCTTGGAAAATCTTTGAAAGAAAAATATTTTATTAATGACACCTAGCGAAGGTGATTTACAAAGGGTCATAAGTCCCCCTTAGTGGGATGGGTCGTTTGATGTCCTTGTTGCTTCAATATTTAGATATTCCTCTCTAAAATGTGTGAAATCCCAAACAATGTAGAACTAAAAAAATGGGAGCTCAAAAGGCATGAGACGATAATGGTGATGATGATAATGATCATGGTAAGAAATGAATGAAAACCCATCTTATTTATAGTAAAGTATTGGGTTTGTTAGGGTCCTATAAATTATAGGATCTCAAGGTGATTGAGTATTTTATAGTTTCAATTTCATATTGTACATGATTTTCAATATTCAAATGATTTCCAAAAAAAATGAAAAAAGAAAAGAGGGTATCTGAAAAATAAAAATGTTGAAAGAGTGAAAGAAAAGAAAAAGAAAACCCCAAAAAAGAATAACACTGGAAGTGCTGCAAGTCAAAATGCCACTACTAATAAGTTAGTTTTTTCAATTCATAGAGTTTAAGCATGATTGAACAAGTTTGAATTTATTCTGAATAGGTTAGTGAATAAATACTTACCAAACAGTTTAATCTTGGTAAGTCAGTAGTTAGGTAGAAAATAAATTGATTCAACAGTGTAATCTGAATCAATTATAGAAATAAGGGATAGAGTAGGATAGATTTATATATATATATATATATATATATATATATATATATATATATATATATATATATATATATATATATATATATATATATATATAGATAGATATCTAAAAGAAGGAAAATTCGGGTCTGTTAGTTCAAATGCACCCTATAAAAGAAAAGAGGAAAAAATGTTAGATTAGGAGAAAGGGTATGTAGAAGAAGAGAAGGTGATTTTGGAAGAAACATGAAAACTTTGGGAAAATACATGAAATATTATATCCTTAGTTGCAGAATGAAGACATTTCATATGTTGGAAAATTTAAAAGGATACATGTTTATATCCTAAGTTAAATATTATCATTTATTCGAAGGTGTTCAAGAAATATTCTTTTGTTTCCCTATTTCCCTAATTTTTCACTATCCATATATCCCTTTCCGCACATTTCATTCATTTTCTGACCCCACTATCCACCCTGTCATGTCATATTAATTTCCCGAGACCTTTCCTTCATCCCAATATACATCATCTAATCATAAGGTTGTAATTTATCTTCGTGCCCCCCGCCCCCCGCACCATCCGAAATTTATTGTCGGGGGGAGGGGGTCAGAAGTCAGTGGTATCGGGATAGGCCCCACCTCATATGTGCCGGGCGCATATGATTTCACACCCCCCAACACCACCACCCCCCCCCCCCACCAAACCCGCTTACCATATGCTACCCCCTCCAAAATTTGTTCCTCTGCTACCATAAACCACCCTCCAAACTATGACCATTATCCCTCCTCCTATCATATCTTGCCACCTCATCCATTCATTGCACATCCAATTAGTTTTTCTCCCAACCAAATCAGTCTGTTATTTAATTAATTTGTTTAACCATTAATCAACAGACTCATGCCATAGAAAATGGGAAAACCAGAGAAATTATTAAATCCATATCTCCTACCTAGTTTCAAACTTTACTGACTCATCCCTGCTATAGATTTATTTGGATTTTACTGGTCAAAGCATAGCAAATTCTCATTTCTCCTCCAAGTTTTTCTTCAATTCAATTCCACTTCTGCACTCTTTTAACATGCATCACCAACTAATTCAATCATTCTTCAACAAAAATCAACCATGCTGCCCAAGAAGAAAGGTTAGGAACCCCCTTTCAATCCCATGATTCACCCTCTGATCAACCTCAATCATGTTAGCTTAGCGGATTAAGATTTCAAGATTCATGAAACACTTTGTGAATTTGACCTTTTCAATTTCTATTGCTGGTTAGAAGACAAACTAATAGATGGGGTCGATGAAATTTTCCTGTGGGACACAAACCTACCCTACTACATATTCCCTAAAACCCACAATGCCCCTTAGTTTATTAGAAGATGTTGTGCATGCTACATTCCAAACCAGAGAGATGTAATTGCTCCTATTGGTGAAGTATTGTTTACAATTACAGCCCAATCCATCATCCAAATGATGCAGGGACCTTCAACCGAAAATACTACACCATTCTCACGATAATCCCTCATAGACCTGTACCAAAAATAGATTTTGATAAGGGAGCCTACACCCTTGATCTATTCCTCACTGAAAAATATCCTTTGCCTAAAAAAAATCCCCCATATCCCTCATCTTTATTCCCTGAAAGAACCAAGAAAATAGCGACAGTCCTTGCATACCTCCTAGGGTACTATTCTAACCAATGGATAGATGAGGCAATTATAGGCTTTTTGACTATATTGTCTATAGACTCCAAGCTCTCTGTCATGTTTGATTTTAGCCAATTCCTGGCCGATAACATCTAATACTAGTTTACAAAATTGCATACTAAAGGATTATTTAAATATACTTTTTTCATTATCTACATGTTCTTTTATTTTCAAGCAGAGAAATTTCAATTTGCAATGAAGAAAATGGATGAAAATGGACACCCACAGTCTGCCATTTTTTGGAAAACCTTGTTGATGAAGGAGCAAGAAGAATTCAGTTATAAGCATCTTATTGAGTTATTTATACATCCTGCAATAAGTATTCTGAATGGCATAGTTGAGCCCAGAATAATTGAAGAGATCAAAAGAATAATGCAACTTTCAGATCAGGCCAGAACAATAGATTGGTATTTATACCAAAATTATACAGAGTTGAGAGTATATGGGTGTGAATTTCCTCCCTATAAGCTTCCAAAATTCCTCCCAATGAGTATTTTTTCCCTCAAATATATTAGACAAATTTTGAATGCAAATGAGGTGTATTTTGTCTCAACAAAAAATAAATCATAATTTAGGATAAAGTCTGAGATAGGGCCATTTATATGTAACAACAGGGCATCGAGAGAGGAGGATGACAAGAGACTGAAAGAAATGAATTTTTCTCCTAGGTTCACTTGGTCTTATGATCCCTTTGGGGTGATTTCTAAACTTAGGGTGGAGAATAATTCTACACCCTACATTCATACACAAAGACCAGACATAGAGCAATTCAAAAATTAGCCAGAACGGAAAGAGAATACCTTATAGGAGGCAAAGGAGTAGGCCATATCTACTTCAGGTTTACAAACGCCTGTACCTCAACAAAACAAAATTAAAGAAGACAAACAAGAAGAAACAGGAAAGAGGCAGAGGGAAGAGCAGTCACCTTTGGTGACTGATACTTCCAACAAAGAGTTCAAGATTAAGTATAGAAAAAGGGCCATAATACATATGGACATTGATGAAGGTAAAGAAACAAAGAAGGAGACCATAATTAATATCCTAGATACTCCAAGGTCATCTCCAGTGGGAGAAAAGCTTATCACTTCTCCTACTACTTCAACTTCTATCCTAAATCAGCAACAGGCCCTCCAAAGAACTTCATCTAGTGCTGATTCAGGAGAAAGGGAGAAAAAAATATTTGATACTTTCAGAGAGATCAAACTCAGGAATGAAATATTTAAAATAGCACTTACACCAAATTTTGGAAGTATAGCTCTATCTCACAAGAATAATCTTATCTACCTTTGATTCAGAGAAGGGGAATATGCGTATGGCATTTCTAGAATGTCAAATTACAAAATCCAAGATGACAAATGACTACAATAAGATTTCCTTTGAATTCAGCATCAAGGACATCCACCCCATTGACCAGTTGGAAATGCAGAAACAGAAAGGAAAAATTATATCTTCCACTTTAACTAACACAACCATGAATTTTTCTAAATTTTAGGTCTCCTTCACAAAATACAATCTCAGCTCAAGATGGAAAAGATATCTTCAATGTCCAATGATACAAGGATAAAATCCTTGGAAGATTTGGTTGTAAAGATAGGATATGACCCATCAAATTTGCAAGTTGTGGAGGATATTATTAAGAAGAAAAATGTAGATATATCAGCCTTGAGAAGAAGTTGAATATGTCAGCTATAGAGGACCCTCTTACAAAATAGATAGAAGAGACAAAGACACAGAAATATGACATGATGAATCTCATCATGGATCAGACTTCAAAATTGAAATAGAAGGAGGTTGAAATGGAAAATATGGTCAAAGAGAAAGAATAGGCCGCTAAGACTTCACTTGTTCCTTTAGAGGATGTACCCCTTACAACAATTCCTACATCAAAAACTTCCAGAGCTAGTTTGGGAGAAGCTGCAGATCAACTTTCTAAATCAGTGTGTTATAGGTCAATTTGGGCATCATCCCCCAAGACCTGGTCAAACTGGACATCATCTCCAGAACCAATGAAAAAGGGTCTATCATCCCCTTATATTTTACTTGCTACATTCCCTAATTGAAGACATTTCATTCATTGCTTCTATTGTGAGATTTACAAGGTTTGAAGTATATGTTATATCATCTATTGACTCACCAACGCTCACCTACAAGGGACTAATTGTGTTGCAGTGCCAAATCTGCCATTCAAGGGTGCACTGCAGTGCACTTCCTGACACTCAAGGGTGAATTGGTCACTTGGGAGCAGAATTATCATTGTTCCATGAATCTCCACATGGTCAGTGCCTTCTAGAAGGGTCCATATGTGTCAAAATTTGAATCCAAGTGTCCATCTAACACCTCTGAACTTGGAAAAATGTCTTGCCTATTATTAGAAAGTCATTCATTGAGAAACTACCATCAGTTTCCCTATAAATTGAGAACTCATCCTAGTGCTAGGGAAGGAAGAATTTTGGTAAAGTTATGCTATTGGATTATCATTTGATAAGAGAGTGAAAGTACTGGTTGCTACTGGGATAATGCTGGATGTGATGAGGTTGGAATGAAGCTAGAGAAGGTTGACAACAAATCTATCCATTAGTGGTAATCTTCCCCTTATACTCTTTAATAAATATTACTGTTCATTTTCCCATACATATGTCTCTATTTATTATGCAATGTATTTTTGAATGATGTATGTATTTCAAATCTAATCGGCTTGATTTGAGTAAGATACGTATATATCTATATATTTCATGTTGTTTTTTGTTCTCTGTTTGTGTTTGCAGGAATCGATCTAGCATCTTGAGTTGGATTGAAAGAAACGAAAAGAACGATAGAAGGAGAAGGAGAATCGAAGGAATCACAAGTAGGCTCTTTCTCATTTCTGTATATCTGCTTGTTTTGGAGAAAATAATAGTTATTATTTCCTCTGTTGTTCTAAGTGATAAACACCACACTTAAGGAATTCGGTTTATCCGTAGATCACAATTCTGTATAAAAAATTGGTGAATCCACTGGGAAGTATCCTATATTCATGATGTTTTTACCTCTATTTATCCACCTCAGTAGCATCTACTTTTATTTTTCAGTCATTTGAATGAAAAAATTGAATTAGAAGTGTGTTATGCTACTTGATTTTCCAATCCTAGCTGCGCCCAATGCATTGTTGGTCAAGACACGATGCACTGTCTCCCACTCAGGGGTGCTTTGCAACGCACTCTCTCCCCTTAGAGACTATGTTTCCCCCTCATCCAACCAAATTCCATCTAAATTTTTCATTGCTTTCGATTTTAGCCACTTGTTTGTTGTATTCTCAAATGTCTAATACCTGTTAGAGACCAGTAAAATTTCCTGTTCTCCCTCCTTTGAAAAGAAAATTTGTTCAATGTTTCATTAGTGTTTTTATTTATCATTGGAAAATAAAATTCAAAGTATTTCATTTCTACATTAGATCAATTTTTTTTTTTGGAAAAGGAAATTGTTGTTTCATTCCTCGTTTCTTGTAGGAAAATTTGTAGTTCCATTCTTCATTTTTCCTAAGAGAAATTGTTGTTTCATTCCTCGTTTCTCATAAGAAAACACTTGTTTGTTGATTTGTGCATATAGTTTCATTTCATTCATTCATAATTAAAGGGAGTGAAAAATAAAAACATGCATGTGCATATAGTGAATTGTGTATGTTGCATATGAACAAGTTAGGAAAGATGCATTTAGTGTGTGCTCTTTATTGTTTCCTCAAAAATTGATTGCTCTTTCCCTTAGTAGCTAGGATTTTTATTGAAAAAGATAAGTTGAAAAGTTTTCTTATCATTTAGTTTTCATTTTTAGGAATTTCCATCACATCACGCAGTGAACCTCAAAGAAATTTTTTTAAAACAAGATCAACATAAAATTTACGTCAATTTACTTAAGAAAGCATTGGAACATTAATGATAACATTTAGAAGGTCTAGGCTAGAGAGGCATTCTGGCATCATTAAAAATAGAAGTTGTGGCTAACTTTTTTGTGATACATTTTGAGTGTGATACCTCACTCCACATACTTAAGTATATCGGAGCTTGTCCATGTACCTTGGGTTATATAGGGCGGTGTTCTAGTACGAAAAGTATAAGGGGGTGCTCTCACTGTTCGGTTTCACATTAGACAATGCTAATACAAACTTGGGACCCCACGTACCTTCAGGTATATTTCAGACGACAACTTTAGGTTTCTCTCCATCCATAGGGAACTGATTCATCTGCCTTCTAACTTGTGATACACCAAAAAAAACATTTGGGTAGATCACCTGCCCGTACTTCTTGGTTTGCCAGGAGGTATTCTTCAGTTCACATTTACTTGGTAAACCTTTTGCCTAGAGTTACCCTTTTATTTTGTTTATTTGTTTTTGTCATAAAATTAATTAGTCTTCGTGGAATAAGAACATCCATTTCCTCGTAGTTCGCGTAGAATAGCACTTAAACCACCTTTACCACTAGAAGCCATTTCTGGCCGGTGAAGGCGACATCATTCTACCGAAACTATTACTATGAGTACCTCTGCTGCAACATCATCCTCTCATATACCAGAGTCCTCTAGAGTTGTTTCTACAAATCCGAGTTCATCTACTGTTGTCGAGATAGAGTCCTCATAGCTACTTGTGGTCATGATCCATCCAATCAGTGAGACCATAACTCTCGAACCTGATGTTGTTCAACTAGAAGTTGATCCTGATCCTGTTGTTCTTTTACCAAAACATCTAGATCTCGAAGTCAAAAAACCAGAAGTTGTTCTTGTATCGGTCGCTCCAAAATCAATTGTAGCCATTGAGTCTCCCATATTGCGCAGTCAACCACCTAAAATATACTTCAGACCTAACAGGGAAATCCTTCCACCTAGTTTGATTTTTATTGAAGAAATACCACAAGATGAAACACCTTTGACTCCAACCCATTTTGGACCAGAACTTTATCTTTACTAGACTTTTCCTCATTCACCTCCCATTGTTTTCTTTGATCCTGTGTCAATTCGATGACCATGGGTGATTCAACATCTCCGGTTGTACCTTCTGTTACAGTTGCAACAACACCTTCTCTTACTACTCCATCGATGTTTACCAGATCACCAAAGTCACATATATATGGTGGCCCTTTCATCCCACCTGGTTACCAATATTTATTTGGAACCTTCTCTACTGCATCCTCAAACCCATGGACTTCACCCATGTCATCATCTGGTATTATATCTGTTACATCTCTAATGAGTATTGAACATCTTGATCCTTTATATACATCTTCAATGCAATATCAAGCAGGTCCATCTAGGTATATTCCATCCAATACCATCTCAACTGGACTCCCAACATTTGGAGAACAATAAATTCCATCTTATTATACTCCTAATGCTAGGGGGCAACCTATGGTCACCCATTTTGATAGTACTCCATCATTATATGGTCATCCTAATGTTGGAATGGTTGTTTTTCAGTAGTAGCCCACTCTACCCATCCAACCACAAACAATTGTGAAATCATATCAACCAGTTCAACCTATTGCACCCACATCTACTCCACTTGTTAATACATCCTTACCTCTGTTACATGCTCAGATTGTTGTACCTCAACCATCTCAGGCGGGTTCTTCAACCCAATACCTTCAAGTATTGGGCCCTCAGACTCCAACTCCTTCGGCTGGTTTACAACAACCACTTGTATCCATAATTATTTATTCAGAAGCTGGATTACCTTATTATGGGATGTCACAACCACAACCAAGTTTTACCTATTCACAACCAAGTCCAAGCTATTCTAGTTTGGGCTATAATCTTGGTGGACAGACCCCTTGGCAGCCACAAGTGCAAATTCCACACCAATCATTCCAACAACAAGTAGCTTACCCAGGTTTTCGTCAACAGAATCCTCAAGCATTTTCTTATCAAAATAACCCCTATCTGGTTTACCAGCAATAAATTCCTTATGTTGGTGCTCAAAGTTCTGTTGCCCAAGAAATTCCATCCTACCCTGGCTATGCTCAACCTGACTTAAATCGATAGTTTCCCTTTGTTGCAACTTTAGAATTACTTGATTTAAACTAGGTTACAACCGATGCAATCAAATATGCTCCTTGGTAGGTGGTCATACCACATAAATTATCCTCAGATATTCCTAAAAATTGAATGGAAACCCTAGAAAAGACTCGTCAATGCATGTTATGACTTATCATTTGTGGTGTTCATCCAACTCCTTCACTGATGACTCTACTCGACTGTGTCTTTTCCAACGTACACTCACTGGTCCGACCGTGAAATGGTACATAGAGTTACTAAAAGCTTCATTCGATAATTTCACTGCCTTATATACTACCTTTTTGACCCACTTCTAGTTACCCATACAATATGAAACTGGAATGGAACTCTTGACCAATTTTAAACTGATCTAAAAATGGGTTGGATAATTTTTTATGCTTTTCAATAACCTCCCACTCAGTTAAACAAATAAAATATCTAGCTTATACTTGACAATTTGTGGAATTTATGCTTGAAAGTGGTCTATGATTTTTAACTGTTTAAGTGTCTTAAGTCCATTTTTTTTCTGAAATTAAACATGTATAACAAAAACATAATCTAGCAATAAAAAATCCACACATAATAGAAAAATTAATCTAGTAGTTCACCCGAATATTGTGGGCTACATCTCCTTGAGCTTTGTCATCTTGACTTGGCTCTTTGGGATTATGGTAAAGTTTCTCTTAAAAATTCCACACTTAACTCCAATGGTTTCTGAACTAAACCAAAGGGATTTAAATACCATCTATATCCCTGTCATGGCTGTCATCACTCTGCAAACAACTTTAGACTCCCTTAGACTCGATTCCTTCTATTTGTGCATTGAGATACACTGTGCTTCTATATGGCACTAACTCCTTAAAAATTATGTTTCTATCCCTAAAACCACACCTACTATCTCCAGCACACATCATACACCAAATATCGACTGATCATTTTTCTCTAAACGAGAACTGCATCCCCAAACTAGGCCTTCCTCCATGGTTTGCCCAGGGCTGCCCAAAAATTCCCTTCAGCTTCTCGAGCTCCATAAGTCTTCAAATGGCTCTAAAAATCCATTCATTGGATTCATAATGCCAAAATTAGTTATTATAGACTATTTTTCATTGATAATGGCCTCTGGCTGCTCCGGTTTCGCTTCCAACACTTGTCGGCACCCCCTGGCACTAGGGTCACTATTTTTTTTTTTGATGGGTTATCGACCTCTAGAAATCCTAAAAATATTCTAAACCCTCCTTCAATGGATTTAGAATGTTGTTTACAATCATAAATTACTATTGGTTCGCTGCATATGGTCTCTAGCTACCCTGGCTAGGCCCTGAACTACTGCTGGAAAAAGTAGGCACTAATGGTCCTTGGAACTTTAATGAAGCTTCTCGGCTTTCTATAATCCTCTAAAGGCTCTGAAAACCATCTAATTAGTTTTATAACATATGAATATCAAAAATTGACTATTGGATTGTTGAAAAATACCTCTAGCTCCACTGGCTAGGCCTCAAACTGTTGTTTCCCCCTGGTGGCCTAGGTGGCCCCTTGAACTTCACTGATGCAAAAACCTACTTATAAGCTCTATGATGGCTCTAAAACCTACTCCATTGAGTCTGGAATGTTGGAGATATTCTGAATTTACTATTTCCACTCCAAAATTAGGCAAATCTAGCTCAAGATAGAGCCAAAACAAGATTTTTCCTAGTGTCCCCTACATCAGCTCCACCAAATCTGGAGCACTACACTTAACTGCAGTTAAATTCATCCAAATACCCAATTTTAGGGGTGCTATCCAAATTTTACCAACAGTTATAAATACAATATTAAATTCTAGGATTATTGGGCACATACCACACAATTTTCGATCATTAAACCATAACTGTCATAGGTTCTTAAATGGCGGAGAAAATCATGGCATTGATGATTTGTTGAAGGGGGATGGGCACATGGCCCTAACCCCGTGGTTTTCCAAAACCACAGCCTTAACTGCCGGTGGTATTTTCGCGTTAAACCCACCATGTGAACACATTTAATCCATTTATGGTTGCGGATGATGGTTGGTTAAGTCCTGGGTTCCGGCGCTAGGCCACATGGGGGAGGGTTGGCCCCTCGGGGTTGGCCCTCCAGACCCCCAATGAAATAAACACCAAACTTCAAATATATCCATTGTGAATAGTTGGTTAAGAGCTAATGTCATCGTGGAACTGTAATTCTTGGCACTGCATGAGGGTAGGTCCCACACTCGACCCCAATGGTGTCTCAAAAATTTTAATTGACCATTCTTGGGCCATGTGGCGGCCTTCGGGCCTACCACATGGCAGCTCCTAATTGTCCAAACCATAACATCGTCAATAAATTTCCCAGTAATACGATGCCACTTGGCATATGTGGATTGGACCATACATAATATTCTGGGGAATATTTTTTCTTTTAATTTCCCAATTCCAAGTCAAACATGGTCAAAGTCTAGTTTTTGCAGTTTACTGGACTTTTCAAACTATGATAACTTCTTCATATGGTGTCGATTTTTCAAACCGTTTGTGGCACCGGAATCAAGAATAAAATATCTATCCGGTCTCTTAGGTTTGGCACACTTTTGAACACTTTGAATTTTGAGCTATCAATTAGGTCCATGATCCAGTTCTGATCACACCTCCCCATTGGGAATCTTTTGGACCTCAAAAGACTGATATATTGATCTATACAGTAGATGAGCGTACAACACCCTCTTCTTTTCAGCCTCCATACACTTGCCTTGCATAGATAGTGCCTATGAACCACAGCTCAAAGGTAGTCAATAGCTCCCTTCCTAGATGCGCTTGTCCTCCTGTCAAGAATTGTCTTCCTTGCACTCACTTAGAAATTTCTGGTAAGAAATTTGCAGAAGGTAGTTGAACATCGTTGCCTTGATCACTGATCTAAGGTGGCTCAAAAAAACATTAGATTACAGCATAAAACATGCATACATAACTGAAATTTTCATATGTACAAATGAGTGCATGTATTACTGTGTCAAGAAGTCAAACCACTTCTCACCAAGCCACTTCCACAACGAATTTTGCTACTGCAAATCTTCTTCATGTGAAACATATGTTCTCACATCTATGAGGGAATCCTTGTTTCCACTTTTGCCAGTATTTATGTCCTCTTGCTGCATGTGCTTGGGACGATTAGTTGGATGTAATGTCCAACATTAGGAAACAACATGTCCCCTCTTCTGGCAATGTGTGCAAGTCTTATGCACCTTCTTTGCAAGTTTCTTTTTCTTCTTCTACTTCCTGTATGCCTTCTTCCTCATCCAGCATCTCGAAACATCATGCGTAAACTGAATACAATATGCACAACAAATATTTCTTCCTTTTAAGCATGCAAATTTTTCATGCCTTGCAGAAACATAATCAACTTGACTATGGGAAGAATTACACCTTACATTTTGCTTTTCATGTCCATATTTTTTTCCTTCATGAGGAGATGAACTAGTAGAGGTTCTAGCTTTCTTTTGCAAACTAACATCATCATTCTTGTCTTCAAAACTATATGAACTCGCATGCTCACCATAAGCTGCATGTCTACATGTAATGTTCCTAAATTAGCTTCAGTTAATTTGAACATTAATTTTGCCTTATTTATTTTGTATTTCATGATTAATGAATAAATTCTGAAGGAGGACATGTAAAACTCCTGAAAAATAAGAATAAATCAATGCCTATGTGAACAGAGAAATATCTGGGCTATTTAAATTATATCTTGCAAGTGTGAAAGGGTCTAAATCACAAGAGGGGATCCTAATTGACCATGTCAAATAGCGCAGTCTAGATGCATTGAACCTCTTCGAGGGATAACGCAGTTATAGAAGGAGGTTGTAATGTGAAAGGGGCTAAGTGTTTCAAGGTAGTTTAGGGTTTGGCAAGACTCCTATCTTATAAAAGGAAGAGGAGGGCAGCAAGGAAATGGTTGTTGAAGACATTATTTCTGAAGTTCTGTCTGCTTAGACATCCCTTGTTGGGCATTCCTGTTCAGGAATCCCGCCTCCTTCCTTGAGCAGCTCTTGGAGGAGAATTGTGCTAAACTTCTACACTATTAGGCTTGGGCCAAGTTTCACCTTACATTACAGCACTACTCATTTTTAGGGTTGAGTTTTCTTGTGAGTTGCAGCAAGTGGAGATCTAGATATTCTCATATCTAGATGATAGCAGTGGCTTTTTTCAGTGAGAGTGTCATTTAACCTCCTGGAGGAGTTCATTGGCTGATTATACTTCAGATCCACATATTGGCATTAGGCCAAATAATATTTAGAAGCTACAGCATTGTCTCTCTCCCTAATATAGTGTTATTTGCAGATCTACAGCTGCACGGTGCTTTGCTTGCTTTTTGGAGGAGAGATCTCCGGTGTTGGGATTCTTCCTTCACTGTGGTGATCCATAGATTGGCCAACAAACGTATGTTCTGTTTCAGATCTGATATTATACATGTTCATGATTCAGTGATTTTCTGGATCATTCTGCGAATCTGCATTCTTAAATCTCAGATCTACTTCCGGTGCTTCATGTTTTGAGCAAAACCCCAAGGGGAATGTATAGATCAGCTTTTCTTGTACATGGATCTATATTGGATCTATATTTTTATGTAAAAATATAATATATATCTGAAGAATGAATAAAATTATGCTTCAGCCCTAGAAATCACGTTGTCACTGTTATGCATTCTTTTTACATGGTTGTAGCACCTCTTTCTTGAGGATTTCTTCTGTATTCTTTCATTCTTCTCCTGTAAAGTGTATGAGTTATGTCCTTGAGCTTATTTTTGAATTTTCAGACCTTATTTCAGTCATAACCTTCAGGAAAACACGCTCACATGTTTCAGTAAATTTCTACATAAATCTAGTCTTGGGAAATCAAGGTTTTCTAGCCTAGTTAAGAAAGGAGGAACTGTTTAACTTAGAAAAACTTATTTTTTTTTTCTTAAATTCGACATGGGAGTCCCTAAAAACCATATATATCATATCCAACCACTTTCCCATATTAATTTTGTGCAAATATCTTAATACACTCGTTTTAGGGCCAAAATCCTCACTTTTCCCCACCTTTTTCCTTGTAAAACGCTGTATAACTTTTCTGCTGTGTATTTTACTGAATTTTAAGTGTTTTTATACCTGTATGAGGTAAATTTATGAAGATCCACATTGTTAATAACTCATATTATTCCCAATCTGTAGTTGTTCCTGAAAAAGGATATTTCAGTGGTATCAGAGCAAGATCTTTGGCTCATCCTATGGATTCAAGCCAAAGTGTTGAATCCCTAAAGAAGGAATGTTTCAAGCTCTATATACAGAGACTACAAATGGCCAAGTAGCCTCTGGATCTCATCCTTTTTTCAAAGGTGACATATCCATTAAATGGCCCTGTAGTTAAAATGATGAATAATATGGGTTTATTCTCATCAGCTTTCAGATCTAAGAATAACCTCTCCAAGGAGGTTTAAAAAGAATAATAAAGAAGAAGCAGTGAAACTCCTAGAAAGTTTCAAGAGCAGAAATATCTTCCGATCAGATTTACAAGATCTATGCATGAGGAACATTATGAATCCTCATCTCATGGATATGTACACTCAGCCATATCACCAAATCTTCAGCGTTCTGTCTGTTATTTCTTCATGAAGAGGAAGAAAGGAGGTGTGCCTAAGAAGGAGACTCTTAGAGAGTATTTGGAGGAGTATGAAGCTCAATCCAAGGAGTTCAAAGATAACTTGAACTTCCAAGGATTCTGCAAGATCAAGGAAGGAAAAGTCACAAAGGAGGAGCATCATGGTAAGGGTAGATTTTATCTATATATCTTTGATGGATCACCTAAATGTCCAGTCAGGGTTTGGGTGAAGGAGCTAGATGAATTTGTGCAACAACATCAAGTTTCAGAGATTGAAGCCATCAAAGCAGCAACGCTACATTTTGAAGGTAAATCATATGCTTGGTGGTTGTTTGAATCTTTTTCCTTGAAGAATGCCAATACACTTACTTATGCAAGGTTTATTGAAATATTTATAGAAAGGTTTGATGAAGCTCCATGTGTATCATCTTCTATTGATAATGTCAAACCACATCAGGTGAATATTTTGCATGAGTTGGAAGGGTCTATGAATCCAACTCCATTTATGAACACCATGGAAGAAGGTGTAAGTTTTTTTTATCCTTTTCCAAGGGCAAGATCTCCATTAAGTGGAGGATCCTCTTCTCAAAAGGAAAGCATGAAGGTTTCTCCTTCAATATATGACCAAGATCTAAGGTCTCTAATTTATGGTGAGACAATTTCAGTTGTCAAAGAGGACGAGAAGATAGGAGGTCATAATGCAGTCACAGCAAAAGCACCTCAAACACCTCATGAAGATGAAGTTGGAGCACTTGCTCCAAGAGAAGAAACTCTTGCACTCTTGCAAGGAGTTCCACAAGATCTCACACCTAGAGCTCTTGAGCAGCATGTACCATCATTGTCAAATGATGAGATCTTGAAGATAGAGGAAGGAAGAGAGGAGGAAGGGCATCACAAGAAGAAGAGCATGGATCCTTCTCTATTTCAAAGCCTTGAAGCACAAAGAAGGAAAGAGGACTTATGCATTGAAGGTAGGGGCAAATCTATCTGCCTACATCCTTATTCTACTCTATGCCTTGACACCTCTTTGCAAGGAGGTACTTTACCAGGAGCACCACTTGATAGGAGGAAATCTAAAGTGTTCTCTAAACTATGGGCAGCATATACATACTTGGCTAAAGAAGGAGCCTTGGGAGAAGCTAGAATAGCACAGAGAATCTCTCAAGAATTCAGGAGAGAGATGAGCAGTTTCCTGAAAGGGACATTGCTAACTCCCACTCAGAAATCTATGCCGAGAAAGGAGAAATCAGAGATCAATGATGGCATGAGCATGAGGGCACATGGCAACTCCATATCTTTGGGGTAGCCCATGATCTCTTCATTCACAAAGGAGATTTATGAAGATGGCAAGGGGATCTTAACCCTCTTCTATACATGGGCCAAAAGGAGGAGGTTTTAGAAAACAAGGACTTTCCTAGGGGAAGTTGATTTCCATGTACTCCAATATTGTCTTGAGCAAGATCAGCTGCAAATGGGGCAGCAAAGGGAAGATTATGATGCTCCAACATGTGATTTTGATATCAAGGATGTCAAATATGGGAGCCATGAGAAGACAGGGGCTGCATTTTAGACCTCTACAGTGCTGTCATTCTTAGAGAACTTGGATCCTTCTTGGGATTCCCAACTCAAGATGGAATACTCCAAGGACCTTTTCACATGGGGGGTTCTTGAAGGGGAAGTAAAGGATGAGAGGTTCAAGTTGGTGGATGGAGTTATCTATTTCTATAATATTATTCTTTTGGTTAGTGACTCCAAACTCAAGGAAGGACTATTTGATGCCATCTATGAAATCCTACTTAGCAAACCCACTGTCTTTGTCAAAGCATATCATACTCTCTTGGGTGGATTCATATGGGAAGGTTTCAAAGAAGAGGTGCACTCTCAAATGAAGATGTGCATGAACTACTTGGTAGAGGAGGAGGAGCATTGCTCTTGGGAAGAGCCATCATTCACATATCCTTACCCATTGAGTGTGAGAGGGAAATCATCCATGAGTTATCCCACTTATGTAAAACAAGTATATAGAGAGGCTCACCCTCTTGAGCATTATTATGTATCTCCTATATGCTTATATTTTTCTAACAGTCATTTGCAGGACATGGTGCCAAGATGGGGCACTAAGTATGAGGAGTTTCATGGGCCACTCAAGGCCATGAACTATATTGATGGAGGTCATTCCTTGGAGAATCTTGGGAAGCTATTATATTCTTCATGGTGTGATTCCTTTACACCAACCATGAGGTACATTCTCCAAGCATTCTCAAGGCATGAGGCAGCAAACAAGTGTTGGGGAAGGCACTTGTATTATCTTGTTCTATGGCAGTTAAGGACAAAAATACACTGGTTGCAAATGAGGGAACATCCTCCTTCTCATTTATCACACATGGCAGCTATCATGATTCTAATCATGATCCCACAAGCTGAAGATGTCCTTATCCTTGTTGGGGGCATAGTTGGAGGGAAGGCACACTTGTTGAATGTGCCCTTGGGGTAAGGAGTTCCCCATTCTTTTTGCATGGCATGCTTCAATGGGAGCATGAGATTTTGTATGGCCACTATGATAGATCACTTGTCTCTTTGTAAAGTGAGCCACATGTTTATTGCTAACATGCCTCTCATATGTTTTGGGGAGGAGTTCTTATATGGATTGCCAAGCTGGAAGGTGATCCACTTCATTTGGATGATAGCATGGAGATGGGAGTCTTTCATGGATCATGAAAATCCCCATGATTTTCATCACTTCTATCTTGAGGAGGCCATGGATCAGCAAGAAGGTTTCCACAAAAACCTTCCATTTCTTCATGATGACAGCCTTTGGGTTTATTCATCAAAGGAAAACTTGCATATGGAGGAAGGACCATTGGGAGACAAAGGTATTACAGAAAATTCAGAACAATGGAGGAGATTATTTGATGAGGAGGCCACAAGAGTAGAAGGGGAAGTTTTGCAGCGCCCTTGCGGTTGCTTGAGGACAAGAAAAATTTGGGAGGGGGAGACTGTAATGTTCCTAAATTAGCTTCAGCTAATTTGAACATTAATTTCGCCTTATTTATTTTGTATTTCATGATTAATGAATAAATTGTGAAGGAGGACATGTAAAACTCTTGAAAAATAAGAATAAATCAATGCCTATGTGAACAGAGACATATCTGGGCTATTTAGATTATATCTTGCAGGTGTGAAAGGGTCTAAATCACAAGAGGGGATCCTAATTGACCAAGTCAAACATCGCAGTCTAGATGCATTGAACCTCTTTGAGGGACAACGCAGTTCTAGAAGGAGGTTGTAATGTGAAAGGGGCTAAGTGTTTCAAGGTGTTTTAGGGTTTGGAAAGACTCCTATCTTATAAAAGGAAGAGGAGGGAAGCAAGGAAATGGTTGTTGAAGACATTATTTCTGAAGGTCTATCTGCTTAGAAATCACTTGTTGGGCATTCCTGTTCAGGAATCCCACCTCCTTCCTTGAGCAGATCTTGAAGGAGAATTGTGCTAAACTTCTCCACTATCAGGCTTGGGCCAAGTTTCACCTTACATTACAGCACTGCTCATGTTGAGGGTTGAGTTGTCTTGTGAGTTGCAACAAGTGGATATCTAGATCTGCTCAGATCTAGATGATAGCAGTGGCTCTTTTCAGTGAGAGTGTCATTTAACCTCCTTGAGGAGTTCATTGACTGATTATACTTCAGATCCACATATTTGAATTAGGCCAAATCATATTCAGAAGCTACATCATTTTCTCTCTCCCTAAGACAGCGTTATTTGTAGATCTAGAGCTACAGGGTGCTTTGCTTGCTTTTTGGAGGAGAGATCTCCTGTGTGGGGATTCTTCCTTCACCGTGGTGATCCATAGATTGGCCAACCAATCTATGTTCTATTTCAGATATTATATTCTACATGTTCATGATTCAGTTATTTTCTGAATCATTTTGCAGATCTGCATTCTTAGATCTCAGATCTACTTTCGGTGCTTCATGTTTTGAGCAAAACCCAAAGGGGAATGTATAGATCAAATTTTCTTGCACATGGATCTGTATTGGATCTATATTTTTATGCACAGATCTGATATAGATCTGAATAATGAATAATTTTTCTTCAGCCCGAGAAATCATGCTGTCACTGTTATGCAGTCTTTTTACTTGGTTGTAACACCTCTTTCTTGAGGATTTCTTCTGTATTATTTCATTCTTCTCCTGTAAAGTGTATGAGTTATGTCCCTGAAATTATTTGTGAATTTTCAGACCTTATTTCAGTCATACCATTTATAAAACCATGCTCACATGCTTCAGTAAATTTTTGCATAAATCTAGTCTTGGGAAATCAAGGTTTTCTAGCCTAGTTAGGAAACAAGGAACTGTTTAACTTAGAATTTTTTTTATTTTTTTTCTAAAATTCAATATGGGAGTCCCTAATAACCATATTTATCATATCCAACCACTTTCCCATCTTATTTTTGCGCAAATATTTTAATACACTCGTTTTAGGGCCAAAATCCTCACTTTTCCCCACCTTTTTCCTTGTAAAACGTTGTATAAATTTTCTGCTGTGTATTTTACTGAATTTTAAGTGTTTTTATACCTGTATTAGGTACATTTCTGAAGCTCCACATTGGTAATAGCTCATATTATTCCCAATCTGTAGTTGTTCCTGAAAAAGGGATATTACACTACAATCTTCTTACTGCAACAAAGGATTAAAGCAATGGAAATCAACTTGAAAAGAAAATTGACATATTTGTGATTTAGAACTTGGAACAAAATTTCTCTTTGAATTTTTCTCACATGCCTTCATGCCTTAGAAGTCTTCGCCATTAGATTACACATAACCAAGACCAAATTTCTTAGGTCGTTCCTTAACCAAAATAGGATCAACCATGCCTTGTGCATGCTTGCATAAACCCTTGCCTTCATAGCCCATTTTAAATATTAACTTTGACCCTATACTTCTATTGTTCTTTTCAAATGAACCAACACATCTTTCTTAAGAGAAAACAAAAGACAAATTAGAGTGAATTACCTCTACTTCACGCATGTTCCTGGTTAAAGCCTCTTGGGCTTGATGGATATTCATCTCCATATCATGAAATATTTGAATAATTTCTTCCTTCTCTTGCTTCATAGCAAACAATTTCTCACGAATTTCAGTGCTCTCTCTTATGTCTTCAAACAAAATCTGCACCATGTCCTTCAAGATGTAGAAATCACGCTTCATATCTTCATCGAAGAATCTTGTGAAGGAGGAGGATTTTGAAAACTCCCTTGAAGAAATTTTCATCATGAAAATGAACAAATTAAATTCAACAAAGTTCACAAATCTTTAAAAATACATGAAAAAGATTTTGAACAAAATGGCTGTAGAGACAAGCTCTTATTCAAGCAACCAAACAACAAACCTTTTTTTTCTTCAAGGGTTGCCTTGAGGTCCTTTGGGTAATGAATATGCCTTCAGAATTTTCTTCCTTATTTTCCTCTTCTAGACTTAGCTATCAGTAGCTCTCCCTTCACCTCCAGAAAACACAAAAAAGATTCAGTTTGCAAACAGTAAAACCATCAATCTTTTGCATGGTTTAAACAAATTTCAAGTTATACAAGAAACCTATTGCTATGTCAATAAAGCAACCAAGTGCTCTGATACCAACCTGATCTGATAATGGGTTAGATAACTTCTTATGTTTTTCAAGAACCTCCCACTCAGTTAAACAGATGAAATATCTAGCTTATACTTGGCGATTTGCGGAATTTATGCTTGAAAGTGGTGTATGATTTTTAACTATTTGAGCGTCTTAAGTCCATTTTTCTTTTCTAAAATTAAACATGTATAATATGAACATAATGAAAAAATAAACCATCCACACATAACATCACCCGAATATCGTGGGCTCCGTCTCATTGAGCTTTTTCATCTTGACTTGGCTCTTTGGGATTAAGGTAAAGTTTCTTTTACAAGTTCCACACTTAACTCCAATGGTTACTAAACTGAACCAAATGGCTTATAATACCATCTATATCCCTATCATGGCTTTCATCACTCTGCAAACATATTTAGGCTCCCTTAGACTCGATTCCTTCTATCAGTGCACTGAGCTACACTGAGATTCTCTATGGGACAAACTCCTTGATAATTCTATTTGTGTCCATGAAACCACACCTACCATCTCCAGCACACATCAGAAACCAAATATCGACTGATAATTTTTCTCAAAACGAGCATTGCATCCCCAAACTAGGCCTTCCTCCACTATTTTCCTAGGGCTTCCCAAAACTTCCCTTCAGCTTATCAAGCTCTAGAAGTCTTAAAATAGATTTTAAAATCCATTCATTGGACTCATAATGCCAAAATTAGTCAGGATAGACTATTTTATCACTGAGAATGTCCTCTGTCTACTCTAGTTTCACCTCCAACACCTGTCGGCACCCCTTGGCACTAGGGTCATTGAAAACTTCTCTGATGGTTTCTAGACCTCTATAAGTCCTAAAAATCTTTTGTAACCTCCTTCAATGGATTCATAATGTTTTTTTACAGTCATAAATGACTATTGGTTTGCTGCCTATGGTCTCTAGATACCCTGGCTAGGCCCTGAACTACTACTGGCAAAAGCTAGCACTAATGGTGCCTGGAAATTTACTAAAGCTTTTAGGATTTCTAAAGTACTCCACGGGCTCTCAAAACCATCTCATTAGTTTTATAACAACTTAAATATACGAAATTGACTATTGGATTGTTGAAAAAGACCTCTAGCTCCCCTGACTAGGCCTCAAACTATTACTGCCCCCTGGTGGCCCTGGTGGCCCCTTGAACTTCACTAATGAAAAATCCTACTTAGAAGCTCTCTGATGGCTTTGGAACCTACTCCATTGATTCTGGAATATTGTACATAGTCAAAATTGACTATTGGCACTCCAAAATTGGGCGAATCTAGCTCAACATAGAGTCAAAACAAATTTCTCCCAGTGTCCCCTACATCATCTCCACCAAATCTAGAGCATTGCACTTAACTACAGTTAAATTTGGCCAAACCCCAAATTTTAGGGGGGCACTCCAACCTCGATCTATATCTTTTGGGGAGGCCCCCAAGATCTAAAAAATTGAAATGGATCTAACAAGATCTGCAAAATTAGAATGCTAGAAAAAAAGAGAGAACACAAAGTAAATAAAACCACAAAGAAACTTGTTTCATTAAAATAGAGAATAAATGTAGAAGCTACATTGTGGTGGACCATCTGTCCTTTTACAAAGTGAGGCTTTTTATTTATAGCCTTTTTTTGAGTTACAATACTATGGGTAGATACCATGGGTAGATACCATGGGTCAATACCATGGGTAGATACCACTTACAATACCATGGGTAAATTCCATGTGTAGATGAATACCATGGGTGGATACATATATACACTAGTACATTTGGTCAAAATTCCGACACTTTAGTTCCGACACTTTTGTCGTATTGTCGGAAATTTCCCCAATTTTTATCAATTTTTCAAATCCCACCAACAACCGTCACTATACCGATGTTTAGGGACATCGTCACTTTTGCGACGTTTATGAATGTCATTGAAAATGCGACATTCTAAACTATGCGTCGGTATTACGATGTTTTTGGGACAAAACGTCGGAAATGCAACGTTTCTAAAATATGCGTCGGTATTGTGACAGTTTGGAGAAAACGTCGAAAATGTGACGTTTCTAAAATATGCTTCGGTCATGCGACGTTTTGCCGCAAACCATCGCAATACCGACACATATTTTAGAAACGTCGCATTGCTGATGTTTCTACAATGCGACGTTTCTACAATATGCGTCGGTATTGCGATGGTTTGGAGCAAATGTCGTTAATGCATTAATATTTCAGTCAAACATTTTTGTTTATAGTTTTAAATTCTTTCTATGTAAAAATATATATAACAAATTATGTATCTAAAAATACTCCATATTGTTTAAACTATAATTCAAACACATACATATAATTAGCTCAAATTTTAATTTAAAATGCAAATTATATTAATGTAATTTCACATTTAAATATATTTTTTCTCATTAATATATAAATATAAATTTATTTTTACATATAATGTTATAATATAGTTTCAAAATAAACATCACATTAATAATTTCACATTCAAATATATTTTTTAAATAGAGTTTTAACTTACTTTTATATATAAATATAAAATAGAATAAAAATTTTGAAAAACAAATATCTAAAATTATTATAGAATTCACACTGCATTTCAAATATATTAACAATTATAGTTTAAATATATTTTTTTATATAGCTTTGAAATAAGTTATTAGATTGGTGAATAAAATTAATTACATTTGAATTTTGTCTAATTTCTTTTTTGGTAAATTAATTTCGTGAGGTTCACAAATCTCAAGTCAAATTTAAACCAGCTAAACAAAAACTCTAATAATTTCATCAAAATCATCTAAAAAATTATTGAAATATCAAACTTGACACTAGACCAATATGGGTTTAGTTAGTTTTATGAGGATCATGTTGGAACTTATGTTGTTAATTTACATAGAACACCACTTTTTTTGTATAATATTTTTAGTTTCTATTTTTTTATCTTTATCTTTGCGATTCTAATATGTTAATTTTTTTTTTTTATACCACATACATTTAAATTATATACATTTATACATTTATAAAGAGTTATAATAGAAGCATAATAGTTCAATAAAATATAAAATTTAAATAGTTGGGGTGGCGGGAGGGTGAGGGGGAGAGATTCTCCTAAATCCCGATGGAATATGAAAAATAAAGTACTTATGGGGGCTAGTCCAAAGAATGAACAATCTCACATAAATGTATGGGCTTCTTCCAGGTCTCCAATTGGCTAATGATCAAGATGTCTCTAAGTTAGTGATCTTGGGGGATTCCCTTATCACTATTCAACACCTTCAAAAAGGTTTTCTCCTGAAGAACAACAATTTATCCCTCCTCCTTAGAAAAATCAATAGTACCCTAAAATCATTCTCTCAAAAGGCTTATTACCACATTTTAAGAAGCCAAAACAAAGAGGTGGATACACAAACAAATCAAGCCTTCCTTCTTGAAGGAAGCGGATTAGTATGAGATCAATGACATGTCAGGTTGGTAAGATATTCCATGAATAATTCCACTCAATATAATTGTCCCTCTCTCTTGTTTTGCTAGTTGGATATATGCACCATATTGAGAATTATTTTTTGAATATTTCCAAAGCCCTCCTTTCTATGCCCCCCCTCTCTCCTCCTATATATGCACATATTCGCATCACGCATAACATTTGGTGTCAGTATCTCATCATTGAGGTTGAGGTGCTGGTTTTTGGGGGTGTTAGCCACGTGCCCATTTACCCTTCACATGTGGAGTCTTATGAAGTTGGAAAACCCTTAATTCCCTGCTTTGCCTTCGTACCAAGTTCATTTATGGATACAGGGTGGGGAGAGTTAATGAATTTCGTGGTTGATTTGATCCCTCAGGCATGGGATATCACTAGTCTAAAGGTGGAATTCATGGTCGTTGTTAATATGATAAGGCAGAAAATATTAGTTCAAGGGTGTGCCCTTGAGAGTCAAGACAACCCTTTTGCTAGTTGGTGGACTCTCCACACCTTTGTAAACTCCATCGATGCTAAGAATTCTTTTAATCTTATGTGTCTCTTTCTCGGTGTTGCGAACGTTGTCTCGCTCATCTCATTCAAAGTGAAAACATGGGGAATTCTCTTGTCTCTTCTTGGCTCATTTTCCTCCTATGCAGTAAGAATTTGGGAATATTTCCCCTCCAGGTTTTCAATGGATTTTTTTAAATCTCAATAATTCAAGTTGGAATTTTTTCCAGTGGGTGTTGAATTTATCATCTTCGAATTTCAAGCTTCTTCACCACCCTGTGCGCATCCTGCAACCTTTTCCATGGAAATAGGTGTTACTGTGTAGAGGGCACCATCACTGGTGTAGCTTCATGCATCCAAATTCTTGCAAAATTTTCATACGCACAATTTCCCCTGCATAAACACTAACTTCTTTGGTACCCTTAGTTCTATTCTGCTTTTTTTTCTTAGTTGGAAAACTCCCTCCCTTTCTTCTAGCTTGTCTCTTTCCATTCTCCAATAAATTTTGGGTCTCCTCCTTGTGTAGGCAACTCCCCTAGCTCAAACCTCTCCCCCTCTATTTCCAAGATCTTTTGGCTCCCTATTTGTGGTATCAAATCACACTTTGTATCTAATTTTGTGTTCTAACACTCAATTTCTATCCCTTATGGCCGGTAAAAAACACTATTATTCTTCTGCCTCAATTGCACAAGACAGTACAATTTTATGTCCACATCCCCATTATTTCCATTTATACCAATATTAATGCATAAATTTTTAATCATAACCTAATATTAAATTTCGTTATTACTTTTCAAACACTCCTTAAGTACCTCTTGTTGTAATATTCCTTTTTGGGGAATTCTCAATATTCTATTTTAGAGATGGACTACAAAGGAATTTACTAGCTATGTCACCTCTAAAAATAGGGTGAGAAATAGAGGCTACCTGTCCAACTGTAGACTCTGCCTATAGAACTTGAATTAATCCCTTTCAGGAATCTCAACAAGGTCTTCAATGAAAATGTTGTATAAGAAAATATTAGCAAGAATAACACAGATCAAGGCTGGGATCCCCTCATTTATGCTATTTGTGACTTATATATATAATTTAAGCTGAAAAAAATTAGTTTAAGCACATTAAACAGATCTCCCGCAGTCAAGACTAGTTAGAAATCAGCCAAAGAGAAGAGTTGTTACAACATGAAAACCCCAGCTACTAGAATTGCGTAGTTTTGACTGAAACTCAGAGGAGGACAGTCAAAGATCTCATAATTAAAATAAATAATAGTAAATCAGATTTATATTTGAGCTCATTTCCTCTACAACAGATTACAAAGAGAACTAGGGAAAAATCCCTTCAGAAACTAGAGCTGCAACTAGGAATAAACTGTAGAAATACATAGACAGCGTTATTTTTCAGATGGTTCAGCTGTTGTAAATTAAATTTCAGATCTCTAACATATTTATGGATGAAACATCAGATATAATACATATCGGGAAACCATATTACTTTAAGAACAAGATCCAATTTGAATTACATCAAAATATTGCATAATAAGCTGTAGATCTGAATTACAAATTGCAGTGCTGCAGAAAACCTAGAAATTTCTGAAGATAACTTTTATTGCTGAAAGAGATCGGATATATAGAGACATGGATCAGCAACCCAATCCATGGATCACCAAGGGAAGGCAAGCCTAACACCAAGAGATCTTCCTCCAAACTGATAGAAAACTGAAACAAGAAGCCCTCTCACAAAATAACGCAGTATTGAGCAGAAACTGCGCAGAGGGTGAAGGAGACTAAATAAAGTTGAATGAAATTATAGATCTGATACAAAATATGGATAGACTATCTCTTTGGAGGCTGAAGAACACACTCCAATAGAGAAAGCCTCTCAAAACAAGCTAGATCTAAGCAGATCTAGAATACCACTTGCTACAAAAGATAGCAGCTGCAAAACCCTCAATGGGCCAACGCTGCTCATGAAAATAGAGCTTGGCCTCAAACTAGATAGTGGATCACTTCAGCAAAGAACTCCTCCAGTGATCCTCAAGGGAAGATATGAAACCCCTAAATAGGAATTCCAATCACAATCCTCCACTAAACATTAGAGAATGGTATTTGTCTAAGCAGACAAATACTTCAAAAATATGATCTATCAAAAACCTCTTCATGTTGCTCTCCTCCTTCTTTTATAACATGAGGAAACCCTTACAAACCCTAAACCACTTTGATGAGTTAGCCCTCTTCACATTAGAGGCTCCCTTCTAGAATTGTGCAGTCCCTTTTGGAGATACAATGAACCTAGATAGCGCAGTTGACTTGGTCAAGGTGGACCCAATCTTTGGCTCAAACCTCTTTCACACCTGCAAGTGATTATGTACATAGCCCTGATTTGTCTTTGTTCACATGGGAATTGATTTATTCAGAATTTTTAGGAGTTTTACATGTCCTCCTTTATTCATTTATTCATAAAACATAAATTAAATCAAAATTGAATGTCTCCTCTTAGCTAAGGCTAAGTAGGAACATTATAGTCCTCCCCTCCAAAATGTTGCTTGTCCTCAAGCAACTGTCAGGGTAAGAGTTGTAGTTCTTCTCCTTCTCCATTGATGGAACCATCAAGAATCAAGCTCTCATCATGGATTAATTTCTCACCAAGCCAATACATCATAAAATTCTCGTCCAATGCTAACATGATAGGTGCATAGTATCCCCCTTCAGGGGTGTAAAACTCAGCAGAAATGAACATGGGTGAAGCAATGTCACATCTGAAACATGTATCATGAAGTACAGGATAAATTTCCACCCCATGTGGTACATTTAAACTACTTAATTTTTTCCCATACATTCCCATAAACAATACCAATATGTCATCTATGTATGGAAGCAAAATCACATATAGGCAAACTGAGATTTGCACTTGAGGAGGTGGGTCATAATCCCACATAAAGTACCAGTGCAGTGCACTCCTTGTTTTGAGTAGATCTTAGTGTGATAGGTGGTACTCCCACCACATCTTTGCTGCATGGGTCACTTTGACATGGCTAAAAGTGAAGCCCTCATTAGGTGCCTTTGGAAAGCACCCATCATGATAAATAATCTCCCTTTGCACCTCAAGGGAGTGGCCAGATTTGGAATTTTTGTTGGCCTCATCATTGCCATGAGATCTGCATGTAATATTACTCCTTGTAGGAGCCATGGCCTGCATACATATGGTAAGAGAGTGTGCCAAATCAGAAAAATAAACTTTCTCCACAAGATCAGATTCCTTACCATACAAGTCTCCCATACACATAGAGTTAGGCATGGGCTTTTCTCCTCTTTTAAGAGAAGAAAGAGATGGATGAAATGTCTCCTTCATAGGATGCCTTGGCTGCCCCATCTCCACATAGCTATTGCACTCTTGTAAGTGCTGATATATTTCCTCCCAATCATAATGCCAATGTAGTTCTTCCTCCATCCCCTCCCAATCAAAATTCTTCAAGATTAGGGAGCAGATTTTTGTTGACTGCATGTCGCTGGAAAGGAACTCTTTGTGTGCCCTTTGTAGTATCTCTTGCTTAAGCTTGGAGGATTGAGACAATAATACTTTACCAAGATGATAGATGACCCCTTCATGGACCAAATAGCCTCCTCCTTGCTTTATGCCATCTAATATCATCCTGGTGTGTAGATCTTTGGAGTACTCCACAAGGAGTTGAGACCTCCAATATGGATCTACACTTCTCAACAAAGACAACACTGTTGATGCATATATGGTGGTGCTTGCCTTGTTAATTCCTGTTTCTTTGGCACTATTCATGCCAAAATTGTTTTTGGGAAGGCTGATCCTCCCCTTTGCTTCTTCCCACAGTGCTGTGACTCTTTCTTCCATTGTTTCAGCACTTGGTGAAGCTTTCCCCACAGGATCTAATGGCACCCCAAGTGGCTTGCCATGATGTAGGAATGTCCCTTGTAGCATTCTCATAAACATGAGAGAAGGAACTGTGAGGCCCTTGCCCCCACTACGCAATTCCATCTTTTTTGTGTGGGTAGAAACATCAAGTGAAGGGTAGGTGTGCATGCATTGAATGACTTGTTGTTTCCCACTTTTCAAATCCACCCATTCCATCTGCAAGGCCTTCCAATCAGTGGTGAACTTTCCCAAAGTAATCAACCATTGGACACCCAAGATGATGTTGGTGTCTGGTATTTCCACTACAAAGAAGTGGTCCTCTAAAGTGTAGGTTCCCATAGTCACAGAAAGTGATGGAACATACTACATGCACTGCATAGTTCTATCTCCTGGAACCAAAACAGAGAAACCATAAAAAATATCAGTAGGGATCCCTCTCCTTTGCACAAAATGAGCACCAATAAATTTGTGGGTTGCCCCACTGTCAATCAGAATAGATAATCTTTGGTTCATAATTGAACCTTGCACTCTAAGATTCAAATACTTGGGCACTCCTCTCAAAGAAGCAAGAGTCCCACTGGTTGGAGAAAATGATCCTTCTTCTCCGGATGATGATGGATCCTCCTTCTCATCATCACCAGCACTGTGACCTCTCCTAGGTCCATCATTTCTCTCCTCCTCCTCACAATCAGAGAAGACTTCGATATAGTGTGCTCTTCCAGCAGCACATCTATGTCCGAGTACCCATGGCTCTTGACAAGTGAAACATAATTTCTTTTTCCTCAACTCCCTCTAGAGATCATTGTCAAGAAGCTTCTTCAGTGAGCTCTCCTTCGGTGGATAAGCTTTCCCTTCCTTTCCCTTGGAAGAGTGAGTGGCTTTGCCTGGGAAGGTTTCCTTTGCCCTTAGCAAGGCATCTTGGAGATCTCTGGTTCTTTCAATGGCATCATGCAGAGTGATGGACTTGGTAGACTTGACCAATCCATGCAAAGGTTCTTCCAAGCGATCAATGAACATATAGACTTTCCTTGCTACTGAAAGATCTAGATCCATTATAGAAAACCTCAGGAATTCAGAGATATAGGCCTCATCATATCCTGTCTATTTAAGCTTTTCCAAGCTTATGAAAGGGGCCTCCGGATCTTTCCGATCAAATATCTCCACTAGTCTCCTAGTGAACTCAGCATAAGTGGACACATTGTTGTGCCCCAATGTAGAAAGACCATGAAACCACCAATTGTGGGCTTCTCCCTCAAAATGCAGCGCAACAATCTTGATGGCTTCTGCTTCAGGCACTTTATTCAGCTGGAAATAGATGTCCAACTTCTCCACCCATGCTTTAGCAGAAAAAAAGGGTGATCCATCGAACTTAGGTAAGAAGAACCTGCCCATGGTGTGGTGCCTCCCATGAAGGAAACCTCGATCTCTGTACTGCTGCCATGGCCTCCTCTAGTCCTTGAGATGGAAGAAGTCTTGAAAGCTCAAGTTATCCTTAAACCTTTTACTTTATGAATCATATTCTACAAAGTAGCCTTCCAAAGAGGTTGGCTCCTCAATCCCTTCATTCTCTATAGCCAAGAAGGTATTCATTGTAGAGCGTTGTGAGATCTGTGGGACTTGTAGCAAGCTCACAGGTTGACCAGTCCCAAACTAAGACATTTTTGAACTTTCTCCTTGATGGAATCTCCCAAGGGACTCCCTCATTTGATCTATCCTCATCTCCTTTATCTCCTTGGATAGATCTTGCATAGCTTCCAAGAGATTTTTTGCAAACTCTTCTACCTCCTTGTCTTTATCATTCACCAATTCAGGGGCTTTCCCCTTGTGTTAACCCTTGTCAAGGTCAATAGTAGTATAGTCATAATTTCTATGAATTCTATTCTGGTATCTTCTCTCCCTCTCAGAAAGAGGATCTTCATCTTCGGAATGCAGCATGACTAAGGCTCCAATGCTATCACAGGCTGTGCCAAGAGTGGAGCTCTTATACCACTCTAATATTCCTTTTTGGGGAATTATCAAGATTCTATTTCAGATATGGACTACAGAGGAATTTACTAGTTATGTCACCTCTAAAAAGAGGGTGAGAATCACAGGTTACCTAGCCAACTGTAGACTCTGCCTATAGAACTTGAATTAATCCCTTTTAGGAATCTCAACAAGGTCTTCAATAAAAATGTTGTATAAGAAAATATGAGCAAGAATAACACAGATCAGGGCTGGGATCCCCTAATTTATGATGTATTTGACTTATATATATAATTTAAACTGAAAAAAAATAGTTTAAGCACATTAAACAAATCTCCCACAGTCAAGACTAGTTAGAAATCAGCCAAAGAGAAGAGTTGTTACAACATGAAAACCCCAGCTACTAGAATTGCGCAGTTTTGACTGAAACTAAGAGGAGGACAGTCAAAGATCTCATAATTAAAATACATAATAGTAAATCAGATTTATATTTGAGCTCATTTCCTCTACAACAGATTACAAAGAGAACTAGGGCAAAATCCCTTCAGAAACTAGAGCTGTAACTAGGAATAAACTGTAGAAATACATAGACAGCGTTATTTTTCAGATGGTTCAGCTGTTGTAAATTAAATTTCAGATATCTGACATATTTATGGATGAAACATCAGATCTAATACATATCGGGAAACCATATTACTTTAAGAACAAGATCCAATTGGAATTACATCAAAATATTGCATAATAAGCTGTAGATCTGAATTACAAATTGCAGTGCTGCAGAAAACCTAGAAATTTCTGAAGATAAATTTTATTGCTGAAAGAGATCGGATATATAGAGACATGGATTAGCAACCCAATCCATGGATCACCAAGGGAAGGCAAGCCTAACACCAAGAGATCTTCCTCCAAACTGATAGAAAACTGAAACAAGAAGCCCTCTCACAAAATAACGCAGTATTGAGCAGAAACTGCGCAGAGGGTGAAGGAGACTAAATAAAGTTGAATGAAATTATAGATCTGATACAAAATATGGATAGACTATCTCTTTGGAGGCTGAAGAACACACTCCAATAGAGAAAGCCTCTCAAAACAAGCTAGATCTAAGCAGATCTAGAATACCACTTGCTACAAAAGATAGCAACTGCAAAACCCTCAATGGGCCAACGCTGCTCATGAAAATAGAGCTTGGCCTCAAACTAGATAGTGGCTCACTTCAGCAAATAAATCCTCCAATGATCCTCAAGGGAAGAGATGAAACCCCTAAACAGGAATTCCAATCACAATCCTCCACTAAACAGCAGAGAATGGAATTTGTCTAAGCAGAAAAATACTTCAGAAATATGATCTGTCAACAACCTCTTCATGTTGCTCTCCTCCTTATTTTATAACATGAGGAAACCCTTGCAAACGTTAAACCACTTTGATGATTTAGCCCTCTTCACATTAGAGGCTCCCTTCTAGAACTGTGCAGTCCCTTTTGGAGATACAATGAACCTAGACAACACAGTTGACTTTGTCAAGGTGGACCCAATATTTGGCTCAAACCTCTTTCACACCTGCAAGTGATTATGTACATAGCCCTGATTTGTATTTATTCACTTGGGCATTGATTTATTCGGACTTTTTAGGATTTTTACATGTCCTCCTTTATTCATTTATTCATAAAACATAAATTAAATCAAAATTGAATGTCTCCTCTTAGCTAAGGCTAAGTAGGAACATTACACTTGTACTCCACATCAAAATGGCATAGGTAAGAAAAAGGTCTAAAATAAATTAGACTCAACAAAATAAAAACAATAAGTGAAAACTATAGTTATAGCTTACATACCCTTTCCCGAGCCAACATTATATAACTCTACTTCACTAGGATGAACATTAACTAAGGCTTCACATATGCATCCACCAAATCTGTCACATCAATGTAGTCCCTAATACTGCATGTACCTTCAAGAGTATTGTGACTGCACAGGTGCCCTATGCACGTTCGTGTAGCCCGTTTGCCAGTTTCTCCCTTGTGCCTTCGTTCGGTCGTGCGCGTTGTATCGCGTTGTGTGAGGGCACCCGCCCAAATGCTTTTGGGTCAGGTCATTTCATTTGAGGGTGGTCGTATCAAATTTACTAAGTTGTGACCATAGGGGTGCCTTGTGCATGATCGTGAGGCTCATTTTCCATTTTCTCCCTTGTGCCTTCGTTCGGTCGGGCGCACCGTGTGAGGGCGCCTGCCCAAATGCGTTCAAGTCGGGTCAGGTCATTTCATTTGAGGGCGACTGTATCAAATTTACTAAGTTTTGACCACACAGGTGCCTTTTTCATGTTCGTGTGGCCCGTTTGTCATTTTCTCCCTTGTGCCTTCGTTCGATCGTGCATGTCATGTGAGCGCACCCGCCCAAACATGTTCGGGTTGGGTCATTTTGTTTGAGGGCGGTCGTATCAAATTTGTTAAGTTGTGACTGCACGGGCACCTTGTGCATGTTCGTGTGGCCCGTTTTCCATTTTCTCCCTTGTGCTTTCATTCGGTCGGGTGCGCTGCATTGTTTCATTTGAGGGTGCCCGTCCAAACCCATTCGGGTCGGGTCATTTTGGTTGAGGGTGCCTACCCAAACGCGTTCGGTTCGGGTCATTTCAGTTGAGGGCACCCACCCAAATGCGTTTGGGTCGGGTCGTTATGGTTGAGGGCACCCGTATCAAATTTTCTAATTTGTGACTACACGAGTGCCCTATGCACGTTCATGCAGCCCATTTGCCGGTTGCTCCCTTATGCCTTTGTTCGGTCGTGCGCGTTGTGTCGCGCTGTGTGAGGGTGCCTGCCCAAACGCGTTCGGGTCGGGTTGTTTCGTTTGAGGGAAACCGTATCAAATTTTCTAAGTTGTGACCACAGGGGTGCCTTGTGCACATTCGTATGGCCCATTTTTCATTTTCTCCCTTGTGCCTTCGTTCGGTCAGGTGCGCCGTGTGAGGGCGCCCACCTAAACATGTTCGAGTCAGGTCAGGTCGTTTCGTTTTAGGGTGGTCTTATCAAATTTGCTAAGTTGTGACCACAGGGGTGCCTTTTTCACGTTCGTGCGGACCGTTTTCCATTTTCTCCCTTGTGCCTTTGTTCGGTCGTGCGCACCGTGTCGCGTCGTGTGAGGGCGCCCACCCAAATGCGTTCAGGTCGAGTCATTTCATTTGAGGGTGGATGTATCAAGTTTTCTATGTTGTGACCGCATGGGTGCCTTGTGCACTTTCATGCAGCTTGTTCGGTCGGGCACGCCGTGTCATTTCGTTTGAGGGCCCCCACCCAAACCTATTCGGTTCGGGTCATTTCGGTTGAGGGGGTCCACCCAAACGTATTCGGGTCAGGTCGTTTCAATTGAGGGCACCCGCCCAAATGCATTTGGGTTGAGTCGTTTCGGTTGAGGACGCTCGTATCAAATTTTCTAAGTTGTGACCGCATGGGTACCAACCTGTGCACATTCGTGTGGACCATTTGCCGGTTGTTCCCTGGTGACTTCGTTCAGTCATGCGCACCATGTCACACTATGCGAGGGTGCCCGCCCAAATGCATTTGGGTTGGGTCATTTCGTTTGAGGGTGGTCGTATCAAATTTGCTAAGTTGTGACTGCAGAGGTGCCTTGTGCACGTTCGTGTGGCTCGTTTTCCATTTGCTCCCTTGTGCCTTCATTTGGTCAGGCGCGCTGTATGAGGGCGCCAACCCAAACGTGTTTGGGTCGGGTCGGGTCGTTTCGTTTGAGGGTGGCCATATCAAATTTGCTAATTTGTGACCGCACAGGTGCCTTTTTCATGTTCTTATGGCCCATTTTCCATTTTCTCCCTTGTGCCTTCATTGGGTCGCACCGTGTCGAGCCATGTGAGGGCACCCGCCCACATGCGTTCGGGTCGGGTCGTTTCATTTGAGAGCGGCCGTATAAAATTTGCTAAGTTGTGACCGCACAAGTGCTTTGTGCACGTTCATGTGGCCTGTTTGCTTTTTTCTCCCTTGTGCCTTCGTTCGGTTGGGCATGCCATGTCGTTTCGTTTTAGGGCGCCCGCCCAAACCCGTTCAGGTTGGGTCGTTTTGGTTGAGCGTGCCCGCCCAAACCCGTTTGGGTCGGGTCATTTTGGTTGAGGGCACCCGCCCAAACACGTTTGGGTCAATTCATTTCATTTGAGGGTGGTCGTATCAAATTTTCTAAGTTGTGACCACACGGGTGCCCTGTGCACATTCGTGCGGCCTGTTTGCCGGTTGCTCCCTTGTACCTTTGTTCAGTTGTGGGATAAAGCTACAAGACTTGGAGCCCTTCGCCTTTCATTAAGCATGGATATTTCTTGGTTATATAGGGTTCCTAATTAAATAGAAGGGTGTAGGTGTGGAGCCAAAACCTCTAGAATCCCTCATGGCTATTGGGTGGAGGAAGATCTCCTCTGGAATCCCATAATATGTCTGCAGGCTGAATCTAGAAGGGTGGAGGCATGTGAAAAAAACCTCTATAATCCATAATGCTTGGAGATTAAGACAATGTTTTGATCCTCATTATCTGAAAATATTACATGTCTAGCATGGTTCTTAGAGCCACCCAACCAATAAAATGGAATAGTTGTCTTGTTGTTGCATATGCACATATTGACAGTACAAAGAGATTTCAGTTCATGAGCATGTGGCGTGGGAACAAAACCTATGTAATCCATATGTGTGGGGTTAATTAACCCTATGCCTACAATTTTTACTGTTTTCATATCGGTTTGGTTGGGGGTAGATAACTCGTATCCATACCACATAGGCCCCATTCACTTACGAAGGTTCCCCAAACTCTGCCCCCAATTTGGTTGATCTTTCTCAGCTTGAAATTTTTTAATTTTCATTGATGATTTATTTTCCTCTCTCTCAAATGAAAAAGGAAGATGAATTTCATATTTTTCCTCCATAATTTCCACCTTCGACATCTATTGTAGCTATTCATCTATGCTCATCTGGAATCACCACAATTTGTACTTTTTTTTTTGCAATGGATTCTTGATGTTGATCTCGATGAGATTTCTCCTCCTCAAAAAACATATCCTGGTTGTAAGCATGGTTGTGGTATGTTGATGTTCAGATGAAAACTACAAATTATAGCCCTTGATCTGCTAGGGGTTACCTTGATATTAACGGTGATGTATTCATACTCCTTCTGAATAACCAATAAAGGGTCAAGGAAATTGACCAATATGTTGTCAATTTTTATCTTATCCATCTCTGGGGCAAGCTGCTTATTAGCTAACTCCACTGCTTTTGATCTCAATTTTTCCAATTGCATCCTTCTCTCATATGATACCTGAGCCTGTCTTTCTCTTCCCTTCTGATTCCGTAATAGTGTCATAGTGATGCTAACCAACTTCTTTGGAAAGCCTTCCTAGCAGACAATACTTGTGACCTAGCTAAAGCATCAACACTTTCAAAGCATCTGGAATGACCATTCTCTTCTTCCAGTCATATGGTGGGGGAACCCCTTCAAAATCCTTTAGCCTAGAAAGTGCTACAGCACCACGCTTGGTTTTGTGTGGAATCATTCCTCTAATTGTCCAGTAGTCAAATCCTTCTCTTAATTTATTGTTATTTTCCCATACCTAACCAATGAGAGCATAACAACACCTATTTCTATAAAAGCACCTATAACTTCTCTTACTTTATTTCCATTTGCCCATAACTAACCAATGAGAACACAAGAAAACCTATTTATATAAAATCACCTATAATACTTTTGTGGGTTTCACTAATATCCCTTTAGTTAGTGTGTGAACAGTAGCCTAGATCCTAAAGTCATTCCCGTACAATGATAATCCATTAGGTGTATTTTTTCTTAAACAAATATGCATGGATACATGTCCCATTTATGGCCAAGTTCCACCAAAATGGTTCCCCCTACCTACCTAGTAACTACATTACATTTATTTCATGACAAGACTACCCTACAACCCACCAAATTTCTATCATATCCTTGACGTCAACAACAATTTGTTGTTCAAGATATAGCTATGTTGGAACAAACTTATCTCTAGAGCTTAGGATATTTTTCCACCTCTAATGTTTATAAACCAATAGATATAAAATTTCTATATAATTAATAATTTAGATAAATGTCTTAGATCTAACCTCATTAATAATCATTTATAATCAACAATACCAATTATTTATCCAAACCCCCTATTAACCCCAAGAAAATTCTCACACATTTTATTTAATGGAATTTGAGTGGCCTTAAAAAACACATGTATTTCATTTCAAAATGTCAAAAAATTTCAAATATCAAAATTTTTAATTTCCAGGGAAGGAGGGAGGATGCGGCCATACTGTTGCCAGTTTTGAGGAATGATGCAGCCATAGTATTGCAGGTTTGGAGGAAGGATGTGATCATACTATCACAGGTTTGAAGGAAGGATGTGTTAAGTAAAGAAATTGATCCCGAGTGTCTATTGTAGGTCTGCTCTGATACATTTGGTTGAAGTTCAGTGATTTATTTCCTTCTACAGAAAGAATCTTCTCTGATACATTGGATCCCGATTGCCTTTGGTCCGATGATCAACAAAAATTATCATAATATTCTTGTGCCTTGTATACAAACATCAATACCTGCCCCGTGGATTCAAAGGCCTTTCATTCATCCCCAGAGCAGTGGGATTTGGAGAAGTAAAATTCAAGGAAAATTGGTAAACTCTGAAGAACATGCCGTCAAATTCCCCAAACAAGGTAATTCATGTATTCATTCAATATTCCCACTGAAATATTTATTGTTGTAATGGATTGCCCTAAATATGCAGTGCTTTTCGTTAATTTTTTTCGTTTATCCAATGATAATGCAATGCCCTTTAGGTTTCTTTGGTTATTTTTTGGCCTATTTGGTTTTGTTACTTTCTAATTCTTCCCATTTGGTTATGGTGCATTTTATTAGCTATGAGAATTTTTGGTTGGCTTCTACGGCAATGGATATTTGGTTTCTATATGTTTTGGTTTGTTGATATGCCCATTTGGTTATTTTGTCTATGTTATTCTAAGAATTTCTTGTTTGCATCCGCGGAAATGGTTGTTTGGTTTCTCTTTGTTTTAGTTTGTTGATATGCCCATTTGGTTAATCTTTCACATGTAACTGAGAATTTTTGGTTGCATCGTGCAGAAACGCGTATCTAGTTTCAATGTTTTTACATTAGCTAATATGCTCATTTGGTTACTTTGCCCTTATATTTGTGAGAAATTTAGTTTGCATTTGTAGCAATGGCTATTTGGTTTCGATGTGTTTTAGTTTACCCATAGGGTTTTGATGTTTTTTTTTTCGGCATTTTCTCCAATGGCCTTTTGGGTTTTGATGTCTTTTCAACTCCAGAGTGTCTAGTTTCCCTAATGGAGAACATGGAGTTGGTCCCGGGACTTGATACTTCGTCCTTGACTGATTTTATGGTTATTCCTGTCCTCCCAAAACTTGTACCAAGTGAAGAAGTAGACAAGGATTTTTCCAGAAATCTTGTGCCTCTCGTGGCTATAGGGAGGCCTGATTCTGGAGGAAAAGAAGGGGCTTTGATCCAGCTTCTTGCTAATCATTTCCTTGTTCCATTCGAGCCTTCACAGCAAATATTCCACTATGATGTGGAGATTTCTCCATAGCCATCCAAGGAGGTGGCTAGGCGTCTGAAACGCAAATTAGTTCAAGATAATTATGTTCTTCTATCCAATGCTCTCCCTGCTTTTGATGGTCGAAAGAGCTTCTACAGTGTTGCTGAATTTCAAAAGGAGAAAATGGAATTTATTGTTTCTTTGCCTATAAAATCTGCTAAAAGCATTTTTTCCTTTAATGCTAGAGGGCATCAATTACCTGGTTCTAATTGTCAAGGAGGAGCCAGTAGCATAGATGAGAAATTGTTCAAGGTAAGCCTTAAGATTGCTTCAAAGCTTGATGGGAAGGACTTAGAAGAGTTTCTGAAGAACAAACACTCTTAGCTCATGGATCATTAGTCTATTTTGGTTCTTTGTCATCCTTTCAGCTCAAATGAGAAATGATTGATAATTAATATAAATATATGATCATTACGTTGTGTATGATGCAGTTAGCCCAGAGCGGGGATTTTGTTTTGGCCAATTTAATTTTACATCGCAATCATAATTAATAAGCATTATTGACGGACATTCCATTAAAATACGGTCACTGAGAAGTGATCTCTTTGGAATTCATGAGGTAACACAAAGAGATCCTGAACTCATCAACCCTTTCTGTCAAAATGATAACCCTACATAAAAAATAATGTTCAAACTATTTGTGGAAAATACCCTCAATCAACGAAGTCATGCCCGACCAAACTTTATTTCAAAAGAAAACTTTCTTTTCTTGTAGTACTAAAAGGATTTGAATTTCCCATCCCTTATTTCTAGCCATTTCTAGTTAAAACTGACTGCGATTTGGTGGAATGACTTGACCTTTCATGAAATGATCTAAAGTTGAGCTTAAGAGCATCTATTTTGTCCTAGGATGCATCAACAATGCAGAGAAACCACAAGCAAAAGTTATATTCATTGATTTCATGACTGGTATCAGCGTACAATATTTCAATTGAGTTCTTTCATAATGATTAAGGGTAAACTTGTAAGCATAGTAAATGAAGATGTGAGAAGAAGAAGTATCCATATCATGAATCCTTTAGCTCTGTGAATGAAAACTAAAGTTTTTGTGAATGGCTGAGTGCAAGAGACATAACACAATCACTTAATTGACATTTTGTTTGGTTAACCAGGCCAGAATATGAAAACTTCATCCCCATTGTACCATTGATCCATATACTTGTTGAGATAGGTCGTGCTTCCACTCGCGTGTTATTTTCATGTGGTAGGATCTTCCCTGTTGGCTAATATTGTTGAGTGTAGGACTTACCAAGTGCCATGGCTTTGTCCCTAGGAGAAGGCGTTGGGCATTGTTCACCTAATCTATTCACCTTTGTATTGCATTCCCCAGTTGGGCTCGGGATGCTGAGTGACAGAGTGGGGGTTAGTCTAAGAAGAATTGGAATCCCATACTTGTTTCCTAAAATCCAAATGACTAGTTCGGGATCCTGAACCCTTAATGGCTTCCCCTATTTCCATTGCAAAGTTTGTAACATGTCATAGATGGTAAACTCAACTTCTTTAGGTTTATCCAGCTTGTAGCATGCCTTGACAGAGGATCATGATCTGACTTGGAGCTTATCAAAGGCATAATTAGTCTTGATACATAACTCTAAAGATGAGGAGTAGATGAATTTTAGAATTCAGTCATTTTCTAAAAGGACTTTCTATGTTGTACCTGGATATTTCTAGAATGATAATAGTATGCAGAATATTTATAGAATGATAATAGTTTGTAGAAGGATCTTGGATCCTTTATCAGAGTTTTTATACTAGCAGCTAGAATTTTCAGGTATTAGATTATTTTTTCATGATTTTATACCTTCTTCCTGGGTTCCTAGACTGACCATATACTACAGAATTATATTACTTCCTACCCTTGCTTTGCAATGTTTCCAACTCCAAGATATTAATCATGACTATCCCTTTTTGTCATTTTACTTAGTAGCGTTTTTTTTAAGAATGTAACCTGAAAAACTTTCCTTTTTAAGTTTTTGGTCATTGAATGTCAAATATGTACTGAAGAATCTTTCTGCATGGCTACCGTTTTTTCCACTTTTTTTTCCTTGTACTTGAACTTTGAAGTTGAAATTAAAATTGAAATTTTAGTAATGAATTCAAATCGATAGAAAATTGTCTGTGGGAAGGAAAACCAAATCAGCATGCAAATTACATTGGAGAAGGAAGTGCTTAACTCATCTTTGAGAAAGAGAAGAGAGGAAACAGCTGACTAACATCTATGAATAGTAATACAGCAAGAGATAGTCTACTTTTAAATTGTGCTTGCCTTCTGGGATATAGGGGGCTAGTACTCGAGACCTAGTTGCTCCATGTAGCTTGTATTAAATTAAATTAAATTATGTGAAGACATAGACAATAAATTTTCCCCGAAACCTCCGGAATATTATTCATAGCAATGGAATCAATTTTGGTTGTAAGAAAATCAGGGATGTACTTGTTTTGTTGATAATTGTCTTCAATGAGTGAGATAGTGATATGTGTGGGCTCATATAGCTCATCACTAGCTCTAGATGGGCTCCCACAATGAAAGATATTACCTCACCATGATCCATCCATCCCTAGTCATTAACTAATTGAAGGAATGGTTGAGGTGCAAGATATCAGTCTTCTATTGCTCCCTTTATTTTGAGCCTTTTGGCAGAGACTTTAGGAGCAGACTCCTTATCAAAATCCAGGTTAAACTTGCTGGAGGGGCCTATGAAATACTAACCACATTTCCTTTAGGATGACTGAAAATTATCCCAATTATCCGAGATGTTTAAATTCCATCAGATAACATTAATGACTTTCTATGTGGTACTGTGCATCCTAAATTATGGTATCCAGTAGCAACAATATTTGTAATTAATCAATTACATTTTAGAGGGGTATGCTGCTGGGTGAGTTACAAAGGTACTGAATGCCACCAAGTGCTTAATAAGGTCAATTAAAGACAACCTTGTTATGCCTTACCGATGAAGAAGGTTGTTATTCTTTATAAATGTTGCATAGAAAACCTGGTTGGCTGCATTACACCTTTGAGCTAGGAAAAATGATCCTCACAGTTAGGTGACTCATGACCTTGGAACTGCTATGAGTGAATCATGATAGCAAGTCATATAGCCTACCTTTTAAGCCTCAGAGTAAGGAAGCAACTGTGGGCCACGCTCAAGTACCCTTGCATCCAAATTAACAAGATAAGAGCACCCAACTATAATCATTGGCAACCAATCAGAGACTTCAGGGTTTTCAAAAAATAAAATACTATAAAAATTACTGCCTTGCCTTGTTTCCTTTCTTAAGGCACATAGTCTTTGTTATGAATGTCCTGCTGGCTATCATTTTCAAGCCTTCAGTAGGTTGAAATTTGACTTAAGGATAGATGGCTTCTAATATGACAAGATGACCCTAAGAACTCCCCTCAAAGCTCTACTAGCATATACTAAGACTCTTTATTGTCTTATCCAATCACTATTTAAAATGGATGCCAAAGTGCCTATATTTTATGGCTCCTCTAGTCTCTCTCGAATTTCCAAGACTTGAGATTGTCTTGCTTCTGTATACATGTACATCTCTGATTCCCTACCGACAGAATACCAAAAATAAAAATAAAAATAAAAATTGATATAGGGTTGTTACATATTTTTTCTTTGTTTTATATTCTTTTGTGTAAGGATCACCTATTGACTTAACATCACGTTGTAATTTACCCAAAGATTTCTTGGTAAGAACTACAATACATGGAAGCAACATATGTTGAGAATATTTGAGTACAAGTGATTGGTTGCTATTGTCCTAGGTAAAGATACTCGACCACAAGTTTTTGGTAGAGATTGGGACAAGTTTGATGAGTGAGAGAAAATTAATAACACGTAAATAATGCTAACATTTATTTCATTAACAATTATAATAAGATCATTCATTAACATAAATAATGTTGAATGTGGGATTTATCTAAATATTTTTTTTTAAATATTTTTTACTTTATGTTGGAAGAGCAACGTTTAGGTCCGTCGAAAGAGCGACGTTTCATTTTTATTGGAAGAGCGACGTCTAGGTTCCGTCAGCAAAGCGACATTTTGTTTTCGTCGGAAGAGCGATGTTTTTTTTTCGTCGGAAGAGTGACGTTTTAGGATAACGTCAGAAGAGCGACGATGGTTTGAAAGCATCGGAAAATGTGTCGCTATTCCGACGCTTTATTGAAGTGTCATAATTGTGACTCTAAGGCTAACCACGTTTTGTCCCGCCTCATAGTGTCGCTCTTCTGACGACTATGTGTCGCAAGAGAGACACTTTGGCCATCGTAAATTGGGCCAAATGTGCTAGTGATACAATGGGTGAATGAATATCATGGATAGATGTCACTTACAATACCATAGGCGAATAAATACCATGGGTCAATGCCATTTACAATACCATGGGTAAATTCCATGGGTGCATGGATAATATGGGTGGATGAACACCATGGGTGGATGCCATTTTCCATTCATATCATTCCTCCCTCCTTAAGAAGCAATGGTCCCCATTGTGTGAAGTTCCCTCTTGAGAAGCCTTTGTTGAATTTGAAGAGCCACTGAAGAGGGGTTTTGTGTAGTTAACCCATAACCGTGAGGAACGAATATCAGAGGATAGAGATACCCTATAATGCTTGTGACAAACTATGATATTGATAGTGTGCAGCCTAGAAAATGGACTTCGATGAAGTGTGGGTTTGTGGATGAACCAAAACCATGACAAACGAAGATCTGAGGATAGAGATACCCTGTAATGCTTGTGACTAACTGTGTTACTAACAATGTGCAGCCTAGCAAATGGACTTCGATGAGAAGGATTTTGTGCATTTGACCCATAATCGTGATGCTTATTGTTGATGAAGTAGATGAACGTGAAGCAGGTGCCTACTAAAGTGGGGTGGGATGGCACGTCTCCAAAGGGAACCCGCTCCGAATGCTGCTCCAAATTTAAAATGAGCATAATTCAGTCAATATAACTCATAATATTTATTATAACATGTTTTTGCAAATGGAATGATCATTCTGCATCGTCTCATGTGTTTGAAATCAATATTTGGAAACCATGGACTCTCAAATTCGCGCTGGAACTGTCCCGCCGTCACAAAATTTCTGAAAAAATAGTTGATTTTAAATCATTGATAAATCCCTCGTCCGGACTCCAATTCGACCGATTGTTTTTTTGAAATCGGGTGATTTTTCAAGGGGAGTGCAGATCTATAACCATTTATCTGAAATTTCTCACTGAAAACTTCAAGAAATGATAGGAGATCCATCGTCCATGAATTGTCGCCAGAAAAATTGCTGCAACATTGTTGATTGTTGATTTTATTAAAATAGAGAAAAAATGTAGAAGCTACATTGTGGTGGACATATGTCCTTTTACAAAGTGAGGCTTTTTATTTATAGCATTTTTTTGAGTTACAATACTATGGGTAGATACCATGGATAGATACCACTTACAATACCATGGGTAAATTCCATGTGTAGATGAATACCATGGGTGGATACATACCATGGGTGAATGAATATCATGGATAGATGTCACTTACAATACCATAAGTGAATAAATACCATGGGTCAATGCCATTTACAATACCATTGGTAAATTCCATTGGTGGATGGATAATATGGGTGGATGAACATCATGGGTGGATGCCATTTTCCATTCGGATCAAACCTTTAACACCAGTGCTTGTTGCAATATTAAATTCCAGGATGGTTGGGCACATGCCACACAATTTTTGGTCTTTAAACTGTAACCATCAGAGGTTTTTAAACGGCATAGAAAACCATGGAATTGACGGTTTGTTGGAGGGTGATGGGCACATGGGCCTAACCCCACGATAATCCAAAACTGTAGCCTTGAATTCCGGTGAGATTTTCGCATTAAACCTGCCATGTGAACACATTTAATCTTTTTATAGTTGCGGATGACGATTTGTTAAGTCCTGGGTTCCAGCGCTAGGCCACATGGGGGAGGGTTGGCCCTCCAGACCCCCAATGCAATAAACACCAAAATTCAAATATATCCGTTGTGCATAGTTGGTTAATAACTAATGTCATGGAAGGAAAATAATGCTGGACACTGTGTGCAGGAAGGTCCCATGCTCGACTCCAATGGAGTCTCAAAAATTTTAATTGACCATTCCCGGGCCACGTGGCAGCTCCTAATTGGCCAAACCATAACACAGTCAATCAATTTCCCAGGAATACAATTCCACTTGGCATATGCCAATTGGACCATATGGAATATTTCAGGAAATATTCTTTTTTTTAATTTCCCAATTCCAAGTCAAACTTGGTCAAAGTCTAGTTTTTGTAGTTTACTGGACTTTTCAAACTGCGATAACTTCTTCATATGGTGTTGGTTTTTCGAACCGTTCACGAAGCTAGAATCAGGAAGACGAGATCTATCCGGTCGCTTAGGTTAGACAAAATTCTAAACACTTTGAATTTTGAGCTCTCAATTAGGTCCATGATCCAATTTTGATCATAAACATACTAATGCTACTCACATTTCTGATCATATTCATGAGTGGCGTCGTCATTGTAGAATGGTTAAGACATTTTTTCTTGATTAGATCCTTGTTGAGTGGTTCATTAAGTCCTTGTTGCCATCTATCACTGAGGATGTGGCTAAGGGTGGCGTCGTCACTGAAGAGTAGGTCATTGCTCATGCACAATACTTAGATTTGATTTATACTCAGTTTGGAATGCTCTATGAGAAAATTCCCAATGTGCCACGATCTAATTTTACTGTTCCTCCTCCATCTAAGGACTCTCATGCCAACGATGGTATGATAGGTACTACAACTACTCACCACTCTACTGCATCTAATCCTACACCTTCCCAAATTCATGTGTGTCATTTGACAAAGGAAAAAGTGACAAGCAACCTAGAAGTGAGAAAAAGTGGAAATCGAAGAAAAAGAAAAATTCAACCCCGTAGGAACGATCATCTCATCAACAAACTAGAAATCGGAAACCTCGTTAACCCTATATAATATGTAATGAGGAGAACTTTTTTCGAGACTGTCCTCACCGCGCCGAAGTCTCAAAATTAATTAAGACCTCACCTGCATCCACTGTGTTAACAGATCCATTTTCGAATCCAGACATAATTTGGTTGCTATGGATCCAGCTTCTAGTTCCCAAGTGCGTATGCTATCAGTCATGAAGCTGAAAACTGATGTTTTGGTGTCAACTTGAAATAAATATTATGGTATTCAAGCTAGTGATCAACCTACTACCTTGCCCATGAATCCGTCCACGGAATCTATTCCGCCAACTGCTATTCCTGAGTTAACAATAAAGCCACCGAAGGGAGTTGTTCATAAATCGACATTTAATCCTGGAGCCCGAGCTGCTCAAAATTATAATATAGTTGAAAATTTGGCTCAATCCCCTTCAGCTATGTCGATTCTTGAGGTACTTCAAAATTGTCCCTCCCAGAAGTAGGCTTTGTTGTCGGAAATTGGTGGAATCGATCCAACAGATTCCAATCTTGTAGTCTTTAATCATACGGGCTATGTGCCGTAATTACCAGCGGAATCGACATTCTCCATCCAAGTAAATGTTCTAAATCACCTCATTCATCATACTATTATTGACGAGGGAGAATCTACCTGCATTATGTCTCTAAACTATTAGAAGTCACTTGGCTCGCTGTGCCTATCTCAATCGCCTACGATGTTGAAAGCTTTTGATAGTCGTACATATAAGCCTTGTGGTATCATCAATAACCTGCATGTTGAACTAGGGGGAATAACAATCATTTTTTAAATTGAGGTCGTTGATAGACCCCTTGACTACAAAATTTTACTCGGAAGGCCATGGGTTTACACTATGACTGCGATCGTCTCTACATATTTTAGAATGATCGCCTTTCCACATAAAGGTCTTATTATAGTCATCAATCAACTCTCCTTAGTTGCCTCTAGTTCCTAGGTAATTGGAAGCATTCTGTTAGTTCACACACCCCAACTAACACTTCAAGACATTGGTGTAGGACTCTTAAAGGATTCTTCCATAATGGGAAAGTTTGCATTACCGCTGCCTGCGACATCGGCATAAATTGCAAGCATAGAGACTTGCTAATGATATCTTCCACTCCGTCTAGCTTAAAGAATATTACAGATTATTTTGAAGTTGTTACGTTGAATGAATTCCTGCTGCCCAACCTAATTGAGCTGGCATAGAAATCAATCTACATGGCTTGGGCGGCGAATCAGAAAACATCGTTGCCGATCGTTTGGGTCGATCATTCATTAGATTTTGGTACTCCATCTGATCCTTTTTCATCCTCTTTCTTGACTAATGAGAGAATTATGGAATCCATGATGCCACAAGGAGAACCATGGGAAGATCATCATCATCATTCCCATCTTCAGGATTACGAATAAGATAATCTTATTGAATTATATCATCCATCGATCAAAAATTTCTTTTCGAATTATTTTCCCATTAATGCAATCGAATCCGAGCAAAATTTATCAAATATTTAAGAAACCATTTCGATCAATATTTCGACCAAACCCAACCTTGTAGAAATAATTCATGTAGGAATGTCTTTTTCTCCATCAGAACTCGAAACTTATCGCTCTCTCTTTCATGAATTATGTGATATATTTTATTGGTCTTACGAGGAAATGCTAGGCATAGATACTAGTATCGTTGAACACACCATTAACATGTACCCAGATGTCAAACCGGTACATCAACACCTTCGTCCTGTTCATCCGAAGAAGGTTGTTTCCATTAAAATAAAAGTTGAAAATTTTTTGCATGCTAGTTTCATTTACCCTGTTCCACTAACTGATTAGGTTTCCAACATTGTTCCTATCATGAAGACACAAGGGACAATCAAAGTGTGCGTCAATTATCACAATGTCAATCTTTCTTGTCCAAAAGACAACTATCCTACTCCCTTTATCGACCAGATTATTGACGATTGTATTGGATGTGAAATATTTTCGTTCATGGATGGATTTTTTGCATTCAATAAAATCAATATTCACCCAGAGGACCAATATAAGACAACATTCATCTATCCCTAGGGCACATTCGCTTATGTTAAACTCCCATTTGGTTTAAAGAACGATGGTTTAGCATTTGAAAGAGCAATGGATTATGCTTTCAATGACATCAAGCACATTTTTCAACTGTATCTAGATGATTTATCTGCACATTCACGAAACTGGACTGATCACCCGATGCATTTGAGAGCTATATTTCTACGTTGTCGAAACTACAAAATACACCTGAATATCCACATAAATGTGTGTTTTGTGTTGGTTCTGGTCATTTTCTAGGATTTTTCATCTAAAAAGAAGGAATTCGAATAGACCCACTGAAGGTCCAGGCCATTCTCGATTTGCCTATGCCATCAAATTGTAATATCACAAAATATGGAAATTCTACAACAATAAGAACATCTTAAGAGGTTCCAAAGTTGGAGATGCAACAATGTAAAAAAACATATTGGAGTAGCAGTGTTATATCAATAAATAAATCATGAGAACATCCAAATATCCATGAAATTGATCTTATAGCAGAAAATGTATACAAATCCTTGAGGTAATGATCACTTAAGCTAGGCAATGCAAGCCTCAATAGAACATGTACAAGAAAATGAAGAACACTGCTTCATATAGAAAGCCCAAGGCTATGACTATGCAGTTTATAGGAGGAACTGCTATGGAAATAAAATCAATACATATATATATGGAAATTTATAGCTCAGATAAGTGGGGGATCAAAGCTCTAAACCCCTCGAAAAAATCTCAAGACAATCTTAGAAGGATTTCCTGAAATATGCAAAATGGGAAAAATGTCGAAGTAGCAGGGCTGAGTAGTAGCTACAACTCGAGAACTGGATGGAGATGGTTGAAGATGATGCACAAGATAAATATACCTCCTCAAATGGATCTTCCAAGTGAAAGGTTGATCCTAACACTGAAGATCTGACCCTCCAAACAATACTGCAAACCCTCACTACAGATACACACTGAAAATAACGTAGTCTAAGAGACGGACTGCATTGTAGATCATGGAAATGGTTGGCCTGGTGCCAAAGATGATGGGAATCAGCTCAAATGATCCCTCACTGATACTCTAAAGGAAAGAAAACTTCCTCCTCTAAAAAATAAGCACAGGAAGTGGTGTTCAGTAACCTCCACTACAACACCCTACAACACAACTCAGCTCTAAACAGAAAATGCGCTGTAGCTGAAGGAGGATGCTTGGCCTAAAGCCTGAATGTGGAGAAATGAAGAGAATATCCTTCAAGAGGCCTCTCTTGGAAGGAGAAGGAATTTCTAAATAGGAATGCCTTGTGCTAAGCAGCACTGCAACTTTGCTAAACAACAGGAGAATGCACAAAGTCTAAACAGACAATGAAATCAATAATCAATAGCATGAATAACAATGGCTTCCTTGCCCTCCTTTTAAAAAAGTGAAGGCCCTCTCTCCCTAGGTCCCACTCATTAGGGTTTCCTCCACCAAATAACCCTCTTCCCATTCATATTGTTGTCTATCAAAGTGTTCTCCACCTCCTATCCCAGTGTTGTTGACTTGGTCAAACTTGACCATGTCTCCATGAAAATGTCCTCTTTCACACTTGAGGGTGTGAAATCCAACTCCAATGATGATCCCTTTTCATAATATGAGGGATTTTATTCATTTTTTTATTACTCATGGGCCTCCTTACCCAATTATTCACCTCCTAAGTGAAATCAGCAAAATTTAATATTCCAATTTGCTGCATGCAAATTTTGGAATATTACAGTCCTCCCCTCCCAAAAATTTCTTGTCCTCAAGCAACTACAAGGATAGAACTAAGAATTTTCCTCCCAAGGAATGGAGACTCAAAATTATTTTTAAAACATCTCTCCCCAAGTGGATCCTCCATCCCCAAGAAATCATCCATACAAAATGAGTCACCTCCCAACATGGCAACTCCTAAAAATTCTCCTCCACCTTGAGTTCATGCAATGTAGGTGGGCTGAAAATATGAACATGGTAGACATAGGAGCCTACCCCATGTTTTCCTCCTCTCCACTTATGATAAGTGTAGAGTGTCTGTTGATCCTGGGCTGCAATAATGTTTCCCTTAAGAGGCAAGATGAAGACTATATCCTCAAAGACCTCTCCTCCAACGTTGTGAATCAAGTTGGCCCAAATCAACCCTTATGTGATGGATAGGAGATCATCACTATATGGCATCCCATCAATCACATGGCCCACCTCCATAAAAGGAAACAAGTGTTTAGCTGTGGTGGCCATCTCTCCTCCCATGCTCCCATTAGAACTTGCAATGCAGAAAATGTGGGAATCCTCTTCCCCAAAGGACACATTCAACTCTTGTGTCTCTCTCCCAATCATGGTTCCAATACAAATTAGATCCATATTAGCAAATGAAATCATTATCAGCAACAAAATGAGGAAATTTTTTAAGGTTTCATGTGGTGCAAGAAGGTACCAACATTTTTCCCAATAGTGACAGCGTAGTTTTTCAAACTGCTGCTTCAGAAAATTACATGGAAAGTTGTTTTTTGTTACATGGATAATTATGTATGTCATGACATCTATTGATGAATAGAAAATTGCTAGGTACATCAACTGAACATATTTTGAGGTATAAAAGGTGTCTTTTTAACGCCTATTTATCCTACATTAATTATCAATCTAGGTACAACTTTTTGTTTCAAGAGTGTACTGTGTCTGAGGTTGAAATTCAATCTAAGAGTAATGCCTTGCAATATGTAGTACAATGTTGTAAATACAAGAGTAAACGGATGCTTGGAAATGAAATCTAACTACAATGACATGAAATTAAATGCTCTGAAATCAAATCATTCACCCAGCAATCATCAGTCAAGGATGCAGTAATGATAACTCTTTCCTTTAGCAACTGATGTAATTGAAATCAAATGAAAACAAGATAACCACTCTGAGAACGAAGGTAGCAATAACCAGATGTCCTTTACAGTTGATAATCTCGTACTAAAACAATTAAAATGGAAATGTAAATTGAACTAAATCACTAATGTTGCTGATGAAAGTAAACTAGGCAAGTTCTCAAAGAAAAACCACTCTTTGCAAGAATGAAATAGACTGTAAACTAATTAACTGAAATGAACAGCAAATCTAGAATTAAATAGCAATATAAATGAACAGCAAATTCTAACTAATGGAATTGAACAACACTTCTATTTAATGGGGTTAAACAACAAAACTCTATTAAACAACAAATCATATTGAACAAAAAACTGAACGGAACAGCAAGTGGAATGGAACAGCAACTACTGAACAACGTAGCATAACAAGGTGAGTTATATAGAGATTAAGCTTCTTGTTAAATTTGAAAGGAACGGCAACGCAATTCACCAATGTAACGTACCAATATTATGAAGCAATTAAGAAGTAAACTATTAAACTTGTAAGTTGTAATGAAAACAAACGCAAACTGTCACACAATGATAATTGAAAGATAATAATACAAACAGCAGATGGATCCACTAGGGTCAGACCCTTAACCACTAGTGAAACACCGTTGGGCTATTCTAGATTCAAGAAATGGAACGGAAACTAGATCATGTATTAATCAGGAACAATACCGTTTACAACAGTTGCTCTCTGATCACAAGAGTCAATGAGAAATTACAGAGTTACAAAATAAGTTTCAATAATAATCGTTCTTTTTCCCTAATTTCTACAGGCACTGCCTTTTATAAAAATTCGGCGGAAAATACAAGAAATAATGATAGACTTTAAACAACGATCCCTCAGGATCGAAATATCCTGAGGGATTCGCTCCCTTTTCTTATTTTAGCTAACGCTTGGTCTTCTTAGGTTGTAGTCATGTTGTTCCCTGCCTTACTTTAGCTGTGCATTCTGATTTCATCCTTCATATCTGGATACGGCCCTTTGCTGGAGGAACAGCAGTTACTCCTGCTTTAGCTTTGCCTTTCGAATGGTGGTTTCCCCCTTCATTTTTTTCCTGTTGAGAATAAAAGACAATATTTAGCCAATTTTCACAATAAACATCAATATTTGCAATTCCATCATAATCCTTCAATATATCATCTTTCTAGAATAAAAAGAGTTATGTTCAAAGGAAAAAGATAAATAAATGCATGGTGAATTCATACCTTTTCCAATGCTCAACACCCCGCTACTTACCCTTTTTCATGTCCTCATGAAAACCATAGTTTACATGTAAAGTAGTTAGGGAATAGGCTGGAGAGGGTTTTTCATTAAGAGGTCTAAAACCATGATTTGCAGCTAAAGCTTCAAAGATGTGCCCTATTTGTCCTTCAAGTATTTCATATTTGGCTTTATAGTCTATTGCAGGATACCATATAATGGGACTTCGAAACCTACAACCTAGCCAGTATGGGCCTTCCCTCAAGATGAGGTTACTATAGGGAACCAGGTAGTCAGCAACTAATCCAAAATTTCTATAATTAAATGGCTCTCTATCTTGAAAATTCTGATTGGAAATATTCCATCAGACTTTAGCTGCTACATAGGCCTGGTCTCTGATAGATAGAAAATATTCTACCCCATCCAAGAAAATTTCTTTGTGGACGGGTCCCAATTTCTAGATCACACCCTCCTTTGTCATTAGACTTTTCTGCCTAGACCATAGTTGTAATGGGTGTCTCAGTTCACCCCTAACCCAAAGGTCTAACCTATATTCTTGCCTCTAAAAAGTATTATAGGTCTTGAGCCATTTCATCTGGTTGAAAGCAAATGAAATAAATGCTTGAAATTGGATATCGCCCACAAAAGGGCTGGGATTTATCTCCATTTCCCCAGCTAATATAAAATTGTGCAAATAGAACTCATAGAGAAGACGCTAGACTTTTACTCCATATAGTTTGCAGCAACTTACAAAATCATCTACATTGTTTAATTCTATAGGTTTTATTGCCTTAACAGCCTTAATTTTTAACTGCAAATATCTTTCTAATAAAAACAAAGCATAATTTTTGGCAGGGCACCTACATGCTAGAACATCTGTGTATAAGGAGAAGAGAGTATCCATTTGATTCCGGATCATTTTTAATCTATTCTTTACCTTTTCAACTTTCTCTTTTGCCTTTCGACATCTATCGAAAGCTTCAACCTCTAATGCATTGATGTGTTTTAATTGCTGCTGTAACTGTTGGTATTTCTTTTTAGGAATAGTCTCTTCTTCGAGCTTTTCTCTAGCCCTCTGAGCTTGTGCGAGATCCTCTTGGAGTTTTTCTATACCAGGGTCTTTTATCAAAACGTTTTTGGGTTGAAAATATACCTGGGTGTTCTTATTACCATGTTGAGTGCCTACAGTCTGTGTCTCTTTGTTGGCCATACTGCTAGAGGACAGTGCCTTGGTCTAAACATCTTTTTCATAGACCTGTACATTTTCAGTTTGGCAACTACGTCCATAGAAATTCCCTACTTTTCCTTGTTATCCTGAATGAGTGTGGGCTTAGTTTGAGTCTCCATGGCCCTTGTATTGTGGGGTTCTGTTTGGATATTTTCATTCTTCGTTTTCAAGGTTATTTTAGAGACTTTCCCCTGTTTTAGCACCCTAATCCTCTGCCTGAGTTTTTTTACTAGTTTTTGGAGCCTTTGTCATTCCCTCCACAGCTTCCCAAGTTCATTTTTCTTCTTATTATTCTTGGAAGGAACAATTGTTCCTGTTCTTGTACTTGGTTACTCGGCTAGGGTTTGCTTTCCAGTGGTCGTGCCTTTGCCCAGGCTTGCTTCTATATTTTCTGTTTGGGACACTTCTTCAGTGTTCACATGTTCCTGGGCACATTCCTTGGGGGAAGTAACCCCAGTTGGTTCTGTTGTTCCCTGAGGGTTTCCTTCATCAGACATTTCTTCGGCCGTATCTTTGTTGATAACAACTTGTTCCTGCCATTGGTCTATCTCAATGTTGAGCTTAAGCGGACTATGAGGTTGTATGTATTCACTCATATTGGAAAAAATTTGGGCAATTGGTCTTCCTATAATGGACTCTGTGGTGGGCTTACAATGGAGGTTTCGGGAGTTTCTGCTCCCTCTCCTTCATCTTTAATGGTATAATTACTTTCCTCCTATTCACCGGTCTGGTGACTTCTTTCTTCTTCACTGGTATAGTGACTTCCTTCTTCTTCACCAGTGTGATGAATTCCTTCTTCTCTGCTGGTGTGGTGACTTTCTTCTTCTTCCTGATTTCCTTCTTCTTCACCAAAGTGATGACTTCCTTCTTCGAGTTGTAGGGGTTTTTCATCTTCCGAACTGGGCAATTCTACGGGTTGGCTGTTGCTACCCTGAAGACTTCCTATCATTCCCCTACTTCTCCTAATCCTAAAGGATTGTCTACGCTTTAAAGGTTTTTTTGGTATGCTAGTAACTCTTTTACGTTTTGGGGCAGGTAGATTTGTTCCTCCGTCCATTGAGAATATCACTTCTTCCCAACTAGTCTACTGCTGGGCAAGACTGTAACTCACTATTAATCGGATTAAACAATGGTGGCTTACCACCGTTGCTATATGACGGGATTTTCTTATGCTCCAGGAAACATCATGCAATAAGAAATTTAAATATGCAGGAAATTTTATAGTACATTTTTTCTTTAATACTACTAATAACTTAAGGTGGCGTGGTCTTACCACATCCTTTCTTCCATCGCATGTGATGTAGCTCTGTACTACTTTCGCTAGTTTTGTCCATGGTTCTCCCAAAGTTGCTAGCTAGACTCCTTTCCCTTTGACGACCAAGGTATGTCCTTCGTCCCGAAAAATATTCATGGCTTCTTGAAGTTTCACTTTTTTATGGGTCCATATGGGTCCTTTCACTGGCAGACCAGATACCTCGTCGATTATTGCGTCTGTTACTTCTATTTTCCTACCTCTAACCATGGAATAGCCTTCCTGCAAGTTCTACAAAAATTCAATGGATACTATTTCATGTGGTTGCTGCAGTCATGTGAGGTAGGTAATCCATCCTACTCTCTCCAGAATTTCCCGTGCAGTGTTGGAAACTGCTAGCACCTATGGCTCACTACGTATTTCTCATCCTCACATTCTGTCCGCACACTGTTAATTCTTCACAAATACACAGAAATTGTAATGGAATAGCACCTTGTGTATATCAACACAATACCATTAAGCTCTTGCTGTTTCCGATAATTTGATGAACATAGGGATTCAACTCACATGCAGGCATTAAAAGGCATTCGCGCCCCCCTGAAAGATAATAGGTCATCCTCAATTGTCGAATAGAAGGGCAGCGTACTACACAACAATCGTACAACATTGAAAGTCATACATACTTATGATATGATCAAAAGATTATCGCATTACTAAAATCGATGCATATTTTGAAATCGTGAGAAGATATGGAAATGTTATGTAATGATTTTGAACATAAGGGAAAAGGACAGATGACGTAAAAAGTACTTATGCGGTCACTATCCACATAACTATTATGATCGATTTATAAATAAATTTCATGCATAATAGGTTCTGAACAAAGGGTTTAGGATCATAATCTCATTTGATATTAGATAAATATATAAGAAAAGGGTTTAACATTACTATTTATTTGTGAAAAATATGACTCCAATGCCATCAACAGAGCTCTGTTGCCCACAGGTGTCTATAACCTTGACAAAGTTTCTTTTTCACCCTTGGAACCATTATCCTTTATTTATGCTTAGGGAAGTGCTGTGTAATGTCATGATGGAGGCCACTGTGCTGGCTTGGTAACCAATTTAATCACAATGCCATTCACCAGGAAGGAGTGAAATGTGGGCAAGCCGGCTCGTGATGAGACCTCCTGTTCCAAGAAATTTTTATTTTTCTGAGTTTTCCATTGGATCATATCCCTGGTGTGGTGGCCATAGTGGGAATGCCACTTCACTACTTCCTTATGATCATGGTAGGTTGGCTCTTGATGAGACCCCATATCCTCCATATGCCATATGATAGTAATGTTAGTAATCATATATAGAGATTTTTATTTTCTTTCTTTTCTTATAGCACTTCCCTACTTATATATAGAGGATGGCTCAACACTCCTTAAGAGTAGGGATGGTGGAAGAAGTTTGAGCATCTCAATAGAGAAAATATGCCCTTATTCTTATTTAATAAATCAAAGAGAGTTATGAAGATTTAGGGAAAACCAACATAATAAAGATAATCGATCATATTAATTTTAGTGAAAGTAAAGACAGCAAAGTGATATAGATGGTTGTGTCCTTTCCTTTTTTCTTATCATTACAAAACAATTTCTTAAAAAATGATAATTTCTCTTGATTTGCTAATTCCAGTAACCTCTAATTTGTGTGTCTTTGCATAAATTGTATGTTTTCCTTTAAAAGAGTCATGAAAAGTTCACAAAAATCCTCAAAATGTTATTCTAAGACAAGAAAAATACACTCAAAAAGTGTTGTTCCTTAAATGGAATAGCAAAAACAATCTGCGAAAATGTTGTTCCTTATGAAAGGAACAACAAAAACAATCAACAAAAATCTTGTTCCTTTGGAAAGGAACAACAAAAACAATCAGCGGAAATGTTGTTCCTTTCGAAAGGAACAGCAAAAGAAATCGGAAAAAACTGTTGTTCCTTTGCAAAGGAACAACAAAAACAAGCAGAAGAAATGTTGTTCCTTTGGAAGGGAATAGAAAAAATAGGTGGAAAACTATTGTCCCTTTGAAAAGGAACATCAAAAATTTTTTTGTTCCTTTGGAAAGGAATAGCAAAAACAGGCGGAAAAACTGTTGTTCCTTTGAAAAGGAATAGAAAAAACAAGCGGCAAAACCGTTGTTCCTTTGGAAAGGAACAACAAAAACACACGGCATCAACTGTTGTTCCTTTTTAAAGGAATAGAAAAAAAGAGAAACACACAAACGCGTTCTTTCTTAAGGGGAATTGCTGCTATTCCTTAAAAGGAATAGTAGCTATTCCTTGAAAGAAACATCTTGAGAAATAAACTCTGTACAAAAAAACAAGCAAAGTAAAAAGAAAGGCTTATGTACAGGTTTCAAAATAAAGGAATTATTCAATGAATGGGTGTTGAGGAGGATTTATCTCCCTCTGCAAGAATATGCATGGTAGAATATTCCCGTAATTGCTGGTAAAATAATTCTCGATTAAGCGATTTATGGTAAAGTCGTACTCGATGACCGTTTACTTTGAAAGAGTGTCCAGATCCATCAATGGTAGTTAATTTGATGGTGCCATTGTCATGCACTTTTTATATCTTATAGGGTCCAAGCAATCGTGTCTAGAGTTTTCCTGGGAAATCCTGAAACCTGGAGTCATATAGGAGTGCCCAATCTCCTTCATGGAAGATTTTCTCTTTAATGAGGGCGTCGTGCCATTTTTCTCTCTGTTGTTGAATTAATGCAGTGTGTTGAAGACTAGAGAGCCTAATTTCATCTAACTCATTGTTTTGTTGTAATCTTCTAACTTGGGCTTCATTTAATTCTAAACCCACCTCCTAGGCTATTCTTAATGTCTGAATTTCAAATTATATTGGAAAGACGAGTTCTTTCCAAATACCAATTGATATGGTGAATACCCAGTGGTATTTCTCCATGTTGTTTGGTACACCCACAAGGCTTCCGGCAATCTATAAGCCCAGTCACGTTTGTGTGATGCAACAGTTTTTGTAAGTATGGATTCTATCACCTTATTCATGCTCTCTACCTGTCCATTTCCCTGTGGGTGGTATGGGGTTGTGATTTTGTGCTAGATGTGGTAATTTTATAATGTTGCGGTGATTTTTTTACCTACAAATTGCGGTCCTCCATCTGTAATTACATCCCTTGGGAGGCCATATTGCACAAATATTTGGAAAAGGAATTGTATTATAGAGTCCTTTGTAGCTCTTGAAAGTGCCTCTGCTTCAACCCATTTAGTAACATACTATATTGCAACTAGTATATATGTTTTATGATTTGATGGTGGGTTAATAGGACCAACAAAATCGAGCGCCCAGCGTTCAAATGGCTCGATTACTAACTGTGGATTCAAATGCATTTCTTCGGACTATCCAGGGTGACCTGCCCTTTGGCAACTATCACAGGTCTGTACAAACTTTTTAGTGTCTTTAAAAATTGTAGGCCAGTAATAGCCTGTTTGTAAAACCTTGTGACCAGTCCTGCAATTTGCAAAATTTCCGCCACACGGCCCGTTGTGGCATGCTTTCAGAATATCAAATATTTCGTCCTCTCGGACGCATCTCCTAATGTGCATATCTGCTCCTATATGAAACAGGTAGCCCCCAATCCAAGAGAATTGGGTACTACACTGTACTATCTATTTTTTTTCATTGGGTGTTAGATGCTTAGGTAATTTACCTACTGCTAATAATTTGTAATATCAGCATACCATGGGGTTCTAGCAATAACAGCAAACAAATGTTCATCTGGGAAGTGATCCTTGACTGCTGCTGCATCTATTGGTTTTGGGATTCGTGATAGAAAATAAGCTACAGGGTTCTCTTTTCCAGGTCGATCCTTTATTGTGATATCGAACTCCTGCAATAGAATCAACCATCTTGTTACTCTACCATTTGTAACAGGTTTATTTGCTAAAAAATTTATGGCAGAGTGATCTATATATAAAACTACAGGATACCCAGTTATATAATGTCTAAATTTATTTACAGCATGTATTACGGCTAAAAATTCTTTCTCAGTCACAGTATAGTTTAATTCAGCAGGAGATAGATTTTTTCTAATATAATAAATTGCATATGGTTTTTTATCCTCTTCCTTCCCAAGAATTTCTCCAATAGCTGTGTCTGAGGCATCAGATGAAATTTGAAATGGAAAATCCCAATTTGGGCCCCTTAGCACTGGGGCTGTTGATAGAAGCTTTTTTAGATCCTAAAAAGCATGGTCACATTTATCTATCCAAATAAAATCAACATTCCCTGTTGGTGCGTATAGAGGTGCAACTATTTGAGAATAATGCTCAATAAATCTTCTTTAATAACCATAAAATTCGAGAAAGCTACGTACCTCTGTTTGTGTGGTAGGAGTAGGTATTAACAAAAGTATCTAAATTTTAGCTAGATCTACCTGTATTCCAGCTGTTGAGATATAATGACCTAAGATGAGTCCCTCAGTCATCATGATGTGACACTTTTCATGGCTTAATTAGAGCCTGGTGTCAATACATCTTTGTAACACCTTTTCCAAAGTTTCTAATGCTGGCTCAAAATCATTTCCGTAAGTTGTGAAATCATCCATATATACTTCAAGCCCTTCATTTATTAAATCTAAAAAGATGCTGAGAATGGCCCTCTGAAATGTAGCAGGGGCATTGCATAAGCCAAAGGGTAAAACTCTGTAAGCAAATGTCCCCGAAGGACAGGTAAAAGTAGTTTTGTCTTGGTCTTCAGGGGCAATCTGAATTTGATTGTATCCACTGAAGCCATCTAGGAAAGAAAATAATTTCTTTCCTGCTAATGTGTCTAATACTTGGTCAATGAAAGGAAGGGGAAAGTGGTCTTTCTGGGTTGCTTTTTTTAGTTCTTTGTAGTATACACATATCCTCCACTTTCCGTTCTTCTTTGGCACCACTACTAATGGAGAGACCCACTTTCTATCAGATATTGGGTAAATAAAGTTGACATCCAATAGTTTTTGTAATTCATCTTTCACAATATCTTTAAGATGAGGGTTTAATCTTCGTTGGGGTTGGCGAATGGGTCTAGAATATTTTTCTGTATAAATGTGGTGTGTGCATAACTGGGGGTCAATTCCCTTCATGTCTGGATAATCCCATGCAAAATCTCCCTTATATTTTTTTAGTAGTTGGACCCTTTTATTTTCTTGTTCAGCAGTCAGTTTTTTTTAATGTTTAGTGTTTTTCCTGGCTCAATTTCTATAATTTTTCTATTGTAAACAGAAGTGGTGGGTATTGATTGATCATAAATGTCTTTCAAGGGATCTTCTTCTTCTTTATTATCAAATGCTGCCTTGATCATGTGACATTGCCAATGGGATCTAATTTTTTGTTTATTAATGAAATTGTTAATAATGTCATCCTCTACTTGGCCTTTAAAGTTGAGGGCTTCTTCTATGGTTAATGGTGATCTAATTTTTTCCATGAGATATGGTACAGGTTGTTTCCTTGTTTTTATTATTGATAGGCTTGGCTGGGCTGGGGGATATAAAGCTAAATTCTTGACATAGTTCCCTCTAGTTATAGTCATGATGCCTTGTCGGCAACCAATGTAAGCATCCGCAGTTGCCAGCCAAGGTCTACCTAGGATCAACGGGTGTCCATCTAGCCAGTTTTTGGGGTTGATAATCAGGAAGTCAGCAGGGTACTCCTAGGAGTCTATAGAAACCATTACATCATGTAGTGTGCCTTCTGGCCTGACTACCGATCGGTCAGCCAATTCCAATAAGGTTGTTGTTGGATCTAATGATGTAATGCCAAGTTTTTGACAAGTGGTGGTTGTTAGGATATTGATTGCAGCTCCCAAATCAACTAAGGCATTTGGAAATGATTTTCCATTGATTTGCACCATCACTATAGGATTTCCTGGGTCCTCATACTTTATAGGTGCTCTCATTCTTGAGAATATGTCAGATAGAGTTTCGACCACCTAGACAGTTGGGTTAGTTTTTGTTCTCCTCTTTGGCTTCTTTATACATAGTTCTTTGATGGTTTTTTCATAAATAGGGATGTCTTAGATAGCTCAGAGGAGAGGGATTTTTATACACAAATTTTTCAATTCTCCTAGAAGATCAAAATTAGGATATTCTATTGGGCGAGGTATGATTAATCGTTCTGGGAATGGTGGAGAAGAGGTGGTTGCTTGATCCTAAGTTTTTTGTTTAACCACATTCTCCTTGTGCACTGTTTGTTCTGCAGGTAACAGATCCTCAACTTGAACATTTTTTTCTCCCTTTGTTTCTATTATGCACCCAGATCTTAGTTGAAGGTCATTGCACTCCCTTAATTCATTTTCTAGTTCTGGTGGTTCCATTATTTGAACAGACTGAACCAGCCTATTATTAGTTTTTGGGTTGGGTTGGGCTGGGAGTTGCGGTCTCAAGTTGGTCTGGGGATTTTGTGGCAATGTATAAGGTGCTGGTAGTGTAGGTTGAGGGAGAGGAATCATTCCAGCTGGCTAATTTGTAGGTATTTTCCAACTCGACTGCCAAGTCTGACTCTGCGAGGTGGAGGGGGACCATTGTGTTGGATAAGTATTATTTTGCCAAAATGGTGGACAGTAAGGAAAGTTTTTCCAATTGGTTTGATTCGTTTGATTTGGCCATGGTGATGTAGGGAATGGCAATTGTGACCAATTGGGGAAAGGTGGCTGATTTTTCCACATTCCATTATATTGTTGAGCATTATACTGAGGAGACTGAAAAGAAGAGGATGGATCAATTGGCATACCTGTTTTTCGTGGCTGCCATTGTTGATTCTGATTGAGTAGGCATACCAATTTTGATTCTTCTTCCGCCTCTTTGTAGACTACTTTCAATCTAGGGAGCGAGGGGCAACCTTATGTGGAGTGATATTTTGTGCAGATGGCATAGACTTTGACTACATCCAGCAGGCACTCTTTATGGTTGTGTTTCTTTCTGCATTTAGGGCAGAATATTGCCAGATTATGTTCTACTTCTGCTTGCTTTTGTTTAACTTGCATGATGTCGAATTGTGTTTTCAGAGTCCCTAGAATATCAGTTTTAAAATATTCTAGCAGATTGCCAATTTCTGCGTGGGTTATACCTTCACTGGACTCAATCTTACTATCTCTTGTGATCATATCACGTTCTGCTAACTTTAGCCTTGTGCTGCCTCTCGAACTCCTGATACATAAATTAATAATGTCAGCAAAATTTTCCTGATATATGTCACCTTTTCCCATAATGTTTAATGTTTCAACCCATTGTTCTTTCATTCCTTTAAGTAATGTATTTTTTAACACATTATCAGGTAAGGGTAAAGATGCATAAGGTGATCTCTGGAGGTTGTATTGAAAGCGTTCTACATATTCCTACAGAGTTTCATTAGTTTTTTCTGTCATCTGAAATATTTCATCTTTTAGTTCCCTGAACCTACAATAATCCTAATATTTCTTTAGAAACACAGTTTTCATCTGATCCCAGTCATTTATAACACCTCCACCTAACCCCATAAACCATCGTAAAGCTGCTCCTTTTAATGTGGAGGGAAATAATTTTAATTTTTGGGGATCGGTGGTATATTCATACCCTCTTCATAATACATCGAATTCAAACAGAAATGCATCTGGGTCTTCCTATGTTAAGCCATGGAATGTAGGGATATGCTGAAGAGGAATGGCCTTCATAGGTGCATTGAATACAGTGTCCATAATGGGATATTGCAGTGTGGAAGTTTGAGGGGGTTGCTGGTTCTAGTTCTGGGCCATTTGATGAAATATGTGCCAATATCCTTTTGGGATTTCTAGGGAATTATTCTTAGGCTGACTAGAAGGAGTAGGAATGAATTTGACAGCACTTCCTTGATCTAGAATAATGAGTGTTCCTTGCTGACTTACTATCTGAGGAGATTCAAGTCCTTTAGCTCTGTTTTGAATGACGTTGATAGCACTCCCCTTATCTGGGCTGCTCACTTTTTGTATTACTTCAAAAGGAGATTTTGGTTCTTCTGTTTCCCCTGTTTCTCCTCCTCCTTCACGGAGATTACTAGAGTTACCTTCTTGCAGAGAAATTAGGCGAGAATTCTCAATTTCTTGGGGATCTTGCTCAATTTCTTCTGTTTGGCTATGGACCTCAGCAAAGGCTACAGATGGTGACTCTATGGCCTAAAGGGAACTAGTAGGTTGTCTAGAAGTGACATTTCTAGGTCCTACTGATGGCTGAGATTCGGCTTTCTTTAGGATTTCGTCGATGAAATTTGTTCGCCCAATGGTCACTGGTCCCTTAGCTTTTTCGGGTTTAGGAGGAATTTTTTTCTGTTTAGGTTTTCTATTCATTCAAAAAAATACAAGCATTCATTCCTACCTAAATATTTTACCCAATTATAAAGTGAAGCGGGCCAATGAACAAGTGTGTTCCTTGCTCGGTACGCAGGTTCTTACCTTCCATTTTTAATACCCAATTCTTCCCTAGCAGAAAATAAATAAATAAATAAATATGAATCACTCTTTCTAAATGGCATACACTCTCCTCGGCAATGGCGCCAAAATGTTGAGGTATAAAAGGTGTCTTTTTAACGCCTATTTATCCTACATTAATTATCAATCCAGGTATGACTTTTTGTTTCAAGAGTGTACTCTGTCTGAGGCTGCAATTCAATCTAAGAGTAATGCCTTGCAATATGTATTACAGTGTTGTAAATACAGGAGTAAACGGATGCTTGGAAATGAGATCTAACTACAATGACATGAAATTAAATGCTCTGAAATCCAATCATTCACCCAGCAATCATCAGTCAAGGATGCAGTAATGATAACTCTTTCCTTTAGCAACTGATGTAATTGAAATCAAATGAAAACAAGATAACCACTCTGAGAACGAAGGTAGAAATAACCAAATGTCCTTTACATTTGATAATCTCGTACTAAAACAATTAAAATGGAAATGGAAATTGAACTAAATCACTAATGTTGCTAATGAAAGTAAACTAGGCAAGTTCTCAAAGCAAAACCACTCTTTGCAAGAATGAAATATACTGTAAACTAATTAACTGAAATGAACAGAAAATCTAGAATTAAACAGCAATAGAAATGAACAGCAAACTCTAACTAATGGAATTGAACAACACTTCTATCTAATGGGATTAAACAACAAAACTCTATTAAACAGCAAGTCCTATTGAACAGCAAACTGAATGGAACATCAAGTGGAATGGAAGAGAAACTGTTGAACAGTGTAGCATAACAAGGTAAGTTATACATAAATTAAGCTTCTTGTTAAATTTGAAAGGAACAGCAACGCAATTCACCAATGTAACATACCAATATTATTAAGCAATTAAGCAGTAAACTATTAAACTTGGAAGCTGTATGAAAGCAAACGCAAACTGTCACACAATGATAATTGAAAGATAATAATACAAACAACAGATGGATCCACCAAGGTCGGGCCCTTAGCCACGAGTGAAACACCGCTGGGCTATTCCAGAGTCAAGAAATGGAACGGAAACTAGATCATGTATTAATCAAGAACAATAGCGTTTACAACAGTCACTCTCTAATCACAAGATTCAATGAGAAATTACAAAGTTACAAAAGGAGTTTCAAAAATAATCGTTAGTTTTCCCTGATTTCTACAGGCATTTCCTTTTATAACAATTTGGCAGAAAATACAAGAAATAACGATAGACTTTGAACAACGATCCCTCAGGATCGAAACATACTGAGGGATTCGCTCCCTTTTCTTATTTTAGCTAACGCTTGGTCTTCTTAGGCTGTAGCCGTGCTATTCCCTACCTTACTTTAGCTGTGTGCTCTAATTTCATCCTTCTTATATAGATACGGCCCTTTGCTGGAGGAACAGCAGTTACTCCTGCTTTAGCTTTGCCTTTCAAATGGTGGTTTCCCCCTTCATTTGTTTCCTGTTGAGAATAAAAGTCAATCTTTAGCCAATTTTCACAATAAACAATAATATTTGCAATTCCATCATAATCCTTCAATATATCATCTTTCTAGAATAAAAAGAGTTATGTTCAAAGGAAAAAGATAAATAAATGCATGGTGAATTCATACCTTTTCCAATGCTCAACAACATACATGAAAGAAAAAACTTGCCCAAGGCCATATAAGATATGGTTGTCTCCATCATACAATTTGGCCCAATGTTGACCATGGAGCTCAATGAAAAGCTTGCCCTCTTATGGAGCAATGCACTGAATAAGAATGGTAAGAATAAGTAAATACTATGTTAGACAATCAATGGATGCAAAAAAAATATACTTACCATGTGTTGAGAGCAAGATGATGCATATGTATATGAAAAATTCCTCCATAGTGGTATAACACACTCCCATGAAGAGGAATGAACCATATGCTACATGAAAATCACCCTTCCTATACTTGGAAATCCAAGTCAAGAAGATCATAGCAAAGAAGATCATACCAATGTAATATATGTTTCCATATACTACTCCATCATTCTCACCTCCTCCTGTCCACCAAGTGCATCAAATTTGAAGTGATCCTGGGGATACTCCATCAGTAAACTCATGCTCTCAAGTGACAGCGATGTTGGCCCATGCAAATAAGCTCCTGCCAACTCATAGCTCCATTCTTTGACATGCTCCTTGTCAAAGACATCTCCCATAATGCTACTACACAAAAGGAGTTCCTCCCAAAGTGGAAGTACTTCTTGATCATATAAGGCCAAGGAGTAGCCCCTTTGAACCATGATAGTGCCATATCCTACTCCTGCAACATCATGCAAAGTGTGAGAGAAAATCTGCCCATGCTCTCCCAAGAACAAGCAAAGCAACAAAAGTTTTTGTTGCCTCATCATACTTTCATCATAAAAATCATGTGCTGAAAACATAATGAATGATATAAATATCACATCAACACCATGCATCCATACTCTTTGCTGCTCAATGATGAAATCATCCTGCCACATCTTCTCCATCCACCTACCCTCAGAAAGAGTATATGCCAAATGATGGCCAAGCTCCTTCAAGAGTAGCCAGCACAGCCAAGCCTCCTGCTTCCTGGTGTCATATATTTGCAAGTGGCTCACCAGACTCTTGCTCTTCATCCACATCCACTCAACCATTTGTGGATGTCTCCCTTCATTATCAATCTTGATACCCTTCCCATGAAGACTACCATCCTCCCAAATCATATTTCTGTCTTTGCATTTCATGGGATATTGAAATGAAATCTTCTCAATGATCAAGTTGATCTCATAAGGATCCAAATAGGTGGTAGGAAAAAACCTCCCATCATGATGTGTAGGGCTCAAGAAGTGTCCAACACAAACATGAGAGATGTTATCCATCCTAAGATGTCCTCCATCATCTATCTGCTCCCTCTTGAATCCATAAAGATCCAAGTGTGAGGAGGGAAGAACCTCCTCAAACTATTGAAGAACTTTTCACTCTATGATGTGTTGAAGTGCACCTCCAATGAAATCTCTCCATGATATCTCCCTCTCATAAATAGTCCTCCAAAACCAATGAGGTCTTGGATCTACTAAAAGTAGAAGTCTTTCTTTGAGTTGAGAGGTGCTCATTGAAAAAGTGTCATATGGAAAGGAGAAATTTTTTCTCATCTCAAGATGTCTACTATCTATAATCCTTACCTTCAAGTCTTCAAACCCCAACCTCAAGTGTATTATGCAATCCAAAAATGGCTCATGAGGATGATGGTTTATTTCTTCCTTGAATGTTTCAATGTTGCACAGCGCAATGCAATATTGCTACTCTATATTAGCAATGTGTGTTGATTCTTGGTCATATAAAGATGAATTTCCACAATCCTCCAAAATATTTGCTGAAATAGAAAGTGGAACTTCATTCATACCTTGATGGAACTTGGGATCTCCTTGTATGGCTGCAATAGTTCTATCCTCCAGTGAAATGGCTGCCTCATTTGCAGATGTAGAAGGCTGCTCTTCCAAGGCTATGACACCACTGGTACAAGTCTCCTCCCATGGTGGTGTGGGCTTTTTCTCCTCTAATATTTCTCTATCAAAGGTTATAATAAACCTTTGAGTGAACCTTGCAAAATTATTCACCCTTGCATGGCTCAAGTGGCTGAACCACCAAACATTGGCTTCACCCTCCAAGTGCAGTGCTACAACTTCTACTGCCTCCCTCTCTACCACTGGATGTAGTAGGAAGAATGCCTCAAGCTTCCTTGCCCAAGCTCTTGTTGTAGAAGATCCATCATATGTAGGCAATATAAACCTATTACCTTTGATTCCTCTCTTGTTGCAGGACCTTTCTTCCTTCAACTGAATGAACGGCGGAAGAGTTAGAGTCTCCTTGAAGGCTCTAGGTTGCGATTTGTACTCAACAAAGTACTTACTTAGAATTATATTATCCAAGTATATTCCATGCATATTGTCTTCTTATTGATGAGAATAGGAAGTGCATGTTCCTTCCTTCTCTATTTTCTCATCCTCCTTGGGGAGGTTCTTCATAGATCTGAAGAATGATGAGACAAAACCCATCCACTCCAATATTCTGATCTTCTTCTATATTATTTGGCTGAAACTCACAAGCTAAGCCAAGATGATGCTTTGATACCACTGTAATATCCCAAAATAGGGAAATTCTACAACAATAAGAACATATTAAGATGTTCCAAAGTTGGAGATGCAGCAATGTAAAAACACATATTGGAGTAGCAGCATTATATCAATACATAAATCATAAGAAGATCAAAATAGCCATGAAATTGATCTTATAGCATCAAATGTATACAAATCCTTGAGGTAATGATCACTCAAGCTAGGCAATGCAAGCCTCAATAGAACATGTACAAGAAAATGAAGAACACTGCTACATATAGAAATCCCAAGGCTATGTCTGCACAGTTTATAGGAAGAAATTCTACAGAAATAATGTCAATACATAGATATGGAAATTTATAGATCAAATAAGTGGGGGAGCAAAGCTCTAAACCCCTGGAAACAATCTCAAAACAATCCTAGAAGGATTTCCTGAAATATGAAAAATGGAAAAAATGTCGGAGTAGCAGGGCTCAGTAGCAGCTGCAACTCGAGAAATGGATGGAGATGGATGTAGATGGTGCACAATATGAATAGACCTCCTCCAATGGATCTTCCAAGTGAAACGTTGATCCTAACACTGAAGATCTGACCCTCCAAACAATACTACAGATACACACTAAAAATAACACAGTCTAAGAGAGGGATTGCGTTGTAGATCATGGAAATGGTTGGCTTGGTGCCAAAGATGATGGGAATCAGCTCAAATGCTCCCTCGCTGATCCTCAAAAGGAAAGAAGACTTCTTCCTCTGAAATATAAGAACAGGAAGTGATGTTTAGTAACCTCCAATGCAACACCCTGCAACAGAACTCAGCTCTAAACATAAACTGCACTGTAGTTGAAGGAGGATGCTTGGCCTAAAGCCTAAATGTGGAGAAATGAAGAGAATCTCCTTTAAGAGGCCTCTCTTGGAAGGAGAAGGAATTCCTAAATAGGAATTCCTTGTGATAAGAAGCACTACAACTCTACTAAACAGTAGGAGAATGCACAAAGTCTAAATAGACAATGAAATCAATAATCAATAGCATGAATAACAATGAATGCCTTGCCCTCCTTTTAAAAAAGTGAAGGCCCTCTCTCCTTGGGTCCCACTCATTAGGGTTTCCTCCACCAAATAACCCTCTTCCCATTCATGTTGTGTTGTCTATAAAAGTGTTCTCCACCTCCTATCCCAGCGTTGTTGACTTGGTCAAACTTGACCTTGTCTCCATGCAAATGTCCTCTTTCACACTTGAGGGTGTGAAATACAACTCCAATGATGATCCCCTTTCATACTATGAGGGTTTTCATTCATGTTTTTATTATGCATGGGCCTCATTACCCAATTATTCACCTCCTAAGTGAAATCAGTAAAATTTAATATTCCAATTTGGTGCATGCAAATTTTGGAATATTACACAAATTTTCTTCAATTACAAAAACTTTAGGGAAAGTCTTAACTTCCTAAGGACGTTCATACTAAACTACGCCAAAATGGCTAAAGGATTTACTCATATCTTGAAAAAGGGGATTCCTTTCCATTGGGATAAGGTTACACAAGGTTCTTTTTATGTTTTCAAGGATACACTTGTCTGGGCATCATTAATGTATCCCTCCAATTATCAGAGTGATTATTTCTTATATATCGTCGCGGATGGTACGACCATTGATATGGTATTGGTCCAAGAAGAAGATGGGATAGAAAATCCGATATATTATTTGAGTTGTAATATCAATGATATGGAAGTGAAGTATTCATATGTCAAAAATATTGCCTTGACAGTCGTTCAATCTATCCAAAGATTTCGCCATTATATCATGTTGAGGAAGACCATTGTCATTTCGATTGCAACCCCGTGACTTACATTTTGTCACGTCAATTGCTGCGGGTAAAATATTCAAAATGGATAGTTATTTTACACGAATTTGATTTGAAATTCATCAAATCCAAGCCAAAGAAGTCTTTAGTTTTGGATGAGATTCTCTACGACCTTCCCTCTAATAGTACTGCTGCTACATCAGAACCATCTAATCCTAATGATTCTATGTTTCTGATTGGATCATTTGATCCTTGGTATCAGGATTTTATCATTTATCTCCAAACCAATACTTTTCGGCTCGATACCTCTCACTCTAAACAACGACGTATTCTATACCAAGCCAAATATTATCTGATCGTCAACGATACACTTTATCATCATGGTATCAATACGATTTTAAGGAGGTGCCTCACTCATGAGGAGGCTGAGAAGGTTTTAAATGATTTTCATGTTGGGGCTTGTGGTGGTAACTTATTTGGATACAATACCATGCAGAAGATACTCTGCGCCGATTACTTTTGGCCTACCTTATTTTTCTACTGCATCCTCACAGTAAGAAGTTGTCATGTGTGCTAGATTTTTTATCGTAAAATCTGAAAATAGGGTAGATAATAGTGGTATTGGGGCACATGGTTTTGTGCACCCATGGTTTTGGTCCATGGTATTACATGTAATGGAGCTTATAAGAGACTGAGAATACTTCATTGTAAGTTAGGCCTGGAGGTGAGTGGTGAAGGCTCACTTGGCCGGATTGGCCAAGGTTTTTTGGCCAATGGTTAATGAAATTTCATTGGTTGGGTTTTTCCCCAGATTTGGGGTTTTCCTGGTTAAACATTGTGTTTATGTTTATGTGATTTGTTGTTGGGTTTTGTATGTGTATTATTCTCTCAGTAAATATTTTATTTCTGCAGTAATTCCTAACATGCATCCGTTATCTATCATTGTGGGACCATTTTCAAAATGGGGCATTGACTTCATGACTTGAAACCCTCGTTCATATGGGGGGAATGGCTATATTATTTTGGTAGTATACTACTTTACCAAGTGGGCCGAAGTGATGCCCACATTCAGTAACACAGGCGAAAGAGTTGCATTATTATTTTTCAATCATGTCATCTCACAGTTTGGTGTTCCATATGCTATAGTCACAAATCATGGTAAGCACTTTTGCAATCACATGATGAATGAGTTGACTCCCAAAGTAGGATTGTCGCATGATAGTTATACTCCTTATTATCGACAATCCAATGGACAAGTTGAGGCTATTAACAATATTCTTAAACAAATGTTTCAACGATTGATAGGATTTCATAAACGAATTGGAATTTGATCCTATACTCGGCTTTGCAGCCATACCGAACCTCAGTGATAAACGCAATCTACTTTACCCCCTTTCAATTGGTGTATGAGCTTGAAGCTATCTTGCCTATCCAATGTGAAATATCGTCATTAAAACTCAGTATTGACTTGTCACTTGACACCTCTACTGAAGAAGCACGTCTTTTTAACCTCATCCATCCTGATGAAATGTGTCATGAAGCTGCATTGGCCAACAAAGCACATAAGAGATGTATAAAGGCGCAATACGACCAACATGTCTAGCCTCGCTTCTTCTTAGAGGGTGACCTTGTCTTACTTTATGATCAGGAAGCTGGTGTAATAGGTACAGGAAAATTTGAGTCACTATGGCATGGCCCCTATATTTTCAAAAGGGTTCTTGCTCAATAGGGGAATTTTGAGGTCTAAAATGGGCCTCTCAAGGAAACTATAAAATAATAGTGGAAATAATAAAATCAAATTTGATGACATCATCAAATTTTAGAGGGAAAAAAGAAAAAACTACTTTTTCAACTAGTATTTTGAACTTATCTCCCAAAGTTTTTACTCACATTTTGAGTGGGAGTACTCATTGGATGTAAATTTTAATTCCTCATCCAAGGAGTACCCATGTTGCATATTTTCGATGGATCCTACTACACGAAAAATGAGAAATACATGAAAAACGTGATTGCAATCACGATATTTCATGTATTTTTAATTTTTCGTGTAGCAGGGTCCATCGAACGTATGCAACATGGATACTCCTTGGAAAGGAATTAAATTTTTCATCCAATGAGTACTCTCGCTCGAAATTTTAGTAAAAAATTTGGGAGATAATTTGAAAATCCTAATTGAAAAAAGACATTTTCTTATTTTATTATTTTTTAATCTTTTTACCCTTTTACTTAAAAAATGGTGAATCATCCCCCATGGTTGACATCATCATCTTTAATCCTATTGATCCTTATAAAGTTTATTTTTGATGTACATTTTTCTTAGGAGGCCCATTTTAGACCTCAAAATTCCCCTAATGAAGGTTGCCTATGAGTTGGTAGATTATGATGGAATTCCATTGACACAACCCCAAAATGGGTTGTATCTGAAATGTTACTATGCTTAAACATGAGCATAGTAAACTTTTGTATTATATTGTATATATGTCGTTGTTTTTCTTTCACTGTCTTAGTTTGTTTTTCTAGATTTTTCTTGAAGTTAGTAATCCACTTTACATTTCATCGCAGATGTCTCAATCTTTGGAACCATTTGTTGGATATGCTGATGGTGCTATTCATAGTACATGGAATTTATCCTCTACGTTGTGGGACATTTTCAAACCGAATGACAAGTTAGTGAGTTTTCAAGGGATTTGTATTGGTCGATCTACAAAAAATATCGCTGAGTATTGTGCATTGATCGACCTTCTCTCTGATGCCTTTTCATTTGGTATTAACCACATCATTATTAGGTTAGATTCAAAACTTATTGTACTGCAAATTACTAGCGTTTATATTTTTCTAAATCCAACGCTACATCGTATGTTCCTAAGAGTTCGGCTTTTGGAAAGACATTTTGATTTCATTCAATATCAACACATTTCCAGAAATTTGAACACATTAACTGATTCCTTAGCGAATTATATTATAAACAGACATTTGCAACACATGTAAAGACATATTTTCAATTCACATCACATAATTGAATAGGATTGTGCAAGGAAAACACTGAAAAAAATAGATAAATAGTTATAGCTTTTTACAAAATTTGTGCCCAAGACAGATTGTTCATCTGACCTCAAATTCTATGCAAAATGTCAAAAGTAAACTAGTGATTCTTGTGATAAAAAACCACTGATCTAGCTATCTAACGCAATAACTGCATCCAACGGTTAGGAACACTAATAGTATGGCGTTGTAGTCTCATGGGTAAATCTTCAGTCTGGCAATCCAGAATCCTGAGATTCAATCCCTCTATATGTTGTTGTAGCTCAACAAGAGTCTCGGTCATATCTAAATCTTGAAGGACTTCTCTCCTGATAGCCCTCTCTACTGGCTCATCTTCTCTCTGGTCTGGTTGACCCACTGATCGAAATCGACCTACATTTGCATACATCAAAACTTTAGTTTATTCTTGGGAGACATCAAAATAAAAAAACATGTATAAACCTTATAAAAATAAAAAAACATGGTCAAAAAATTCTTACCAATTGCACCCCATTGAGCGTCGTTTGGTAGAATCAAATCTGGGTCTCCTCGGAAGTCTACGCCTGCATATGCATAATCATCAATGGAAATCATCTGTCATATAAACTAGGAAAAGAATGCAGTAGAGAACACGATGGTCGATTGAATAGAATTTCTAGCCATCAATTCTACCCATCTCCACATCCTTGGATCTCCAGGGCTAGATATACCTAGTGTAAGATGTTGGAGCTACATCAATGGAATCCACTCTTAGGCAAAGGAAATCAGGATCGAGCCATAGTTGAAATTATTCTTCCTTCCTCCCTTTTCATTGGTCAGTTGTTATTTCATCAGAGAGAGGACAACTTCAGCCCAGTTAAATACTGTTGGTTCCAAGCACTCTAGTGCATACTGCATGTATGATATGTTTGCCACATGTTGTGTAGCAGAACCGACAAGTTTTTCAATAGTGAATAGGATGGTCCTCAAATGAAAATCACGTACATCATAGATGTTTATTTTCCCATCCTTGGTTCAATCCCTAGATGGCAGTGTTGTAGTATGTAACCTCTCATTGTCTCTCCTCCAAGAGAATATCCTAAAAGAGAAATGGGTGAACCTAGCCTCGATAATCCTGTGAAAAAATAAATGTCCTCCACTAATATTGGGACCACTTTGTCCCCAATTTGAAAATCCTATATCACTGGATCCCATGAATGAAGAATGAAATCCAATAGCTCCATTTTTTGCCTCATACCCGACAATCTGCAGTACGTTAACAACCCGAAGTCTCTGAGGGATCTTACTGTGCCTGGATTGTTTAGGGAAACCACATTTTTTTCTTCATGTTCTCTTTCTTTCCATGTAATCATCATTTTGATCCAATGAATACCTAAAAAAAAATCATAAGACTCATTACGATCCATTTCTTGCAAAAAAATTGGGAAATTTTGGGCACACAACTAAAAAAAAATGGAAATTGTGCCCAATGCACCCCAGGTCAAGGTACAGAGCATTGCAGTGCATCTGGCCTTCAATTTCAGTGCACTGCAATGCATGTTTTGACATTCAAGGGCGTGTTGCCCTTAGTTTGTAATATATTTACCCTAAGGGGCTCAAAACCCTAAAAATTTGCAATGAAATGAAACATAAATGCTACTGAAAGAAAGAGAAGGTTCATAGCTCCAACCTAGATTGAATAGCAAGGAAAATCATCCACAAAATCTATCGCAATCAACTGCTGAATTTCGGGGGAAAAAAATGGTTCATAGATCCAATTTTACAATGATAACTTTCAAATGGTAAAAACTCTTTTTATTAATCATTTGATTATTTCAAATCATATTTAATGTTGTGACTATGGTTTTTATTCATAATTTGCTATGAAACAAGTATTTTTAATCTGTTTGATGGTGTTCTAAACAAGTTTTACAACTGACATAGCAGATTAGTCGTGCACACTTATTCAAGAATGATTTGACCACAAAGCATACTTTTATCCTTATTTTTCTAGATTTGAAAACAATGAAAAAGTACTTGAAGGGAACTTTTATCTCTTTTTCGAGCTTCGATAACGACAAAAAAGGAACCCCTGGAGTCTTCTTTTAGCTCTTTTCAGACTCTGATAATGTGAAAAGATTTATGAGCGCTTGTATTTTCAAGCTCGTAAAATTAAATGAAACTACGTCTACTCACTATAATTTTAACCCTTTTCCGGACTGAGATAGATTATTTACGAAAAAGGAAAACCTTAGTCAAACATGGCTAAGAGGTTTTCTCAAGTATCATTTTACACTTTTTTGGACTTGAGCGACAAATTTATGAAGAAGTACTCATGGATATTTCTTTTTTCCTCTTTTTCAAACTCCCTAAACATGGAAAGGGACCGGGATATCACTTTCTTTAAGCTCGTTAAAACATAAAAGAGTGACGGGCTTGTCAATCATGGAAAGAATCAAGTTTCATTTATCGATAGACTCATTAAATTATTAAATAGTGATGCATTAGCTCGAACGTTTTAATTATAGATCAAGCATATTTTATCCTCCTCAAGCTTGTTAAAAACTAAAGAGGTACTGGTTGACAAATGACTGAGAAATTTTTTGGAAAGTGAACAAAATACTTTGTGGTAGCAGGTCTCTCTTGAACATGACACTTTCACTCCATCATCGTGACTTTTGGGTTGGGTAATCTTCTTTATGATTCATTCATACCTATGTTTCATCATACCTTCACTTCAGTTTTGGGTCAATGCTGCCAAATCATTTCAGTGTCGCCAATATGGTCAAGAGAAGTCATCCAGTGAATCCTCATCCTTCTGCAATACTCATAAACCTTCATTTTCATGACAGTCATCCCTGAACATTTCTATATCAAATCACATTTTGTCTCTGAAATTAGTAACTCCCCTTTCGCAATAAAGGGTCTTCCTATGGACATCATCTCAAAATCCAGGAAGTTTACTTAGAAACATCTTCCAGTACCCTGAGGCTTGTTACACCATCGACAAGTTTCTCACTTCCAAACCTTTGACCGAAATATTTTGTTTAGTGTTCGACATCAAATCATCTATTCACGCCTTGAAAACTATAATGCAGTACCTTAAGAGCCATTAACATCAATGGTGGCTCTCTCGTATTTTTTAACAACTCACATCATTAGCTGGTAATCAAATGATGTATTCCCATGTTCGACTACAAATCATATATTTGCATGGTTATAATTTTACCTGAACGATCGAGTGAATGAGATAAGAAGACCCTAGATCTAGTTTCATCCATCCGGGCTGTGATTTGAGGATTATTTTACAAATCATTTGTACGATGACTTTACATAATAGACCGTCATCCAAACATGGGCCTATATCTGTAGGCATGTCTATATTGGGAAACATTCCAATGTAGATGAATTTCTGAACTATGTACATTTTATTATATAGTTTAGGTGTTGAGCATGGGAATGCCACCTTCAACAATTCGTGATCAAGATGAAATATATCATGATGTAATGTATGGTAATATTGATGTAGGTCATCGTTCACTTCAGTTCCGTCTCATCACATCGTAAAGCATCTCATCCAAATATTATTATTTTGACTTCATGCTTTAGGGGGCAACTGTTCTAGGTCAATTTGGGCATCATCCCCCAAGACCTGGTCAAACTGGACATCATCCCCAGGACCAATGAAATAGGGTATATCATCCCCTTATATTTCAGTTGCTACATGCCCTAAGTGAAGACATTTCATTCATGGCTTCTATTGTGAGATTTCCAAGGTTTGAATTATATGTTATATCACCTATTGACTCACCAACACTCACCTGCAAGGGACTAACTATGTTGCAGTGCCAAATACTCCATTCAAGGGTGCACTGCAGTGCACTTCCTGACAGTCAAGGGTGTGTTGGTCACCTGGGAGAGGAATTCTCATTGTTCCAGAATTCTCCACATGGTTAGTGCCTTCTAGAAGAGTCCATATGTGTCAAAATTTGAATCCAAGTCTCCATATAACACCTCTGAAATTTTGAAACATGTCTTGCCTATTATTAGAAAGTCATTCATTGAGAAACTACCATAAGTTTCCCTGTAAATTGAGCACTCATCCTAGTGTTAGGGAAGGAATAATTTTGGTAAAGTTATTTTTTTGGATTCTCATTTGATAAAATAGTGAAAGTATTGGTATGTTGTTGGGATAATGTTGGATGTGATGAGGCTGGAATGAAGCTAGAGCAGGTTGACAAAAAATCGATCCATTGTTTGTAATATTCTCCTTCTGATATTTAATAAAAAAAATTGTTCATTTTCCCATACATATGTCTCTATTTATTGTGAAATGTATTCTTGAATGATGTATGTATTTCAGATCTAATCGGTTTGATTTGAGTAAGATAAGTAGATATCTGTATATTTCATGTTGTTTTCTTTTCTCTATTTTTGTTTGTAGGAATATATCTAGCATCTTGAGTTGGATTGAGAGCGAAGACAATAGTGACAGAAGGAGAAGGAGAAGCGAAGGAATCACAAGTAGGCTCTTTCTCATTTAAGTATATATGCTTGTTTTAGAGAAAATAATATTTACTCTTTCCTTTGTTGTTATAAGTGAAAAACACCACACTTAGGGAATTTGGTTTATCCGTAGATCACAATTTCGTATAACAGAGAGGAAAACATGTCATTGCAGACAAAGGAAATCAAAATACTACAGGCTCAATGCAAGATTTTACAGGATCAAGTGGTAAAAAATGAAATTTCTCATTCAACAGAGTGACAGAGATATCAAAAGTAGATAGAGAATCAACAAAATCTCTAAAGGAGTCATCTACTAGAAACACATTGAGTCAAATTAAAGACATCATGTGTACCACCATCACTGAATCCATGAATGAAATCTCGCCATATATCTAGATCATTTTTTTAGCAGAAGGACCTAATTGAGAAGGCTAACAGGCCATCGAAGATATAAATAAGGATGTGGGAAACATGCGTGACACAGCTAACAAGATCGTTAATTTTTTGAACGCCAAAAACATATATGAGCTTGATGATCTGAGAGTACATGATGGAACTGAAAAAAGTTTGGACGTGAAGAAAGTCCTTACACTAAGGAATTTGGTGCAATAGCTTGAAGAAAAGTATAATTGATTAGAAATTTCTATCAGCAGGTTCTTCAATAGGATTGATCCATTGACCAAAAGGGGTTTTCCTTCTCTTTTTGTCATCAATGACACACTTATGGCCAAAGATGATTACATGAAGAAACTCAAGTAAATTGCACAAGATACATCAAAGTTTTCAAATATTAAGGGTTAAATGATAGGAAGATATTTCATGGATGCTATGAGAAATGATGTTTACATACAGCATGAGATAAAACACATTTTCATGATCAAACCCACATTTTCTCGATACACGAAGGTGGATGAAATCTATCGGAAAGAAAACAAGATTCTTCTTCCTGATGGGGATCGGTGGGAAAATTTGTGCAAATACCAGGATGAATGAAGAGTAGATACATCCAACAGCGACATCCAGCACAATAGGCCAGCGCAACAATAGTCAGATCGTGCATAGAAACGGTTAGAACATTCAACAACGGTTTCCCAGACATAAGTGTCAGATGTTCACAATTTCTGAAATTACTCCACCATTTTTTAGCACGTTGTTTTAACAGATTTATGTTGTAATTAATAAGGATATTTCATGTTTTGATATGACATCCTTCCTAGATTTAGTTTAAATATAGTATGCATTCGAAGTATCAGGGGTTGGACTTTGATCATTGTAATTTTTCCCTTTTGAGTTGTGTATTTTTGAGCTACTAATACATCAATAAATAAAACCATTCATAGGATACTTATGCTATATGTTACTGGTGATGTCTTTCCTTTTGTGATATTTGTTTCCACTGTGTTTTAATCTAATTGTAAAATAGAAAGTGAAGAAGTAAGGTTTTTTATTTGAACACCTTATTTATGGTTGTGTTTGCAATATTTATGTTTACTTCTGAAGTTTGATTGAGAAATTCTTGTATGAAAACTTTTGGGGGCCTTTGTTTTTTGGACAAAATAGTTTTGGAGTTGCAAAGAGCCAGAAAACAGGCGTCGAAATGCAATCCAGGTAGGTAGGGAGTTGTCACAGTTGCGGAAATCCAGAAGACAGGTGGCAGGGCATCGATAAATAACAACACAAATGGCAGAGATGGGAGACAAGAAAAAAACAATAGAACTCCTAGTAATAAAGAAGAAATGGAGGGTAGCAGAGCACAAGGGAGTAGACGAGCGCAAAAGAGAAAAGGACTGATAGTGTCAATCAACAGGAACAAATAGGCAATCAGTTTGTTAGTTTGGCTAGTCAATCCGGCGAAAGGCCGATAGGAAGTAGAGCCTCAGGAGAGCTCTGTGTGAAGCCGTTTGTATTGAATTTAACTGTAATAGACTCGACAGAGTATGTTTATGTTGTTTTGATCCAAGCTAATAGAATCGGGTTATTGTTGTGTTGGATATCATCAATTATTAAATTCTTAATTGATTATGGTGAATGTATGCCTAGTTTAAATTTTAATTGAGTGCTTTGAACATGTCATGATGAATGATAGCTACTTCTAGGAGTTGAGATATATTTATGTGGCTTCTATACTCATGGTCATTCTCTATGTTAATACTCTTTCCTCAACATCAATGATATATACTTTATTCTTATTAAGGTCATGGCACTCCTCGGGTGAGACTCCTTGCTCCCTTTAGTAGGGTGAAAATTCCACCGTTGTCCTAGACTACTATGGAAACCTTGTTGGCCTCAATCCTGAATGTGGGTCTTGCCCAGAGACCTCCTTTTTCGCCAAAAAATGGTTTCGTTGTCGGGACCTAAAATTTTATTTAGAAGCTAGATCATGGTATTGAGGATCTATAAGGAGGAACTATGAAGCTAGTAGTACAAGCACATAGATCAATTCATATCACAACAAGCAGACCTTCGGTAGCAGAGGGAAAATACTGTCAAAGATAGAGTCATGTTTTATAAATCTGCGAGTGACCTATATGACATTTTATGGGGAAAGTTTCTTGAAGAGCTTTACAAATGGTTGTGGAGACTTTAGATCAAATCACTCCCTGAAGGATTGTGTAAAGTTTGTCGCAATTGGACGCACATAGATCTAGTAGCACTACATCGACTAGATACAGATCTAACCCGAGGAGTAGATTTTTGGGTACAATATACCTTGGAAGGGTACATTGTAGAGTTTGAAGCTAAGTGATACCAATATTTTACGAAAGAAGAATACATATTTAGATCTGGGTTGCGGGGATAATTGTTGAAAGAAATACCATTGTGGATTAATGCTCTAATGGTGGAAGAGGGCCTGATGTCATTCCAAAACCCTGAGATGGAGACCTAAACCTCTAGTACTGGGGTAATGAGTTGAGAGAAAGATGCTACAAGTAAAGGAAATGGGCGAGTAGGGATATGGATTCCAGAACCTCCAGTAGGTTGAGAGAGTAGAGACCACATCGGAGGGCGTAGATTGCTGAGAAGTGGCAGGAAATGGTGATGAAATAATTTGAGAAGTAGGAGAAGAATCGACAGAACAAGGAAAAGGCACTGCAGATGACAGAGGAAAGAGAAGGTCAGATGAGATCCCAAGGAATTGAAGGGACCATTAAGGAAGTTAGGCAAGTTTATAGGAGCCTAGCCTGAAGAGAAAAGGGAGAAAAGTACAATGAGAAGGACACGCGCCCCGAGGAGAAGTCTTATGTGGAGCTGCATGTTGTGATGGATAAACTATTCCAAGATAGGTCGTCACCCATAATGCAAGGTAATCATATTCCCAAAGTTTCAAGAAGCACTAGTCCTAACCTTCCCCTGGTACTCTATCATCCACCTGATAAGTTCTTTATTAAGTTACAGGATTTTATCAAGTTGAGTAGTACTAAATCCATAGTACACATATCTACTAGAAAAAGTGCTGGTAGTACAATCTCTTAATCGGGAAGCAGAGGTTTTGTTTTAGTACCACCAACATAAGGAAAGATGGCAGGATCGTTCACCCGATTCCAAAAATTCTCTAGAAAAGGTAACGACAATGTAGAGCAACACTTGTATCTCTGTGAAGCAATTTGGATAGCTCGACTGACACTAGATGCAGTCAAGTTAATTACGTTTCAAACCACACTGAGGGAAAGAGCTTTGTGATGGTTCATCAACTGGTTAGAAGCACACTAGAACCCAACAATAGACGATGTTAAGAAATATTTTTTCCATGAATTCAAACTGCCTCAGATGAATTGGTAGGGATTGTCTGAGCTATGGGAAATAAAACAATGAGAAGGAGAAATATCTTGGGATTTGATGAGAATATTTAAAGACACGATTGGAAAGCTAAGTTACCAAATCAATCCAAATCACCAGTGGGATTGGTTTATTAAAGCACTCCTACCGTTAACAAGGACACCAATGACACAACAGAAGATTGATACCCTTCAGGATGCTCTCGAGAAAGCCATGAAGATAGAAGCTATGGCAGGATACCCGCAGGAGTTCAAAGGAGGGGTAGCAGTACAAGATCCATCCATACTAGGAATACAACATAAAATAGCTAGTTTAATGGATAAACTAAAATATATTCAACCGGTACGACTTGCAAGGCCAAATGTGTGGTGCACACACTGCTTGATGGAAGGACACGTGGCCACAGAATGTCTGAGGTTGTGAGGAGAAAACATTGGAACTTAGACGACTGGAACACAAGGGGCCCCACCAGTCGGTGGAGTTGTGCAGATAAATACTCAAGGGCTATACCAACCACAACCCCACTTCCCGAGTTTCCCCAATCAACAAAATCAAGGAATAGTAGAATGTTGTGAAATATGCAAAGGTATTGGTCATCCTCCACGACTGTGTCCAATTCTACAAAAATACTCAAATGTTCCAAACAATATCCACTGTGAATTTTATGCCTCTACAACGCATAATACAGAGCAATGTAGAGCCCTTGATGCATTGGTAGAATGATTAGACAGGTCAACTTATAACGTAAATGAAACTCCAAGGGGGCAAGGAGGAGGAATGATAGGTAGCAAAACTAGAGGAAGAGGACCAGTAAGATGTTATAATTGTAATCAAGAAGGGCACGTAGCGAGAGAATATCCACTACCCAGGAGACCATGGTGCTCTCAATGTAGAGTCAATGCACATGCAACTCAAGACTGCCCGGAGCTAATTAATATATGGGAAGAGAGAGCCAGAAAAAGAGGAGCTAACCTGGTTAATGCAGAACCAAGAATAGTAGAGGCGCATCCCATGCAAAGTGTAGCTATAGTCACATAGGGAGGGAATAAAACAGGAGAGGATGCACGAGATATCGACCCGATAAAGCTAATCAAACCTACATCTCCAAAGAAATCTTTCAGCCCAGACCGACGAAAGCAGTATTTGAAAGAAGCACTAGAAACATTTTCACTAATAGGAAGACATCAGAGTATGGAACATCCACATCAATCTAGCAAAGGAGAGAAGAGAATCCATACAAGCACACCGATAGAAGAATGGTTCCGATTGTTCCTAAAAATTATGAACAATGGCCAAATGTTGGAACAACTAAAACAAAATCTAGAAGTGGTCATGCAAGGAGCAGCAGAACCTGGAGACTCAAGTAATTCAATAGAAAAATACATAAGGAGGGTGAAAATAAATAAAATAAGGACTGGAAATGAGTTCCGTGTAAACATCCAAGTTGCGAGATTTCAAATCAGAGATACAATGCTTGATCTCGGATCAGATGTCAACATTCTACCCCAAAAGACATGGGAAGCACTAGGAAAACAAAAGTTGACATACTCACCAATATATCTTAGAATGGAAAATCAATATTGTATTGTACCAATAGGAAGGCCTAAAGAAGTTGAGGTTGATGTTGCGGGAGTAAATACCTAAATAGACTTTGAAGTAATAGACATCATGGGTGACAAGGATCCCTATCCTGCTTTGATGGGCATATATTGGGCCTTTGAAAATTATGCAGTCATTGATTTAAAAAAATAATTAATGATAATCGAAGATGTTGAGGTCAGATTAGTTCAACCATTGGACCCGTATCAAGGACCCCGATACACAGAGACTGTTGACAATAGAGAAGACGCACAACCTCTATATCAACTCTATCAAATGATGGCACGAAGGGGAGAGGATTACATTAATCCTATAGCAGGGGGGACCATAAGTTGAAGAAGCATTCAAAGATCTGACCTAGGTCAGAAATAGCATGGGATGATTGGCAGCAAGGAGGATATGAAATCAACACCAGAAGATGTGCCAACATTCGGGGAGTCAACTGGATTGGTACAGAGGTAAGAGAATATCCAAATCTTTCAAATATGAAAGCTATGAATACATTCATTACCAAAGTGGAAGAGAAAGTACAGTAGAACATAGAGTCCCTCTCATTGACATATCACTACAATCCACGTCAGCAAGGTGGTGGGAAACCCATCACAACTCTCTTTCGCGATGGGAAGATATTTCTAGAGTATTAAGAACGAGATTCCATGCGGCTTCAGGACCACAACCCGGAGAAAAGTACCAAGGGAATTCTGACCCCTAGCACATCTAAATAGTTGTGAGTATAAGTTTAGGAAATAGGGATATCCAAAATCTTTATGGCTACACAACTTTATACATTCACTAGACACCATTCCGCAAGCTTGGTACCTGACAGGTGAGAAGAAGAGAGGAACTAGTACCTAGGAAACAGTTGTGGAAATATTTACGTAATGTTTTTCTTTCAAAGGAGATACGAAACAAGTGACAGATATCCTTCGAGTGATTAAGAGATATCTTTACTAGAGCAGAAAGTCAAATATTCATAAACATGTAAAAGGATATATTGGGAGATAGACGATGATGATTTAGAGAATATTCAACATCTGTACTTTGAAGAAAAGGAATGGGAATGGGAAATACAAGAAGAAAAAAATACATAGGGATTTCACCTCTTACCTTTGGGGACAAAGAAGCAGAATATCAGAAGCACAGAGAAGCCCAATATTGCATCCATCGGATATTATTGGGATACAGAGAACAAAAGAAATATTTGACCTGATACAATATTACGAAGACTTGTTCCCATCTTTAGTGGCAGCGCTCAAAGGGATCAAAGGAGATTGGGGGAGATGCGCATAGTCATAAAACCAGACGTGAGGCCGGTAAAACATAGACCTTACCGTCTGAATCTGAGAGTAAAATAAAAGGTCAAAGTAGAGATAGACAAAATGCTGAAGGTAGGCTTGATTTTTCTAGTTGAGGAAGAAAAATGGTTCAGCCCAATTGTGATACAAATTAAAAAGGAGAAATAATAAATTAGATTATGTGTGGACTATAGAAGTCTAAATAACGCATGCATTCATGATCTGTTTCCAACTCCATTTAGCGACAAGGTTCTTGAAAATGTAGCGGGAAACGAAGCATAGTCATTCATAGATGGATTCTCAGGATCTCATCAGGTGAGAATAGCATAATAATACAAAATGAAAACTACTTTCACAATAGAATGGGGATCATTTTCCTACCATGTCATGCCTTTTGGACTAAAGAATGCACCAGATGTGTTTTCACAAATAGTAATAGAAGCATTTAGAGACTATATCCATAATTTCCTAGAAGTATACATGGATGATTCGACGGTGTACATTCTAATGAAGAACCACACAACTCTGCTTAGAATAATGTTTGACAGGTGAAAACAACTTCAAATTTCTCTCAATCTCAAAAAGTGCATCTTTGCAGTACCTTTTGGAACACTTTTGGGACATGTCATCTACAAGAAAGGTGTATGTGTGGACACAGCAAAGGTGGCAGTCATTGTGAACATGGAAGCACCAGAGACTGTAAAATAGTTGAGGTCACTACTAGGACACACAGGATACTACAGGAGGCTGTAATATTCCCAATTAGCCATGATCTAGTTGGAATATTAATTTTTGTTTTTTCTTCTTTGTTTGATGAATAAGAGGGTATGGAGACCCATAAATCTCCTAAAAGGAATAAAATCCCCCCTAACGTGAAAGGAGGTCACCTTAGCAACTTAATTAAGCACCCTTGTGTGTGAAAAGGGGCTGGAGCATGAAGACTGGGTCAAATTTTGACCAAATCAACAACGTTGTTATGGAGGAGTGGACATTTATTAAAGGACAACACAATTTTGGAGGGAGATATCAAGCATGGAGATAATGGCTTTAATGAGTGGGGCCAGGGGTGAGGAAGCTCACCACTTATATAAGGAAGGGGATGGAAACCAAATAATATCATGTTATGTTTTGGATGTTTTAGATTTTATGGTATGTTTAGACTTGTTTCTCTCTTTAGTTGTTTAGCTAAGACTACAGTATTGTTTAGCACAGAGTGTTCCGAAGTGAAAATAACACCTCTATACTTTGGGGACTTCTAGTTCCCACTTAGGTGGATTATTTTCACTATATTTCCACATTCAAGCATCAGGCCAAGCTCCATCTTTATTCTACAGTGCAATTTCTATTGAGAGATGTGTTGAGTTGCAGGGTGCAGCAGTGGAAAATACATCTGGGTGATTTCTGATCTAGATTTCACTACAGGAAGGTTTACTTCCATTGGGAGGCTAGTAAGGAAGTCCCTTGAGCCTTGTTGCAACATTTTGCATCAGGCCACATTATTATTTTCCCCTACAGTGGAGTTTTAGTCTTGGACTGCGCTATTTTAGGGAGGAGTTGTAGGGGTGGTTTCAATACACCATTAGGAGAGGAGGTTTTCTAGTGAAGGGGTTAGCCTTTCATCTAAACATTCTATTGGAGAAGGCTACATTATTTATCATATCAAAACAGCCACATCTTTTCAGCTATATTTTTGTAGTGAATTTTCAGCCCTAGGGCTTTGGTTCACTTCTTGTATATTGGTGTATTTATGAAAACACTCTTGGGTTCTTTGTTGGAGGTTTTATAAAGCCTTGATCTTCATTTTACATTATCTTTGAGGCATATATCAACCATTTTATCTTTTGTGTATTAATTATCTATATAATTTCTCCTATGGCTGCGCTGTAGCATTCTTCCAGCATTTTTGATATAGTAGCAGCACCTCTTTCTTGAGGGATTTACTTATTGGAGGCTTGTGGGCTTGTGTTGTATTATTTTGCCTCATTATATTGTATTATTTGTTTATGTTATGATGAATGGAAAGGCTGCATATTGGTGTCATGTATTTATGTGATTTTTTACACTACTATTTCCATTTTTATGCACTATATTTCTGCTTTTCCCATTTGGGAATATTACAATGGTATCAAAGCATAATCTTGGCTCAACCTGTGCATCTTAAGCCAATATGTTATCAGAAGAAGGATATCCTCTCACATATAGAGAGAGGAGGTATCTCAGAATAAACTGGAAGTATGACTATACAGATGAGAAAGAAGACAAGGGTAAAACCCCTTTATCAGGAGAAGAGGATGACAAAGAGTTTCCTAAACTTATTCTTCGAACTATGCAAGACATTGCAAGAGAAATAAAGGAGATGAGGATGGATATACACAAAGAATCCCCTAAAGGGTTTCTACATGGAGAAGGCTCCGACATTTCTCATCACTGGAGTGATCAACCAGTGAAGAAGTAGGTTTCCCAAGGCTCTACAATGCCTACTTTTTTAGCAGTGGGAAATGGAGGGTTTCAAGTAAAATAAACTATTGAATAATATTTCATGGAGTATGAGTCTCAATCTCAAATATTCAAGGATCATTTGAGTTTTCAAGAATTTTTTCAGATCAAGGACAATAGGAGACCCCGGCATCACAATAAAGGTGGAGGATGCATACATAATCATGATCTACACCAAAATATGGGCAGATTTTTCTTACCCAACTTTGATGGGTCATCAAAATGCACTGCCAAATCATGGGTAGAGAAGCTAGACATCTACTTCCAGCTGAACCAAGTACCGGAGATGGAGGCCATCAAAATAGCAATGCTAAACCTTGAGGGTGAGGCACATGATTGGTGGTTTCATGGTCTATCTACTTTGGGTCATGCCAATGTAACTACATATTCAGAGTTCACAAGGAGGTTGGTGGAGACGTTTGATCGGAGAGACCCAAAGGCACCTTTCATGGGGCTAGCTAAGATCAAACAATCAGGTAATCCAAAAACTTATATTTCTGAATTTCTAAGACTTTTTGTTATGGTTCCTAATTTATCTGTAGCAAGGAGGGTCTATATGTTTATTGATGCGTTAGAAAATCCTCTTCATGGGTTGGTTAAGTCTACCAAACCCACTACCCTTCAAGATATCTGTAATATTCCCAAATTTTCACATTATATTTGGAATATTAGAGTCCTTGATTTTCTTAATAAACTAAGTAAATAAAAGGGTTAAGGGACCCACAATCCTCAATAAGAATAAATATCCACTTTATGTGTGTGAATGTGGATTAATTTAGCCTAGATATGCAAAAATAGGTAGTTGAGCAACTACTAATGTGAATGAGATTGGAGATCATGTCTCATTTAATGAGAAAGATCATGGAGGGTTGATTCAATCAACTCAGATCTTGAAGATGTCAAACAAAGGATCATTGATCATTCATTATCAAGTGATGGAGAATCATGTGCAAATGAAGCACATATGGTGGAGGAGGTGTACATTGCACCTAGACTGTTTGGTTGATTTGGTCAAACAGTGTCGTCCCACTTGGAGGATCTTGTCCACATGAGACTGCGCAGTTGAGATTAGGGCCAAGGCTTAGGGAGGCTCAAACATTATAAAGGAGGTGAAGGCAAAGGTGAAAGACATCTTGGATTATTTGATGTATGATCTTTAAGAATTGGAATTTTCAAGTGACATTCCACTGCATTCTTGGGTTGTTTAGCAGAGATTGCAGGTGTTGTTTAGCACAGGGTGTTCCCGAGCGGGAATCCCACCTATTTCTTAGAGTAGCTCTAGGAAGAGGATTGTACTTCATTATACATCAGGCTTTAAGTGCCATTTCCTTTTTCTACTTTCTGTAGAACATTCATATTTAGAAATCTACAGATTTCTGAAGATCAGTTTGGAAGGTGAAAGTTGTCTTCAGTACTTCAACTGGAGAACAAGGTGAGGGATTATTCCCATCACTTGGGCTTATAGATCAGCAGTCCCATAGCCACATTATAGATCTGGAATTAGGCCAAAATTTATTGACCTCCTAGCAGCAGTATTCTCCTCAAGAATAATGATGTCCATATTGCAGATCTGAAAGGAGGAAGGAAATTGCTAGTATTTCAGCTAGAAATCCTGTGAGGGACCATTCCCTCAAATTTCCATCAGTCTCGCCATCAGCCTAGAGTTTATTGCAGCATATTTTAGCAGGCATAAGGCCTCTTTTTCCCTCACAGCGCAGTTTTTAGAGGCAGTTGTGTTGCAGCAGCTGCAATCATCATTGGAGGATTGAGAAGCTAGATCTAGAGCTTCTAGCTCATAGATCTGAGGAAGGGATCAGCCCTTCAAGCATAGATCTGATCTAAGCACACATTTCAGCCATCTATTCTTCAGATCTAGCTTCAGATCTGTATTTCCCCGCAAATCAAGGATCAAACCCTATGGAGGTGATTTTTCCAAAGTTGCAGATCTGGAAAATCCTTTCTGGGTTATCTTGGGAATCCATCACATTGGCCAGATCTTGAATCTTGGCATCATTTGAGCTCTAGTTTTGAGTAGATATGCATTTCTCTTTTCATCCTGCAACCATATGTTTATATTCTGTTGAAGAGAAAGCACAGTATTTGCTGCAAAGCCTCTTCAGTTACATTGTACCTATTGTATACATGTTTTCAGGGTGATCGTAGTTCATATTTTTGGCTAGATCTACCTATATTATGTACTTGTGTAACTAATTTATCTCCAATATAATAAAATGGCTCAGCTCTTTCTACATATTTTGATTTGTACTTATATTTATTGTTTATCTTTCTGTAAGTTCTTATATTGTGTGAAGTATTACTGCATTCTCCCTTTTGGGATATTACAGTGGTATCATAGGATGATCTTTGGCTTAGCTTGTGGACACTTCATCTTTTACATTGAAATAATAACAGATAGATGAGATCTATCATGGAGGATGTGAAATCTGTCACTCCTTTCTTCAGATACATGCAATATCTCTCCAAGGAGGTCAACCAAATGAAGGAGGAAGAACAGAGGGAAGATCCAAGAAGAATATGTGATGAGGAAAGTACTTCCTATTAGCAAAGAAGACCGGAGAATCCTAGATCTCCTCTTAGATCCACTATGCCCACTTTCTTTGAAGAAGGTGAGAGGTGTTAGCCATCTATAAATTCTGTTATGTCTCAGATGGCTAAAAAGGTTCCTTAGCTTTCAAGAAACAAATTTTATGAAAATCTGTGAGTTCTTGAAATCCCACTGTGTTCATTATCTCCAAAGAACCATTTCATTATAAATCTTCACTCATAATCCTCTTAAGTTACCCTGCCAAGACAAAAAGGAACTTTTTTTAGCTATTTTCCATCATTCCATAAACCCATTTCACCCACTTTTTCATCCATTTTTATCTATCCTAACCAATCATTTATTCCTCTAAAAAATCCCTCCTTTCCTCCCATTTATCCTTCATTTCCCTTGAAAAACCTGTTTAAATCATGAAAAATCCTTTTATATGGTTTAAAACCCTCTTGTTTATCCCTATCGGAACTTTAAAAAGGCCTAAAAACCCTCTTTCTAGCCCTATTTCTGACCTTTTATCAAAATCAGGCCTTAAGCCCCTTTTTGGCTAAGTCCTCCGCCCCTAGTTATTTCATTTCTCCATAAAACCTTTCCACCCCCCATCTAGCCCCCTTCTCTTATCTTTTTACCCCGCACCATTAATTTTCCCCGAAGTAATCCCCGCTGTCGATCATGACGATCCAATGGTGGTGCATCCTAACCATCACCCTTCCTCTTGACCATCCCCTTGCTCGTGTATCCTTGTTAAAAAACACATCACAACCATTGGTCTTCAAAATCCAATGGCCATTGCTCATCCTCACCATTTAACCCCGCCCGATAAGCCTTTCCACCTCCCGAAAAAACTACTAATGTCACCCGCTAGGCCCACCAACTCATTTGACCGATCAAATTTTTTGATTGTTCTCCCTCTCCATCGCTAATATGGCTCCCCCAGATCCAACGGCCCAGAACTAATTCCGCGCCCATTTCACCAAAACATTTTAACGCGCATTTTCAATGCGAAATAAGCGGTTTAAACTTGGACAATTGTCAGCGCCTGAGAAGTATCACATTCATTAAGGCCGATACCACTTACCACCTGACCTCCACGTGAATACCACCCTAGTATTCCCTAAAACCGCTTTTCCTATTTTCATGCCATTATTCAAATATTTCCCTGGTTTTTCATTTCTCCATGGAAATCCCTCCCTCTACACACTATTCCTCCTTTGCAATCACTCCTCCACCCTCACCAAAGCCTCTGAAGCAGTCTAAACCACAAAAATGCAGGTTTTATCTAATTGTTTTAGTTTTGTGCAGGTTTAATGATGGCCGAGTACACAGGCCCTCCCACAGCCAAATACCAGTGGCTGGGTTTTAGGATGACGATCCTTAAAGACCAAATAATATGCAAAAAAGGGATCTACAGGGTTTTTTTGGTGTTTGACTAGTGTCTCATGAGCATTGGTTGAACGAAACCCTCCAAGCGCAGCATTAGAAGACACCTGTACAAAAATTAGAAGACAATGAAGACTAAAGTTATGAGAAGAATATGGATGAAAGGCACAGTTTAAAGATAAATTAATTAAAGGATAAAATAGTCAGTAAAGTGAAAAAAAAGCAGAAAGATGATAAAGAAGGACTAAAGCCAAATCAAAGGCCTAATCAGAGTTAAAGCCACCAAACAGATAGATCAACAAGGAGTGCTTCGAATGACAAATCACTGAAGCAATTACTTCTCCAAAAGAATCAAAAAGCCACCTACAGGCCTAATTTGCCTCAAAAGACACATAAAGTTACTCCAAGTCAGAGATATTTCCAAATGACAGCTCGAAAGTTATCACCAACCTACCTAAAAACGCCTAAAAGTCAACAAAAGAAACTGAGTAGTTCAAAGAGTTAATGTAATGCAGAGTTAGACTTAAATACATTTTTCCTCGGCCCTTGTAGGTCTCAAAGGTCAAAAAAATTTACTCTGTCATTTATGAACAGTTAGAGACCCTTTCCTTCACTCCACCTCCTCATTCACCTATAAATACTACATGAGGAGTTCATTGTTATTGTTGGTTGGATTATTATTGAAGTGTAAGATAGTTGCTGAAGCTATTGAAGTGCTGCTGAGTAGTTGAAGAATACTAGGCTGAGAAGAGAAGTTTTGAGCTGTAAAGACCTGTTGAACTTGAAGTATGTAACTGGTTTGAACATCAATAATACAAGTTGATTCATGGGATCTTGGTCTATGTTAATGGTGATGTTATTCCTCACTGTTTTTGTTTCCTCATTTGTTTTACAAACTGTCCATTTTCTCTGATAAATAATAGAAAATTTAGATTAGGATTTACTGTCAAAAGTACCCTATTTCTACCTGAAAGCTTTATCTTTATGTTTTCTTCTGCTAAGGTATGTTTAGAGGATCCTTAATTTCCCTCTAGGTTTATCCAACTCATTGTTTTGAGAATGATTCAATAGAGTATAACTAGGGAATGTTGGTAAGCCCATGTCCTTCTGAGTACAACTTGAGATGTTATTCTTAAATGATTTTTTCAAATGCATGCTAAGTAGAGTCTAAATTAGGGAAGTCTATGGTTATACCTGTCCTCTGGTCAGTCTTTAAAAGCTATTTTAAAAGATCCCTTGAGAGTATGCCAAAAGTAGGCTAGATTCATAGTTTTTGTCTGATCTTAGGCTATTTTCCTTGTTATCTCATATGTTTTCTCCTTTCTGAAAGTAGTCTTAGGATTACTAGATTGTTGTCTGAAAAGTTTGCTTTAATAAAATTTTGTCCAAAGAAGTCAATGGTTTGCCCTATCCTTTGGCTTGCTTCAAACAGTTACTTTGAAAGGCTTTTCTTGTTTCAGTGAAGTTAACAAATGCTTAATTTGTTGTTTGCTTTGCTTCTTTCAAAATAGTTTAATGTTTCATATCACAATTCAATCTAAAATATCCTTTGATATAGATGAATTACCCTATGGAAACCCTTGAAGAATTGTTGTACAATTAAATCCTTTTGTGACTCCATAGCCCAATGGGTTGATACTGTTTCATGACCTGTCTTTTCAGCCGAAACTTTCTTTCAATTTACTTTCACCTTCACCCTTCAACTTTCATCTTCAGTCAATGATATCCATCCCAACCAAACAAACAAGTTCTCAGAGCTTCATAGCTAGCCTAATATCTTAAACCAAACATAAAAATATATATTTTGAAAACACTTATATAGAGAGATCCCTCTCTGAATCCAAGAAGGCTAGGTCCTAGGATTCCAAAGTGATTCTGATGTGGCCCCTGCAGTGTTTGGTCTTTCCTTTATTGCAATTCATAGGGAGCCAACAAGAGGTATAGAAGTGAAGAAAGGAATAAGCCTAAGACTCATGAGACTCTCGGCCTATATCTTGAAGAGTACAAAGTAGAGTCTAGAGCTTTCAAGGAGAAGCTAACTCTCCAACAATTCTTCTAGATTAAAGAAGAAAGAGGATCCTATAGCAGCAATAGAAGAAAAAGGAATAATAGATTCTATTTGCCTACATTTTATGGATCTTCCTCAAGCAATGTCAAGGCTTGGAGGAGGGAGTTAGATTCATTTTTCAAGCTACATCTTGTGGCTGAAGAAGAGGCTGTTCAAATTGCAGCACTTTATCTCTTAGATGAAGTAGAGGATTGGTGGTTTGGGCACATAGATCATGCAAAGGTGACCAAGTATTTAGATTTATTTCACAAGTTGAAGGAGGAGTTTGATAAGAAGAAAATAGAGATGAGCCACAAAGAGACATCTTCCAAGGAAACTATCAATCTTGTCACTCTGGACAAGAGGTCACTACCTTCACCACCCTCTGCAAAAGTACTTGTACCTGGAGAAGAGACACTTGCATCTTTGCAAATTAGTCTTGAGCTCTTGACATATGGAGTCCCATGCATGGATCAGGAGATGCATGATGAGGAGGAGGAAGATACCAGCGCTGGTACACTTGAAGAAAAGATGCTATCACTCTTACCAGTAGTTGGAGACACCATTATCTCAGTTGGAGGAACTCTTGTGTTCTGTCAAGAGGTTCCCACATATCAGTTGATCCAAGGTATGAATAAAATTTTAGTACATATGGTTTCAAGATCAATGCATAACCAAGGGTTAGAAAAAAAATGTTGATTTGAAGCAGAGACATTTCACAGCACAGAGGACCCTTGATCTAATCAAGGAGGAGACTGAAAATTATCCCTGTTCATCATTATTGAGATACATTCAACCCTTTGAGTTGAGATGTAGAGTTTCAGAAAATGGGATTAGCATTATCCTATGTACAATGACTGATTGTGAGATCAATGTTGTAACTTGCTTTGAGATAGTGCATGTATCACCCTGTAGATCTACGGCGTTGTCACTTAGCAGTTGTGACAAAGAAAGGGCTTCATCATTCTTGGATCATTCTAGAGGTAGATTCACTCATGAAGCAATGGAAGAAAATATGACAAATGGTAAACATCTTGAAATGAGAAACCTGTTCTCCCTTCTAGATGACCCTTTCTCAATGAGCGTCTCACTGATCAAAGAGAAAGTTCTACTTGCAGCAAATCCAAAACTTCTTTGGTTTTGGAGGGCCTTTTATGGAGAGAGAATCTCATTAAGAGATCTCATTAGAGATGCATTCCAACATTTCATGGAATGCAAAATTCTTCAACAGTTTGAGGGAGATGGTATTCTACAAAGGGAGGATACCATGATTATATAGCACATCACTCATCTTCCATATTGGGGTGAGTGGATGAGGATGATGAGCAAGGGGTCACATGATCACTTGCAGATCTACATGGGCCAGCAAGCCTGGTTACGTTGGTTGCCCTTGGGAGATTTTTGTCACTCTCCAAAGCCTCCTATTTTTTCTGATCCATGCCTTGAAAAACATGTATGAAATGAAGGAGACATGGTTGCGCTGGTTGCTCTTGGGTGAGTATGGATACCACCCAATAACTCATGATTTTTTGATTCATGCCTTGTGTATCAATGATAGTATGCAGCAAAAGAAGGCATGTTCATTTTGGTTTCACTTGAGAGAGTTTGGCCACCACATGACATCTTTTATGTCTATGTGTTTTGTATTGTGTAAAATTTGGCATAATGATCTCATGATGTGCATTGATGATATTTCTTTGTATTGGGCTGATGTGACATCTCATATGTCCATTAGTATGCTTTTGCTTCATGATGCACATGAGGAGGAGAGAAGGCAGCAAGATCTCTTGTTGCTTTGGTTGCTTGTGGGTGGCTTGATCATCTTACATGGAGGAGATGGAGGATGGTAGCAAATGGCCTGACTCCGGTGGTTACTCTTAGGAGAATATTGTTACACCATTTTTTTGGTCATCTAACCTATTGTTATTAGATGGACCCAATTACACCATGTAAGACCAATTTTACCCTAAGTAAAATTGCGTTCACTATGAAAAATAACTTAGTAAACCACCTTTATTAAGTTGTTTATGGTCTAAACAGGAAACCCCATGAGGAAATATTAAATAAATCTACATTTTTTCGATTCTCCTTAAGGAATAACTAGTTAAACAACAATTTAATTAATATTCCTGGTTATATTTAACCCAAAACAGGGAAATTAATTAGATAAATCATTATTTATCTTATTATTTCCTAAGAATAATTATTTAAACCTTATTTAAATAATATTCTTTGTTGACTATGACTAAATCACCCTTAAATAATTAAATAAATCATTATTTATTTGATTATTACTCAACCACATCCTTAAAATGATAAATAAATCATTTATTTATTTATTATTTACAAATAAAGGGATTTGACCCAAGTCAAATTCCTTTTCCCTCCAACAAATATAATAAAATATTCCATAAAAGTTGGATCTTGATTTGGTTAATAATATTTTCATTATGCACCAATATCTAGACTAACTCAATATTTTGTTATAAATAGAAGGGTTTCCCATTCATTTATCACCTTTTGTTGCCTAAAGATCACTCTGGATCTATACTTTTGGTCTAACTATTGATCCACCATCATAGTCATATTTTGCTACCATTTTTTTTCTGGGTTTTCTACACCATCAAGAGAGAGGAATTTTAGATCTGAAGTGCTGAGTGTTAGCACCTAATTTGAACCTTAGGCTGAAAGAAGGCAAATCAGGGTAACCTCAAACCACGCTCAGCCTTGTAGCTAGCCCTACAAGGTCAGGAGAGGGCTCTCTCCGTGAAAAATATTCAATGAAATATAACTGTAAACTGATATTAGGCTAGGTATAATGATGTGGAAATGTTTTTATAAAATTTCAGGGTTGTATGGAACAGATGGGGCAGATTGAATCTGGGGAATTAAATTAAAGACACAAGGTATTCTATGGGGCAAGGTAGGCAGGGATTTTAACAATATGGTTTAAATAGTGGTAGAATGTTTAAGACTGGTGAGGAGCTGAAAAGGGCATAAGAGATGGATCCTTTTCAAACAACAGAAAACATAGAGTATTGAATGATTTCCCAAGGCAGAGCATTATACAATGGATTCTACCTATCTATCTTGAAAACATTCAACCAAAGATATGAGTAAAATGAATGGCAAACATAACAATTAATAGATGAATACGAAAGAAAGAACAATGCTAAAATCCATACCACAAGGATCCCACAAATCAGTGCTACATTTCTTTATTAATTCCCTGCCAAACTGTTAAAAATGGAGCGCAGAGTGTCCTCGGTGATTTCCAACTTATTCCACACTTTATTCCCCCCTTTTAAAATGATGAAGAACTACATTAAATATACAAATTTGAAGGGGGGGGGATCCACAGAAGAAGGAGTTGTTTCACCAGCTCAAGAACCGAAATCTGAATATAGGAAGAAAACCAACAATCTGCCCCTGAAAAGAAGGAGCAATAGTGCTTTTTTGACCATCTGGAGATTTGTTGTTACACCCAATGAATGAAAATGGGAAAATTGAAGAACAGATCCCTTTTCATTGCTTGCTATAGATGTCTCTGGTTTATTTTTAGTTTCTTGGCCTTGACTGTTTCTCTGTTTTTTGTCTTTTGAAGAAAAACCAAGTGTTGAAAAATTGATACTTTTTGAAAACAATAAAACTGAAATTATGCCCTTTAATGAAGAAAAGTCCCTTTTTTATGGACAAAGAGTGAAAGGAAGGATGGTGGGCCCAAATCGCAATTGCAATCGGAAGAGGGGAAGGTGTATCACATAAGGGAGATATGCGATGGAAACTTGCGATTGCGATTAGTGTAAAGGGAAAAGGAGAAATCGCAATCGCAAATCGAGACGAGATGGGGAGCGGGTTTTAAGTGTTGATGAAATGATGTGATGCGATGGAGAAAAATCCTTTATAGAACAAATAAAAACAAATTTCGTGCTTTACAAAGGGAAAAAATGATTCTTCATTGAAAAGAGCAGAGGGGTTTTAAGGCGGGACCCATGGGAATTGCAATCGGAAAGGGGGGAGGTGTATTGGGATAGAGTGATGGAAAACATGTGATGCGATAGTATATAAGGGAAAAGGGGCAATCGCAATTAGGAATCGGAAGGGGAGTGAAGTGAGAGTAAAGGACTATGGGAAAATGTTGATTGCGATGGAAATCTTAAGAAATATTTTAAAATTGATTTATCGCTTTTACAAAGGGAACAACCCTTTTTTTTTGGAGCGGGGTGAAAGGTTTTATTGTGGGACCCATGGAACAATCACAATCGTAATCGAGAATGGGAGCGGAGCAAAGTGCCGATGGGAACTGCCAATTGCGATTGGCAATGTGCAATCAATCGCATCGGCGGGGGAGCACGGAGGTTTCACATACTTATGAAATCTTTTTAAAATCATTTTTTTTCATTTTACAAAGGAAAAACATGTTTCGCTTGGGAAAAGGCATAAGGGATTTAAGGTGGGACCCCAACCAATCGCAATCGGGAACTGGAGGGTGAACGGAGCGGGGGTTAAGTGCTGGGAATTTAAAATGTGATTGGTGATATGCGATTCATCACATCGGGGAAATCGGAAGAGTGGGGACAAATTTTATGCGAAATGAAATATTTGTGATGCGATCGGGCTTGCGATGTTTCCGATCTGATTGGAGGAGACTCAATCGCATCAAAGTTTTGTAATCGGAGGTGGGTCAATTGGAAGCCCATGAACTGCGATGCAATCGCATCAGAGTTTGTAGGATGCGGAAATGCAAGAATACTTTGGGGTAAAGGGAAAAATACACAAAAAAGGCAGAAATTGTAAAGTTCTAAAGGCCATCGGAATAAAAAGAAAAGGGGTAGAGTTGTGTTTTAGGGCCTTTATTCATTTGAGAATATCTTCCAATCCAGAAGTCAGTTGTGGGAGTATGATATACCGTTGGAAAGCTCTTTCCGGGCTTCTTCTGATGAACATACTATAAAACTTGTTTTATAGTGAAAATCCAGTGGAGAACACCCTTTGAAACATAGACTTGACAAGGACAACCACTAGTGGAACAATTTTACATCATGACCTAATGGAATGATTGAAAATTTCTTTAGAATGAGACATCTAAGATGCACATGCAAATATGTTTTAATCCCTGGTGGAAGTATGAAAATACTGACACTAACATTGGCTCCAATGGGGATGCTAGCTCCTTGGAGGTGCCAAGAACACCATAGACCTAGTAGCCTTATCCATTGGGCATGGAGTCAATAGCTAAAAACCAAACTGAATAATGAAAGAAACTCTACTCGACACACTAACTGAAAAAGTGACTCAAAGCTAACCAAGACAAAACTTATTATTTGAAGCTTGATGTCAATACATGACCAAGACCTGAGGGTTTCAAATCATGATGATAACCACCTGTGTTTCTTGAAAGCCAATATACCATCAGGCAATACCAAAATTCCATTGTAACCAATCAAGCAATTGCCTCCTTGATTGATTCTCCTGATCAGATCCTCTAGACAAAAATAGATACTTGCAACTGGGCATCCAAAAACATAGTTGACCATGATCTCCTTCATCACTGAATACTGCAATAATCACCTTCACTGCTGACCGCAATAGATTTGCCACTGGATCTTGTAAAACATGAAGATTTACCTCATGCTGATATAGAAGAAACAAGGTGTGTTTATCTCTTGATTCTGATCTCTCTTCATAATGTACCTCAGCAAGAGTCTGTTCCTGATCTTCAAAAAAATTTGAACCAGTAGGTGAGCAGATTTCCTCTTGAAAAAACATTTCAAAGCATGAGACATAGGAAGAAGAATCTGAATGGCAGTTTTGAATGCTCTGGTCTTCTATAGTCTGATCATCTTCATATGACATGGCAACTATATTATCATGTTTCTTATCACATTCATTAGTCATAAGAAAAGGCACCTCATATGTTTCTTGAAATCCAAAACTGAGATTTCTATCATCTACAAAAGATTCATCCAAAGAAACTTTTTCACTTACTTGAACAAAGATCTCATCTTGTTTTTCTGATCTGGCTTTATGCATGAATGAAACAAAATAAACACATAACCATAAATACAAAGATGTAGTGGAAATAACACTTCATTTCATTAATATCAAAGAACTGAAATTTGCTTATAGACAGAATGGAAATAAAACTACCTAGGGCACTGGTAGCTATCTCTGAGAAGAGATGTGGCTGCTACAGGCCTCTGAACTGAGTTACAATGAGGCTCGAGGGCTTATTATTATTTATAAATGATGGGAAATCCTAAACCGCCAAAACCCTAACCCTAGGAGATGAAGCGCCAAAACTATGGGGCCCGTTTGGGTAAATTGGTGTTTCAACTTCCCATGGGCATAAATTTGGCATACGATCTCTGTTTGATGCATACCATACCTCGTTAGAAAGATCTATCTGAGGAATACAAATTTTGAACAAGCAACATCGATCCATGGACCCATGTTTCTCTCCTTTTTCCCAAAAAACGTCGTTTAGGGCCTCAAAACAACTCCGGAAGTTGAGGACGCGAAAAACTACTAAAAATAGTAAGTTCTGTCGAAACTGAAAGAGACAATGGTGGGGTCCCAAGTGGAATAGGTGGGTGACCACCAATATCCACCTGGATCATTCCTCCCCCCTTAGGAAGCAATGGTCCCTATTGCGTTAAGTTCCTCCATAAGATGAGGAAATTTCTGCTGAACTTGGTCCCTAGTGAACCACTTTCCCTCGTGCAGGAGTTGGCCAGCTTTGACAACCCGATGTAGTTGGATCTTTTGTTGGAAAGTGTTCTTGATTTTCATGTCCATGATACAATCTGTGGTGGCATGTTCCATTCAGTCTAGGTTTAACTCTATTGGTGTGAGTTGTTCTGCAATGTTCGAGGTGTCCAGTAGAGGTGGGAAGTAAGGACGAAGGCGATCCACATTGAAGACTGGGTGCAGACCAAGGAATGGTGGAATACTGAGCTTGAAGGAATTATTCCCTACAGCCTTGGTGATGGTGTACGGCTCGTATCGGAGCGGGTGAAGCTTGCGGTGGGTCCAGTGAGGTGCTCCTTCTGCAAATGTAGCCATACTTTGTCGCCCACCTGGAAGTTGTGTGGCACCTAGTGTTGATCATGGCATTTCTTGTAATTGGCATTGGCTCTGTCCAATATATCATGAACCTATTGGTGGATGTGTCGAATGCACTCAATGAAGCTTCTTGCTTTGTCAACTTTAGACTGGACATGAGCTAAATCAGCCTGAGTAGCTACAAATGGCATGGCTACATCAATGGGACATAGTGGCTGGAATCCCAAGCCCACCTGAAAGGGGATATGGCCGATTGAACTGTGGAGAGACTGATTATAACTATGTTTTACATAGGGGAGGCTCTCATCCCATGTGCATGGATGCTTTGAATTGTACATGCACAGAATGTGTACAATCATTCTGTTGACGACCTCCGTCTGGCCATCTATTTGGGGATGGAAAGCTGTGGACTTGGTGAGCTTGGTATCCAACATTGACCAGAGGCTAGACAAAAATGTGTTGAGCAACCTGCTATCCCGATCTGATATCATAGACTGTGGGATCCCAAAGTGCACCCACACTCGTTCAAAGAAGAGTGTAGCGGTGGCTCCTGCTGTGATATTCTTCTTGCAGGCCGCCATAATGGCCATCTTCGAGAATTTGTCGACGACCACGAAAACACAGTCATTTCCCTGCTTAGTATAAGTCAGGCCCAATATGTAATCCATGGAGATGGATTCCCAAGGTCAACTAGGGGTAGGTAGCAGAGTATATAGGCCTTGCTTCTTGATGGTCGGTTTGGCAATGGCACAAGCAGTGCAGGATCTGATGTGCTTCTCGACATCCTTTCGAAGGTTCAGCCAATAGAAATACTTCTGCAGGATTGCTACTATTTTCTCGACCCCGAAATGCCCAGCGACTTGACTGTAGTGTGCTTCCCATATCATCTTGGCACGCTCACTTGAAGGAACACAAAGGTGTCCCAAGTGACATAGAAGTGTATCTTGGAGGTGAAAATTTGGAAATTGCGTACCCCAAAGAGTGCCTTGTAAGTGTGGTCGAATTTTGGGTCACTCTCATAAAGAAGCGGCCAATCAGAAGTCTCATGCCCATAAGAGTTGAGCACGGTGGTGAGCGCCACGATCGGTGGTCGGCTGAGGCAGACTGCAACATTATTGGTGCCACCCTTCTTGTACTTGATGTTCAAATGAAACTGTTGCAGATATGTGGACCACTTCTAATGGTGATCATTCTGCAATTTCCCTTGTGTCTGTATGAACTGCAGGGGCCGGTGGTCTGTGTGGATGATTGTTTCCTTCCCCAAGATAATGCTTCCATTGTCGACAAGCTTGCAAAATGGAATACATTTCTTTGTCATAAGTGGGATACTTGCAAACTGTGTCAGACAATGTCTCACTATGATATGCCACTGGATGTCCCTATTGAGTAAGAACTGCCCCAATAGCATAGTCAGAGGCATCTGTCTCGATCTCAAATGGTTGTTGCAAGTCTGGTGAAGTGAGCATTGGGGCAGAACAGAGGCGATTTTTCAATTCTGTGAATGCCTTCTGTTGAGGTTTCGACCAAAAGAATTTTTCTCTCGCTCCTCCCTTGGTGACTTGACTCAAGGGCCAAGTGATATGAGAGAATCCCAACACGAACCTCTGGTAAAAATTAGCAAGACCCAGAAAGTTGTGAAGCTCTGTAATAGTGGTTGGGGCTAGCCAATCCCGAATGACTTGGATCTTGGCTAGATCCACATGCACCCCCCTTTCATCAATGATGTATCCCAGATATTGAACTTGGGTCATGCCAAAAGTGCACTTCTCCAAATTGGCACACAACTTGTGTTGCTACAGTGTTTGGAGGACTTGTCGAATGTGGTGAAGGTGCTCTTCCCAAGTCTAGCTGAAGATCAGAATTTCATCCAAGTAAACCACTACAAATGAGTTGGTGAATGGCCGCAAGATGGCATCCATCATCCTCATGAAGGTTGCGGGAGCATTCGTCAACCCAAAATTCATGACCAGCCATTCAAAAAGGCCTTCCTTGGCTTTGAAGGAAGTCTTCCACACATTGGAGGGTTCAATTGGTACCTGGTGATACCCTAACTTCAAGTCAATCTTGCTGAAATATTTTGCACCTTTGAGTTGGTCCAGAAGTTCATCAATTCATGGGATTGGGTACCTATTCCGGACACTGATCTTGTTCAACGCCCGATAGTCAATACAGAGTCTCCACATCCCATCCTTCTTCTGTACCAACACGATCGGGCTCCCACATGGTGATGAACTTGGTCGAATGTGACCTTTCTGCAGCAGCTCTTGAATCTGCCTCTTGATTTCATCATTATCCAGGACAGAGCATCGATAGATCAGTCCATTGGGTAGCGGCACACCTAGGGTCATATCAATCGGGTGCTTGACCTGATAGTGCAGAGGAACCCTTGTGGGTGAGGTGAAGATGTCCCCGTACTCCTCCACAACCTTATCCATTTGTTGTTGTTGTATAGAGGAGCCCTATCTGGAAGTCGTGGCCACAATCTTCTTCTTTCCCTGGGGGCAGATCATCAGGAAAACGAATTTCCTAGTTTGGGAAATGAGCTTACTACATTGTTTTGCAGTAACCAAAGAGATAGCGGCAGGAGGTGGTACCTCTGGTATCCTGTACAACTTATTTCCCAAAGTAACAATAACAGTGCGAGGCCGAGACTCATACATAGCATGACGCTTCCACAAGTATGGCTTTCCTAATAATACATCAGAAACATCAATAGGAGCAACATCACAGAATACCTCATCCGTGAAGGGCTTGATGCTATAGGGAAGGCGGCACTGCTGACTGATGCGGAGATCTCGTCCTTGTTGAAGCCACCCGATGGTGTATGGATGTGGGTGAGCTGTGGTTGGCAAGCCCAACCGCTTCATGGCGTCTGCTGAAATGAGGTTCTTTTGGCTCCCATTGTCAAAAATGAACTGTACTGGGGAGCCCTTTACCCACATCTGGGAGTGGAAGAGACGTTCCTCCTCCTCTGGATCTTCTGATTCCTCCTTCTGGATATTCGTAGTGGAAACTGTGGCATTGGGCTCCGCATCAATAATCTATTTCCCTTTTTCATTCCCCTTGTCAGGTTCTGATTTAGAGTCGAAGCATGCATCTGACTTGGAACCCCGCATCTCGGGCACCAGTGACTGCTTGGCCCGACACTCACTTGTGTTGTGAGTGGAGCTCTTATGGAACTCACACCAATTTCCCGTGTCCTTCTTCAGCTTTGCGATGTTTTTCTTTGCTTGTGGCTTCGACAGGTTGTCTTGAGTTGCCATGCCTTGGCTCTGTCCTTTGTTCTGCAGTTTTAGAGCACCTTTCCCTTGCTTTTGATTCACATATCCAAAGTCTCGCTTCTTCTGTTTGAATTTCTGCTCAATCTTGGCAGCATACCGGTATGCCGTACCAAGCAAGGAGATGTATAGGAACTCCATTTCCTCCTAAATGTATCTGTGCAGACAACTTCGATACTTTAGCACCAGATGTTTCTCTGAATATTTGATACACAACTTGGTGCACAGGGTATGGAATAGATTCGTCAGCTCATGCACATCTTGATCCCTTTTTTGTCACAGCGTGGTCCATTGTATGTACTTGTCCTCATAGCTCCCCATGGGATATTATTGTTCCTTGATGGCATCTCGGAAATAATTCCAAGTGGGTATGGCCGAGAACAAAGAGGGTTCTATCTCTTCCTTTTTCTCACAGTGGGTTTCCCACTAGTCCTTGACATGGGGAGTAGCTTTAAGGAGTGTAAAAATAATCTTCTCCCTGTCGGAAAAGTCATGAACTGAGAAATATCCTTCTAATAGATTCAACCATATATCTATAGCACCTGCATCTATTTGACCCTAAAATATGGGAATGTCAAAATTTACTTGTACCTTAAAATGAGTCGCACTTCCAGAGTGGCTGTTGGATGTAGATGCGCCGCCAGTGGGCAGTCGTTGAAGGATCTGGGAAAAGTTATCCATCATCGCGTTCCTTTGTTTTTCGAGGGCCTCCTCGAGCAATATTTTGATAGGATCTCTTGCTCCCTCATCTTTATTTTCATCCCCCATGGGCGTCCGTCGGGGTTTGCGAGGCTGATCTTGCAAAGGTTCCACCAGATCGAGCCCTAACTCCTTATACCCCGACCTCGTTGGGGACATGCAAAGAAGTATCGAGAAAAAGCAGACTGCTCTGATACCACTGATCTAGATTTATGCAAGAACACAATAGAATAAACACATAACCATAAATACAAAGATGCAGCAGAAATAACACTTCATTTCATTAATATCAAAGAACTGAAATTTTCTTACAGACAGAATGGAAATAAAACTAGCTACGGCGCTGGTAGCTATCTCTGAGAAGAGATGTGGTGGCTACAAGCCTCTGAACTAAGTTACAATGAGGATCGAGGGCCTATTTATTATTTAGAAATGATGGGAAATCCTAAACAGCCAAAACCCTAACCCTAGGAGATGAAGCGCCAAAACTATGGGCCCCGTTTGGGTAAATTGGTGTTTCAACTTCCCATGGGCATAACTTTGGCATACGATCTTCGTTTGACGCGTACCATACCTCATTAGAAATATCTATCCGAGGAATACAAATTTTTGAATGAGCAACATCGGTCCATGGACCCATGTTGCTCTGTGTTTTCCCAAAAAACATCGTTTAAGGCCTCAAACGGCTCCGGAAGTTCAGGACCCGAAAAACTGCTAAAAATAGTAAGTTGTGCCGAAACTGAAAAACTGAAAGAGACAATGGTGGGGCCCCAAGTGGAATAGGCGAGTGACCACCAATATCCACCTGGATCATTTTCATAAAGGGAATGGATTACCTCCTCGTCAAGACTTTATTCTGACGGGATGAGAACACTTAGGTCTATAACTCTGTTTTCTTCATTTGAGGTGACCTCAACAATATAAATCTCCTTTGTGGGATCTGAAAAAACATACTCTTCATCATCATATTTTAACTCTAGATCTAGTTTAATTTTATCACTATCCCTGACTGAAACATCATTTTCCTGCATACCATATTTTGTGTCAATCAGACCTGAGATAAAACCTCGTCTTCCATCATTTTCAGTTGTACAAGGATCTTCAGCCTGCTGATCTTGATAAGTATCCTCTAAGATTTCTGTATGTTGCTGAAATGTATTTTCATACAGTGCTTCCATGATTTCTTCATCCATGAATTCATCATCTCCATAAAAATTCTCAAGATTTTCAATGAAACTATTAACATGTTTACAACAATTCTGCACTAATATTAAAGATGGACAAGATTCTTTATACCTTTCAAAGAATATTGTATGAAAATCCTTTAAAAAATAAATACAAGTAGGTGGAAAACTTTCATACCAAGATGGAGCTTCATTTTCTAGAGTGGCCATGAATATCTTCACCAAGAAATCTTCAGGGAAATCAATTTTTAATCCACGCACATGCATGTGAAATCTCACCAGATGAAGAGCAGCATTATTACCTTCCACATTTTTGAACATAGGCAAATTCCTTTGCCAATCTGCCTTAGGAATTTTATTTGGGAAACCTGGAATGTGATCTCGGCTCATGGGAGCATACCTCCTTGCAACACTTGCCATCTCTTAAAGCTACTGATTTTCCTGCAGTGGAGTCGCCATGAAGGAATGATTTTCTAGATCTTTCAGTGAATGGAGTCGCCAGGTGAATCATTCAGCCTTCATATGTATCCAGCTGTTGTTCACCATCAACATTTAGATATAATAGTTTGTCATTCTTTACCGGGGAAGATCTGTCCTTTCATTTTAAACATCCCCAGTATGGTCACCAGAAATGTTAGCACCTAATTTGAACCTTAGGCTGAAAGAAGGCGAATCAGGGTAACCTCAAACCATGCTTAGCCTTGTAGCTAGCCCTACAAGGTCAGTTGAGGGCTCTCTCCATGAAAAATATTCAATGAAATATAATTGTAAAATGATATTAGGCTAGGTATAATGATGTGGAAATGTTTTTATAAAACTTCAGGGTTGTATGGAACAGATGGGGCAGTTTGAATCTGGGGAATTAAATCAAAGACACAAGGTATTCTATGGGGCAAGGTAGGCAGGGATTTTAATAATCTGGTTTAAATAGTGATAGAATGTTTAAGACTGGTGAGGAGCTGAAAAGTTCATAAGAGATGGATCCTTTACAAATAGCAGAAAACATAGAGTATTGAATGATTTCCCAAGGCAGAGCATTATACAATGGATTCTACCTATCTATCTTGAAAACATTCAACCAGAGATATGAATGAAATGAATGGAAAACATAAAAATTAACAGATGAATATGAAAGAAAGAACAATGCTAAAATGCATACCACAGGGATCCCACAAATCAGTGCTAAATTTCTTTATTAATTCCCTGCCAAACTGTTACAAATGGAGCACAGAGCGTCCTCAGTGATTTCCAACTTATTCCACACTTTATTCCCCCCCTTTTACAATGATGAATAACTACATTAAATATACAAATTTTAAGGGGGGGGGGGGAGATCCATAGAACAAGGATTTGTTTCACCAGCTCAAGAACCGAAATCTGAATATAGGAAGAAAACCAACGATCTGCCCCTGAAAAGAAGGAGCAACAATACTTTTTTGACCATCTGGAGATTTGTTGTTACACCCAATGAATGAAAATGGGAAAACTGAAGAAAAGATCCCCTTTTCATCGCTTGCTGTAGATGTCTCTGGTTTATTTTTAGTTTCTCAGCCTTGAATGTTTCTCTGTTTTTGGTCTTTTGAAGAAAAACCAATTGTTGAAAAATTGATACCTTTTGAAAACAATAAAACTGAAATTATGCCTTTTAATGAATAAAATTCCCTTTTTTATGGACAAAGAGTGAAAGGAAGGATGGTGGGCCTGAATCGTAATCGCAATCAGAAGAGGGGAAGGTGTATCACATAAGGGAGAGATGCAATGGAAACTTGTGATTGCGATTAGTGTAAAGGGAAAAGGGGAAATCGCAATCGCAAATCAGGGCGAGACGGAGAGAAGATTTTAAGTGCTGATGAAATGATGCAATGTGATGGAGGAAAAGCCTTTATAGAACAAATAAAAACAAATTTTGTGCTTTACAAAGGGAAAACATGATTCTTCCTTGAAAAGAGCGGAGGGGTTTTAAGGCGGGACCCATGGGAATCGCAATCGGAAAGGGGGGGAGGTGTATTGGGATAGCGCGATGGAAAACATGCGATGCGATAGTATATAAGGGAAAAGGGGCAATCGCAATCGGGAATCAGAAGGGGAGTGAATCAGGAGTAAAGGACTATGGGAAAATTCTGATTGCGATGGAAAGCTTAAGAAATATTTTAAAATTGATTTATCGCTTTTATAAAGGGAACAACCCTTTTTGTTTGGAGTGAGGTGAAAGGTTTTATGGTGGGACATGGGGAGCAATCACAATCGTAATCGGGAATGGGAGCGGAGCTAAGTGCCGATGGGCACTGCCGATTGCGATTGGCGATGTGCGATCAATCACATCCGCGAGGGAGCGCGGAGGTTTAACATACTTATGAAATCTTTTTAAAATCATTTTTTCACATTTTACAAAGGAAAAACTTGTTTCGCTTGGGAAAAGGTAGAAGGGATTTAAGGTGGGACCCCAACCAATCGCAACCAGGAATCGGAGGGTGAGCGGAGTGGGGGTTAAGTGATGGGAATAAAAAATGTGATTGGCGATATGCGATTCATCGCATCGTGGAAATCGGAAGAGAGGGGACAAATGTTATGCGAAATGAAATATTTTCAATGCAATTATGATGTTTCAGATCCGATCAGAGGAGACTCAATCACATCGGAGTTTTGTAATCGGAGGTGGGTCAATCGGAAGCCCATGAACTGTGATGCGATCGCATCAGAGTTTGTAGGATTCGGCAATGCCAGAAGACTTTAGGGTAAAGGGAAAAATACACAAAAATGCAGAAATTGTAAATTTCTAAAGGCCATCAGAATAAAAAGAAAAGGGGTAGAGTTGTGTTTTAGGGCCTTTATTCATTTGAGCATATCTTCCAATCCAGAAGTCAGTTGTGGGAGTATGATATATCGTTGGAAAGATATTTCTGGGTTCGTTATGATGAACATACTCTAAAACCTATTTTCTAGTGAAAATCTAGTGGAGAACACCCTTTGAAACACAGACTTGACAAGGACAACCACAAGTGGAACAATTTTACATCATGACCTAATGGAATGATTGAAAATTTCTTCAGAATGAGACACCTAAGATGCACATGAAAATGTGTTTTTATCCCTGGTGGAAGTATGAAAATACTGACACTAACACTGAGGACTTACAAGAACCCATCACATTGAGGAGAACAGGAAACACCCTCTTGTGTTTTCCTCCCAGGTTCCATTAATACAAAATTCATTCAACATATTCTTGTCTTGTCTATTGGATGCATGGAGTAAATCTTGTTTTTTCTACTGCTTAATGTCTTATAATGCATAGATATAGATTTTTGTAGCATTTATCTTGATCACCTAACTACAGATCTGAGGATATTAGCAGCCATATTTTCTGTTAGGGTTGTTTGTTATGTGCGGCTAAAGTGGTATTTTTCAATACGCTTGGAATTAAGATTCATACTAACAACTGGAAACTCCACATGGGTTTATGATTACGACCGCTATCATTTTTCTGATCCTTACATATCCAGCTGCTTCAAACCCTACGATTTATCTTCAACCCCTTTTTTTTCTTTTCTTGATGTTTTTTTTAACCTATAAAACCCTAAAACGATAAAAATTCAAACTTTTGTGTGTTTTCGGACCTATTGCGCAGGTGACAGACATTAGCCGCACCTAAGACGACAAATTTTTCTAAAATCTACCGTCGAGAGTGCCGGAAGTGCAGGTCACACTTTTTGGCCCAAAAACTGCGACCTAGACCCTTAGGATGCAACTTCCAGCCCAAAAACTGCGACCTTTGCTGAAAACAGGTCAGAAACTGGGACCTGGACTTTTTGCAGGGATTTTTCTGAAAGTTTTCTGGGTTTGTCTGAGCCTCTGTTCAGGGTTTTCTGACCTCCATCTCCCCCCATTTTGGACCTATACTTGTTCTGTTTTTCTCAAATAAGTGGGAACCTAGCCCCCTAGGGCTTCAATACCCTCCACTTTTTGTGGAATAGTTTTTATCGTTGCAGGTTGTCTGAAATTTCAGTCTTCAGCCATTTTTTCATATCTGATACCTCACCTTCAGATCTACTTCAGATCGGCTTTTTATCTATCCAAATCACCTCATTTAGCTTTGTTTGGGTTTTCTTCTAGGGTTCACTCCATTTCCCTCTAGGAGATAGCCTTTCACCACCTCTTTTACAACAATTTTTCCCCTGATTTTTTGTTATTTTCTACACCACTTTCCAGCAGACTTTGACCTTTAGATCCCTGTCCCTCCTGACCTTAGATCTATTAGTTATTTCAGTGTGTTTTGATTATTTTTTTTTACTCACCTATAGACTAGTTGTTGAGAGACCCACCTCCTTGGGTTTAGATTATTTTTATTAGCTGTTTGTTTTCTATTTTTGAAGGCCTATATACTGTCATTTGCAAGTTTATTTATAGTATATAGCACACTCTTTCTTTTTCTCTACAAACGTTTGGGTTCAAAAATTAAAATTTACACACTTTTACACACACACCCTAAGTGAAAAAGGGTTTGGTTAACACCACCAAGAAAAGACTCTAAAACATTGAAATCAATTGATCGTGCACCTCTCTGCCCTTGTTTCGACATTGTAATCAGTTGATCCTGAACCTCCCTGCCCTTGTCAGTCTCTTTTTCCTTTGTGCCATGTTTGTGTCGTCGTCATTACTCAACCTCCCATGGGCTTTGGTTTTCCTCGGGGGGGCAGCACCTCGTACACTTTTCCCCCTCCCGGTAGCACGTATCCAGGATATGACATGCCTCCTCTTTTTGCCCAACCTCCTATCTACCACACTGTTACCCAACCTCCTTATTATCCATATCCACAGCTTGGTGCTCTAGCTCCTCCAGCTTTAGCACCTCCTCCTCCCTTGCCTTCTCAACCTCGCAACAGCAACCACCACCCCCTGGGGGGCAGGTGCATGCACAGCAGGGCGCGACTTATCCTCCTCCCTTAAAAAGAAGAGGAAAGGTACTCAAAATCAAGCTGCCCCTAGTAATCCTGGACCTAATCAAGGTAATGCTCCTAACACTACAAACCAGCAACAGGGCACTCAGCCCAAGCAGGACAAGCCTGTTTGCATGAACAAGCCTTGTTCTTGTTGTGGTGTTCATGGAAATTACATGCATGATTGTCCTCTTTTTCCACAGATGCGGAAAATATGGGAGTCTCAAGAAAAATTGCGAGGACAGCAAGCCTCCCCTTCTGTCCCTCCCAGTGCTGCGCCTAGCCAACCAGTTGTGCTTACCAATCCTTTCCCTCATCAAGGATTTGTGGCTACCCAGCCACCTGAAGGTCAAGTCGCCACTCAACCTCTTCCATCTGGTACCTCTGATTACTAGATTCTCATGATGAAATCTGATCAACCTTTAACTGTAGACATTAATATTCAGACTCGGTCCCGTCAGTACAACAAGCCTTCCACTATGTCTTTCCCTGAGCCGCCTCCTTCGGTCTCTACAGAGCCTCTTTCAACACCTAATGGTCCCTTACAGTTCCCTCAGCCTAGGGCGGAGGTTCATACCAAGATCCCTAAGGGACCACTGCGTCGAAATGCTGCTTCTAGCAAAGCTGCCCATTCATATAGCATAGTCGATGATTTGGCACACTCCCCTGCTGCCATTTCAATGCTGGAACTCCTCCAGTCATGCCCTTCACAATGAAAATATCTACTATATACCGTGGGCATTGTAGATCCTTTCGACGATTGATTGATTGTCTTTGATGTTGACCGGTCAGAACATCCTCCTCTCCCTGCTTCCGTCGCCTTCCAAATCCCAATCAAGATCCAAAATGCTAACTTTTCTTGGTGCACTATTGATGAGGGGGCATCCACCTGCGTGATGTCCGCTTCAATTTGGAAGCAACTCGGATAACCTGAGTTGGCTCCTTCCATGATCACTCTCCAAGCGTGGGATGGCCACGCCTCCAAGCCCATTGGATTATTCCGCAATTGTCCTATTACTCTTGCGGGCAAGATTGTTTGCATTGACATAGAAGTCATAGATGCCCCCTTAGATTACAACATTCTATTGGGTCGTAGCTACACTAATGCGATGTCTACTATCCCTTTTGTGGTCCACCGCAAGAAGTCCTTCCCTCATAACGGAAAGATAGTCATCATTGACCAGTTGACATATTACGAACCGAAGTCTTAGACCTCCCCTAAGTCCACTATCTCTTCGATGGCCAACAAGAAAACCGTCGATCCTTTGTCCAATTTTTCACCCAGAGTCTACAAATATTCCTCATTTCTTGGTACATTCCCTAGTCATCCTCCTCCTGTATTAGATCCCAGCTCATCGAATATTTGCATGATGCAATCGTCTCAGGCTGCCCTCAAGCGGCCCGCCTTGGCTAGTCAGAAATGTCTTCGCCCTCTACAACCTTCTCCTAGCCCTTCGATTAAGCCTTTTGGACCTTATCCTCTTGGACCTTCAGCTGGTACTCATGAGCCTCTTTAGTCTCCTGGAACGGTTCCTCCAGGCCTTAACCATTTTGGAGCCGTCCCGCCTTGCCATTACCCCTCTGGTTAGATACCATTCCTAGCTCCCCCACCAAGATTCTATACGGCACCTGTCATGGCCACCCTCTCTCTTCCTAACTTGACCCTTGGGATTCCCATCTGGTAACTTGATCCTCTAGCCGCTACCTCGCCAGGTCAACCAAAACCTTACCTTGCTTTGACCCCGGTTCAACCGGTCCCCATGACTTCTCCCGCTGCAACAATGCCTCAACCACCTCAACAGGAACCACCTCCGATTGTGACCACTTTGGGTAAGAAGGGAAAAGCTCACAAGAGGGCCTCCAAGGACAAGGCTGACCCAACAGACCCTACTCCTCCCCCGCCTGCAAATCCTTATGCTTTGTGTGATGTCGTCAGCCATGCCACCCATAACTTTCCTGAACTACCCCGTATCAAGCCCTTGGTTAAATTTGTGTTCCCTAAGACTACGATTCTTGAAGCCTCTGTTTCTTCCTCGACTGTAGCCAAGAATCCTAAAACTATTCACACTAACTAACCTTATGCGTTGTGTGATCTCCATGGCCATTATTCTCACCAACGTCCCCGCCTTACGCATTACCGCGCCTCGTTAGAGGTAGTTCGGGAGTACGAGATTGAAAAAAACCAATCCACCTCTCCCATACTTGCGTAGTATGCTACATGCCAGACTGAGAATTTACTTGCTCTGATTGACATTCCCCCTCCTGATGTTGAGATGAAGGAGCCTACAGCTACCATCCTCTACCTTTCATCATCCATGAGGCCTTGGGTGGAAGCTCCCTCTAAATCTTACCCTGTTGTTTCGCTTAATGTCCCTTCAGTGATCACCCTGGGCTCAATATTAGTAGATCCCTTATCTACTTTTTCTTCTATCATCCCCCGTGATGATGCGCATGTGAACCTTTCTTCTCATGATGATGAGTTAGGTAGCTTCGCCGCATCGTGTGGTCTCCCTTCCTCCAGTCATTCCATCTTCTATTGCGATGATGACATCATGGAAGCTATGTCCACCCCTGACTTCATCTTTCCCACACATAAACAAGATAGCACCACCCATGCCTATGGTGACTTTCATGATCTCAACACAAGTTACACCTCTGGTAGCTCCCACACTCCACCTCACCATCAGCATGTGAGTAGTAGACATCTTACCCAGATCACTCCTTCCCGCGAAGTGCGTTTGATTTCTACTTTGCGCTCATGTTGCCAGCATTGTTCATCATCCTTCCAGTTATTTTCTTATGGCACCTTTCATATGGACCTCCCGTCCACAACTTATATCGGTTTTTCTAATGGTGAAATTTGCTACTCCAAGAATCTATCCTCGGTAGGTTGGGCCATTTTTACCCCCTTGCACTCCCTTGTTCTCTCGAACGGGGTATGCATTGCTAATGCTACCAATAACCAGGCCGAATATGATGCAGTACGAGGTTTATTAGCTGATGCCCTTTCACATCACATCCTCCACCTTCATGTTCGTTTAGATTCCCTGCTTCTTGTCATGCAATTGAATGGTGTCTATCGTGTGCATAATCCTATCCTTTTTAGAAGATATTTATGAGTGAATCTTTTGATGCATGAATTTGAAATCATTACATTCAATTATGTACCTAGAGCACAAAATCACTATGTAGATAGCATTGTAAAAAATATTCTAGATTGGCATTTAGCACACGCATTTAACACGATACAATAACATAAAAATATCAAAACGATGCATATCCATAATATGTGTCGTATAAAATGTTTTAGAGTCCATCCACTCTAATACATATGACATGCCCATAGCATGTTAAAAAACTCAAAACTAGGGGCACCACCTGCCCCCACACACTAATCACTATCTGGAGGATCCTGAGCCAATGGATGTGCTCCCGCAGCTCATAGATCACGCATACCCTGCCTGGCCATCGCCATGCGCCGCATGACCCCTCGCCACTCAGAGGGTAGACCAATACATGGCTCTATGTACTGGTCATCTAAGTCCTCCCAGTCGCGCTCTGAAACACCGTTCAGAAGCCTCTCACATTTATGATGGATATCCTCCAGGAGGTCTGTTGCATCCTATTTTTGTCGTGCCCTCACTCCACTAGGTCCTGCGATCCCCGATACTGCAGGTCGTCCCATATATCCGGTCGATTTTACCGGTACTATATCTACATACCAAAAGTGAAAGAATTAGTACCACATACAATATTCTAGACCTTTACATGCACATAAAATATTAGCAATTTGTCACTTACCCTTAGGCCCCCATATTCAACCAGGCTACAGTGGAAAATCTGAGTACCCACAATAACTCATCCCACTATAGGGATAGTCGTCTATATACAGTGGCATTTGATCCCAATGAACAAAGAAATTGGTTTGGAACAATCGTCCAATTGCCCCACCTCCTCCTCTGCACAGTAGTCACCCCCACCAGTGCATCATAGGCTCTCTTGGGCCCCCATCTTGGAGTTGTATGCGAGGTCGAAGTGTCGGGATATTCACAAAGAATAACGAGCACAAAAATGTACCATATGCACAGTCATGGTTCACTTGCCGCTTGCATAGTGACAACTGTCGTTTCAATGATGACAGCATCATCTAGGCCCACCCATAGTAGGTCCCACTCAAAACACTCTCCACAAGCATCATCTTCCCTCTAGTGAAGTGATGGAGTGTCTGGTTTCCCAGGATCCGTAGCACTGCTGTGGCCATCGCACAGGTCTCTAACCTCTCCAAATCCCTGATAGGAATCTGAGTCCCCTTGACTTGGAGACCTAGTCGACAATAGCTCTCTACTAAATCTATGATATTCTGCCCTCACGGTAATACTGGCTGAGTATTCCCTACCATCCCAAGTGGTGGGAGACCAATCAAGAAATATATATCCTGGACCGTCAACTCGATCTAGTGCCCCTGCACTATAAATACCTGATGGTCTGGGTCCCAATAGCTGACAATCTGAGCCAATAAGGGCTCTCCAGCTCTCATCAAAGGGTTCTCCACAAACTTCAGGACCCCAAACCTGGCCAGTGCACTCCAGACACCCTGATCCTCATGGATCTCCAACCATAATGCGCCCATGTATCTTTCTCTCCTGTTGATCCATAATTCTTCCATATCTGCACAAACCCATCATATCTGTCAGAATACAGATAGGAAAGACTATATCTCATCATAAAAAACCAATTACTCAGCCAAAAAATAGCACAAAAAAACCCCTCCCTGACAGGTCGCACTTTTCAGGCCCAAACCTGGGATTGGTCACAATTTTTTGCTCAAAAACTGCTACCCAGGTCACACTTTTTGCCCCAAAAAGTGTGACCCAGCTGTGAGTAGGAGCAAGGGTCTTTTCCTGAGCCCTGGGGACCTAATCTAAACTTTTAATCCATTGAAAAGAAAGAGTAGGGTTAGGCCTCTTACCTGCAACTGACGGATCTCGATTCCAACGGTCAGTTTATCTGCTACGATCACCGCAAGATTTAGGGCCTTCTCTCCTCTCTACATTCACCACAGCTCCACATGCAAATGAGTGAATTTGGAGGGAAAATGCCTTACTAAAAGAGAAACCCCCATTTTGCCTTTCGCCTGCTGCGACCAAACCGTAGCTCCGTTTACCAAACCGTCTGTACCGTTGGAAAGCTCTCACTGAGCCCTAAAATGGGTATCTATTACTTCTTAGTGATTTGATACTTCACCAGGACACATTTTTTCCAAGAAGCGTCACTTCACCCCTCCTAAAAATCGAATTTCTTCACTTTCAACACTTGTATTGGGGGCACCACTTTGCCTCCATACTTGTCCATGCTCGTGTTAACTTTCATCATGAGTAACCATCTTGTACTCATGTTTTTATGGTCCCCATTGGACCTTTCCTGTGTGGCAGCACCATCGAGTCACCCTTGTTTAGAGCATCCGAGTTGAGTCATCATTACATTCATGGAGTCTATCCTGAGTCCCTTTGAATCCCGTTATAGCCATCCATCCTTCAGTGCTTGGTCCCTCTCTCATGTCACACATTATGGCCTTCAGTCCCACTGTCCCCTATCCCTCATGATATTGTGTCAGTTGCTGCCAGGTCATCCATGCCCTTTATGATCTAACAAGGGAAGTCATCTGTTCGCTACTTAGTACCCTCCATTTCATCATCATCATTAGTGTCAATCTATTAGTCTCTCTACTATTTTCTCTCTTGCCTTAATCGAGGATCCCTTATTTCCTCACCTATGGTGGACCTCCTTCTGTAGACATCAGCTCATTCATTCCAGAAGACAGATCTAGAGGGCGATGTACCTTGGTTCCAGCTTCCACTCTTGTTCGGTGCCTCGAATCAGGCAAAGGGACTCCTTATTTCCTTTTGACTTTATTTTTTCTCAGCTCCAGCTCCTTTCAGCATGATCGATATCCGTATACTTAATGGCTCAAAGATGCAGCAATTGATATCATTGATTCCCGGGTGTGTGTGAGATGTCTCAGCCCTCATGAGGGGGTGGCCCTACAGGTAGCCCCCCACATACCCGGATGACCTATTCATTATAGCGTTTGATGCAGCTCTATACATTTGATGATGTCAGCCTCAGCCGCTTGCAACGCCTTTTTGTTTGCATATATCAGTCATATTTTCAGAGCCCTTTCCTGTTTTCAAGGGCATTTTGGTTGTATTTATATCTCATGTACTCAGATATTATTGTACAAGTCCTGGCTGTTATCCCAGACACAATATGTATGTGGGATTCATTATCGTGTTGTTTATCTGGCTCATGTTTATGCCAACATGTACTATATTGTTCAGTCCCTTTGTTTACTAGACACCTTATTTTTTGTAATTTTCCTCGGCGGGGATAGGTATGCCTCCCCCGCTGCCTATAGCACAGGTACTCAACTCATCAAAGAGACTTGTCACACCTGTAAGTCTCACCTCCTCAGGGTCTAGTTCTTTCATCACTTTGGTCTACCTTATACTTCTCTCTCTTTGACTTCCCCTTCAATGTCTAGTAATTGAGTTCTTACAACGTACTTTGGTCATACGATTAGCTCCTAACGCTCGCATGCTGGGGGGGGATTTTTTACACCATTTTTTGGTCATCTAACCTATTGTTATTAGATGGACCCAAGTACACCATGTAAGACCAATTTTACCCTAAGTAAAATTGCATTCACTGTGAAAAATAACTTAGTAAACCACCTTTATTAAGTTGTTTATGGTCTAAACAGGAAACCCCACGAGGAAATATTAAATAAATCTACATTTCAAGTATGATGGGTGTCCGTAGTGCATTATATTATATATCATTTTTGGGATTCAACTACGTTAAGTAAGTCATTCATCTATGACCATTTTCATGAGAGGTAGTCGTAACTGACTAATTTCTCATGATTTTTGAATAAATCTACATTTGTTCGATTCTCCTCAAGGAATAATTAGTTAAACATTAATTTAATTAATATTCCTGGTTATATTTAACCCAAAACACGGAAATTAATTAGATAAATCATTATTTATCTTATTATTTCCTAAGAATAATTATTTAAACCTTATTTAAATAATATTCTTTGTTGAATATGACTAAATCACACTTAAATAATTAAATAAATCATTATTTATCTGATTATTACTCAACCAAATCCTTAAAATGATTTATTATTTACAACTAAAGGGGTTTGACCCAAGTCAAATTCCTTTTACCTCCAACAAATATAATAAAATATTCCATAAATTTTGGATCTTGATTTGGTTAATAATATTTTAATTATGCACCAATATCTATACTAACTCAATATTTTGTTATAAATAGAAGGGTTTCCCCATTCATTTATCACCTTTTGTTGCCTAAAGGTCACTCTGGATCTATACTTTTGGTCTAACTATTGATCCACCATCATAGTCATATTTTGCTACCATTTTTGTCTAGGTTTTCTACACCATCAAGAGAGAGGAATTTTAGATTTGAAGTGCTAAGGACTTACAAGAACCCATCCCATTGAGGAGAACAGGGAACACCCTCTTGTGTTTTCCTCCCAGGTGCCATTATTACAAAATTCATTCAACATATTATTGTCTTGTCAATTGGATGCATGGAGTAAATCTTGTTTTTTCTACTGCTTAATGTCTTCTAATTCATAGATCTAGATTTTTGCAGCATATATCTTGATCACCTAACTATAGATCTGAGGATATTAGCATCCATCTTTGTTGTTAGGGTTGTTTGTTATGCGCAGCTAAAGTGGTCTTTTTTCATACGCTTGGAATTAATATTCATACTAGAAAATATCGTTTGACATCTTTGTCTACCCATATAGCTCCTTTCCTTCTTCTTTTGCATAACTTTGGAATGATGAAGCTTGGATCCAATAAGGCCAATGGGGCTAAGAATGAGAGCATAACAATGCTCAATCAAGTTCATGAAACATGGCATGAAGGAATGTATTGTATGATGAATCTTTCCCTTTGTGGAGAGAGCTACTTTATTTTATGTCTCTCATGTATTGATGATGATGTTGGACATCATATGTTTGTCACTCGGTACTTCATGATGGAAGGAGGACATCTAACCAAACAGTTGGAGGTCATTCTTTATGTTTTTAGAAGACAACTTTGGAACCAAACATAAATAACCTATTGCAGCAAATGGAGGAAGCCTTCCTTATGTGGATGCCATTTGGAGGGGAATAGATGGCCTTGCATCTACTTTTGGAGTTGCTTGAGGACAAACAACATTTTTCCAGCGGGGACTTTAATATTCCCAAATTTTCACATTATATTTGGAATATTAGAGTCCTTGATTTTCTCAATAAAATAAGTAAATAAAAGGGTGGAGGGACCCACAATCCTCAATAAGGATAACTATCCACTTTATGTGTGTGAATGTGGATTAATTTAGCCTAGATCTAAAAAAAGAGGTAGTTGAGCAACTACTAATGCGAATGAGATTGGAGATCATGTCTCATTTAATGAGAAAGATCATGGAGGGTTGATTCAGTCAAATAAGATCTTGAAGATGTCAAACAAAGGATCATTTAGCATTCATGATCAAGTGATGGAGAATCATGTGCAAATGAAGCACATATGGTGGAGGAGGTGTAAATTGCACCTAGACTATTTGGTTGATTTGGTCAAACAGCGCAATCCCACTTGAAGGATCTTGTCCACATGAGACTGCGCAGTTGATATTAGGGCCAAGGCTTAGGGAGGCTCAAAAATTATAAAGGAGGTGAAGGAAAAAGTGAAAGACATCTTGGATTATTTGATGTATAATCTTTTAGATCTAGAATTGTCAAGTGACATTCCACTGCATTCTTGGGCTGTTTAGCAGAGGTTGCAGGTGTTGTTTAGCACAAGGTGTTCCCGGGTGGGAATCCCACCTCTTTCTTAGAGTAGCTCTAGGAAGAGGATTGTAATTCATTATACATCAGGCTTTAAGTGCCATTTCCTTTTTCTACTTTCTATAGAACATTCATATTCAGAAATCTACAGATTTCTGGAGATCAGTTTGGAAGGTGGAAGTTGTCTTCAGTACTACAGCTGGAGAATAAGGTGAGGGATTATTCCCATCACTTGGGCTTATAGATCAGCACTCCCAGAGCCACAGTGTAGATCTAGCATCAGGCCAAAAGTTATTGACCTCCTAGTAGCAGTATTCTCCTCAAGAATAACGTTGTCCATATTGCAGATCTGAAAGGAGGAAGGAAGTTGCTAGTATTTCAGCTAGCAATCCTATGAGGGACCATTCCCTCACATTGCCATCAGTCTCACCATCAGCTTGGAGTTTATTGTAGCATATTTCAACAAGCAGAAGGCCCCTCTTTCCCTCACAACGTAGTTTTTAGAGGTAGTTGTGTTGCAGCAACTGCAATCATCATTGGAGGATTGAGAAGCTAGATCTAGAGCTTCTAGCTCATAGATTTGAGGAAGGGATCAGCCCTTCAAGAATAGATCTGATCTAAGCACACATTTCATCCATCTATTCTTCAGATCTAGATTTAGATCTATATTTCCAAGCAGATCAAGGATCAAACCCTGGGGAGGTGATTTTTCCAAAGTTGCGGATCTGGAAAATCCTTTCTGGGTTATCTTGGGAATCCATCATATTGGCCAGATCTTTAATCTTGGCATCATCTGAGCTCCAGTTTTGAGTATATATGAATTTTTCTTTTCAGCCTGTAACCATATGTTTATATTCTACTGAAGAGACAGTGCAGTATTTGTTGCAGAGCCTCTCCAGTTACGGTGTACCTGTTGTATACCTGTTTTTAGGGTGATCCTAGCTCATATTTTTGGCTAGATCTACCTATATTCTATACTTGTGTAACTGAATTATCTCCAATATAATAAAATGTCTCATCTCTTTCTACATATTCTGATTTGTACTTAGATTTATTGTTTATCTTGCTATAAGTTCTTATATTGTGTGAAGTATTACTGCATTATCCCTTTTGGGATATTACAATATCATTGAAAGGGCTAGAGATCTACAAGATTCCTTACCAAAATCAAAGGAAAATTTTCAGCAGAAGCCCACTTTCCCATCAAAGGGAAAAGATGAGAAGCCTCCCTTCTCAAAGGAGAGGCAAAACAAAGTACCTCTTAGTGATGATTTCCGAAGAGACTTGAGGAGAAGTAATATTTTCTTCACATGCCAAGAAGCATGGGCACCCGGACATGGATGTGTAGCAAGAAAGGCACACTATATAGAGGTTTTCTCACATGATGAGCAGGAAGGAGAAGAAGAATCAGAAGGAAGTCACAATGCTAGAATAACAGGAGATGATCCACCACCACCAGGAGGTCAGAAGGGAGAAATTTGTCCAGTAGGAGGGACTCTTGCATCATTGATTGTAGTACCCAAATATCTGAAAACTTCAATACAAAAAATAGAGTTGGAATTGCGCATTGGAATTAAGGACCTAACAGTCCCATCTATTATGCATGTGAGATTGGCCCATGAGACATTATTATTTTGTGGCAAACCACCTGGGAGGCCACCTGAATAGGAGTTGGTGAGAAATTTCTCACAATATGTTGTACCACTCATAGATCTAGGAGGAGTGGGAACATTGGGAGGTCATGGTACAACATAGAGAGTCTTGGGTAGAATCAAGGAGGAGGGAGACATTCTCCCACTATCATCATTACCCACTCTCACACCACATTTTGCATTGAGAGAGGATGCTATAGGGTTGGAGGATGGCACCATCATGGTGCAAGGAGACTATTCCTTGAATTTGGAGGCTCAGATGATGTTCTCACTTGGGGAGAAAACTTCCACACATGGTAGAGGATGGTGGCCACTCATGCATACATTTTCCAAACTCAAGAAGTTTTGGATAGGTGATAGCTTCCCATGGAAGACTAACCTCCAAAAGCTTCAACTTTTACTTGAGCATGGGAAGCTACAAGAGGAGTAGTAGAGAGGGGATAGAAACATCCCGGTATGTAAATTTGGCATGGGAGATGTAAAAGAGGAGGATAGCCACATGAAAGATTCTTTATATGATAAATCATTAGTGTTTTCACTTTGGAGGATAGATCCTTACTAGAAATCCCAGCTATTGGTGGATTATTCCAAGGATCTTTTTACTTGTATGATACTTGATGACCAGCTACAAGACGAGGGATATTTAGTCAAAGATGAGGTCATTTACTATCATGGTAGGATCTTCTTATCTAGAGCACCCAAGCTCAAGGAGAAGTTTCTACATGCAGCACGTGAATATTTCTCTTTAGCCACACTTATTCCATGAGGTCATACCATACTATCATGGAGGGGTTTACTTGCGAAGGCTTTGAAGAGGAGATATATCAACATTTAAGGAGATGCATGGACAATGTGGAGATGGAGGAGATACATAACTCTTTGATGGAGTTATCACAGCCACCTCTTTCCTCTTGGGGAATGAGAGGGGATCTATCTATGGACCACTCCATTTGTGTGAATAAAGAATATGGTAAGGACCATGTCTATATGCATAATGATTTATATAATGAATATGTGCATTCCTTAACCATACATGTATAGGCCATTGACCCAAGTGGGAACATTCTTCCTTATAAACTTCATGGTCAACTTTGGGCCATAAATAATGTTGAGCATGGCCACTCCCTAGGAGGATATAGGGATATGACATATCATTGCAGGTGTATACCAAAGGCACCAAACATTACTCACCTTCTCAAAACATTTGAGGAGACTATGGAAACAACTAAGTGGTGGGGAAACCACTTACCATATCATTATCTGAGGCAATTAGGAGATATACTACGTTGGTTCCACACATGGGACTATGATCCACCTCCATTATTTCATATGGCAGCCTCTGTATACTTGGTTTTGATCTCATACATTGATGATGTTCTTATTATTATTATGGGAATGAATGGAGGAAGGATGGGAGGATTGAGCATGCCCTTTGGGAGAGAGATTCTCCATGTTTCTTATGCTTCATGTTTCAGGGAGAACATTGAGAAAACCATGATTTCTTCATTGGGTCTTTTTCTTCCTTGTGGGATGAGTCATTTGCATCTCATGAGAACTTGAGGGGAGAATTTCACGAAGGGGTTAATTGGGAGACACTTGGTATATGAGGAGAGCTTATGACATGGAGGTGTCACCAAGGAAGGAGGAGAAGAGTTGCAGCAGTCACCTTTATAGTTTCTTGAGGACAAGCAACATTTGGGAAGGGAGGACTATAATATTCCCAATTAGCCATGAGCTAGTTGGAATATTAATTTTTGTTTTTGCTTCTTTTTTTGATGAATAAGAGGGTATGGAGACCCATAAATCTCCTTACTAGGAATAAAATCACTCATAATGTGAAAGGACATCATCTTAGCATATTGATTTAGCACCATTGTGTTTAAAAAGGGGTTGGAACATGAAGACTGGGTCATCTTTGACCAAATCAACAACATTTTTATGGAGGAGTGGAAATTTATTAAGGGACAACACAGTTTTGGGGGGAGATATCATGCATGGAAATAGTGGCTTTAATGAGAGGGGCCAAGGTTGAGGAAGATCACCACTAATATAAGGAAGGGGATGGCAGCGATAGAAGATCATGTTATGTTTTGGATGTTTTAGATTTTATGGTCTATTTGGACTTGTTTCTCTCTTCAGCTGTTTAGCTAAGACTGCAGTGTTGTTTAGCACAGGCTATTCCCGAGCAAGAATCCCACCTCTATCCTTTGGGGACTTCTAGTGCCCACTCAGGCGGATTATTTTCACTATATTTCCACATTTAGGCATCAGGCCAAGCTCCATCTTTATTCTATAATGCAGCTTCTATTGAGAGATGTGCTGAGTTGTAGGGTGCTGCAGTGGAGAATACATCTGGGTGATTTCTGATCTATATTTCACTGGAGGAATGTTTCCTTCCATTGGGATTCTATTAAGGAAGGCCCTTGAGCCTTATTTCAGCATTTCGCATCAGTCCACATTATTATTTTCCCCTACATCGCAGTTTCAGTCTTGGACTGTGTTATTTTAGGGAGGAGTTGCAAGGGTGGTTTCAATACACCATTGGGAGAGGAGTTTCTCTAGTGAAGGGGTCAGCATTTCATCTAGAGAGTCTATTGGAGGAGGCTACATTATTTTCCATATCAAAATAGCCATATATTTCCAGTTGTCTTGTTGTAGTGAATCTTTAGCCCTAGGGCTTTGGTTCGTTTCTTGTATATTGGTGTATTTATGAAAACCCTCTTGGGTTCTTTGTTGAAGGTTGTATAGAGCCTTGATCTTCATTGTACATTATCTTTGAGGCATATATCAACCATTTTATCTTTTGTGTATTAATTTTCTGTAATAGTGCTCCTATGACTATGTTGTAGCAGTGTTTAGATATTTTTGATATAGTAGCAGCACCTCTTTCTTGAGGGATTTACTTATTGGAGGCTTGTGGGCTTGTATTGTATTATTGTGCCTCATTATATTGTATTATTTAATGTTGTTATGATGAATTTAAAGGCTCCATATTGGTCCCATGTATTGATGTGATGCTCTACACTGCTATTTCCATGTTTATGCACTATATTCCTACTTTTCCCATTTGGGAATATTACAGAGGTTCATCCGCAACTACACAAAAATCACAACATCATTAGAAAAATTGTTGCAGAATTCATAACAATTCATATGGGACAATGAATGCACTAAGGCATTAAACACATTGAAAGAGAAACTAGAAAGTGCACCCATTTTTGCCCATCCTAATTGGGATAAAAAATTTCATGTCCACATTGACGCTTCAAGTATTGCTTTGGGAGTGGTGCTAGCTTAGCCAAGAGAAACCTCCATAGATCATCTAGTGTATTTCGCAAGCAAGAAGTTGTCAACGGCTGAAAGGAATTACACAACAACAGAAAGAGAGGCTCTTGCTATGGTATACTCTCTATAGAAATTTTTTCACTACTTATTGGGATGCACATTCAAGTTCCTCACAGTTCACTCAGCATTAAAATATCTGGTAAACAAACCTACACTTGAAGGTAGAATCTGTAGATGGATCCTGCTATTCTAGGAGTTCACTTTTGAAGTAATAGTAAAACTAGGAAGGCTAAATGTTGATCCTAACCACTTATCAATATTGGAGAATGGGGAAAATGGGGGATCCCTTGATGATCGCTACCGAATGCTGATCTCTTCAGAGTAGAAGCCATCCCAGATTATCTAGAACATATAGTGACATACTTGGCCACAGTGAAATGCCTAGCAGAATACACGACAACCCAAAAATGACATCTAGTAGTTAGAGCAACCGAATATCAACTCATAGTACAGAAGCTATATAAAATGGGACTGGATCATATCCTACGAAGATGTGCCCTAGATCATGAAAGAGAAGACATCTTGTGGTAGTGTCACAACGAAGTTGCAGGAGGCCATGCTGGTTAAAATCCCACCACAAGGAAAATACTACATGCACGATTATGGTGGCCCACAGTGCACAAAGATAGTAAAGCATATGTGAAAAAATGCAATGTTTTCCAAAGAATAGGATGACCTTCACACCGCAATGAGTTTCCACTGCAACCTGTGAGGGCTATGCAAGCATTTGAGAAATGGGTCGTCGACTTCATAGGACCAATTGAACCAATGGCGCAACACTCACAGGCAAGATATATAATCACCACAACTGACTATCTCACAAGATGGGCAAAGGCGTCATGAGTAAGGGACTATACAACAGACATAGCAACCAAATTTATTTTTGAGAACATAATTAGCAGGTACGGTTGTCCAAGGAGCTTAACAAGTGATCAAGGCAAGGATTTCATTAATTCTACAATTAAATCACTACTAGAAAAATTCATGATACAATGCCACAAGAGCAGCCTGTACCACCCTCAGGCGAATGGAACCATCGAGGCATTCAACAAAATATTGGAGAAAGGACTAACAAAGATATGCAATGCTAACCGTGATGACTGGGATGAAAGGATACTAGCCACGTTGTGGGCATATAGGACAACCATAAAAAGACTGCATAATCAAACTCCATTCTAGTTGGTATACGGGAAAGAGGCAGCAATACCAATTGAGTTTATCATACCAAGCCTCTTAATTGCTTCAAAAACACACATGACAGAGGAAGAATCCATCTCTACATGCCTCCATGAACTGCAGGAGCTTTAAGAAGATAGATTTCTGGAAGATTTGCATCAATCAGTACAAAAAGAGAGACAAAAAGTCTGGCATGATCATCACATCAAGCACAAAACATTCACTATTGGTAGAAAATAACTTCTCTATGACAGCAAATTCTAGAAGTTCCTGGGGAAACTTAGAATGCATTGGATGGGAGGGTCTTGTAGATCAATTGTACTCTAGTCCTTCCTCAAAATTTGGGAGCTAGAGCACAACTGATGCTACCCCAAATACACAAAATCTCAACATTCCCTCTTATCATCAAGAATGTGCTCTAGAAATACATCACACTATGCATTACAAGACTTTGGGTACTAGTTATGTGTTGTTGATTCTTGGCATGTTGTCACTCAACTCTGCACTGCTACTGCCATTCTGTACTGCTGCCCATGACTATGCCACTGCCACTACAACATTTGTACTGCAAGTCCCTCTCAATTTTCTATATATGTGCTGCTCATAGCACTGTCACTGTTGATATGCTGCACTGCAACTTCATTTGTTGAGAGAAAAAACTAAATATCCTACCCAATCTTTGACAAACAAGTCAGTTGGGTTGCAGCCTTATCACTAAAGCTCCAAAGGCTACTGATTTGTGTTGGCATCTGAATGATGATGCACAACTACAACTCTGCACTATGTAAGTAGACTCCCTCTGCACTGTTGAAGTTACATCAAGCCCTTGTGCTGAAATATCTCACGATGCTGCTGCACTACTCTGTCCCTCTGAAGCCTTCTACACTGTTGTGTGAATATTTCTGAATCTTATACTTATGCAGAAATTTTTACTGTTAATCTGGTTATGCTCCTCCTACTTAGTTAAGTTATTAACTGAATAAATTTAGATTAAAATCGAAGAAAAACACATAACATATCTTCACCAATCCAGATATAGAAAAAGTACATGCACACATAGAAAAAGTGACACAGTAATTTTCTAGACAAATAGTCCCTGGAAAAACCCAATGCGGGAAAACTGGTGTGCTAGCTACTAGAGGGTTTTATTATTAATAATTTTCTGAATACAACAAATCTGGGTTCCATATTTGGAAAACCTGATAGATATATAATAGATCTACAACTCACAAGTTGTTCTAAAGCCAAAATAATGACTGGTCCACACCCTCAAACGGGATTTACAAGACTCAACCAAAATTAGGCCCTAGAAACCCCAACGTTTTCCCTGAAGCAACTATGTCAGCCTCTAAAGCACCTGCGTCCCTCAACGTTACTTCGGAAAGGGCTGCATTACCCCAGATTGGGTGACGCAGTCCTTATGCTGCCCCTTAGGGTCTCTGTGTAACCCATGAGAGCTTCTAGCTGAAAATCACATTGTCCTTGTTGTTGCTTCTCTCCTGCTTCTCTGTGCTATCTCTCCAAATTGATCTCTGCCTCTTGCGGATTCTAGACCATAGGATCAGATCATCCCCTTGGCCTAAATTCCCCTATCTACAGCTGAAACACTTCTTAGAATTCTTAGCAAACTCACCCTAGAATCTTAGCTTAGCTTCAGTGTTATGCCTATGTGTCCCTTTAAAAATTACCCCAAGTTCCCTAAGCTTTAACTGAGGAAATACATTAAAATAATTAATTAATTTAATATTTCCTAAACCATACGAAATTTCCCAAATCAATTTCTGGGTCTTGTAGATCAAGTGTACTCTAGTCCTTCCTCAAAATTTGCAAGCTAGAGCACAACTGATGCAACCCCAAATGAACAAAATCTCAACATTCCCTCTTAGCATCATGAGTATGCTCTTCGTTTTCCCAAAAAACGTCGTTTAGGGCCTCAAAACGGCTCCAGAAGTTCAGGACCCGAAAAGCTGCTAAAAATAGTAAGTTGTGCTGAAACTGAAAAACTGAAAGAGACAATGGTGGGGCCCCAAGTGGAATAGGCGGGTGACCACCAATATACACCTGGATCATTCCTCCCCCCTTAGGAAGCAATGGTCCCCATTGCGTTAAGTTCCTCCATGAGATGAGGAAATTTTTGCTGAACTTGGTCCTTAGTGAACCACTTTCCCTGGTGCAGGAGTTGGCCGGCTTTGACAACCCAATATATTTGGATCTTCTGTTGGCGATTGTTCTTGATTTTCATGTCCATGATACAATCTGTGGTGGCCTGTTCCATGCAATCTGGGTTTAACTCTGCTGGTGTGAGTTGTTCTGCAATGTCCGAGGTGTCCAGTAGAGGTGGGAAGTAAGGACGAAGGTGATCCACATTGAAGACTAGGTGCAGACCAAGGAATGGTGGAATACTAAACTCGAAGGCATTGTTCCCTATAGCCTTGGTGATGGTGTACGGCCCGTATCAGAGTGGGCGAAGCTTGCGGTCGGGTCTAATGAGGTGCTCCTTATGCAAATGTAGCCATACTTTGTCGCCCACCTGGAATTTATGTGGCACCCGGTGTTGATCATGGCGTTGCTTATACTTGGCATTGGCTCTGTCCAATATATCATGAACCTATTGGCGGATGTGTTGAATGCGCTCGATGAAGCTGCTTGCTTTTTCAACTTCAGACTGGACATGAGCTGAATCAGCCTGAGCAACTACAAATGGCATGGCTACATCAATGGGACATAGTGGCTGGAATCCCAAGCCCACCTGAAAGGGGCTATGGCCGATTGAACTGTGGAGAGCCCGATTATAACTATGTTGTACATAGGGGAGGCTCTCGTCCCATGTGCGTGGATGCTTTGAATTGTACATGCGCAGAATGTGTACAATCATTCTGTTGACGACCTCTGTCTGGCCATCTATTTGGGGATGGAAAGATGTGGACTTGGTGAGCTTGGTATCCAACATTGACCGGAGGCTGGACCAAAATGTGTTGAGGAACCTGCTATCCTGATCTGATATGATAGACTGTGGGATCCCAAAGTGCACCCACACTCGTTCAAAGAAGAGTGTAGCAGTGTCTTCTGTTGTGATATTCTTCATGCAGGCTGCCATAATGGCCATCTTCGAGAATCTGTCGACGACCACAAAAGCACAGTCATTTCCCTACTTAGTAGAAGGCAGGCTCGACATGTAATCCATGGATATGGATTCCCAAGGTCGACTAGGGGTAGGTAGCGGAGTATATAGGCCTTGCTTCTTGATGGTCGGTTTGGCAATGGCATAAGCAGTGTAGGATCAATGGCACAAGCAGCGCAGGATTTGATGTGCTTCTCGACATCCTTTCGAAGGCTCGGCCAATAGAAATACTTCTGCAGGATTTCTACTATTGTCTTGACCATGAAATGCCCAGCGACTCAACTGTAGTGTGCTTCCCATATCATCTTGGCACGCTCGCTTGAAGGAACACAAAGGTGTCCCAAGTGACATAAAAGTGCATCTTGGAGGTGAAAATTTGGAACTTGCGTACCCCCCAAGAGTGCCTTGTAAGTGTGGCCGAATTCTAGGTCACTCTCATAAAGAAGTGACCAATCAAAAGTCTCGTGCCCACAAGAGTTGAGCACAGTGGTGAGCGCCATGATCGGTGGTCGGCTGAGGCAGTCTGCAACATTATTGGTGCTACCCTTCTTGTACTTGATGTTCAAATGAAACTGTTGCAGATATGTGGACCACTTCTGATGGCGATCATTCTGCAACTTCCCTTATGTCTGTATGAACTGCATGGGCCGGTGGTCTGTGTGGATGATTGTTTCCTTCCCCAAGATGTAATCCTTCCATTGTCGACAATCTTTCATAATGGAATACATTTCTTTGTCATAAGTGGGATACTTGTGAACTGTGTCAGATAATGTCTCACTATGATATGCCACTGGATGTCCCTGTTGAGTAAGAACTACCCCAATAGCATAGTTAGAGGCATCTGTCTCTATCTCAAATGGCTGTTGCAAGTCTGGTAAAGTGAGCACTAGGGCAGAACAGAGGCGATTTTTCAATTCTATGAACGCCTTCTGTTGAGGTTCCGACCAAAAGAATTAATAATTTAATCTGGTTATGCTCCTCCTACTTAGTTAAGTTATTAACTCAATAAATTCAGATTAAAATCAAAGAAAAACACATAACATATCTTCACCAATCTAGATCTAAAAAAAGTACATGTACACATAGAAAGAGTGACACGGTGATTTTCTGGACAAATAGTCCCCGAAAAATCCCAATGTAGGAAAACTGGTCTGCTGGCTGCTGGAAGGTTTTGTTATTAAGAATTTTCTAAATACAACAAATCTGGGTTCCAGATCTGGAAAACCCGATAGAGAGATAATAGATCTACAACTCACTTGTTGTTCTGAAGCCAAAATAATGACTGATCCACACCCTCAAATGGGATTTACAAGACTCAACCAAAATTAGGCCATAGAAAACCTAGTGTTGTCCCTGAAGCAACTACGTGAACCTCTAAAGCCCCTGTGGCCCTCAACGTTGCTCCAGAAAGGGATACGTTAGCCCAGACTAGGTGACCTTACGCTGCCCCTTAGGGTCTCTACGTAATCCTTGAGGGCTTCCTGCTAAAAATCATGTTGTCCTTGCTGCTGTTGCTCTCCTGCTTCTCTGCATTGTCTCTCTGGGCCGACCTCTACCTCTTTCTGATTCTAGACACTGGGATAAGGTCATCCCCTTGGCCTAAATTCCCCTCTCTGCAACTGAAACAATTTTTAGAATTCTTAGCAAAGCCACCCTAGAATCTCAACTTAGCTTCAGTGCTCTGCCTCTATGTCCCTTTACAAATGACCCCAAGCCTGTCCTTTATAATTTTCTCATTGGGAATCCAACGACCATGATCAGATCTTTAATCAGTGGCTAAGATTAAAAGAAAGCTTGATTTGTGTGACTTAAGACAATTTCATCACATGTTTAATTAAATTCACTTTTATTATTTAAGTTCCATAAGTTTTAACTTAGGAAATAGATTAAATAATTAATTAATTTAATATCTCCTAAACCAAATGAAATTTCCCAAATCTATTTCTGGGTCTTGTATATCAAGTGTACTCTAGTCCTTCCTCAAAATTTGGGAGCTAGAGCACAACTGATGCTACCCCAAATACACAAAATATCAACATGTTGCAGCTTTGCTCTGCACTGCTGAAGTCACATCAGCCTCTGCGCTATTTCTCCTTCCAGTCTTCAGATCTACCTCTGCATAATTTGTGATCTACGCACCCACTGCTCCACTTGTCCAGCTACTGTCATAAGGTTGTCGTAGCTTGAATGTGATCTAAGAGATGAGCTGCTCAAGGATCCTGCCCTACATTCTGTAGCTCCTCTATAGATCCATGTCACCCCACTTTCGTGGTTCATGAGCGCTCATGACTGCATCATCTTCCGACCCATCATCTGCCACAGCAGCCTTGGAAGAAGAAGCTTCTTTGTCCCTTTTCTTCTGAGGACAACTGCTGGCAAAATGTCTCGTTTCACCACACTGGAAGCATTTGATCTTAGATAGATCCTTCTTCTTCTTTCCCTTTTTCCTCTTTGATGCCAAGGCTGCATATTCTTCATCTTCCTTATTCACTTTTCTCAATCCAAATCTATACTGCTTCTTGGTGAATCTGCGGAGTTATTCTTGACACAGAACTGTCCACAAGTTGTCCAAATCTGGGAGGTTTTCTATACCCAAGATAATTTTGAAAAAGGTTTCCCATTCATCTGTGACTACATTGAGAGAAGTCCTAACCATCACATCGTCTTCCACCTTAGCACCCATTGCAGTCAACTGATCTCTAATTGACTACAATATGAAGAGGAAATTCTCCATGTATTCTCCCTTGGTCATCATGAATGACCTCATCTGAGTCTCCAAAAACATTTTCCTTTGGACAAAATTTCCCTCATATAGGGAAGTTAAGGCCTTCCACATCTCATTAGATATTTTCTTCTCAGTTATATGTGGTACAATATGGTCCTTAATTCCATCCATGATTAGCCACTTTCCATGCCCAGCAGGCTCCTTATGCTTTCGTAGGAGATCTGCATCGGTTGGTGTGGCCAGACTTTTCTCTGCATGGTCCCTTAGATTATATGCCTCAAGGACTATCAGGATCATTGCCTTCCAAACTGAAAATTTACAGAGGCCATCCAATATGTCCTAATCACGCAGTCCATGAGGATCCATCTTCTTAGAAATGTGTCAAAATTTTCCTTTCTCTTTGCTAGAGAACTGGATCTAAGGCCCTTGGCGAAACATGCACCTTCTGTTCCCACTGACAACTGACTTCCCTTCTTGGAAATCTCCCAAATCAACAATGATTCAGCTCTCTTTGATCCTCGGATCACTCGGCAAGTTTCTTTGGCTAGAAACTCTCTAATAAGTTGATCTCCTCCCACTCTTTGTCACGTGTGCTTATGCTAAAAATCTGAAAGCTTCATAAATTTAACCCCACCAACACCTTCTAAATTTCTGCAGCTAATTTTCAGTATTTTCTGGATCTAACAGATTCAGATATAGATCACACTGGTTGGCTTCAAACCAATCCAATGTTGTTTCTAAGCTGCCTCTGTGCAGTAATTGCGTGGGCTTGATAGGAGACAGTGTTAGACTATGTCACCCTTCCCTTTGCATGAATATGCTTCTGAAAACTGCATTGTCCCTTTAGATCTACGTTTCTGTTGTTTTCTATAGCTAGAACCTTTAGTCTCTTGCTAGTGACCCTCCTAGATCTACAATTGCTCTGATACCATGTGAAAATTTTTGAATTTTGTACTTATGCAGAAATCTTATTGTTAAATCTGGTGATGCTCCTCCTACTTAATTAAGTTACTAACTAAATAAATTCACATTAATATAAAAGTGAAACACATAATAGACTTTCACCAATCCATATCTAGAAAAAATACATGCACACATAGACAAAGTGACATGGTGATTTTCTAGACAAATAGTCCCCAAAAAAACCCAATGTGGGAAAACTAGTCTGTTGGTTGCTAGAGGGTTTCTTTATTAAGATTTTTCTTAATACAACAAATTTGGGTTCCAGATCTAGAAAAATCTACATAGAAATAATATATCTACAGCTCACTGGCTGTTCTGAAGCCAAAATATTGACTAATCCACACCCTCAAATGAGATTTACAAGACTCAGCCAAAATTAGGCCCTAGAAACCCCAGCACTATCCTTGAAGCCTCTACGTCAGCCTCTGAATCCCCTGTGTCCCTCAGCACTAGCTTGGAAAGGGCTGCGTTACCCCAAACTAGGTGACGCAGTCCTTATGCTGCCCCTTAGGTTCTCCAGGGGTTGGGACAATCATGGGTTCTTGAATGATAAAGGAGGCTCATCTAGGCCCTATCGAACCAGAGTGATGTCCATGAGTATGGGGTAGAGCTTATGCATTGGCTTTTTCCCACATGATAATTATGTTTGTCCCAACCATATTTTGCATCTTGTGGTAAATTTTCTTGTTGAATTTGGTCGTTTATTCTTTTACTTTTCTTTTCAGCTACTTCAACCTCCAGGGCATCGATCCAAGCCTGACCCAAAGTGGGGGCAAGGGAATGGGGAGGCTAACCCTAAGTGGACCCAATGAGGAAATGTGGACCTAGGTGGGAGAGATGATGAATGGGGGTATATTGAATGGAAGGGGAGTGGTGTATGTGGATAAGGGAGTGGGACCATGCAACCAAAGTCAGGGTTTCCCCATGTAGTACCACCATAAATCCAAATGGCCAGTAAAGGCTATCCCACGGGACTAAAATAGAAGGGTAACATCCAAAAGAGGTCAAGAGGACAAAAAGACAAACTAAGCCCACTCTTGCTGCTGAATTCCCCCATCAATCCATTCCCAGAAGTATCCATGATATGTAAACCCAATATTCAATAACCAAATGAAAATACATACCTTTTGGTTCAGGAGGCCCCCTTTCAAACATATGATAAATACAAATTAGTGAGGGAGCACATGGTTGGCCTAGGTGGCGGCGAAATGGCACAACGAGCTAGTTGAGGGCTACAAGGGGCTGTTGACTGAGGTCCATCATGGAGAATTTTTTTCTCTTAGGAATATAACCCATGAAGTGGTGGGTAACATCTAGCTCCAACTGGGACGTGATCTCTCAAAGAAGTGGGAAAAACTACTCGAACGGGAGGTCATGAGAACTCCAACAATCTCTTGGTCACTATAGACCTATTATCTCCACATATCAATGACCAAAACCACAGGGAAACATGTTTTTCACAGTGTCTTATGATCACCCATGCTTAATGTTAGGCCATAAAATCAACAAGTAATACAAATATGCAACTTTAATCTAAATGCAACTAATCTATCATGATAAACATCATATGAGATTAATTCTAATGCAGAAAATCAGCATGCAATGCATCCCACTCTAACATGCATATAGTACAAAACTAATAGTAAGTGTAATCATAAAGTCAGTGCAATGAGCATATCATCAAACCAATATAAATATATCGGCATATATGATCATTCATGTAGCAAATGTCAAAGAGAAGGTGGACAACATCACATGTATGATAAGGCCAGTGGGAGGCAGAGAACTAGGATGCCCACACATGGATGATTATGAGAGAAGAGGCAAGAAAATGATTTAATGTAGTCCATGAGATCCTTTCTTCTAACCAAAATATAGAGATGTCAATGAGTAGGCTCATAAAATTTTGATGGATGGAAATCTGGGGCATATTATTTCCATGATGGCCCTTATCATTTATGCCATATTTTATGGCCTCCACAAGTTTATTATTAGTAGGAAAGGGAGATTGATGAGATGGAGAAACACACATATGTTTCCCATGATGATCACACTGGAAAGGGGAGATTATAGATTGATCATGATCCTTAGGGGGTGCCCAAGGTGATAAAGTATAATCAATGAGGGGTTCATCCTTGACACTATGCTTGGAAGGGGGAAAGGGCTCACTCCTAATTGATATTATGTGACATGATGTGAGGGAATCACTTGATGAAGACTCAAGATGATTACCCATAGGAAAAAGGGATGATTAAGTATTTCATTCAATGGGTTTTTCTTCCCTAACATCATAATCTAAAGCCTCAAGTGACTTGAACATAGAATCATACTTGGGAGAGGTCGGAACCTTATCAATTTCCTTAGTATCAAAGATTGGGTGTCTCCTGAAAGGAAAATTTATCACTTCCAATTGCCCCTCTTTAGGCAAGGGAAAATAAAGATTCCCCTTCCCAAGAGTACCAATGGATATGTCATCTTAAATAGTGTTAGAGAGAAAGGGAAAACTAATCTCATCCTCATCCTCGTTGCCGGTGTCATAAATGGGAGCACAATCAAATTGAGGACCAACAATTTCCCATTTCCCATCTTCAATGTGGAAGTAACCTCCAATGTCATCCTCTAAGGGGATAATGTAAAAATTCCTAGATTTGAACAATCTAAGGAATCCTACTGCAACCAACTAGATTACTTCTTTTATTATTTAATTTAATTTACATAGTTATTTCTGAATCATACATGAAATACTGAAGAAATCACTAAAGAAACCTACACTATAATACTCATGATTCTGAAACAAGTAAACTGAACAAGGAGAATAAATCACACATTTGACACCTTTATTTTGGACTAAGCCCTGAAAAAACCCAATTCGGGAAATAGGTGCAACAGATCTAAGGGTTTTATTATTATCCAGTAGAAATGTCTAAATACATCTCTGAATACCCCGAGGTTAATTCAATTACAAAGAGAAATATTGGTAGAAGAATTTGTGAGGATTTACCTCACTCAAAGACTGAGTTCTCGTCTGATTTGGATGAAGAAAACCCTACCCTATGAAGGCACTGCGTAGCCTCTGCGCAGTCCCAATGCTAGACCTTCCAGCCTCTACGTCACCCCCTTCCAGGCTCAGCAGTCAGCCCCAACCATTTTTTTTTTTCTCTATGGACCCTGAGGAACATCCTCTCAGTGTCACTTTCCGAATCTCGATCTTCGAAACTGATCTACAAGCAAAATTCCGTAAACCCTCCTCTCCCTCTGCGCTACTTCTGCGTGAGCCCTACGCAGTCACTGCATTATCCCTTCTTCCTTCAGTGCTGGCTTGGTTAGATCACCTCTGCCTCTCTCTGACTGATGCTCCACCAACTGAGAAAAATTCTTCCTCTTCGGATGCTATCTCTTCCCCTCACTGCTCAGATCTCTAACTCAAATTTCTCAGCAAACCCTGCCCCCAGAAATTTCAAACTCTAGATCAATTCGGTGTATCTTTCCAAATGGCCCTCAAGCCTCCCTTTATAGTCTTCTCGTTGAGCCATCAACGACCGAGATTAGATCTCTAATCAACGACTAAGATTATAACATGACTTGATCTTCATTTTCTAGATCATTCTCACTCATTTTTATTAATACCCTTTAATTATTTAATTTCCCTAAGTTAGCCTTTTAGGGTCTCCATTAAAATAATTAATTATTTTAATAAAACATCAACCCAGTGGAATTTTCACAAACGGTTTCTGGGTTCTTTGGAATACTATTGTCTTAGCCTCTCCACAAAATTTGGGGCTTAGAGCACTTTCTGATGCTACAATGATAAAAACTCCCTCTTAGAAGGGAAAGTGCTCTAGCAATTATGTCGGCTGCATATTGGTCTAACTCTGAAGCATCCTCCACGCTGCTGAAGTCCATCAACCACTACATTGTTGCTGCCACTGTTCTTCTACCCATGACACTACCACTGCCACTATTCCTCTACCCATGAGACTACCACTGCCACTGCTGCATATGTACTACAACTCCCTCTCAAGTGTTGTATCTGCTATCCTACTAACACTGTGACTGCTAACACTGTATCTGCACTGCAACTTAGTTGTTGAGAGAAACAACTGAACTCACCCAGGATTGAACAAGTGTTCAGTGGGTTCACCTTGGTGCTGAAGACTCTGACTTCTAATAACTAATGTTTTGTCCCTCTGATGCGCTGTGCTACTGCTGCTCTGCGTTGCGCAACACTGATCTGCACTGTGTTGCAATCTGGTGCACTGCGCTGCTACTACCACGCTACTATTGCTCTGCTCTATGCTACTCCAGAAATATGCACTGCTACCTACTACAATGTTGTCTCCATCACTCCTCATCTCTCATTGGAAATCCTTCATCCTGCTACTGCAAATATGGGCTCTCGTAGCAAGGTTATGATCCATAAGGTGGGATCACTGAAGTTCGAAGTGACCTACAGTTCAATATCACCCCACTTCTCTCCTAGAAGCATGGGTACTCATGGAAAAATCGTCCTCGATTTTCGTGGTTGCAACCTTGGGAATCATGCTTCTGATCTTTGTACTTATTCTTCAAAGGACACTGAGATGCATAGTGGCTCATCTCGCCACATCTGAAGCACTTGACCTTCGCAACATCACACTTCTATTTCCATTGCACCTGCTGTCCTTTTGATGCAAGAGTTGTTTTCTACTCTTCCTCCACGGATTTCGATCTGCTTGTACTGTTGTCTTCAAGTTTTCACTTGAAGAGGTCTCTCCTCATCTCTTCCTCCTGAAAAGCTGACCACAACTGCTCCCAACTAGGTAATGCTACCCGAACCATTATGCTCTGGAAAAACACTTGTCACTCCTCTGTGACACCGTTAAGGGCCATTCGTACCATGGTTGCAGCTATAGGTGTAGCACCTACTACCGATAGCTGATCCCAAAAATCCTGAAGCCATGCGCTCCCCTTTCCACATCTGTATCATATAGATATTTTACTCTAAGTACAACTTCCGCTACTCAGAAGATCCCTCAAATAGGTCATGCAAAGCTACCCACATCTCTCTGGCAGTAACCTTGCTAGCCACATGTGAGACGATGTGATCCTTGACACCATCAAGGAGCAACCTCTTTACCTTGGCCATATCTGCCTTGTACTTCTTGAGTTGATCCGCATCCGTAGGAACAGCTACCACGTTCTCCACGAACGCCTTCAGATCATGTTCATCCAGAAGGAACTGAGCTCGTTCCTTCAGAATCATATAGTTGAAGGAGCCCTCCAATCGATCTGGATCACGAAGTCCATGAGATGCCATCTCAACAGAAATATATCGAATCTACTCCCTCTTCCTCCCTACTATGCAACTCCTAGCAAGCTTATGCACTCCCTGATGGAGTTGTAAGTTTTTTTGCTCCTAGACTGCTCAGAAACTAAGAAATGTTGACTTTTCGGGCTAGGAAATCACTCAGGAAGAATTCCCTCAATATGTGCTCTTGACTCCTTCTGATGCTTTTCAGATTAGTAACAAATTTAGAAAACTGCGTCCCTCTGTCTTCTGGGTGGAGGCTCTATGCTACTCCCTTTGCCAAAACAAGATCTCAATTTGTAACCCCTTTCTCCATGTCGACTCACTCAGAGAGAGACTACCATGAAAATCTTAGCCCTCCTGGCTAGAACTGCACAATCCTTCAATGGATTCATTCTGCTACACTGCAACCTGTCAAACACAAGAATGGTAAGCACACAAGACATGGAAGATAAACATTGGATGTGTTAGCCATCTATAATTTATCTTATACCCAATGATGGCTAAATATGTTCTTAAGCCTTCAAGAAGCAATCTTCATGGAAAACTGCTAGTTCTTGAAGCCTTCTTGGTGTCTTTTATCTTACAAATCATCTTCACTACTATTTCCGCAAGAAATCCTTCAAAATCCCGTTGTTTCCAAAGATAAGAACTATTTTTCAAAGCCTCATCTCCATCATTTCATTCCTCCATTTTATCTTCACAATTCCCTTCATATCACTCATTTTTCCCTTCATTATCCCTCCATTTCCTAAAAAAATCCCTTGGTAAACCATAAAAATCCCTTTTTTGGTTTAAAAAACCCCTCCGTTTACTCTATCGGAACCTGAAAAACCTTAAAAAACCAATTTCGGGCTTTAAATCCGATCATTTTCATATAAACAGATTTAAGCCCCCGAGGGCTTAAGTTCTCAGCCCCTTCCACCATGTGACCGAGACCCATGACTGTCGGCGTCAGGCTTCAGCCCCTTTCGCGCTATCGGACCTCGCCCCGCCCCCTTTTCCTTTGTTTCTTAATTTTCTCCCCCGCGCAATGGTTTCACTCACGGGAAAATCTCCGTCGTTGATATCGCAGATCCAACGGCCATCGGCACGTCGCCCCATCGCAAATCAGCTTTCCACCGGTCCCATGTCCCTTTCCCTTTCTTCTCCGCTGATGCGATCCCCCGACTCCATCTCAGCCATCCATTTCCCCAAGATCCAATGGCTATCACTTCATCGCGACGGGTTTCGCCTTTCCCCTCCGATTACATCTCCACCATTGATCTTTTCCAATCCAACGGTCCATATTCCATTGCACTGGCCTTTTTCCATCGCTTCATCACATTCATCGCACTCATCGTCCATCGCACCATCGCGTCATCAGCTTATCGCAACTTTCAAACTCATGCTTCCCAGAACTTTCTCCGCCGATTACCGATCCTGCGATGCGTTCTCCACCATCCATATTACAGATCTGATGGCCTGCGCTATTTTCCCCTCTTTTCTCCACCTGCGGGCACTTTCCACACTAAATTAAAACATTTGAGTGCCCCCGCAGTGACTCCTTAGTATGTGTGAAATCTTCATCCGACAGTCCAGATTTACTGTGGAGGCACCAGGCCAACAAGCTGGTCCATACCCAAGCGCCCCCACAATACACATATTTTCTTCAGTTTTTCCATATATTCCTGCTGGTCCCACCCGACCACGTGGGGCCTTCCCATTTTATTTTCGTGAGATCCCCACCATTGATCTGTCTCCCCCCTCAGATCCAACGGCCTGCAGCCATTTTCGCACCCGTTCATAACGCTCTAAAATTCATTTTCAACGCGAAAAGGTGTTTTTTTTCTCCCTAGACATGCTTTAGCCTGGGCCCACCATATTTTTCATCTCACATTTCTCCATTTTTCGTGCTTGCTTACAGCCGTGGATCTGGCCCCCCCAGATCGGACGGTTAGCATTCAATTTTGCGTTCATTTCACAAAAAGAATTTATCGAGAATTTTAAATGTGAAATATGTGGTTTTCAAGAGCATACGTGTCATCCATTAACACGTATCGCATCCCCCCCCGCTCATAACCACTTACCGCTTTGACCCTGCGCGAATACCACCTGACCCTGCACAAATACCACCTCCAGTATTCCCAAAACCGCTTTTAATCTCTTAGCTCCAACACAAATTTTAAACCATCCGCCTGCATTCCACCTCCTCTGCACTGCTCTTCCACCTCTGCCAAAGCCTTCTGAAGTAGTTTTATCCCCCCAAAAACGCAGGTTTTATTTAAATGTTTATCGTTTGGTTGCAGGTTTTCATGGTGGTTAAATATTGAAGCCATCCCACATCAAAACTGTTGTAGAAGCCAAGGATAATGATCCTCAGGACCTAATTCAAATCATAAAGGGACGAAGGGTTAAATTTCCAAGTTTTCACCAGTGCGTCATGAACACTGGTCATTCAGTAAAACCCTCCAACACGTAAAGAAACCCTGCATATAGACAATCAAATGAATATTGAAGACAGAATATTAAAGGCTTGATCACAGATTAAAGAAAAACACAGTCAAAGATAAGCAAATAAAGGTTCAAATCAAACAGATAAAGAGGTAAAGTTAGTTATGAAGCCTGAAGAGCCTCGAACACATCAAAGGGAAGCAGTTATTACACAACTATTACGACAGTTAATGTAAGGGTATGGGTGGTCTCAAAACCCATACTTTCCACCTTACTTGTACCAAAAGAAAGGACAGGACTGCAGCACTGAGAAGACTTCTTCACAAAGACACTCCTTGGAGTTATTACCAGCCTGACAGTTAGGCTGCAAAGTCTACAAGAACTACTTGAATGGGCAAAGAAATTAATGTAATATTTATGACACGGAATGGGCATTCGATCTCCTCTGTTTTAATTAACCATTAAGACCATATTTGTCATATCTCCTCCTCATTATTCTATAAATACTACTGTGGAACTCATTTGTAAGGGTTGGTTGCTGGCATTCGAACTCTTTACAGTTGTACATAGTTTGGCTGAATATTAATAAGAAATTGAAGTTTTGGAAGACAGATAATGTTTTGACATTTTTTGTTAACAAGAAGGCTCTATCACTAGATCCCTGAAAATGGTTGTTGGTGATGTATTTTGATCTGTTAGTGTTATTTCCTATTTTTCATTTTGTTCCATCAGTCTATACATACAGTAGAGTAAAAATTTTAGGCTAAGAAATGTCTCCTAGAAGCACCTTAGACCTGTTTGCTCTTCATTGTCTTTATTTTTTCATCTGCTGAAGGTTTTATTGAGTAGTTTGACTGCTTTTCAAACCCTTAAGCTTGTTTATTTCAGAAATAGTTTAACAGATGGTCTCAAGAATGATTTATGGTTTTCCTTGCTTACTTGCTGCCACTTAAAAATTGTTTCTGAAGTCTCCCTTTAAAGTACCATTGTTTACAGTCTTCCAAAGAGGTCTGTTTTGATCATACCCTCTGTTCTTGCTGAGGTAGTTGTTTTTAAGGTCTTTATAATTGTAGTCTTAGATGTCTAGAAGTTCCATCTTCTATGAATGCAGTTATTTGTGAATCTTGAATGTTTTCTTATCCTTTAAGTGAAATCTTTGGATGAAATAGAGTGTTCCTCGACTCCTAGATTTTATTTGAAAAATTTTGTCTTGATATTGTTATTTGTTGAAGTGTGGTTTCTAGAATTTATGGTTAGCCATGTCTATGAAATGCCTCTTCATGTTCAGATAATTTTTTAAGTCCCTTTTTTGAGAGGCACATGTAATTAAGGATTCTTAATTGACCTTAGTTCTACTTCTCCTTCTAAATCCTTAATGTCCATTCCATTTTATCCACCAAACCCAAGATCCACTGGCCAAGTTAGATTTTCCCTTTGATATCCCATATCCATTGATTGAGCTTGTTATAACTTCCTCTTGACTCCATTTCCCAATGGCTCTGATATTTCCCCTTTCTATCTATGCTTCCTAGATCATTCATGTTCAACCAACCAAACCCAAACAAACAAACTTGCACTTACTAACTAGCCTAAAATCAACCTTTTATAAGAATCAAGCTATATCCTTATAAAAAATTGAGAGATCCCTCTCTGAGACTAGGAGGGCTAGATCCTAGAGCTCTAAAGCTTGGTTTATATGTTGCCTTGTCATTTGGTTTGCCAATCAACCAAATCACAGGACCCCAACAGGATGCTCTATTACTCATAATGATACATATTTATCATACAATGGAGTGGCCCTTAGTTTCACATTCCAAGTGGTCTCTTGGACTCCTCTTGAATTTTCAACTCCCACACTAACCCTAGGAGCATTAGGTGTCCAAAATTCCCCCCTTAATACGAAGGGGTATGTATAAGTCCAAGAAGAGAGTTGTAATAAAAATGTGAAAAGTATGCATGGAAGCACTAGGCCGAATTTGTTCTCTAAAATGTTGGCATAAGGAGGTGGTTTAAGGATGACCACCAACACTGGAATGCTTAGTGCAGTTCCCAGAACTCTTCCAAATATGGAAAGAAGTTGAGGTATTATTCTAGAGGAAGTGATCCTAATTTTTTGAAGAGGGAGACCTTCGACCTAGAAAAGGGAGGTCTGCAACCTGCGACGGTTTAAGGATGACCACCAACTCTGGAATGCTTAATTCATTTCCTAGAACTCCTCCAGAACTGGCAAGAATTTGAAGTCCTCTGCTAGAGGAAGTGTCCCAGATTCTTTGAAGAGGAAGAAGATCAACCTCACATATATGGTTTAAGGCTAACCACCAACCAAAGGCATGCTCATGGGCATCTCTGTCTCTGGCTACAACTCTGAATTTGGAATGGAAGGTTGTGTCTCAGGCTTGCTTGATGTGGCTTTGAAGCTTTTAAATGACCATCATTTCTCTCCCTGTCAGATATAAGGTGAGATGATGGTGAAAACTCAACTACAAGACTGTTCAATACTCTAGAACAAGTTCTAACATATGACTAAAACATATTCTTGGTTGTTGATGCCCATTTCCAAGAAAAAATCCATCCAAGATGAATCTTTGTTCTTGCAAGATTTTTTTTCTTAAGCATCTATTTGAATAATGAGAGGTTTTATGATAGTTCTTACATGGGTTAATATCTAAACAATGATCTTTTATATGGCCAAATCGATCACAGTGTTGGCATTTCATAATTTTTTGTGGTTTTTGTGGAAGAGGAGAAGAATCTGGAACAAATAAAGGTGAGTTGTCATAAAGAAATATTGGACTATGGAAATGGATGGGCTTGGAATAGTCTACAATATGAAAGGACACCTCCTTGTCATATCCAAGACTTGTTCTCTGTGAAAAATCTCTTCCCAAGGTCTGATGATGGGCTTGGGAGGTGGAACCTGAGTGTCTACATCTACATACAAATCTTCTCTTGAAATGGGCATTGAATGTGAATCAACCACAACATTATTGACTTGCTGCTTATGGGAGTCTCTTTCAATGTTATGAACAAATATAGGTTCAGAATGATGACTCTGTTTTTGTAATTCAAGCTACAAAAAATCAATCTTTTCTGGTGTATTTTGTAGATAGACCTTAATATTAGACAAGGTGTCCCTGCTGATTTTAATTGTCTCAACCAATAGATAATATTAGAGTACTTAATAACTCTAATAATCCATGAATTTTCTCCATTATTTAAACAATTCATGTCAAAAAAATGACCAAAAATGTACTTGTAGAAACAAGGGTTTTAGAAAATAAATTTCCCAAACTTTTGAACTTGAATGTGAAAGAGTCCAACAAAATGGAAACTTTTCTTGCACTTTTCCTCGCCTCACCACAATTAATTTCAATGATCTACAAGCTGAGCATCCCATCAACACCAAGGAGTGGTACAGGGTTTCTAGTTTAGGAATGTGTTGAGTAAAAGAAAACCTTCTTGAACTGGTAAATATTTAACACTGAATAATACTAAACCCCATTAAGACCACCACTTGTTAAGAAGCATCCAACTTGGACCAGCGTTTTGCAGTCAAGTCTGCTCCCACTGCGTTTGCGCTCAATATGCTATTCCACTCCCACTACATTAGCACTCCATCCTATTGTTACACTGCATACACCAAACTCCGCTCCATGCATCTGCCATGATCGCATGGTCATTACTCCATACAATGCTCCTACATGATATGTTAATACACTTCCCACGGTTGCTCCTACACAATTAATACACTGCACTCCTTACCACCAGTCCCTCTGCGTGGTTCATATGACCTCACCCAGTCTCCCCCTCAACTCCACTACATGATGATGTGTATAGGAAGCTACGTATGCTGAGGAGTGAGAGTATAAGGTGTAGTGTTTTGGAGGAGAGCGAAGGCAGAGGTTGTAGGAGGTGGAGCCGGTGGGAGGTGGAGGCCAGGGAGTGCAAATCCACTGACTAGGACCACACGGGAGGCTGACACAGTGGAGGAGGGCCATGAGTGAGGCCACAAAAATGAGGTGGAGCCATTGATAGTATGGAGTGCCACACGAGCGGAGGAGTGAAGGGGTGGCAGGGTGTAGGAGCACAGAGGTAATGTGGATAGAGTGCTTCAAAATATGGAATGTTGTAGTGCTGGTAGGCAGTGAAATGGTGTGTAGATGGGAGAGGGAGGTTGATGGTATAAAGGGTGTGTAGGTGGGAGAGGGAGGCTAGCAGTAGAAAGGGTGCGCAGGTGGGAGATGGCCGAGGGCCAAGGGGAGCCACGTGAGCGTACATGTCGTGGGGAGGTCAGTGGATGTTTTGAAATAAAGAGGGAGAGACATGATGCTATGGGAGGAGACAAGCATCAAGGGTAGTATAGGAGTTGTTTGTATGGGTCATAGGAGGAGCGTACAGTGCGGGGCTGGTGTTGTATTAACATGCAAAGGATATTAACATTGGTGTTGGTGCGATGATGTGGGAAGATGCCAGAGGTTTAAAATACTCATATTTTTAACACAATGCTCCACAATTTAAGACACATTTAACACAAGCTCTGATGCAGAATGAACAATGTAGTCTTACCGTCCAACACAACACTTCCAAGTTTCGACCAAGCTCACCATATTCAACGGTATCATTGATTTTGTGCAGGTCCAACATTCCAACACTTCCAAACCACGCAAACGCAAAGCTTCTATGAAAGTTATTTAGCCAGATGTTAACTCATAAATTCTTGCAATCATCGCAGAGATAATTCGAGTGCACATTGAATGCAAAGGATGGTCTATCCAAATACAGAGATTTGACAGAGAACAGAGGCAAGAGGGAGTTACAAGGGCAGCAAAATAAAAATAGATGTTGGCATAATCTGAAAATGCCAGCGCCTCACCTGCAACCCTGATACGATGTCAAACACAGGCATGGTAAGCACAAAAGACATGAAATATAAACATTGGATGCTTTATTATAGACAATGATACATATTTATCATACAATGGAGTGACCCTTGGTTCCACATTACAAGTGGTCTCTTGGACTCCTCTTGGCTATTCAACTCCCACACTAACCCTAGGAGGATTAGGTGTCCAACACAACCAAAAGGGCCTTCACTTCAGAATTCATATCTATTCTTCTTGTTTCACATCAATGCTCTGATACCATGTGAAAATTCCTAGATCTAAATAATCTAAGAAATCCTACTGCAACAAACTAAATTACTTTTTATATTATGTAATTTACTTTACACGGTTATTTCTCAATCATACATGAAATATTGAAGCAACCTACACTATAATACTCATGATTCTGAAACAAGGAAAATCAATCACACATATGACACCTTTATTTTGGACTAAGTCCCCCAAAACTCAATGCATGAAAACAGGTGTAGAAGATCTGAGGGTTTTATTATTATGCAGTAGCAATGTCTGAATACATCTCTGAATACTCCTATGATAATTCAGTTATAGAGAGAAATATTGGCAGAATAATTTGAGTATTTACCTCACTCAATCACTGAGTTACTGGCTAATCTGGATGAAGAAAACCTTGCATTGGGGAGGCACTGCGCAGCCTTCGCATAGTCCCAGCACTGGACCTTCTAGCCTCTTCGTCACCCCCTTCTAGGCTCACTGTCTAGCCCCAACCAAGTTGTTTTGCCTCTGTGGATCTTGAGGAAAAACCTCCCGGTGTCACTTTTCAAATCCCGACCTTTGAAACTGATCTACAAGAAAAATTCTAGAAACCCTCCTCTCCCTCTGCATTGCTTCTGCATGAGCTCTAGCATTCACTACGTTAGCCCTTCTTACTTCATCGTTGGCTTGGTTATACCACCTCTGCCTCTCTTTGACTAATGCTCCAATGACTGAGAAAATTTCTTCCTCTCCGGATGTTATCTCTACCCCTCACTGTTCAGATTTCTAGCTCGAATTTCTCAGCAAACCCCGCCCCATAAATTTTGAACTCTAGATCAATTCGGTGTATCTTTCCAAATAGCCCTCAAGCCTTCATTTATAGTCTTCTCGTTGAGACATCAACAGTTGATATTAGATCTCTAATCAATGACTAAGATTATAACACGACTTGATCTTCATTTTCTAAATCATTCTCACTCATGTTTTATTAATACCCTTTAATTATTTAATTTCCCTAAGTTAGACTTAGGGTCTCCATTAAAATAATTAATTATTTTAATAAAAAATCAACTGAGTGGAATTTTTACAAACAGCTTATGGGTTCTTTGGAATACCAGTGTCTAAGCCTCTCCAAAAAATTTGGGGCTTAGAGCACTTTCTGATGCTACAAAAATCAAAATATAATAGGATCACCTTCTTAAAGGTTCTCAAAAGGAGAATCATGAGAATTAATATCCTCAAGAAAGGTAAGGTTAGTCTAAATTTCACCTTCCATAGATTCATCCCTCTCAACGTACATGTTCTCAAAATCATCCTTTCCATCATGTGGACCTCGGGAGGACTCGTGTACCTACTCAGTGCTTAGATTCTCAATGTCTTGATGGTGCTCAATGAAGGCTTCCTCTTAGATGCTTAATAGAGGGGATACCTGAAAATGTCTAAGAAATCTATCGGTGAACTCCTCAATAGATGAGATAATCTTAGGTTCGTGATCATGTAACCATGAATTATGACCACCAAGAGATCCCATGGACAATAAAATAAGGACATCTTGGTGAATCACTTTCTCTCTTGAAGCATGTGCATTAAATCTTTCTACATGGTCAATTGCAGAGAGTAGATCACCATCAAACATGGACACCCCATGCACCATCCTTCGGGCAACATGATTAGGGTGCCCAAGTATGCTAGCGATGTACAAAGCGGGAAATTTATCAAAGAAAGACGACCTATTTGAGATATGCATGAAGAATATGTAGGAGTTGCCAGTGTGAATTTAATTATGCCTAGAAAATTTTTTGCTTCATCCTACAAGCATCAACCTTGAGGTTCAATGAAGAACTAGGGCTTCGTTCTTCCAATGGAGTTGCCAATAATGATATGACAATATGTCGTAACGGGAAAAAAACAAACGTCTCGTGTCCCTGGAAATGGCACCAAAAATGTTACCACTCAAACCAGTAGGGGACCTGAAAAGGGCTCCTAAGAGGAAAACTGCTAGGTCAAGGGAAATAATGGAGACTTAGTCCATTGTCACCACATCTAAAACACCCTGCTCTTTATGGACTTTCACCGATGGGAGGAGACCATGTAATTAGGAAGTCACTTATAAAGGATGGATCAACAAATAATTTTGAATTTACCTTAAAGACCCTTTCCTTAGGAGAGGATTAAGAATGGAGCTTGCTTGCTCTTTAATCAAGGTACAAGACTTTCTAGGGAAAGGAGGTGAGGATTTGAGGGTCAGGTTAAAGGAATATGACTTGAAGAGGAGTTTCCAAATCCCTAAAATCCTTATAGAACTTGGATTCCTGAGTTTCCCTTGATGAATTATCTTTGATAATAAATGGGACCACACGGGGCCAAGTGGACCCAACCCAAGTTAAAGGGGATTTTTCCTTGTCATCGTACAAGTGATGGGACACCTGCCAAGTGTGTGGTCCACCTATGGGGCCAACTGGGCATAGTGTACCAAATGCATCTTCCTTGTCCAAAAGGTGGATCTCTGGCAATCTCTAAATATCTCTGTGGATCCATGGAGTGTTGTCTACTATTGTGGAGGCCCATGGCTCTATATACACACCCTATATGTGCCAATGTAGCCCTTTGGATAAATGTGGAAAAATTTGAAGTCAGGATTAAATCGGCAAGGGTCCAAAAGTTGAAAAACTCGATAAACTCAGGAGTTTTTTGAAAAAGTCAGAAAAATTAAAAAAATACAACATCATTCATTTTTATTTTTTTTTAAATTAGCATCTAAACTAACCACAACATATAATAAATGCATTTCCACATAAACATGTAAAGAAAGCTAATATATAATAGGTATATGAAGTCTAGTGCTACATCACATATCAAAATAGTGAATCAAGTCCTGAATCTTGAGTCTTGTCTCAGTATCAACTCTCAAGAGTCAAAATATCAACAAAAAATATAATAAATGTATATCATCAGTCATCTTCTTTTCATAAAGTAATCAATCACTAAGATCCTCTGCCCCTTTTACGGGAATAGGGAATGGCTTTGCATTTTCCTCTAGAGGAAGAAGGCCTTGCCCCTGGGGATACGAATGGACTCAATCATCCTCTAGAAGCAAATACAAAAGGTGGCCTCTATCCTCTGTTGCTGCTACTGCCCATCCTAGATGGTGTCACCTCCTCCTCCACATCCTCCTCCTCCACCTCCTGACCCTGCTCCTCCTCCTCTATCTCTAGCTCTCCCTCGCCTGAAACTGCTACCTCCTCTTCTGCTAGTGCCTCTGGATCCACATCTAACCAATCATGGATCGATTCCATTTCTGACATCTTAGTCTCAACCCTCCATGATGCAATGGTATCAATATTTTCCATTGTGATAGCATCAATATCAAGAGTTTTTTGAAGTTGTCTCACCCACAATCGAAGATTGTAGTAGACGTAGACCATGTCATTGAGGAGTTCGGATTCCAATCTATATTAGGGTCATATATTGTAAATTAGTACTTAAAAAATTTAAATATTAAAATTAATCAAATTAATTCAAAATTTTAATTTGAAATTTTTTTACCCGTTGTGCTTTTTGCTGTGTATTTTTTCAAATACACTCTAATTTTGCTCACACCCAGAGGAACAAAATGTTTGGCTGAGGACTTGAATGGAAATTTTTTAGAGATGGGGTACTCTTCCACCATAGCTTGTCCACAAAGAATCTACAAGTTAAAAGAAAAAAGAGAAGCAAAAATTATGAAGAGACAATGAATTATGAAATTTGAAAGTTGAAAGTTGAAACAAACTAAAGCTTACCTGAAATTTTTGTCGTCATATTCTTAATAGCCATGGTAAAACCAAATGTGCCACCTAACATCCTATATATCTCCATTTATTTAGAAATATATTCATGTTCTTATTAAGATGCCACCATCCTCTCAACACAAGTGAAGAATCCATCCATCACCTCAACATCAAATCTGAAACCATAGGAGTAAGCAAATGCAAAGTTGAGGTAGATACCTACAACATGAATGGGGCGATGGAGGCTATTGTTCCTTTGGTCATCAATCACTCTACATATGACCTATTGTTTCTCTAACCCCTCATCACCCTTATCTTCATAATAAGCATGAATGGATTCTTTTTCCCTACCCATGGCCTCATATAAGTAGCCCATTGCGGGCTTCTCTCCATCGACCAACCAAAGAACCCTTGCCAAATGTTCTGAAATGGAAAACACGTCCTCTATTCCTGCCCAAATGCTCTGATCATATGAAACTAGTCTGCATATGCCCTCTCCCTCCGGTTTGTGGCTAACAGATAAAACACACCAATCCTGTGAAAGAAACATGCTCTTCACATCCCACATAGAATTAAATATAGACTGAAGAGATATGAAAGTAGTGGAAAATCGTATAATGGTAGGATGCACCAACTCTTTGTTGTTGGTGAATAGTCTCATCAAGATAAGCACAAATGAATGATTATATATAAATTTTGTTATGCTCTTGGATGATTCAGCAATATCCCTCACAAGAGGAATCTTACCTATATCCTCCAACATCAAGTCAATACAATGAGAAGCATGAGGTGTCCAAAACAGGGTAGGATACCTCTCCATAAGAAACTTGCAGCTGCAACATAATTTGAAGTGTTGTCCATAATGACTTGGACAACATTTTTTGGGCCTTTTTCTTGAATGAATAATCCAAAAAATCACATAATAAACGTGCATATTTAATGTGTGCAAATGCATCAACAGATTTCATAAACATTGGCCCCTTGGGAAAACTAACCAAGAAGTTAAGAAGGGTCCTACCCTTCTGTTCAATCCAACTATCTGACATGATTGTGCATCCAGTGTGTTCCCATGATAGCCCTAAACTCCTCCAATCTAGCAGCACAATCTGTCTTTTCATCTTGAAGAAGAGGGCCTCTCAACTTTGCAAAGGTAGCGACTTTGTACCCTGGGCTAACGATAGCAACAACATCAAACATAGGTTGGTAGAATGGGTTTGTCTTGGTAATTTTGAAAGGAACATCACTCCATAGAAGACATTTACTGACCAACCTGTCAACTTCTTCCTTTTCCTTTTTTTTAATTGTTGATTTGATGCCAGGTTATGCACAAGGTGTGGTTCTAGGGACAAAAAAAGATGATAAAGTTGAGGGGTTGGGACATGTGGGTGTGGAAGGTGATGATGAAGAACCACTTTCACTTACCCCCACTCTTGAGGCACCTAAAAGTTGGATTTTTAATGCTGCCCTGGGATCGTTTCCATCCTCTTTATCCATCAACGATTTAATGGCCCATAGATGATTTCTGGAGATGGATTTGGGAAAAGTTCTTTATTTTTCCCCAGAATTTTCCCCAACTGGAATTTTAATCTGTTGACACCCCCTGATACATGCTTTCCACACAACTTGCAAGTAAAATACATTCTATTGACTTGCAAGTACAATATCAGGTTCACCATATTCCCACATAGGGTCCAAAACCCTTGGCATTTTGTTTGAAACTTCGAACTTTAATTTGAACCCGAGCACAAAAAAATTGAAAAAAATAAAAAATTTCCCATCACATAAGAAGAAAACACAAATGTGATTGTTGATTTTAAATTTTAAATGCCTCTTCTCACTCATTTGAACACATATATTATTTAAACAAGGGCTTGAATTTTTGTCATTTCATTCTTGAAAGTTGAAGTTTTAAATTTTAATTCAATCTAAAGTCTAGAGTCTGGAGTCTAGAGTCTAGACTCTAGATTCTAAGAAAAAATAAGATATAAAACAAACTAATAGAATTATAGATTGATTTAAGAAGACAATTTTGTAACAAATAATAAGAGAGAAATTAAAATAAATACTTGGTAGCAACAAACTGGCACCTTCAATCTCCCACGTTGAGCGGTGGACAAATCTCCAAATCCATACCATAAAATTAGCAAATCTTGGACAATGGAAAAGCTCAAAGACCTCCTCTCTCTCCACAACCCTCATACGCAACAAATGAAAAGAAAATTCACTGATAAAATCACCTTTACGGCGTATTAACTACGGCTTGGGAGGGAAGACCGACTTTTTTGGTCGACTCTTTCAAAGCGATTTTTTCAAACTTGAAAAAGTCAGCCGATTTAATCGACCAGCTGAAAAAATTTCCATTTAAGGATTAAATCATACATTTTTCCGACTTTTTCCACACTGATCTAGAGGGTTAGGAACCCATATAGGGACACCAAACCCAAATGGACGCCATATGAAATCCTGCATAAGATCCAATGCGTCCCCTAGCCTTAGAGTACAACAAGTCATTAAAGTAATCGGGTAAAAAAGCTTACAAATGATGGAAAACAAGTGGACACTTCATAATGGCATGCCCTTCCATAGTGGCCTTTGGCATGTGCTAATGTCTCCAAGCTCCAAAGGGGGTTAGCCAAGTACCTTATTTGGAGGTTCTTACCTTTAGAATCTAGAGGGGATAGTATTTCCAAAGTACATCCCTCAAATGGTGGTGGCATGTGATAAATAGATGAAATGGAATAGGGAATGATAGGGGAAATCCTGGGCCACGTATTGGGGGACAAGGGTAGCTAGAGAAAGGAAAAACACACACCTAGGTATGTTGTTGATTTTTAGGTAGCATCGGATGTTCTCTAGCTCCGAAATTTTGTGGACGGGCTAGAACACATGAGATCTCCAAGACCTAGAAATCCTTTGGAGAAATTCCACCGGGAGTGAAAGTTATTCAAACAATTAATTTTGTTTAATGGAGCCTAAGTTAAAACTTAAGGAATTAAAATAATTAAAGTGATTTAATTTAAATGTGGGTGAGAAGCTTCTAAGTGACGAGGATCAAGTTTGTTTTAATATTAGCCGTTGATTAAATATTATATCACGATTGTTGATTTCTCAATAGGAAAAGTGTAAAGGAAGTCTTGAGGGTCAGTTGGAGAACACACACGGAGAGCAGCACTTGAGAAAAGTCGAAATTCTAGGGCATGGTTTGCTGAGAATTTCAGAGTGATCTTGTAGTGTAGAGATGGGCAGTTCGGCAGCGGGACATCAATCCAAGGCCGATAATACAATTGCAGAGAGGCAGAGCAATACCAAGAGGTACAACGCAACACCTGAGAGGGTGACGCAGAGCCATAAGGGTGACATAGACCTTCATAGCATGATGCAATCATTGAAGAGGCAATGATGGGGTTTCTGTGAGGCAGATCGGGAATAAATTGAGCAGATCGATTTCTAAGCCGAGAAGGCTCATGAGGAGGGTGACACATCTCCTAGATGAGGTGATGTAGTCTCAATGCAAAGCTTGTAGAAGCCATCACTGTGAAACACTGGGGATAGCGTAGTCACCCGTGGGGTTTCTTCATTCTGCTGTTGGATCAGCCAAAATATCTATCTCCGATAGAGATACTTTTGCCAGAATTTTCTCTGTTGGATGTGTCAAATTTGGCACACTATATTGTTTAAAAAAATATGCTTAATAATAAAACCCTCATATCCACTGCACCGATTTTCCCACATTGGGTTTTTTCAAGGATGTTAATCCAAAAATAAGTGTGTCCTTATGTGATTGTCTCATTTATTTTTCAGTTTTGATCTGTATGTTGGTCTATGTTGCAGAGTATTTACATTAGTATTTACTGAATAATTATGTAAATAACTTGTTAAATGTAAATACATGTAGATAATGCAAAACAGTTAATTGCAGTAAGATTTGTGTATGGTTAGATTCAGAAATTTTCACATGGTATTAGAGCGATTCCAGATCAAGGAGGACTAAAGCCATCAGCGAAAGGATAGAAGAAAATCGGCAGTGGGAAATTATTTGTCCCGAGAGACAATGCAGTCTTAAGTCGAAGAGGGAGAGGAAGGGTGATGCAGTCACCTGGGAAGGCTCACGCAGAGTCCGCGACAGCCTGCTAGGGTGGCATTGTAGCTGCAGAAGGTAGCTCAATGCTTGTTGGGTCAGCGCAAAGGATGTTGAGTCTCAATTTTCTAGTTGTTGTGGTTCGAGGTGCAATACAGTTTCTTTCTGGAGTTGTTGGTGGGGCGCTGATTCTACTGGTGCATACTAGTGTCTAGTGGGGCAGAAGAAAAGTAGAGGGAATCGGTTCCTCAAAAGATTTATTGTCAAGAAGTCTAGATCTAGTGTTGAACAACAACAAAGAGAGATCAAAGAGGAGTGCTTCAACAATTGTTGGTAGAATGCTTTATGCGAAAGAAATTGAAATTCAGAGGGAGCTTGTTGCTTAGAGGGTTTCTAGTGCCAAAGAAAACTAGATGCGAGTTTTGCTAGGGCAGCAATAGAAGATGGAGAAAGGAGTTTTTTCTACACTTAGTTGAGAAAATATGGTCGTGAATGGACTTCGAGATTAGGATAGGTTGGATGGAACATACAACTTTTTCATCAGAAAGGCTAGGATCTTGGCAATTTTGGATGAACATCACATAAACGATCATGCCTTGAACATGATTGTTGTTCTGGTAGATGTTGATCCTGTCAAGAAGTACAAGGAGGCTCAAGAAAAATCAAAACACATGATCATGGATGGAGTCAAGGATCATGTGATCCCACATATTGCTAAGAAGAATATAGCAAAGGAAATGTGGGAGGCCTTGACCACTTTGTACCATGGATCTTTCGTCCAATGGAAGATGTTGCTTGAGAATCAACCGAGATTGTTTCATTTTCAGAAGGGAGAAGAAAATGATCATTTCCTTATCATATTGGAAGGTATCCGAGATTAGCTAGCTTCCGTAGGGGCTACACCAGATGGTGGAATTATGGTCAAGACTACCCTCAATGTAGTCACTGAAGAGTGGGGAAATTTTTCCCAAGTTATTTTGGGTAGGGAAGCTCTTGCAAGCTGGGAGGAGATGTGGGCAGCTCTTTGACAAAAATATATCAGAGGGTGGACCAAGGTGGGAAGCAGCGGTAAAGGGATCAAAGTCAATAAGAAGGAAGAGGAATATGCGACTCTCGCATCTAAGGGAAAACAAGGACAACAAAGAAGGAAGAAGAAGGACCTCTCGAAGGTCAGATGCTTCAAATGTGGGGAAATGGGACACTTTTCCATGCAGTGCCCTCTAAAGAAGAAGGGTAAAGAATAATCTGACTCAAATTCTGCTCTAGCTCGGGTTGATGAGGATGATGATGATGGATGCACCATGAGTGCTCATGCACCTAATAAGTGGGGCGATATGGAGTTGTATATTGAAGCTACAATGGAGGGTAATATTCTTTAGGTGTTCAAACTCTTGGATTGCATACATCTACGGGAGCCCTTAATGACAATAGAAGAATGAAGAGAGTCATTTGGTGTGAGGGATGATGGAGTGACAGTGGAAAAGATAGAGCACAAAATTTTGAAGTAGCGCAAAGCACAGACAACAGCAGCGTAGCAGTAGCAACGCAGTGCACAATGGTGCAGCATAGTGTAGAGAAGCAAGAGCACAGTAGCATCAGAGGGTTAGCACAAATTAGCAACAAAGGAAGCTTCAACATCTATGTGCATCCAGACTAACTAGTATGTTAGGATTTGGGATGTCCTTCAGTTGCTTAACTCTCAACAACTAAGTTGCAGTGCAGTAGTTAGTAGTGGCAGTGCTATGGGAAGCATGATGCAGCATATTGAGAGGGATCTGCAGCATAGATGTAGCAATGATAGTGGCAGATTCATGGGAAATAGAACATATTGCAGCAGTGTAGTGGATGAGTGGCAGCAAGCCGAGTATCGGAAACGCAGAGGACCAATGTCATGGATCATGGTGATGCTTCTGATGAGAAGTATTGCTGGAGAACTTTCCTCGCTAAGAGGGAGTGTTGATTTTTGGGTAGCATTGGATATTCTCTAGCTCTGAAATTTTGTGGAGGGTGATGAGCTCCATCATTAGGTATAATTGGAGGGGTTAATTGTCACCTTTTTAGCCTTATTAAGTCTCTTTTTCTCACATTTAAATTATATTATGGTCTTATGTTGCTAGTGTATATGGTGATTAAGGCTTATCATACTTTGAATGCCTAACGTGAGTTAAATGCAGGATAATCACAAAGATATTGCACTTTTCATGAAGATTTTGCAATTAAAGCTCAAAGTAGACAGCAAGAAGAGATTCTAGGGGGATTTCCCACCTCCTTAACTCCCAAAGGCAGCCAAGGGATCCTTGAGATTCCTTCCAACATCTCGAAATCCAAGGCAACCAAGCAAGTGGGAGATCAAGTGCACCAAAGCTCCACTTCTCTTGCAGTCAAAGAGGACACATCACCTACTTTTTAGGGAGTTGTTTCGTAGCTACCCTCTAGGTTAAATAGGGCTGAGAAAGAGCTCATTAGGATTCGAACTTTGAAAAAAGCTAATAGACTCTTAGCACTTGTAATATATTTTTGAGACTTTTATGATTATGTAATGATACTATTTTCTTCAATAAGATGAGTATTCAGATTTTCATTCATTGATTTAGTTTCAGAGGGCTAGGCTTGTGGGTTAGGGCCCAATCCATTGGCCTAAGTCTCTCTTGTGTATTCATGCTCATTTTTATGTCATTGTAGCTAGTTTGCTCTATGATTTTTTAGCTAGTTTGCTTCCATTAGCCTTTTGATGTAGTTAATCTTGCATAAATGTTGGTATAATAACTGATAAACTCAGAAAGTTGTGTGTCAAGCCTCCCTCTCTCATCTCTTTCATTGGAGGTTGAGGCAGGAAGACCTTCCACACATGCCAAATTTTCTCTTTATTTTATGATTTCTTGGAAATAATAGTTAGGTTGTTGTAGTGTCGTGAACATGTCTAGAATACTGAGTTAGATTTCTATTTGAAGGCTAAAGTAGGTTTGCTTTCCAAATTCAACTCATCTTTTCCATTTCCTTCATCATTAATTTGTCAATTTTTGCTGCATGAACAGGAAGTTTGCCAGCAAAGGAGGACTTCACCAGCACCCTTAGCTTAATTTCTCACCCATCATCAACCTTCTTTCCATCAAATCGCCATCAGCCCTATTTTTCAAATTTTTTCCCTCCACACCATGAGCAACCTTAGAAGTACAAGATGGGCTTCTCAAGAGGTTCTGAGCTTGACCAAGGGGATGGCCACCATCCATTCATCCAAACACACCTTCATTCCAGCTCCCCTATGCTTTTCTCCACTATTTTTGGCATCATATTTCCCTCAAACTGTTTCCTGTAGAAATTCAAGACTTTCCTGTAGCACTACAGGAAACCTATAGTAGCACTTGCAACAACACCAGTGGGCCTCTCCTTAAGCCCAGAAACCATCATTCACCTCATTTAGACTTTCCAAAACCATCCAGACACATTTAGCCTTGCACCCATGAGTTCAAGACCTTCCTAAACCACCTTAGAGATTTACCCTCCTTGCTACGAAACAATGCATTTGCAAGCATAATTAGGTCATGATTAGATGCATGAGTAAAAGCATGATAGTTAAAACATGAAGTAGACAAACTATGTTTAGCCATTTGGGCCAGCAATGTGTGATTAGCTTAGTATTCTTTCTACAGTTTCAATTCAACAATTTACTTCATGAAATATGCCTATTTTTCTTCCATTTCTTGCCATAGCTTAATTTGTAGATTTCTTCCGTTGCAGAGTAGCTAGATGTACTTTCTTGCTATAGAATAGTTCTTTGATTACTGATAGAGTAATGGCTTTGAATCATTTGTAGCAATAGGTCTAAATTCATAAGTGTAACAGACTTCATTCAGAAACCCTAGAAATAACACCCTTTCGTAGGACTTAGAAGAGGATGACATGAGTAGAATGCATCTGCTGTGTATATAGTACTCTCACCTCCAAGTTTGTATGAACCCCAGGTTGATAAAGTAAAGTAGAGTAGCCTTTGGGAGTTGCATCATTCTTGGTGCAATAACAAGGCTCACCACTTTTTGGTGCCGTTTTCGAGGATGTGTCTAGTAGATGCTTTGATTATGTTTTAGCATTATTTTCTACTTTACTTCTACATGTTGTTTCAAAAATATTGTTAAATACAAAAAAAAAAAAAAAAAAATTGATTTTCATGCCTCGTAGGAGTAAGGATACTCAAGGAATTTTTTTACCAAAAACCACCACATCCCCACATAATCACCCTTCAATCTTATTCAGTGACTGTGAGGTTGAACACACCATAGGTGAGCCTTTTGAAAATTTGAAGAACCTATTGGGGAAGAAGAAGAACTTGTTTCACCAAAGGAACTTGCTTCACCTATTCAAACCGTGGCTGAAACTGAAGCTCAGGGAGTCTTTCCCATTAGAAAGGTAGATGGGGAAACTAAAATGAATAACATTAGCCCCTAATCCCTTCCACATTTCCATGGACTTACCTCTGAGGACCCTGACACATTCATGTTTGAATTTGTTGTTGTCTGTAGGACCTATGACTATGCCTCCGATGATCAAAATCTGAAGCTATTCCCATCTACCCTTAAGGATGTAGCCTTGTGCTAGTTCATGGGTCTACCTGGGAATATCCTCACTACCTGGGCACAAATGCAAGAGCCCTTCAACAACAAGCACAGGGACTACTGTAGGTCCAAGGAAACTAAAGAGGAAATTTTCAGGATGACTCTAGGGCCTGATGAATCCCTAGAGGACTATGAAGAGAGGTTCCAGTTAAACTATAAAAGAGCCAACTATACCCTTGATCTCGGATCACTTAAAATAGTACTTCTCTGAGGGATCAGGGAGGAGGTGATAAAAACCCTTAATATGTTATCAGGAGGAGATATCTACCAGTTTCCTTATGAGACAATCAAAATTGTCTTCAGGAACCATTCTAGGGAAGCTAGGAAGAAAGGCAAAGCTAGCCAAAGTATGACCAATACCCCTTCCTCTTCCACCTCCATCAAGCATGAGATTGGAAATATGTTGGAGGACTTAAAGAGTTACATGCTTCACACCTTTGCGTTGCAAATGGGCACAATGCAGATTAAGAGGAAACAAGAGAAAGTAGAAAGAGCCTTGGCTATATTATGCCCTAGATGTACTAGAAAACACCCTCGAAATGAATGTCCATTAAATTTCATAAAGGTTTTCTTAGTCTGTGAGGATAATTATGCCATAGACAAGTGTCCCTCCTTACCTGGCCTCAAATTTGTATATCAAGGTGGGGAAGTAGGACCAGAGCAACTCTATTTCATCAACCAGAGAAGGCTTCAAGGCCCTCGGTCATATCAGTAGGGTATGCAAGGTGCACCTTATTCCTACTATCAAAACAATTAGAATGCACCTATGCAATCTTAGAACACCCCCGCTCCTCCATCCTGGAATACACCTTCTACTTGGCCTTACAACCCTCCATATCATCCTCAGCCTGTGAACCAACCATTTCAGTAGTATGTTCCTCAAAAACCTCAGTGGAACACCCCATCACAAGGGTGGAGGCCTCAACATAATCAACCACCTGCTCTAATCCCATCACCCCAACCTCAACCTCAACTTACTCATGTTTCTCCACCCAAGTTGCCTCAAATGCTTGCACGGCCCAATCCAAACCCAAACAATAGATAGGCACAACAGGTTTATAGTGGAGAGACATCCTATCCAACTTATGTTGTGGATATATACGAGATTAATCTCAGGTCAGGAAGAGTACTCCCAGAAAACCATCCTCCATCTCCACCTCTAGAGCTTGATAAGGAAAAGGAAGAAAGTAACACTCAAATCCAACAACCTCCCTTTCCTGAGCGCTTGATCCACTCCAGTCATCACACCCCAGAGGAGATCGAAATTTTGGGAGAAATGAAAAATTTGTGTAAAAATACCCCTTCTCCAAGCCATTAAGGATGTCCCTATTTATAATAGGTTCATCAAGGAAAAGTGCTTCAAGAAACCTAGGAGAAATAAGAAAGATACCCCCACCATCAATGTAGTAGGACAACTGACTGATTTTATGTTGGGAAGGGTGATCTTCCCAAAGTACCTAGACCTTGGTAGTCTAGTTGTAGATGTGCACATAGATGGTGTCATAGTCCCCAATACTCTGATTGATATCGGGGTTTCCATCAATGTAATGACCAAGGAAACTATGCTTAAACTCAACCTCCAATGACTTTGAGGAAAACCACAATGGTTCTGCAATTTGCAGATCGGTCCACAGTAACTCTGGAAGGAATTGTTGTGGATGTTATGGTTTCAATTGACTCTTAGGAATATCCTAAAGATTTCCTGGTCCTCCAGCCAAAAACCAAGTTTAATGGACATCCTCTCATTTTAGGGATACCTTGGCTAGCCATTTTCGATGCTTATATCAGCTATCAAGCTAGAAACATGACTATTAAGAATGGGCCTTTATCTAAACATATGGTATTATATCCTCCAGCCCAGCCTTCCATTGACCATGACATACCTATATGGTTGGAAGATGAAGAAGAATATGAAGTATACAACACTACACCCTACCCCATTTTTACCATAGATGTTGTTCTTAGAGGGGGGAAACTTGATGAAGATGAACTCATCGACCAAGTCATTCAGAACCAGTCCCCCACTGGCAGCCCGCTTGAAAACTTAGTCAAATAATCTAAAATCCACCCTTGGATGGAACTGCACTTAGTTGATTCAACCTATGAAACCACCAAGGCTATGGAATTTGGCCCATCCAAATCTCTGAAAATTAACTCAAACCTCTCAGATAGAGAAGAAGAGCAGTTATGCCAGGTTTTGAAAGAAAACCTAGATGCATTTGCTTGGGACTACAAGGACATGAAAGGGTTGCATCCCTCGGTGTGCATACATCATATTTACATTAAATAAGGATGCAATATTGTGCGCAAACCCCAAGGACAGATGAACCTAGCTCTAAAATACAAGGAAGAAATGAAAAAATTATTGGGTGTAGGTTTCATTTATCCTATATCAAATAGTGAATGGGTCTCTCCTCTTGTCCTAGTCACAAAGAAGAATAGAAAATGGAGAATTTGTGTTGATTATCGGGAACTCAACAAAGCTACCAAGAAGGACCATTTCTCTTTTCCCTTTATAGATTAAGTCCTGGATGGCCTTATAGGAAATAAGTTCTTTTCTTTCCTAGATGGGTTTAGTGGGTATAACCAGATCCCAATTAGCCCTGAACACCAGGACAAGACTAATTTCACATGTCCTTGGGGTACCTTCACTTACAGAGTCCTACCCTTTGGGTTGTGCAATGCACCAACTACCTTCCAAAGAGATGTCTTGATAATTTTCTCTGAGCTATTCCATGACTCAATTGAAATCTACATGGATGATTTCACACCCCATGGGGATGAATTCCAGGAAGCTCTCTCCAATTTGGGAAAAGTGTTCAGAAGCTGTATTGAGATGCATCTCTCCCTGAGCCCATAAAAGTGTGAATTCTTGAAAATAGCGGGAGTAGTATTGCGACACTCAATCTCCCAAGCAAGAATACAGGTGGACCCGAACGCAATCACCATCATCAAAAGGGTATTTTCTCCTCAAAAGAAAATATATGTCAGGATTTTCTTAGGTTTAGCTGGCTACTATAGAAGGTTTATCAAATATTTCACCAAGTTGGCTTCGCCACTATTTGGTTTGTTGGCCCAAGACTCTGAGTTTACTTGGTCCGGTCTCTATCAAGAAGTTTTCGAGCTCATTAATGGAAGTTAACTACTGCCCCCATTTTCTAAGGTCCAAATTGGAATTTTCCTTGTCACATCTACACAGATGCATCAAACAAAGTTGTGGGGGCAACCTTGGGGAAGTTAGAAGACAAATTACCTTATGCAATCCATCTCATTAGTCAGAACTTGTCGAAGGCCGAACTCAATTATATTGTCACAGAGAAGGAAATGTTAGCCATTGTCCATGATTTTAAAAAATTTAGACATTATATCACTGGTTATGAGACCTTTGTACACACTGACCATGAAACCATCAAATAATTAATGAAAAAACCTAATTTTAATGCTAGAATAATTAGATTGTTGTTACTATTACAACAATTTGACTTAACCATTGTCAATAAACCTGGAAAGGAGAATGCTATTGAAGATTTTTTTATCCAGGTTAGCTCCAACCATCAAATATTTAATGAACAAACCTAATATTAATGTTATAATAATTATAAGGTTGTTACTATTACAATAGCTTGACCCAACCATTGTTGATAAACCTCTCTCCATGTTTTGCTGACATAGCTAACTATTTGGTCGCTAAAAAGTTCCCTCTTAACCTCTCATCCAAGGAGAAGAGAAATATCGTCAAAAAAAATGCCCTTTCACCTGGATTGGGGGGAATCTCTTCAAGCTAGGCCTTGACCAAATTCTCAAAAGATGTGTGAGGGAGGAATAAGTTTTTGACATCCTCACTGCATATCATGATAGCCCTTGTGGTGGCCACTTTGCTGCAAAAAGGACAACCTTAAAAGCTTTGCAGGCAAGTTACTATTGGCCTACCATTCGACAGGATGCCAGAAGATACACTAGCAGGTGGGACCAGTGCCAAAGGATGGGGAAACCTACATAGAGGGATGAGATGCCTTTTCACCCTCAGGTGGATCTTGATTCATTGGATAAGTGGGGCATGGACTTCATTGGAACCATTGGTCCACCATCTGGCCAGAAAAAGTATATCATAGTCTGCACCAACTACCTGACAAAGTGGGTTGAAACAAAAGCTGTAAAGGTAGCAACCGAGGAGAAGGTAGCAAAATTTTTGAGAAATAATATGTTCTACAAATTTGGATACCCCAGAGAGGTAGTCACTGATTACGGGGCACAATTCACATCTCATATCATTGATAATATTCTAAGGAGGCATAAGATAAAGCATAAGACTTCCACTACCTACCACCCTCAAGAAAATGGCCAAGTGAAAATGACCAATAGAGCATTGGAGAATATATTTGCCAAGGTTATGAGCAGTAGTAAAAAATATTGGGCAAATAGATTGGTGGAAGGTACTTGGGCCTACAAAACTACTTGGAAAACAACCACAGGGTTCACTCCTTATGACTTGATCTATGGGAAGAATGCTCCGTTTTTAATTTAATTTGAGTTCAATACCTTAAGGATCGAAGTTGAGTTAGACCTGGATATATCAAAGGCCCAACAAGAGAGGTTGTTGCAATTAAATGGATTGGATGAGTTCAGGATGCAAGCACTCCTTCACACAAAAGTGATTCAGCTGCGAAGGAATGCCTGACATGACAAGCACATTAAGGAGAAGACCTTTCAAGAAGGAGATTGAGCATTGTTGTATTACTCAAGGTTCAAGGATTTCAAAGGAAATCTGATGACAAGATGGCTGGGACCCTACAAAGTGGAAAATTTTTATGATAATGGCGCAGTTCAGATCAAAACCATAGATGAGGAGGGGATTCCCATACTTGTCAATGGTTACAGGCTTAAAGGTTACAAAAATCCCTTGCCTAGGGCTGAATTTATAAATTCCATAAACAGGGAGGTGTATGTCACGGGATACTCCATATTTTCCAGCGCCTCCTCCTCCCAGAAAAAATAAAAAAATAAAAAATAAAGAGGCATGAGTGAAAACCTCTCTAAGGCGCCCAAGGCCAGCTCTAGGGTTGAAAACCACCATGAAACAATCCTGGAGCAAAAAAAAAGAGAGAAAAATAAATAAATAAATAAAATATCCTTGGGTGAAAACCTCTCTGAGGCGCTTAAGGCAAGCTTGTGGGATGAAAACCTCTATGGAGGCAGCCCACTTGCCTTCAAAAAAAAAAGAGGAAAGAAACAAAAAGAAAAAGAGAAATAAAATACCTATGCAGTCATTTTGTTTTTGTTCTATTTTGAAGGTTAGTGATCAAAGATGGTTTTTGAATTTAGAGGAGCAATGTTTCCTCACTTCTCCCTATCCTCCACTTACACACTCCATGGACAACTCCACGTGCACCCATTCATTCATTTCACCCCTCAAATAGGCAGAAAACTCCACTTTTTCTCTTAACTGTAATTTCTACAGGAAATTCTAGCAGCTACAGGATTCCTATAGCACTACAGGGAACTCCTGTCAATGCTACAGGAAACTTATTTATGGGGAAAGAAGCTCTCTCAAATATTTCTAAACTTCAAGTGTAATATTCCCAACTAGTAGCAGCTAATTGGAAATATTAATTTTACTCATATTTTTTCCTTCCTAATGTTAGTTAGTTAATAAAGAGGGTGATGGGACCCATAACCTACACTTAAGAAATAATAATTCCCCAAATTCACTTAGGAAAATTTAGTTGACGGCGTGGGGCCCAGGAGGGCCAAGTGACATCATATGGGAAGGGGCAACGTGGAAACTTCGTGGGCCCATGATAGTGTAGTGGCAAGGAAAACATAGCCAAGGAGGGACATCGTAGTTGAGTGGGGCCCAAGGGAGAGCTAGGCTCTCAAGCATAAAAGGGAGAGGAGGCTCACCATTCAGTCATTTTATTATGCATATTATGATTTTTTGTCTTTAAACATTGAGCATGTTTTTGCTGTTGAGCAAAGTTTACAAGTGTTGCTCAGCACACAGGTGTCTCCGAGCGGAGATCCCAACCTCAGCCTCGGGAGACTTCGAGTGCCCACTCAGGTGAGGAGATCCACCATTGTTTTTCATAGGGGAGCACGTAGTACCTTCAGCCAGGAGAACGCAGTCACTTAGACAGCGCAATCACCCTCAGGGATTACGCAGTCTAGAGAGGAGGCAACACCGGGAGAGAAGGAAGATCAGGGATTTCAGCCCAGGAGTATTGTGAAGGGACCAACCCTTCACATTTCATATTTTGCAGTAGGAGGAGGCCATAATTTGCAGGTTTATCATTCAAGTCCAGTGTAATCACTGGGAGTGTGTTATTTTCCAAGGGAGGTCAAATTCCAGTGTTAGCCATTCTGGGATTCCTTCCTGGGTTTTTCTGGGTTATTGGAGGAGAGCTTATATCCCAAGTTTCATAATTTTCTGAGTAGAGGAATAGCCGCAACGAGTAGCTCCATTATAGCAGTAGCAACAATTCTGACAATAGCATCAACAACATCTGGAGTTACGCAGCACTTGAGAGAGGGGCCATCCAGTAGGAGATTCTGAGATTATTTTCAGCTTGCCTTGAGCAAGGCAAGGTGCCATCATTTTGATCACATTTGCATCTATTGTTACCTTTCAGATTATAATAAAATGGCTCAACGTTACTCCATGTTTGCAGTGTTTTTATGATGTCTCTCTATTTTTTGTAGTTATTTGTTTATGTTGCTTTATATTGTTGTCTATTTCCTATTTGGAATATTACAGTGGTATCAAAACTCATAGACTTGGCTCAGCCTATGGAGCATATCAGCCTATGACACCGGGAGGAAAACCATATATCACTTACCGGGGAATAAAGTAAAAAATCCAAGAGCGGAGGCTCGAGGCCACTTTTGGAGAGGGGGACTTTGTTCTAGTGGTGTACATAGAGGAGGAAGAACCTATGGTCAAGGAGAGAGGTGAAGGGAAGGAGTTCGGGCAACTGCTCCTAAAATATGTGTAGGAGCTCTTGAGGAGGATAGAAGATATGGAGCAGAAGGTTACCGTGGACCATAGACAGCGCGAAACCCCAAGGGGTTTTCACATTGTTGAGGGATCTGGTACTTCCCATCACATATAGGAGCAACCCACAGCAGAGAAGGTAGTGTCACTCACTCCCCCACGTTCTACGATGCCCACATTTCTGATTACCGGTACTGGGACGGGAGGACCTTAGGAGCCAGAGCCGGTTCATATGGGGGAATTATTTTGCAGAGTATCAGTCCTTTTTGGATGGATAAGTCGTTCTTGCTAACAAGACAGACCTCCCAAGTGTCCTACGGACAACTAGCAACAAACAGACAAACAAAAACTATTTTCTTTAGATAATATTCGATTCAGAATTAGCTACAATAGGGGTTTTGAAGACCTACCTATAGTCTAGCACTGTTCGTAATGATATTCTTTCCAGTTTCTTGAAAGAGTCGTCTTCAAAGATCTGCAATCACAAACATGGAAAAAATCAATAGCACCTGCATAGTATAAACTAATTCACGAATCATATATCTATCAAGATGATCAAGGAATTCAAGAAACAAGCTAAATAATTAAATAAATCATTGATAAAACATGATAAACAAGCTACTTAATTAAAGAACTCGTTGAGAAAATGGGATTCATTCGTATTATCTTTGATGAAGAAAGAGCCTTACAACCGTGTCCACCTTGATGTCGTACAAGCCTTCCTGGTGTCCGGAACCGGCGTTTCCTTTACTCTGACAAGCTTTGCACTATCTTGGTAAAAATGCACATGGGTGTGTAATAATTCCCACATAATGATCAGTTAAGAGAGTCTGAGTTTCTATAGCATTTCTCCTCAAAAATCCTCAAATTCTAACCCCTTGAGGCTGAACTATGGCCTCAATTTATAGCAAAAGAGAAGAGGTTACAGCTCCACATAAGAGGGGATAGAATCCTCTTTTAAAGCGATTGAGCTCCATAAACCAAGGGGTAGGCTCCCATAATGGAGGAATGAACATACATGATAGGATCAAACCTTCGACCAAATAATTGCTTCTATAATCTTCTAGATTTGACTGTTGGGCTTCTAAATGTTACTTTCCGCCTTAATTTTACCTTTTACAGGGGTCCACACCTTTAATGAAGCAAAAGTGCATTTAGCTCCGCATGCTTTAGAACAAATAGGTGAGGCACCACAGGCAATGTTAAGAGAAAGTGCGGTACAAGTGTTTTTAAGACTTTTATGAGCTTTTCTCTCAATTTCAAGGCTTGATTTTAGGAGCTTTGATGTTGTAGACTTCTAAGGGAGTAATATATGAGTAATGATGAACCCATATAGACACTAAAAAATCATGGTGACAAATTTCAATGTAACAAATTGCCCCCTAAAGTGTGAAGTCTGAGAGAATTCAAAGAGTGATGTGCTTTATCATTTCAAGGATTAGCCTGTGGACACCCCAGTTGGAATCTTGTAAAAAAATTCAATTCAAAACATATATATATATATATATATATATATATATATATATATATATATCATCATTGAGGTAGGCATTCCCATACTCAGATCAAAAATTAACTAAACTTTTTCTGATACAGAAATGATTTAAATATTACATCAATATTGTAGACACAGCATGGATGCAGCCATCTGTAATGAATAGTCTATTGCATAATGAATAATAAAACTCCTCGCAGCCTGGATGGTGGAAACTAGATCTAGGGTCTTGATTTTTGCTTCCTGAACTAGTACGATTCTATCCATGTGATTAAATGTGTTGAAGTCGAACATGGTAGAACCCACTTGATTACTAGTCAATGATGTGAATTGTTAACAAGTGTGAGAAAAACCACCAATAAATACTATGGCTCTCAAAGTACTCAGTATAATCCATGAAATGTGAATAAGTGATCTGAAGTTGAACATTTCACGGAATCGTTTGATCGAAGGTCAATGATGCAACCTGTCGTCGAAGGCGAGAAACCTACCATTAAGGCATGCAGATTCCAAGGTACTGACGGATTCTAGATCGACTTCCTAGATGATGAGCTGTCATCGATAGAAAGTGATCCATCGTAAGCAAGCTCACGACACGAAACCATAGATCAAGTTTTGAAGAAATTTTTTGCAAGGACTGACTCAGGGCTGGTCAACACGAATGGAGACAAATGTTTGCAGATGAATGGTTTGTTTGACTGTCCTCTTGAACACATAACGACACTAAATATGGTTTGGTAACAATTTCCCTAAGCTAATACCCAGAAACTAGCTAAAGACATTCAATGTGGTTTGATTAACTAATAGGCAAAGGATTTTCCCAACCCGGGTAGAAGTGTGAAAAAAAGTGTCGTGTTCAAGAGTGGTTCACTGCTTTTAAATCAAAGTGTAACAAATGGATTCATTTTCTCTCTTTTTCCCCCACCATTTCTGAAAAGTACCTCTTTATTTTTTACAACCTTGAGGAGGATAATATTTGCTTGTTTATAAGCTCATCCTTTGGATGAGTCCAACTTAGCTTAAAATTGAACCCTAAGAAGGAGTGGTCTGTTCCTATTTGCAATCGACAGGTCCTTTACTGTTAAATTTTAACGAGTCCAGTATAGGAGAAACTCAGTGTTTTTCATTTTTAGGGAGTCAGAGGAAAAAACTTAAGAAAACTCTATGGGTGTACTTTTTCGTAATTTTAGTCTCTTAGGCCCGAAAAAGGATAAAATAATGCGAGAGAGAACTCTATTGACCATGATTAGTCAACGTGTACCTTTTTTGTAAATAGTCCATTTCAATCTGGAAAAGGGGTAAACTTATACTGAAGGGATGACTATGTTAGTCATCAGTATTTTTTACTTGTTGGTGATGACTAGTTGTAACAACCAAGTTTTCCAACAGCTGATCTGAAAATTTGTCAAATTTTCCAGCTGGGAAAACACCCATAAAATTTTTTCCCTCTTACCTTTCAGTCCGCCCACGAAGAGACAAAACCTCATTATCAAATCCTACCTAGCCTCAGCCATACTATTCAGCCCATCAGCTCTAAAGAGACAATCCAAATCTATTCAAACAGTCTCCCCTAAGTTAGGAAGTGGCGCTTTAAGACATTTCTCCCTTGGAAAACTATCCAAGAGCCAAAAACCTCCATCTGCTATAGACCAGTCATAACAGACCTCCCACTCTACTAATAAAGTTGGTTATAGCCCTAGGTCGCGCCACTAATACACCCTTAAGTCTCAGCAATACATAGACCATAAGTCAAGCTGATTTTAGGTGTTTTTACAGTGTTTGATGGATCTTCCAAGGACAGGAACATACCAGCATCTCAGAAGAAAATTTTGGTTCCACATGAGAAGACAGCTGCTTCTCAATTGATCTTGAGCCTGGGATGCAGCTACAGAACAAAGAGTTTTCATCAATCTCTTGCGAATTCATTCAAAGGCTGAAAGGACAGTAAAAGGAAAAACAACATTGTCAAAAGGTTGTTGATATGACATGACTAAGAACCTCCTTCATTTATAAGCAGAGGGTTTTTGAAAGAACCTCCTTCATCTATAAGCAGAGGGTTTTTGAAAGCACCTCCTTCATCTATAAGCAGAGGGCATATGGACAAAGTTTGATTTAAAGAGTTGCAAATAATTGTAAGACAAATTTGTTTTTAATAAACAGTCAGACAGCAAATGAAGATCTCTACATTAAAATGATGATTTAAGATAGAGGTATAAGAGAAGCCACTAACAGTTTGACTCATCAAACATTCTGCATTTGATTTAGAAAGAGGTTGAAAGAACATCAAACATTTTTTCAAGTGAAGGGCCTCCTTCATTCATGAGCAGAGGGCCAGGGAAATGACTAATTTCAAGGTTTGACTGATAAAAATATAAGTGGTAAGAACAGTAAGAGATAGTTGAAACAGAGAAACAATGTAAAAAGACAAAGAAGGAAAGCAGGGGTACCACTGCAATCCAAGAGGTTAAACTTGTCTCTTATCAAGGTTTCTCGCCAAAGACAGTATGGAGCTCAAACAAAACAAAATTGAAGAGTGGTTGATGAGATGGGTCATTGCACAGGCAAAAGAAATGATAGTTGTTTTTCAAAGGGTACTGATATCCCTACTCATAAGGGGATTTCCTTCAGATTATTCATCATAAGTTGACAAAGGAAAATTTGAGTTCAGTTTTTCCCAAGAAAGGTATTTCAACTAAACACTTTTGTTCATAAAATGAAAGAAGGACTTTGACATGTTTTTCAGATTCTGGAGAAACTTTCAAAGCAAATATAGGCATGTTCATTATAAAAAGGTCAAAGGTACCTTACCAATGCATTTTAAGTAAAGAGAGAGGTGTTAAAGCAGTTCCCTTTAGATGAATAGAGATGGGTAGAGCATGAGAAAATGCAGCTACATTTTTGCACCCATAGTCAGAAAATGAGCTTAAAAGACACCCGACAGTCAAATCATTTTCACAGTAGGGCATTATCACCTTTAAAGCATCCAGAGCAGACATATTAGTTTAAAGTTCAAAGGGTAAATCTACCTCCTTGCAGAATGACTAGATTTTCCTCATCATCGTTGGTACATTTCTGAGTAGTTTGTCCAGGATTGATAATACCATTAAAGGTCTTACAGTGGCAGAAGCTACCTTTCAAACATATGAGCACAGTGAATAGATTTTGACCTTTTGAATATGTTTTTTTAAATGAATAGGTTGATACCTATTAACGTTGTTTAAAGGCATACACATCCTTTTGCCAACATTGTTCAAAGAATGGGCCCCTCATGGCATTGTTAAAATCATTTTGTTTTCCAAAACAAACCAAGGCATCGTTTCAAAGAGAAAAACCTTCAAAAAACCCTCACAAGTCTAAAACAAGGGATTTCGTTTTTTTTGCATTCAAATGAACAAAGGGACCATTGTAAGTTTACTCAAATCTCTCAAACTATGAGTCAAACTCCTCTTCTCTGTTCACTGGATCGAGAAATTAGTCTTGGGGTGCATTTTCACAGAGTTTCGGGCTTTTTGAACTGCGCGGCGCGCTTGTACACTTGCGCGGCGCGCTCAGGCACAATTTTTCAACAGGCTTACACTGGCGTGCGGCGCGCCTGTAGCTTCTGGTCACAAGGGCCCGACAAGTGACCTGACTGTGTTTTGCGCGGCATTCTCTCCTTCTAAAGTGACGCGCATAAATCCAACGTTCGAGATGCCTCCAAACAATTCCTGAAGTGGATCAGTCTCCTCAAGAAGCATCATCATCGATTTCAAAGGTATTCTATGTGCCTATTTTCTCTTTTAAGACTGTTAAGACAAAGTGAAAGGGTTAAAAATCACAGTCTAAACCACAATTTTGAGTTTTGTGTGAAAAACGAGATTTGTTGCAGTTATGTTGGCTAGAGGTGAAACATTAAAGAGTGTTGAATTTACATTGATATGAAAATCCATTGTAGCTGCCCTCAAAACTATGATGAAAGATAGGAGCACAGGGATTTAAAGGGTGAAACAGTAGGTCAATTTTCAAACACAATAATCATTAGATGAGCATTTTTGACCTTCCAAAAGTCTCCTCTGTATGTTAAAAAGACAAAAAACAGTGTTTGGCCTTTTAGTTCCATAGAGAAGAGTCAGTGAGGAAGCTACCACTATAATTCGAACGTGTTTTTTTTTGTCAAACTTTGTGTAAAGAACAGTGAAGTATAAGGAGGGAAGTGTTTTGGTTAAAGGAGAGTTTTGTTGTCTAAACTCCTACAGGTTTTTGAGCTCACACCAAGCAAAATAAGCTCTGTCACCTTATCCTATTACTCAGTGACCTTTGACTGTGCATCTTTATTGACTGTGTTTTTGTTCTTGAGTTAACTTGTTGAGTGACATACCAAGTGAAAAGCATTTTTTTGGAAAGGGCAGAGAGTTGTGTGTTAAAAGGGCATTTCACACTACATTTGAAATCATTGTTGCTTGATCAAACAGTAAGTTGACAGGCTGAGACAGAGTTTTGTTTGAAGAAGACATTTCAAAAACTTTGAGGCATTTTGGTGTTTCATAAGCACATATAGAATAGGATGCCTCCCAGGCAGGATAGTAGGAGTGGATTGCACAAAAGGTATGAGCCTATTTCCACCGAAGAGGTGAATGCACACCCATCAATCTTATTCAATTTTCATGAGTTGGGATGCTTAGATTTTTGCCAAAGGGTAAAAGAAGTGAAAAGTTCCTCTCCTTTAACACATCTGTGCGCCTTGAGGTTCAGAGACAAACATTTTCAATTGGCAGGCCTTGATTTCAATTTCTCCCCGAGATCCATATCCAAGGCTACTAAAATTCCCTATATTGGCGACAAATGGTTCAAACAACGCTATTTGGACTTAGATGACTACAAACCCTTCCTCAAGCCTGAGCACAAAGAATCATGCCCTTCAACCTTCCCTTTCTCATATCTTTTAGCCAGCTATGCCCCCCTCATGAAGATTATCATGAAGTATTTCACTTGTGAGGGGAGATTCTCCCGAGTTTATGCATATCACATCCGACTGTTGATGCATTTCACAAGAACCAAGCAGCTGAATCTTCCTTTCTTCTTGTGCAAAAGCATTGAGAAAATGGCCTCCTCTATCTAGAAGAAGCCTCCATCACAGCAAATTGCTTCTCTATTCCATCACTCTCTCATCAAAATCATCATCCTTCACCAGCTTGAGAAGAGAGAGGTTTCTTGGGATGTTTTCATCACTCATCTGGATTTCTCCATTGTCCCTCCAGTCCATACATCCCCTACATCTCCTACTCATCGCCCCTCGCCTTCCTCTAGCAGACCTACTCCTAGAAATCTCAAATTCACTATAGAACGGGAAAAAGAGCATGGATAAGGAGAGGGAAGTGGCCAGCAAGAGGAGGAAGGACATGATCATGAAGAAAAAGATGAGGAGCAGCAGGAAGAAAGTGATGGAGGATAGCAGCAACTCAGTAGTGAGGGTGAGAAGCAGTAGGAACAAGAGGAGGAGAGTGCTGAACAGCAGCAACTCAGTGGTGATGAACATCAACAAGAAGAGGAAGGGCAGCAGTTTGAGCAACAGCATAAGGATGATGATCAAGGGCAGGAGCTTGAACAACAGAATGAGCAGGAAATTGAGACAGAGCAGTAGCATGATATTGAGGAGCAGGGGCAGCCTAAAGAAGACACACAGCAGCCTCCTCAAGATACACAGCAGCCTCCAAACGATGATACACAGCAGCCTCAAGAAGAACAGCAAACTCAAGAGGATGACAAGCAAGATGACAAAGGTAAAGGAATCATGCCTTCCTCTCCTAAAAAGACAAAGTCCTGGACAGCTAGGAAAAGAATGCCAAGGGTGTTCACTCCAAATGTGATAAGAGCTCTTCGAAGCAAAGGTAAATTTCCTAAAAAGCCTATCATTGATTTTCCTAAAAGGAAGAACACTAGAAAAGCCACCCAAAGCAAAAGGAAGGGAAAGGTAGAAGAAGGTCATGAGCATGAGAGTGCATTTGATGTCATCCCAATCCAAAGAGACGACAGTGATAACGAGGCACGGATTCTAGAAAACCTCTTAATCCATAGAGAAGGCCAAATTGATGCATTGAAGGATGACCTTCATCGGGCAAGGAATTTCAATCAATTCTTGCAGATCCAAAATAGGCAAATGAGTGTCCATATGGCTATCTATGAGACACGAGTGACCAAGTACAAGAAAGAGGCCGCTAAAGCCCAAGCAAGGATAGATGAGCTCATAGGTGATTTTGATGAAAGTGAAGAAGAAGACCAACCTAGGAAAAAAAGGCCTATAACCATAGGGCTTAAAAGAGCCCTTGAAAGGCAAAAGGAAGAGGAGCAAGCCCTTCTCCAATCCACTCCCCTCACTGCATTGTTTGAACAGGAGATAGAAAACAATAAGGAGGCGTGGCTTGAAAGATTCAATGACCATTTGGAGAAGAAGTTGGAGAGGGAAAATAGGGATCTAGAGCTTCAAAGGAGGATGACGAAGCATTACCAAAAGCTAAATCAGTTTGCCCAACGCAAGTTAAAGGCTGCCCAAGAAAAGCTAAAGGAGGCTAAAGGGAAGCGCCCGGCATGGAAAGTGAAGAAAGAAACATCAGGACATGATATTTTGGCCACCGCTTCATAACATGTTGCGCGGGACCCTTGACGGTCATACGCACCGATTTTGGGCAAATTTTGACATACTTTGGTTTTTTGGCATTTTTGGGTTTTTGGTCAAAACTCATGAAATTCGCCATTTCATTTTGGGGGATCGTCAAAGGAGGAGAATGGTACCATTGGATGCCATAATTTTAGGAGCACACACTCAACAATTTTCAGGACATTTGGAGATCATTTTCTCCCCCGAAATGGTGAAAAATGCTCGCTTTTTGCACACTATGCCCGGTCTATCAGCAGACTGTAATTTTTGGTTTTTTACACATAGGTTCAGTTTTGGAGGACTTCCAGGCATCAGATTGAGAAAATTTTAGTTGTTCCAAAAAGTAGACACTTAGAGCTTTCCAACGAGCTATTATGAGCCTTGTTTTGACATCGGAAAGATTGCCAAATGTTGCCGGAAAGTCAGGGGACCTTTTGCTGATGTAAATTTTGAATATTTTTGTAAAATTTGAACCTTTAAAAATTGCTTTTTCCAAATGTGCGTTTAGCTATTTTTGCACAGGAAAAATGATGTAAAGTCAATTATTTTTCCTTTTTTAGCATTTTTTAGATATTTTATGAGATATTTTGTGCCTTGGGCTTTGGTAAGCCTCAAGGACAAGTTTAGATATTTTGGTTAGGACAATGGGGATGCAAATTGAACTATGAGTTTTTCCTCACTTAAGCCTATATATTCCAAAGGCTTTCATTGTAAACAAGGCTGAACTTGATGATAGAAGTAATATATGGTCATATAAGCTTTGGAAGAAATACTTGTCTCATGCTTTTGGATTGCCTCTTGAATGTTCTTGGATGATGAGAGAGGATTGTTGTTGGATTCCATGACTTGGTAGAATGGTATAGTGTCTCTTTCTTGTTTTGTCTTCTAGTTTTCGTTCATTAATACATGTTTCTTGCTCGTTATAGATCAGTAGAAAACAAATTTGAGATATGCTCTTGAAGGCACCTCAAATTTCTTGTTTCTTCATAGCTTTCATGTTTTCTTCTTCCTTAGTCACATTAAAGAATTCTTAATTGCTCTTTAATAACGTGAGGATATTGTTTCTTGTTTCATTCATAGTTCTATGCATTGCTAAGTACGATTTACGGTACCCCCTGCTTACCTATGGCTAGCCATAGTTCCATCCATGAAATTATCTCTTTGACTGATTAGATTCTCATTTGTTGAACCAAGGAGGCCTAGTTCCGATCTAGCCCTTTGTCTAAGACTATGCAAATCTTGTCTCCAAAGTTCCCAATAACTTAAAGTGTTGTGTTTAGGCATTCCGGATTAGTGTTTTGAGTTGTTTTTCTATCTTAAGTGTTTTCTCCAAAGTCTGATAGCCATTTCCCAAAGTTAGAGAGTTAAAAGTCTCTATGCATGGCTTGAATGTTTATTTCTATGTATTGATTAGCTTATAGTTACATTTTGCATGATTAATGGTTTTCCCTACCATGTTTATGTCTACTATTAAACTAGTTATGCTTGAAATCCTTTGTTGTTCACAAACTTGATGTCCATTTACTCCATTTTTCCCAAATATCCTTTCTACCTTGAATCAAATCAGCCCTTCAACAGCCTTGTATCACCATCTAATAGCTTTCTTGACCTTTTCGACCCCATAGCCCAGTTGATCTGACATATTTTTACCTATCTTATATCTTTGATCAGTTTCATCCCTCACAACCTAAAAACCAAAACCAAAAAACCTACTTCATAACTAGCCTAAAATCATAACACAATAAGCAAACACACAGATATCCCTTACACTAATAGAGAGAGCCCTCTCTGAGTCCAGGAAGGCTAGGTCCTTGGGCTCCAAAGACTGGTTTGATGTTACACTGTCATTTGGCTTGCCAATCAGCCAAATCACGGGACCCTAACATAATGGCGATCACGGTGGGACATACTGAGTACATGACAATCTAGAAAACTCTTATAGATTCTTTAGTCCTTCAACACTAAACTCAGGCCAGCAATCCATAGAATCATTTAGAGTAAACTCTTTTTGTTCTCGCCACCCTAGCAAAGTGATGAAACAGGTTTAGAATACTTTAATAAACCATAGGCTGCACATAAAACTGAGAAAAACCCCAAAAAAAACTCCCTTAGATTGGTTTTTGTCAGTATAGGTGGTGGACCATACACATATACCTCAAAACAACCAAGTTCCACCTGGCGACTCCACTAGCCTCCAGTAGGCCTTACTATTTTACCGAACTCTAGGTTACTATCCGATCGACCTATCCCACCGCTCACTAACATAATGGTGATCACGGTGGGACTTTGAGTTAGTGACAATCTAAGGACACCTTATAACTCCAGAATTCCCTTATTTTCAAGAATACCTGCGTTTTTAGCCACCTCATCGCCACCCTAACATAATGGCGATCACGGTGGGACTTTGAGTCAAAACATCCTAGGTATCCCTGAGGAACTCTCAAAATCTCAGTCAAACTTAGAAGAGAAGAATCTGGTTGTCTCACCATCCTAGAAAAATGATGACTCAGCTGTAAGACACTCTTACAAACCTTAGGACTAAGTAAAACTCAGAAAAACCCCAAAAAACTCCCTTATATTGGTTTTTATCAGTACTGGTGGTGGACCATACACATATACCTCAAAACAACCAAGTTCCACCTGGCGACTCCACTAGCCTCCAGTAGGCCTAAAAAATCCATAAAATACCAAAAAAAAAATTGTAAACCATACCTTTCTGCTAAAGCATCTTTCCAACAACTTAAACTTAGGGTGGAAAATCTGTGATCAGTGACAATCTAAGTGTAACTTAGCAATTCAGAAAACCTCACCTAAACATAGGAAGTAAACAGAAACCTTCTTGCCAAGAGAACCACTAGCTTGTCCGTACAGCTTAGCAAATTGTAGAAACCAAGTGAATCATTCTCCTTTGCAATATTCCATCTCAAATTTTTCCATAAAAATTTTTCCGAGCATCTTTGATATTGTTGGTGGTGAACCATAGTTCTCATAAGAAATCCACCTGGTGACTCCACTAGTCCATCCTTTTTATTTTGACCATCCTTTGCATCATTAGAACTTTAGAGAGACCATCCATCCAAAACATTCACAAATACTATCCTCTCTAAACTCTAGACCCGAAATCTGGCTTCATGAAGAATCAACACCAGATCTCATCCAGACCCAAATCCCCCTATCATAGTAGATGACCCAGAGAATATTCTGTGGCAAGCTTCCGAAACTGAAAATTTAGCTACCGATACGTCCATCCGTAAAACAAGATCAGTACTTGAACATCTCACTATCTTACCAGATTCCCCTTTTGACTTAGAATTAGCAAAAACTCTTTTTAGAAACAAGTCACATAGTAAGATAAACTTTGACGATCTTGAACCCCTAGATCCACCACAGAGTCCTAGTAGAGAAGCCTCACCTTCCACACCTCCCAACTTTCGGCTTCTCCATCACTTTGGCTCCTACCATCCCAGATCTGCTCAAAACCAGATCACTAGTCCAAGTACATCCGCCACACCTATCCAAACCGCTACTGTTCAAACCACCTCAACTAATCTCACAAGCCCTCATCCTGTACATCACCCACAAGCTCCCGTCATGGCAGCCTGGTACGCACCTTTGGTGTTGCCACTACCTTTAGCTCCTCTACCAGATAACTATCAAGACAAAATCCCACACTTTACCAGAGAAGAGACTGCCACAGCTCAACAGCATGTAAGTAGGATTAGCGATGCCTTTGAATACTTGGAAGTAGAAGATGAGACCATCAGAATGAGAATGTTCGCCCAAAGCCTGGGCGGGGAACCCAAAAAATGGTTTAAGAGCTTAACTCCAAATAGCATCCACAACATCCCAGAACTCTACTAGGTCTTCATAAACAAGTGGGAAATCTGAAAGAACCCCATTCAAATCCTGTCAGAATATAACAATCTAAAACAGGAAAACAAGGAAAGTGTGCAGGGATACTGCACTAGGTTCAACAGTGTGTGTAACGCCCTCCCACCTCACTTCAAACCACCACTTGGTTCAGCCTTGGCAAATTTCCCCAAGGGTTTTGACCCATACATGACTTATCAGCTAAGAGAAAAAGACCCCCCTACCCTAGAAGAAATGCAACAAGTAGCTCTAAATGCAGAGGCCAACTTAGCCGAAAAAAGAGCTAGGATAAAAGCAGAAAGGGGAGTCACTTACCATGACGAATTTTCCCCCCTGACTTCTTCCTTGGATCCTAGAATAGATGGCCTGGTCAAATCTATGACAAATATGTGGGAAAAAATGACTGAGAAAACACCTTTCAGGGACAACCAGCCACTCCCCCCAAACAGAAACCGTAACCAAAATTTTAGGAGGGAACAACCTCAAAAAAGACCAAGGGAAAATGACCAACAAATTAGGCCACCATTTAATGAAAATTATGTGGAAGAAGATGATACGGATGCAGAACCCATTGATGAAAATCATTTGAACCTCATAGGGTCTGATAATGAGAGTGAGGTATACCTCACAGAAGAAGAACAAGCATTCTTCTCTCCAAATCAGGATGAGGCCAACTATGAAGATCCTGACGATCCTGCCATAGATTTTCAAAATGCCATTATAGAATCTCACAAGCAGTATGACCTTAGAAGCAGAATAAATCAAGACAACTCCAAGAAAGGTAACTCAGACACTACTAAAACCCCTGATACCATCCTTAAGAAAGCAGTAAACAGTAACAAAATCATGGTCGGAAAAAATGACCAAAACAAAGATAGAGTTACCCAAACTAGTCCTGACTCAAATGCTCCTAGTACTTCAACAAAAATTCCCAAGGTGACTGTGGCAAATAAAGTCCCGAAACAGAGCCAACAAACTCAGAACATAGAGAAGGTCGTTGCTGAAAAAGCTGAAACAAACATGTCCAAACTTCAGCTGCCTTTTAGCTTTGAGGGCGAAATTGCCAAAATCAAGATCACCATGCCTCTTACTGAGCTCATCGCCCAAAGCTCTTATAAATCCCAAGTGTTAAAAGTCCTAAATCTATGGAATGATGCGAACACTCTTAATCTAGTTGATGACACTCCTGAAGTGTTGTTTGGTCCGAAAATAGAGGGGAAATTCCAAGAGGAAACCACTCTTCCATTTTACATTAGTCTAAATATCCACGACCAAATCCTTCACAATGCCATGCTAGACTCTGGCACCTCACATAATCTTATGCCGAAGGTTGTAATGGAAAGACTAGGCCTGGAAATCACAAGACCATACAAAGACTTGTATTCTTTTGATTCTAGTAGAGTCAAATGTCTAGGCTTGATCAAGGATCTGTGTTTTAGTTTGGCCCAAATCCCAGCAAAACATCTGATCATGGACATAGTAGTGGCAGACATCCCTCCCAAGTATGGAATGCTTCTATCCAGATCTTGGGGAGCCAAGCTCCAAGGCAATATTCAACTGAATATGTCCTTCACCACTATTCCTGTGTTTGACCAAACAAGAATACTCTACCGAGAGTCACACATGAAATACATGATTAGTAGTCAAGAGAGGCCAGATAACATCCCCATGTATTCCTTGCATTCCAACCTAAACTCTTTTATTCTGCATACTGATGAGGACATTGAAGAACAATCAGAATAAACTGAAACAAACTCAGACCCACCACATCAGCTGCCCCTAGTTCTCTATGATGAACTAGACACTCAAAACTACCATGATCATAGACAACTATGTCTTGAGGGAAGTAAGTATGTTCCTTCTGAAATAGGAATAGAGCAAGAAGCACAAACCATTATGTACTATCAAGCGAATTGCTCGAACCTCAGTCAAACATCAGCAGTAACCTTTGGAAACTTTTTTAGGATAAAGGCATTAGAAGACTTACATATCACAAACCTGTTTGGAATTCGGGAGAAGAGAAGTTTAATGTTCCTACCATACCTCAAATATTTACCATCACATAACTCTCCCACTACAAATGAAACTTTGACCGTAGCCATAATAGCTCAAAATCCAGAAAAAAATGCCTGATCAGCTTCTTATGAGCAAAGATGATAGCTGCAGTCCAAACATACCTGAGTTACTTGAATTGGCCAACATTCTGTCTTTCCACCAAAAACTTAGAACTGCTAGAATTATAAATATCATGTAGAACACTGCTTCATACAGAGAAAACTTGGGACATGCCACCACCATCACCACTAGAGACAACTTCGATAAAAGGAAATATAACAATCTGAAACAATCAGTAATAATCAAAGATAAAATAGCTGGTCATAGGGTCTGTTTTGATTTTAGAAACACTAATGTACATCCCTATAACATAAATTTTATCATCCCTACCCAAGACCATGATATACTGATGAAAAGTGCTTTTAATCATATGTTTTTGCAAAATGATGTTTTAGGTTATAATCGAATGATTCCCTTGCAAAGTAGACAACCCAAAGATTTTTTTCAGTATGCTGGAAGTAGTTCTAGTTTCAAACTCAGAATTGCAAAACCACCGGATATAAAAAATATGCTCATAAAATCCATGTTTCCAGTCCTGAATTTCTGCATTTTTGCATACCTTGATGATGTCATTATTTATTTCAAAAATGACCAAGAGTATATGCATTACTTAAGGAAGATATACAGTGAAGGAAGGAGTCGAAATCAAAGGTATAAAGAGGTACAGCGGGAAGATACTGGTTTTTTCAGAGATTCTTGCATGAATCCCTATGTCATGTTAGAAAGAGAAAACTTTCCAAATTTCTCTTTCTAGGAGTTGAGTGGGCCAAGAATGATAGGAGATCCTTATGAGGATAAGATGCTTAAATTTCGTCATTTCCAAGATTTCTGAGTTTGAAACATTTTCATTCATTGTATATATCACTGTTTAAAAAATAGATAAAACAGAAAAGTCAAAAACAATAGAAGATAGAAAAGAGGGTGGTTGAAAAATAGAAAAAGGCCCCATGTTCCAAAAAATAGTCATTCGGAAAGCGCACAAGTCCAAATGCCACTACTAATACTCAAATGTCTTGTTCAGCTATCTAGCCTAATCATAGCTGAACATGTTTAAATTTATTTGCTGATAAGTTAGTGAGTGAAAAAGATGGTGAACATTGTGTAAGATTGACTTATCAAAAGAGAGTAGATTAGGAAAAGATATTGGTTCCACATGCCTAAAACAGAACCAAAGAGAGAAGCGAGGATGAAAAACAAATTGTACATCTTAGCCCCATTTTTCTAGATTTCCTTTTTGCAAAATAAAATTTGTGTGCAGTTTGTCCTTTCATGTCTCAAATACATGACAGATTAGACTGTTTAACCCTGATTTGAACATTTTAAATTTCATGTTTTAGATTAGACAATAAAATCCTGTCAAACAGCTTAATCTTGACAGTTGATCTAGTTTAGGTAGAGTAATGAAGGAGTTCATCAGTTTAATCTGAACTCTTGGCAGATATAAGTGTAGAGTTAGATAGGTTCATTTTACAAAAAAGGAAAAAATATGTTGTCAAAAGGGTAGCTAGTTCAAATGCGCCCAAAAGAAGAAAAAATGTTAGGAAAGATAGTGGGGTAGGTAGAAATATCATTGATGCTAATCATGTTGTCTCTTTCCAGAAGTAGCATCAAAGAAGAGTGAAATTTGCGACAATGGGTAAGGCACTGGTCCTCATAAGCCAAAGATCTGAAATTCTGGACACCTCCTGAAAAGGAGCTGCCCTCCCCAAATGGAGCCAGAGTTAGTCATCACTATTTTTTACTTGTTGGTGATGACTAGTTGTAATAGCCAAGTTTTCCAACAGCCGATCTGAAAATTTGTCAAATTTTCCAGCTGGGAAAACACCCATAAACTTTTTTCCCTCTTACCTTTCAGTCCGCCCATGACGAGATGAAACCTCATTATCAAATCCTACCTAGCCTCAGCCATACTAGTCTGCCCATCAGCTCTAAAGAGACAATCCAAATCTATTCAAACAGTCTCCCCTAAGTTAGGAAGTGGCGCTTTAAGACATTTCTCCCTTGGAAAACTATCCAAGAGTCAAAAACCTCCATCTACTATAGACTAGTCATAACAGACCTCCCACTCTACTAATAAAGTTGGTTATAGCCCTAGGTCACGCCACTAATACACCATTAAGATTCAGCAATACATAGACCATAAGTCAAGCTGATTTTAGGTGTTTTTACAGTGTTTGATGGATCTTCCAAGGACAGAAACATACCAGCATCTCAAAAGACAATTTTGGTTCCACATGAGAAGACAGCTGCTTCTCAATGTGATCTTGAGCCTGGGATGCAGCTACAGAACAAAGAGTTTTCATCAAGCTCTTACGACTTCATTCAAATCCTGAAAGGACAGTAAAAGGAAAAACAACACTGTCAAAAGGCTGTTGATATGGCATGACTAAGAACCTCCTTCATTTATAAGCAGAGGGTTTTTGAAAGAACCTCCTTCATTCATAAGCAGAGGGTTTTTGAAAGCGCCTCCTTCATCTATAAGCAGAGGGCATATGGACAAAGTTTGATTTAAAGAGTTGCAACTAACTGTAAGACAAATTTGTTTTTAATAAACAGTCAGGCAACAAATGAAGATCTCCACATTAAAATGATGATTTAAGGCAGAGGTATAAAATAAGCCACTAACAGTTTGACTCATCAAACATTCTGCATTTTATTGAAAAAGAGGTTGAAAGAACATCAGACATTTTGTCAAGTGAAGGGCCTCCTTCATTCATGAGCAGAGGGCCAGGGAAATGACTGATTTCAAGGTTTGACTGATCAAAAGATAAGTGGTAAGAACAGTAAGAGATAGTTGAAATAGAGAAAAAATGTAAAAATACAAAGAAGGAAAGCAGGGGTACCACTATAATCCAAGAGGTTAAACTTGTCTCTTATCAAGGTTTCTCGCCAAAGACAGTCTGGAGCTCAAACAAAACAAAATTGAAGAGTGGTTGATGAGATGGGTAATTGAACAGGAAAAAGAAATGATAGTTGTTTTTCAAAGGGTACTGATCTCCCTACTCATAAGGGGATGTCCTTCAAATTATTCATCATAAGTTGACAAAGGAAAATTTGAGTTCAGTTTTTCCCAAGAAAGGTATTTCAACTAAACACTTTTGTTCATAAAATGCAAGAAGGACTTTGGCATGTTTTTCAGATTCTGGAGAAAATTTCAAAGCAAATATAGGCATGTTCCTTATAAAAAGGTCAAAGGTACCTTACCAATGCATTTTGAGTAAAGAGAGAGGTGTTAAAGCAGTTCCCTTTAGATGAACAGAGATGGGTAGAGCATGAGAAAATGCAACTGCATTTTTTCACCCATAGTCAGAAAATGAGCTTAAAAGACACCCGACAGTCAAATCATTTTCACAGTAGGGAATTATCACCTTTAAAGCATCCAAATCAGACATATTATTTTAAAGTTCAAAGGGTAAATCTACCTCCTTGCAGAATGACTAGAATTGCCTCATCATCGTTGGTACATTGCTGAGTAGTTTATCCAGGATTGAAAATACCATTAAAGGTCTTACAGTGGCAGAAGTTACCTTTCAAACATATGAGCACAGTGAACAGATTTTGACCTTTTGAATATGTTTTTTTAAATGAATAGGTTGATACATATTAACGTTGTTTAAAGGCATACACATCCTTTTTCCAACATTGTTCAAAGAATGGGCCCCTCATGGCATTGTTAAAATCATTTTGTTTTCCAAAACAAACCAAGGCATCATTTCAAAGAGCAAAACCTTCAAAAAACCCTCACAAGTCTAAAACAAGGGATTTCATTTTGTTTGCATTCAAATGAACAAAGGGACCATTGTAAGTTTACTCAAATCTCTCAAACTACGAGTCAAACTCCTCTTCTCCGTTCACTGGATCGAGAAATTAGTCTTGGGGTGCATTTTCACAGAGTTTCGGGCTTTTTGAATCGCGCGGTGTGCCTATACACTTTCGCGGAGTGCTCAGGCACAATTTTTCAACAGGCTTACACTGGTGCACGGTGCGCCTGTAGCTTCTGGTCACAAGGACCCGACAAGTGACCCGACTTTGTTTTACGTGGCGTTTTCTCCTTCTAAAGTTCCGCGCATAAATCCAACGTTCGAGATGCCTCCAAACAACTCCTGAAGCGGATCAAACTCCTCAAGAAGCATCATCATCGATTTCAAAGTTATTCTATGTGCCTATTTTCTCTTTTAAGACTGCTAAGACAGAGTGAAAGGGTTAAAAATCACAGTCTAAACCACAGTTTTGAGTTTTGTGTGAAAAACGATATTTGCTGTAGTTATGTTGGCTAGAGGTGAAACATTAAAGAGTGTTGAATTTGCATTGATATGAAAAGCCATTGTAGCTGCCCTCAAAACTATGATGAAAGATAGGAGCACATGGCTTTAAAGGGTGAAACAGTAGGTCAATTTTCAAACACAGTGATCATTAGATGAGCATTTTTGACCTTCCAAAAGTCTCCTCTGTATGTTAAAAAGACAAAAAAAAGTGTTTGGCCTTTTAGTTCCATAGAGCAGAGTCAGTGAGGAAGCTGCCACTATAATTTGAAGGTGTTTTTTTTTATCAAACTTTGTGTAAAGAATAGTGAAGTATAAGGATGGAAGTGTTTTGGTTAAAGGAGAGTTTTGTTGTCTAAACTCCTACAGGTTTTTGAGCTCACACCAAGCAAAATAAGCTTTGTCACCTTATCCTATTACTCAGTGACCTTCGACTGTGCATCTTTATTGACTATGTTTTTTTTCTTGAGTTTACTTGTTGAGTGACATACCAAGTGAAAAGCATTGTTTTGGAAAGGGCAGAGAGTTGTGTGTTAAAAGGGCATTTCACACTACATTTGAAATCATTGTTGCTTGATCAAACAGTAAGTTGATAGGCTGAGACAGAGTTTTGTTTGAAGAAGACATTTCAAAAAATTTGAGGCATTTTGGTGTTTCAGAAGCACATCTAGAATAGGATGCCTCCCAGGCAGGATAGCAGGAGTGGATTGCACAAAAGGTATGAGCCTATTTCCATCGAAGAGGTGAATGCACACCCATCAATCTTATTCAATTTTCATGAGGTGGGATGCTTAGATTTTTGCCAAAGGGTACAAGAAGTGAAAATTTTCTCTCCTTTAACACATATGTGCGCCTTGAGGTTCAAAGACAAACATTTTCAATTGGCAGGCCTTGATTTCAAGTTCTCCCCGAGATCCATATCCAAGGCTACTAAAATTCCCTATATTGGCGAGAAATGGTTCAAACAAAGCTATTTGGACTTAGATGACTACAAACCCTTCCTCAACCCTGAGCACGGAGAATCATGCCCTGCTATCTTCCCTTTCTCATATCTTTTAGCCACCTACGCCCCCCTCATGAAGATTATCATGAAGTATTTCACTTGTGAGGGGAGATTCTCCCGAGTTTATGCATATCACATCCGAATGTTGATGCATTTCACAAGAACCAAGCAGCTAAATCTTCCTTTCTTCTTGTGCAAAAGCATTGAGAAAATGGCCTCCTCTGTCTAAAAGAAGCCTCCATCACAGCAAATAGCCTCTCTATTCCATCACTCTCTCATCAAAATCATCATCCTTCACCAGCTTGAGAAGAGAGAGGTTTCTTGGGATGTTTTCATCACTCATCCGGATTTCACCACTGTCCCTCCAGTCCATACATCCCCTACATCTCCTACTCATCACCCCTCACCTTCCTCTAGCATACCTACTCCTAGAAAGCTTAAATTCACTACAGAACACGAAAAAGAGCATGGAGAAGGAGAGGGAAGTGGCCAGCAAGAGGAGGAAGGACATGAGCATGAAGAAAAAGATGAGGAGCAGCAGGAAGAAAGTGATGGAGGACAACAACAACTCAGTAGTGAGGGTGAGCAGCAGCAGGAACAAGAGGAGGAGAGTGCTGAACAGCAGAAACTCAGTGGTGATGAACAGCAACAAGGAGAGGAAGGGCAGCAGTTTGAGTAGCAGCATAAGGATGATGATCAAGGGTAGCAGCTTGAACAACAAAATGAGCAGGAAATTGAGACATAGTAGAAGTATGATATTTAGGAGTAGTGGCAGCCTAAAGAAGACACACAGCAGCCTCCTCAAGATACACAGAAGCGTCCAAAGGATGATACACAGCAGCCTCAAGAAGAACAGCAAACTCAAGAGGATGACAAGCAAGATGACAAAGGTAAAGGAATCATGCCTTCCTCTCCTAAAAAGGCCAAGCCCAGGACAGCAAGAAAGAGAGTGCCTAAGGTTGTCACTCCAAATGTGACAAGGGCTCTCCGTAGCAAAGTAAAGTTGCCAAAGAAGCCTATCATTGACTTGCCTAGGAGGAAGAGCACAAGAATAGCCTCCCAAAGCAAAGGGAAAGGCAAGGTAGAAGAAGGTCATGAGCATGAGAGTGCATTTGATGTCATCCCAATCCAAAGCGACGACAGTGATAACGAGGCTATGATTCTAGAAAAATGAGTGTCCATATGGCTGTCTATGAGACACGAACAACCAAGTACAAGAAAGAGGCTGCTAAAGCCCAAGCAAGGATAGATGAGCTCATAGGCGATTTTGATGAAAGTGAAGAAGAATACCAGCCTAGGCGAAAAAGGCCTAGAACCATAGGGCATAAAAGAGCCCTTGAAAGGCAAAAGAAAGAGGAGCAAGCCCTTCTCCAATCCACTCCCCTCACTGCATTGTTTGAACAGGAGATAGAAAAAAATAAGGAGGCGTGGCTTGAAAGATTCAATGACCATTTGGAGAAGAAGTTGGAGAGGGAAAACAGGGATCTAGAGCTTCAAAGGAGGAGGATGAAGCATTACCAAAAGCTAAATCAGTTTTCCTGGCGCAAGTTAAAGGCTGCCCAAGAAAAGCTAAAGGAGGCTAAAGGGAAGCGCCCAGCACGGAAAGTGAAGAAAGAAACATCAGGACTTGAGATTTTGGCCACCACTTCAGAACATGTTTCCAGGGACCCTTGAGGGTCATACGCACTGATTTTGGGCAAATTTTGACATACTTTTGTTTTTGGCATTTTTGGGTTTTTGGTCAAAACTCATGAAATTCGCCATTTCAGTTTGGGGGATCGTCAAAGGAGGAGAATGGTACCATTGGATGCCATAATTTCAGGAGCACACACTCAACAATTTTCAGGACATTTGGAGATCATTTTCTCCCCCGAAATGGCGAAAAATGCTCGCTCTTTGCACACTCTGCCCGATCTATCAGCAGACTGTAATTTTTTGTTTTTTACACACAGGTTCAGTTTTGGAGGACTTCCAGGCATCATATTGAGAAAATTTCAGTTGTTCTAGAAATTAGACACTTAGAGCTTTCCAAAGAGATATCATGAGTCTCATTTCGACATCGGGAAGACTGCCAAATGTTGCCAGCAAGTCAGGGGACCTTTTGCTGATGTAAATTTTGAATATTTTTGTAAAATTTGAACCTCTAAAAATTGCTTTTTCCAAATGTGCGTTTAGCTATTTTTGCACAGGAAAAATGATGTAAAGTCAATTATTTTTCTTTTTTTAGCATTTTTTAGATATTTTATGAGATATTTTGTGCCTTGGGCTTTGCTAAGCCTCAAGGACAAGTTTAGATATTTTGGTTAGGCCAATGGGGATGCAAATTGAACTATGAGGTTTTCCTCACTTAAGCCTATATATTCCAAAGGCTTTCATTGTAAACAAGGCTGAACTTGATGATAGAAGCAATATATGGTCATATGAGCTTTGGAAGAAATACTTGTCTCATGCTTTTGGATTACCTCTTAGATGTTCTTGGATGATGAGAGAGGATTGTTGTTAGATTCCATGACTTGGTAGAATGGTATAGTGTCTCTTGCTTGTTTTGTCTTCTAGTTTTCATTCATGAATACATGTTTCTTGCTCACTATAGATCAGTAGAGAACAAATTTGAGATATGCCCTTGGAGGCACCTCAAATTTCCTATTTCTTCATAGCTTTCATGTTTTCTTCTTCCTTAGTCACATTAAAGAATTCTTAATTGCTCTTTAATAACTTGAGGATATTGTTGCTTGTTTCATTCATAGTTCTATGCATTGCTAAGTATGATTTATGGTATGCCCTGCTCACCTATGGCTAGCCATAGTTCCATCCACGAAATTATCTCTTTGACTGATTAGATTCTCATTTTTTGAACCAAGGAGGCCTACTTTCGATCTAGCCCTTTGTCTAAGACTATGCAAATCTTGTCTCCAAAGTGCCCAATAACTTAAAGTGTTGTGTTTAGGCGTTCTGGAATAGTGTTTCGAGTTGTTTGTCTGTCTTAAGTGTTTTATCCAAAGTCTGATAGCCATTTCCCGAAGTTAGAGAGTTAAAAGTCTCTATGCATGGCTTGAATGTTTATTTCTATGTATTGATTTGCTTATAGTTACATTCTGCATGATTAATGGTTTTCCCTACCATGTTTATGTCTGCTATTAAACTAGTTATGCTTGAAATCCTTTGTTGTTCACAAACTTGATGTCCATTTACTCCATTTTTCCCAAAGATCCTTTCTACCTTGAATCAAATCGGCCCTTCAACAGCCTTGTATCACCGTCTAATAGCTTTCTTGACCTTTTCGACCCCATAGCCCAGTTGATCTAACATATTTTTACCTATCTTATATCTTTGATCAGTTTCATCCCTCACAACCTAAAAAACCAAAACCAAAAACTTACTTCATAACTAGCCTAAAATCAGAACACCATAAGCAAACACACAGATATCCCTTACACAAATAGAGAGAGCCCTCTCTGAGTCCAGGAAGGCTAGGTCCTTGGGCTCCAAAGACTGGTTTGATGTTACACTGTCATTTGGCTTGCCAATCAGCCAAATCACGGGACCCTAACAGACTGTTCATTTCCTTTAACGGGTTCAAATAGTAAAGTATTCGACAATCTTTTCATCTTTAGAGAGTTTGAAAAGGGCTTAAAAGAGAACTCCAAGGTTTTTCTTTTCGTAATTTTCAAGAGTCCGAAAAAGTGATAAAAGTATACTTAGTAGTTTCTTTTTTTCTGTAAAATTTAACGAGTTCGAAAAAGTGATAAAAATATACTCATATGGTCGACTTTAAAATTAATTAATGAGCAAGAAAAGATAGAAAGAACTCGGCATTTTCATGTGTTTTACGAGAATGAAAGATAGTAAAATAATCTCGAGATTTTCATGAGTTTAACAAGTCTTGAAAATAATAACCAAAATCGACTCAAGATAGGTTTCATTTTTACAAAATCTTGAAATAAAGAAAAACTATGCTTCAAATAGGTTTGTTTCATTTTTACACAAGCTTGAAACAGAGAAAAAATCATGCTTGAAAGTAGTTTCATTTTTACACAAGCTTGAAACGTAGGAAAACTATGCTTGAGAAAGGGTTTGTTTCATTTTTACACAAGCTTGAAACAAAGAAAAATCATGCTTGATATAAGTTTAAATGCCCCCCAAGCGTAACTTGCTAGAGCACATGCCCCCCAAGCTTCATTTCATTCAACTAAGTAGACTACTGGTTACTAAAAGCTGGATGGAATGAAGGTTCATTTACGAGATCGGATGAAAGACTCGACTTGAATACGAGAGGATTTGTTTCTTTTTTTAACGAGCTTGACACAAGAAAAGAACTATGCTCATAGTGACCTGTTTTATTTTTTAACGAGGTTGACACAGTAAAAGGAACTATCCTCATAAACTAATATCTCTAATCTATCAATCTACTCTTGATAATCTACCTATATAACCTACTGATTCATTTTTTAATGAGGTTGACACAGGAAAAGAACTGTCCTCATGGGTCTGTTTTATTTTTTAGCGAGGTTGACACAGTAAAAGAACTGTCCTCATGGGCCACTGATTCATTTTTTAATAAGGTTGAAACAGTAAAAGGAACTTTCCTCTTGACCTACTGATTCATTTTTTAATGAGGTTGACACAGTAAAAGGAACTATCCTCATCAAACTTGTTTCATTTTTTAACGAGGTTGACATAGTAAAATGAACTCTCCTCATATCTCTGTTTCATTTTTTAGCGAGGTTGACACAGTAAAAGGAACTTTCCTCTTCTAAGACATGTTTCATTTTTTAATGAGGTTGACACAGTAACAGGAACGATCCTCAACTACATGTTTCATTTTTTAATGAGGTTAACACAGTAAAAGGAACTATCCTCAAGACCCACCGATTCATTTTTTAACAAGGTTGACACAGTAAAAGGAACTATCCTCATGAATCATTGATTCATTTTTTAACGAGGTTGAAACAGTAAAAGGAACTATCCTCATGAATCACTAATTCATTTTTTGATGAGGTTGACAGAGTAAAAGGAACTATCCTCGCCATACTTCTTGATCATGGCTTCCAAATAGAAGAAACACATGTCAAGGGACTCATCTCGATCATGGCTTCCAAGAGGTCTTCATCAGATGGAAGAACAGTTCTCTGAAAGGAACACATGTCAAGGGACTCAAAAGGGATAATAACATCACGTTCAAATAATCCCATAGAGTTTTCCATGTCAATTACCAGATCTAAGTCAAAGGAAGTCGAGCAAATAGTGAGAGGCTCTCTTGCATCGGTAACTGAAAACATGGGACTGGTTGCCACATAATTAACCCGTGGCGGGGTAGATACCACTTTAGTATAAGGAACATTTAGGGGTGTCGGATTATTGGTAGTCAAATCAAAACTAGGGAATGAAAGTTGGTCAACAGTCACAATGTTTCCATTGTGAGGGAAAGACATCATGTGAAAGAGTGTTGATACGACAGCTTTCATTACATAGACATAGTCTCGCCCAAGGAGTAAATTGAAATTCAAGGGGCTTCAAACAACCATAAGATCAATATAGACAGTTTTACCTTCCAAAGTAATAGAAAACTTAGGAAGGATCCTTAAAGGTTCACTAATGGTTATGTTAAAAGCTTTCAGATTCTGCATAATAGGCACAAGGTGAGGGGAACCCAAAGCTTTCCAAGTAGTTGAGGATAAAATACTAACAGAAGCACCTTCATCTACATGTGTGTGGCATACATTCTTACTACAAGCCTGCACAATTATTTGGAAAGGGATGGAAGAAGGAAGACGAGGTTCTATCAGTATATTACAATCAAAGTAAAATACCTTGGTACTTGGTGGGGGTTCTGTAGAAACAGGTGAAATTCCCCCTGGCGTAGAAGAATCTGATGTAACAAGAAGAACCTGAGTGGTATGAAGTTCACTCTCTACAGGGAGAGTGGGATCGACCGAATGTGAAATTGAGTCGACCAGTTGATCAACTAATGGATCATCAACCTCAGTGATATGAGTTTCACTCTTCAATGGAAGAGTGGGATCGACTGTACTTGGAATTAGATCAATCACTCCGTCAGCTGACGGTAGGTTGGGAGAAATTTGATGATAAACAATTGGAAGTTCTTGTAGTGGAAAAATAAGGTTTTCCAACAATTTTGAGGCTTCATCCATGTGACAGAAAATGTGAGTTTGATGACTCCCTTTGCATAAATTACAAGGAAACCTAACTTTACCCTTTTTCCCAGGAACTTGACTATCATTGGTTGATGGATCAATGGTACGTTGACAAGATTTTTCTGACCATACTTCCAAGACCTTTGGAATACCAAGACAATTGATAAGGGAGTGGTCACCCTTAAAAAGCTTGCAAGGGAATTTGGGTTTATGATGCATGCTGGAGGTTTCCTCAACATTACTAACACTTGCAGCCATGGTTGACTGGTTGACTTCTTTCTTATTTTGCTTCTTCTTCTTCTTCCCTTTCTTCTTCTTCTTAGCCACTTGGTTACCAGCGTCAAGGCTTTTACCAAGCGAAGAGGAAGAAAGGGAGGAAGACATATTGGGAAAAGAAGGTAAAGGGTCAACAAAAGGTTGGTGATGTTGAGATGGTGAACTCTATTGAGGTGAAGCATCCTGTTGAGGTGGAATAATTGGAGTATTTGGGGCCAATGAAGTTGAAAATAACCATATCGGTAAACCTATTGTAAATCCAGGTAATGAAAATGTAGACATATAAGGAGGACCAACATTTCCAAAGCAAGAAAAATTACTAGGATTCTCATTAAGAGGGGTTCCTTGGTTGGTAAATTCCGGAACAGTTGCCATTAGATTCAACTTCAGTGAATTTTATTAACAATTTAAAAACTAAAATTAACAATTCACAATTCACACCTATGGTCTCTAAAAGTAAAAACAAACAAATGAACACGCGCTATCAAATATAGGAGTCAAACCACACACAAAAAATAGATTCTCGCACTAAAAACACTATTTGGTGATGAAATCCAACATCGTAGAATTTTAATGCAGAAATGGAAGTTGGAACAGTTACCCCGACAACCTACTTAATGAAACCGACTGGTGCAAGTTTCTCCACTATGCCATCTCGAGTGAAGATAACCCTCCGGAGAGTCCAAGTGAGTCTAGTCGACGTCTGCTCTAGGTACAGTGGGATCTTCCCTCCACTGTCACCTTGGGAAATAATCCTAAAGTTTATGGCCACTAGCGTCACCAACAGGAACAAATATACCTGGGGAACAGTCTATGATTCGACACACAGGCAACGGTAGAGTAACAAAGCTCAATCCCCTTGAAGGCTCCTTGACATAATCCAAGGTTTACTGACAAGTGACCCCAGGCTCCTCGACAATGCTCAATCTAAGGTTTACCATTTTTAATACATGTATATCCTCTATCATTTCTAATGAGGAAGGATTGATTACCTCACTGGTTCGGATATGATCTCGTGCTTGACTCCTTTAGGATGAGCTTCCCAGAGCATACATGCTACTATTGAAATTTTCCTACTGCAAGATCGACTACTTGTTTGTTTTACTATCTTGGACAGTTAACTAAAACCTATTCCAAGACACTAGCCTAAGCTATGTTGGTGGAAAGAGCCCTAAACATGTAAAATTTACTAGATAAATTTTATTAAGTGCTGTGTTATTTAGGATTTTATTACTCAAAGGGTAAATGGATACGAAACCAATGGTGTTATGACATGACCCAAAACTGAATGCAATCGAATATGATAATGTAATATTTTCAATTCGATGAATTCTAATTAAAGTAAGGAAAGAGGTTCCATTCACTTCCAACAATGCAAAAATTGATAAATAAGAGAAAATATAACAAATTCTCTAATGCACTAATTCGATCAAGAAAAACTAATGCTAATCAATTCCAAATTTTTTATTTTTATGTTTTTAAAACAAGCATAAAAAAATGTAAATTCAAATAAAAAAAATTGATCTAAATCTACGATTGATTTTTCAGAATGTAAACTATGCAGTTGTAATCTATGCACAATTCACTTGAAAAGTATGCAAATGTAATCTATGCACATTTTTCATTCATATTCTGAAAATGAGAATTATAATTATGCAAATGTGATCTATGCAAGATAATTCTCAAACACAAGATGATTCTAATGTAATCTAAGAACCAATCAAGTGTAAGTAAATAAAATTGGGTGAGAGTTCCAAAGATCAAAAAATAAAAACACTCAAAGGCGATTAACACTCAGACACAATTTAGCCCCCCTCCCCGGTGAATGAGGGGGAATTTTTTTTGCAAAAACAAAAGAAAAAAGATGAAAAATTGCTAAGAGACTGAGACAAACCTCGATGTAATGACCAAAGGAAATCAAATTAAGAATTTCTCAAAAAATAATATTCAAAACACCCAATTAACTTAACGGAGACTGGTGAGATTGTAAAATTGCTGAAAGAAATTCACACAAGGCTTTTGACAGAAAATACAAGTCTGGGTAAACACTGAGAATCTTGTAAGTTGGTTCCAGAAAAGAGAATTTTAAAATTTTCAAAAACTTTCTCAGGGTCCGCAGGTTTTAGTGTAAACAGGTGCGGTCACGCACTATTTATACAAGAAAAGAGTGGAGATGCCCGCACTATTTCTAAAAGAAAAGTGCAGATACCATAAAACTAAAAGAAAAATTAAAAAAACTCTAAAGCACTTTTCAGGGATTCTATAGGAATAAATTACCCAAGCTAGTATCAATCAATCAAAATTAGAAAAATAGTTTCACAAGTCAAAAATAAAAGAAATCGAAGTACAAGATCCATTCCCTAGTGGAGTCGCCATTTTGTTGGACGGATAAGTCCTTCTTGCTGACAAGACAAACCTCCCAAGTGTCCTACAGACAATCTTTTCACTCTCTCGGTAAAAATGCACATGGGTGTGTAATCATTCCCACATAATGATCGGTTAAGAGAGTCCGAGTTTCTACAGCATTTCTCCTAAAAAATCCTCAAAGTCTAACCCCTTGAGACTGAACTATGGCCTCAATTTATAACAAAAGAGAAGAGGTTGCAGCTCCACATAAGAGGGGATAGAATCCTCTTTTAAAGCGATTGAGCTCCATAAACCAAGGGGTAGGCTCCCATAATGGAGGAATGAACATACATGATAGGAGCGAACCTTCGACCAGATAATTGCTTCTAGAAGCTTCCAGATTTGACTGTTGGGCTTCTAAATGTTACTTTCCACCTTCATTTTAGCTTTTACAGGGTTCACACCTTTAATGAAGCAAAAGTGCATTTAGCTCCGCATGCTTTAGAAAAAATAGGTGCGGCATTGCAGGCAATGTTAAGAGAAAGTGCGGTACAAGTGTTTTTAAGACTTTTATGAGCTTTTCTCTCAATTTCAAGGCTTGATTTTAGGAACTTTGATGTTGTAGACTTCTAAGGGAGTAATATATGAGTAATTATGAACCCATATAGACACTAAAACATCATGGTGACAAATTTTAATGTAACAGTCCTATGGGTGAGAGTTTGGTGAAGCTCTCACTTTCCATGAATTTTGTCAGCTCAAGAAGTGCAGCCGACCCCGCAACCAAAACAGAGGTGGTAGGTACACACAAGACAATGAGATGCAATGTATCATGGTAAAAATTTTCTTTCCAACATTTGACGGGTCCTCAAAATTTTCAACAAAATCTTGGGTGGAGAAGCTGGACATTTATTTCCAACTTAATCAGATGGCAGAGGGAGAGGCCATCAAGGTGGCAGCGCTGCACCTAGAGGGAGAGGCCCATGACTGGTGGTTCCACGGGATGGCCATGTTGGGCCACTTAGCAGTGACAACATATGTGGATTTTACACGAATATTGGTGGAGTGGTTTGACCAGAAGGACCCAGAAGAGCATTTTGTTGAGCTAACCAAGCTCAAGTAGGCCGAGAACCCAGAAACCTACATTTCTAAGTTCTTGAGGCTTTCAATGATGGTGCCCAACTTATCCTAAGCTAGGAGGATTTACATGTTCATTGACAGTTTGGCAGAACCTCTATGTGGGTTAGTTAGATCAACGAGGCTTGCTACACTTCAGGATGCAGTCGGGAGGACCAGGGATTTGCAGGTTTCTTTGCCCAGGGCCAAAGCTCCTTTCCCCCAGAGACCATCATTTCAGTCAAAGGGGAAGGACATGAGAGTTCCACCTCCAAATGGGAACCAAGGAAGGATTCCTTTGGATGATGATACCTAGAGATACTTGAGACAGAGGAAACTATGCTTCACATGCCAGGATCCATGAGCACTGGGTCATCTATGTGCCACGGGGAAGGCACATTACATAGAGGTATTCTCTGACAGTGAGGGGAAAGAAGATGCCTATGATGGGATAGAGATAGGGGACAATGTTGTACTGTAAAGAGGGTATCATCCACCACCTCCTCCCCTAGGAGCAGGAGGAGTAGTGTTTGCACCCACAGGAGGAGTCCTTGCATCTTTGCGAGGGGTTCCGAAGTATTTGACACTGCGTGTCTTGGGCACTGTTTAGGGACAACGTGTTTCAGTTATATTCGACAGCGGGACCACTCAAAACTTTATTTATTCCCATTTGGTAGAGAGGAGGGGCATACCGACAGAGAGCTTTGAGGGCTTCTCAGTATTGGTACCGAGTGTGAGAACTATGCTGTGTGCTAGATACGTGTCGGCATTAGCAGTGACCATGTGGACTTATACTATGACAGATCATTTCTTTGTGGTTGACATTCTAGACACCAACGTGGTGTTGGGAGTGCAGTGGTTGATCATGCTAGGGAAGGTCACCACAGACTCGGAGACTTTGGAGATGGAGTGGACATACAAGAAGAACAGTAAGCATGTGATGATCCGAGGCATGCACACTTATCCTCCACAGACAGTTTTAGCACACTGGATGGAGGAAAACTTCTATAAGGGAGATATAGAGTGGGAAGTAGAGCTGTGTATTTCAGAGGCAGGGGCCAGAGGACAAGCAGTTCACCCAGATGTGCAGTCTATCTTGGACAGGTATGCTACATTTTTGGGGATATACCTCCAGGAAAACCATGGAAACGGGGGTTTGAGCACACCATTGAGCTTGATTAGGGTATTCAGGCTGTGATTACCACACCCTATCGGCACCCCAAATCCTACAGGGATGAGATTGAGAGAGCCATTCACCAGCTCTTAGCACTGGGACACATCCGGCATAGTACTAGCCGATTTTCTTCTTCTATTGTATTGGTGAAGAAGAATTATGGCACACTGAGGATGTGCATCGATTAGAGGAATCTCAATAAGAAAATGATAAAGAACCGATAACTCATTCCGCGGATTGACGAGTTGATGGATGAGCTGAGGGTATCAAAATTCTTCTCCAAGATTGATCTGAGGTCGGTCTACCATCAAATCTGAGTGAGGGACTAGGATGTCCCCAAGATGAACTTCAGATGTCATTATGGCCATTTTTAGTTTTTGGTATTCTTCGATGATATCCTTATATACAACTGTACTCGGGACCAACACTTACAACACATTGAAGTTTTACTGCATATCCTGGAGGAGTAGTATTTTTATGCTAAGCTCTCCAAATGTGAATTTGGGCTGACATAGATGCTCTATTTGGGGCATATCATTGGTGTGGATGGAGTAAGATTCCACGAGGAGAAGATCTGAGCCATCCAGAAATGGTTGGATCCAAGGAACGTGACAGAGTTCTGCGAGTTTGTAGGCATCTGCACCTACTACCAGAATTTCATCAAGGGGTTTTCCCAACTTGCTGCACCCCTCATAGACCTTACCAAAAAGGGGGAATTCAGTTGGATGGACACAACATAGAGAGCCTTTGACAACCTCAAGGATATTATGAGTAGTTTCCCGGTATTGGCTTTTCTGGATTTCACACAGCCCTTCATCTTGGAGTGTGATGCTTCAGGAGAGGGAGTGGGCGCGGTTTTGATGCAGGGAGACCACCCCATAGCTTTCGAGAGCAGGAAGTTGTTGTCGCATGACAGGTTGTATCCTATATACAACAAGGATATGTTGGCCATTATGCATGCAATGGCCAAGTTCTGGTAGTATCTAGTGGGAAATAGGGTTCGGGTGAGGACTGACCACAACAGCCTCTGGTTTTTCCTAGAGCAGAAACAATTGGAGGAGAGGCAACAAAAGTGGCTCAGTAAGATCCAGGCATATGACTTTGACATTGAGTATTTCAAAGGGATAACAACTTAGTGGCCGATGCTCTATCCCACAGACCAACAATGTTGTCTTTAATGAGCATAGACACGAACTAGAGGGCTCAGCTACTAGTGGAGTACTCCAAGGACCATTTTTCTTGTGAGGTGTTGTATGGACAGATCATAGATGATAGGTACATGGCGATGGATGAGGTTATTTACTTCAGGGATAGGATCTTCTTGATTGGGGGTTCTCAACTCAAGGAGAAGATATTTTTTTCCTCCCATGACTCACCATTGTCGGGTCATCAGGGGTTCACGAAGACTTACAGGGGCATCAGGGAGAGGTTCTCTTGGAGAAGCCTCAAGGAAGACGTACTCTGGCATGTCAGGAAGTGCAAGGTATGTCAGAGGAACAAGGGGGAGATGAGTCACCTAGCCAAATTACTACAGCCGCTTCCCATTCCGGAAGAAAAGTGGGAAAGTATTTCGATGGACTTCATCACTAGGTTGCCCACAGTGCTAGGCAAGGACTGCATCTTTGTAGTCGTTGATCGAATGACAAAGTATGCTCATTTTTTGCCATATATGCATGATACACAGTAGCACAGGTGGCATAGTTGTTCTTCCAGGACATTTTCAGATTGGATGGTCTCCCGAAGACCATAGTCAGTGACAGGGATAACTATTTCATGGGAAGATTTTGGCAGGAGCTCTTTCTTTTGGTGGGTACAAAGTTGACTCTGAGTACTAGCTACCACCCTTAGACGGACAGGTAGATAGAGATAGTGAACAAGTGGTTGGAAGGCTACTTGTGAAACTATGTCACGAGGAAGCAGAAGGCATGGCTACGTTGGCTACATTTGGGAGAATACTGCTACAACACCACTTTCCACATGTCTATCGGTATGTCTTCGTTTTATGCTTTATATGGATACCATGCTCTGACTTTTGTTGATGTTATGTTTGGAGCTAACAAGGCCCCCAGGGCTAAGGATTGGATCCAAGAGAGTCAAGATATACTCTGGGCACTTAAGGATAATTTAGCCACAGCACATAACAAGCATAAGCTATATGCCGACAGGGGACAGGTAGAGAGGTAGTTTGAGGTAGGGGACTTGGTCTACCTACGACTTCAGCCATACTGACAGTCCTTGCTGAAACAAAAGGAGGACAAGAAGCTCAAGCCCCACTTCTATGGGCCTTAAAGGGTAATCCGCAAGATACGGGAGGCTATGTATTTGTTGGAGCTACCCATAGGTAGTAGGATCCACAACATATTCCATGTATCAGGCCTGAAGAAGGCATTAGGGCAGCAGGTGACTGCAACCGGGGAGCTCCCGCCTACAGATGATGAGGGGCATTTGGTGTTACAGCTAGAAGCCATAATAGACACCAGGGAGAGACAACTATGAAGTAGGATAGTTAGAGAGTACTTGGTGAGGTGGAGGAACTTTCCGGATGAGGATGCCACTTGGGAGAGTGAGAAGATTTTGTAGCATCCGTTAGTATGAATTCTTTGTCGAAGCGTACGAAAAAGAACCACTTTAGCTACGCATAACTAATAGCCCTAACAACAATAATGGGTCGCAAAACATCTTCGGATCTGCAATTAGTAGTTAAAGTGCCGCAACAAACGGATCTATAAATGGAAAGATATTAAGCGAGTAAAGTAAAGAGTTTGCTCCATGCATCCAACGGACAAGACAAGAACACGATTTTTTGAATGAATTTTTATATTACGAGGGCACACGGGAGGAAACAAGAAGGTGTATCCGGATCTCCTCAATAGGATGGGTTCTTTGTAGTCCTCAAGCACTTCGGATCTAAGATTTCTCTCTCTTGTAGATGTAGAAAACCCAATGTAGAAGGTAGAGCTCAATGGGAGCAACAATGGCGAGAAAATGAGACCGAGGTGTATAGATCCAGGAGTGATCTAGTATGCAACAAAAGGTGAAGAATGAAGGGGAAAACCCTCCTATTTATAACAAAATATTGGGTCATTCTAGATCTTGGTGCATGATTAAAATAATGTTAACCAAATCTAGATCCACCTCTATGGAATATTTTATTATTATTTGTTGGAGGGAAAGGGTGTTTGACTTGGGTCAAATCCCTTGATTAGTGAAAAATAAATAAATAAATGATTTATTTATCTTTTTTAAGGAGGTGGTTGGGATATAATCAAATAAATAATGATTTAGTTGATTAATGGTGGTTGATTTGGTCATATTTAACAAGGAATATTATTTAAATAATTATTCCTAGAAAATAATAAGATAACTATGGGTTTATCTCATTAATTTCTTTGTTTTTTGGGTTAAACATGACTGGGAATAATAATTAAATTATGGTTTAATTAATTATTCCTTGTGGGGTTTCCTAATTAACATAGTGAAAGCAGTTTTACTTGGGGTAAGCGGTCTTACATGGTGTACTTGGGTCCATCTAATGATGAAGAGTTAGATGACCAAAAAATGGTGTAAAGCAGTTGCCCCCCCCTGCCGTGCGAGTGTCGTGAGCAAATCGTATGACCGAAGTACGTTGTAAGAAGACAACCACTAGACAACAAAAGGGTATGTCGAGAGAGAAATATGAGGTAGATAGTGTGCTCGAAGGACTAGACCCTCGAGGAGACGAGACTCGCAGTGCAACAAGTCTCGTTATGAGAGGGTACTCGTCTTTGAAGGCGGCGGGGAGGCATACCTATGCCCGCCGTGGCAAAGTACAAAAGAATAGTGTGTCCAGTGAACAAGGGACCGAACCATAGAGTACAAAGTGGCATAATCAAGAGCGAGATAAAAATACAATGAATAGTCTCACATACATGTTGTGCCCGGGATAACGACCAGGACTAGTACAATATCATCCGAGTACATGAGATAAATACAACCCAAATTCCCCACCGTAAATGGGGAAGGGCTCACAAAATCCGACCGATACATGCAAATCATAGAGGTGCTGCAAGTGGCTAAGGCCAACATCATCAAAATCTGGAGCGGCATCAAAGGCCGCAATGAAGAGGTCATCGGGCATGTGGGGGGCTACTCGCGGGCCACCCCCTCATGAGGGTCGAGACATCTCACACACGCCCGGAATCATCAAGAGCCGTCTGTCGGGTCACCGGGACTCGGTCCCGATATACGAATCTCGATCATGCTCGAAAGGAGCCCTGGAGAAGCAATCAAGTCAAAGGGAGGTAAGAAATCCCCCGCCCGATCCGAGGCACCGAACAAAAGTGGAAGGCCGGAACCAAGGTACACCGCCCTCTAGACCTTGCTTCGGAATAAGTGTGTTGAGGTCGATGAGAGGAGGCCCGCCTTAGGTGAGGCAATGAGAGATCCTCAACTAAGGCACGAGAGAATAGCAATAGAGCGACGGACAGGACTAACACTAATGATGATGGCGGAAATGGGAAGGGTGGAGTGGCGAATGGACGACTTCCCTTGTTAGAGCATAAAGGGCATGAATGACATGGCGACGATCGACACAATATCGAAAGGGACAGGGGACGAGTGGGGTCGAAGGTCATGAGATGCGACACAAGAGAGGAACCAAGCAAAAAGAATGGAGGGCTATAGTAGGGTGTAAAAGGATGCAGGGGATAGACTCCATGAATGCAATGATGACTCAACTCGGATGCTCTAAGCAAGGGCGACTAGATAATGCCGCCATTACGGTAAAGGCCCCAATGGGGGTTATAGAGACATGAGTACAAGGTGGGTACTCATGACGAAAAATCAACACGAACATGGACAAGTAAGGGGCGATACGGTGCCCCCGAGTACAAGTGTCGTAAGCGAGGAAATTCGATTTTAAATGGAAGTGAGGTATCGCATGTTGGACGAAGATGGGTTCGGTGCAGTAGAGAAAAATGAAACAACGGATGTCGGGCTATCTAAAAGAAAAATAAAACATGCATTTCCGAGGGGAAATGCTAAGGGTAATATTTCTTAAGATAGAGTGCATTGCGAGGGTTAGGAAGGGGATGGCCTTCGAAATCCTCTAAGAGGTATGCCCCCTTTCCGAGATCCTTACTAATGATGTAAGGGCCTAGCCATAATGAGTCAAACATCCCATGACCCAGGACATCATGGGCTCGGTCATAGACTAGAAAAAGGTCGCCTTCGTGAAAAGTGCGAGGCTGGACTTTTCGGTCATACCGAGCTTTGGTGCGTTTTTTGGCCGCTTCCATGGTTTGTAAGGCAATACGCGCGGTCTTCTGAGGCACGCTCGAGCATGATAAGTCGTTTTTCTAGTGGTTGGGTGTCGGGGGAGAAGTTCAACGGCTAGTTGTAGAGAAGGAATTTCACACTCGATCGGTAAAACCGCCTCCTCTCCAAAGACGAGGTGGAAAGGGGTGAACCGGTGGCGGTTTTGACAGGAGGTTCGATAGGCCCATAAGGCGAGGGAAAGAGCATGAGATGCCGCTGGTTTGGTGCTTATTCACTGCGTTCGTTGAAGCATAGTCTTGAGGATTTTGTTGGCTGCTTTCGACTTGGCCATTACCTTGGGGGTAATAGGAGGAGGAATATTGGTGCTCAAAACCCAACAATGAGGATAGCTCACGCCATATCTCATCTTCAAAGTGTCCGCCGTGATCGAGAGACCGCGTTTCTTGGGAACCCCGAAGCGAGCTATAACATGGTTAAAGAAAAAAGAGAGCCGCGGTAGCTACCGTGTTGTTGAACGTTGGCATGGCCTCGGCCCATTTGGTGAAATAGTCGACCGCCACGATGATATACTTGTGGCTACTAGAGGATGGCGGGCGACACTCCATAAAGTCGATGGCCCATTTACAAAAGGGACCGGTGGAAACGACCTGGGATGGAGGAGGGACTCGGGTGGAGCTCTCGCTTTTGGGGCGAAATGTTGGCGATTGGGGATGTTGTTTGACTCGCCTCAATGCAATCATCGAAGAGGGAAGGCCAAAAATACCGGCGCGCATTATTTTTTGGGCGTAGCAAGACCGAAAGGTGGCCACCGCAGCGCCGCTATGGCGGGCATTAAGGACCCGCTCGGCTTCGAGCGTGTGTGAGGCAACGACGAAGGACCGTATCAACCCCGCGACGATAGAGGTCGTCACCAATAAGAAGGTATCGGGGGGCTTGGTGTCGGATACGTCGACGAGCCTCACGGTCAAGGTGGAGAGCGAACTTTTGGGTTCGCAAATAAGTAAGAATATCGCCGTACCACGGGTCATCGGAAGTAATGGTAAACGTGTGTTCATCGGGAAAATCGTCATTAACGGGAGGGTCTTGCGATCCGGTAGGTAATTCAGAAATAAGCTCAGCCGAGGGCTAAGCCTTTCTTACTTTTTGGGGTGACAAATTCAAGGTCGAATTCCCGAAGGATAACGACCCAACGGGCGCACTTTCCCGATAAGTATACGACGACTCGATAGGAAGGCCATGGGGTTGGAATTTGTCACAACCTTGGTGGAGCGCGAGGAGGATATAATGACGAAGTTTTTGGACCGAGAACACGATAGCCGGCGCTAATTTCTCGTCATAGGAATATGAGACAGGGGGGTCCCACAAGGTTCTTACTAACGTAGTAGATCACATGCTCGATGCCATGGTCATCCTCTTGGATAAGGACTCCAGCGACCGAATATGTGGAAGCGGAGATATATAGGATGAAGTCCCGATTAAAGTCGGGGAGGGCGAATTAAGGGGAGCGAGATGTGAGAGCTTGTTTGAGGGCATCGAAAGACTCGTGAGCATGGGTATCCCAAACAAAGGGGGATATGGGAGCGTAGGAGTCTAAGGAACCCGTGCGCGATGGTGGCATAGTCGGGTGACGAACCGACGAAGGAAATTAGCTTTGCCTTGGAGGCTTTGGAGTCGGCGGAGGGTACGCGGGATGGGGAGTTCAAGAATGGCTTGAACTTTCAAAGGGTCAAGAGTGATACCGTCCTTAGACACGATGAAGCCTAGGAGGCGGCCGGCGAGAACGCAAAAGACGCATTTCAACGGGTTAAGTCGGATATTATACTTGCGACATCGGAGAAAAAATGGTGCGCAAATCGTGTATGTGTTGCGCCCGATGCTTAGAACGTGCCGTGAGGTCGTCTAAGTAGGCAAGGATAATATGAGCTAAGTCATGGAAGCAATAAGACATGGCCCGTTGAAAGGTGGCGCCGGCGTTTTTAGGCCGAAAGGCATGACCCGGTAGCGAAAGTTCCCCACGGACTAATGAACGCGGTTTTTAATTGATCGATGAGGACGGATAGCAATTTGGTTGTATCCGGAGAAACCATCCATGAAGGATAGGATCTCATGCCCCGCACACTCGTCAATGATTTGGTCGATGAACGGTGTGGGGAAGTTGTCTTTGGGACAAGCTTTGTTCGAGGTCGCGAAAGTCCGTGCGTACACGAATGGTGCCTTGTTTCTTGAGAACGAGAACGGGGGTTAGAAACCCAAGTGGTGTATTCGATGGGGTAAATGAAACCGACCCCGCTTGAGCTTATCGATTTCGGCTTTAATAGCGTCACGTCGGGAAGGATGAATGGGTCTCATCTTTTGGCGGGACTGGTTTGGCGTCGGAGCTGGGTGTCGATATGATGCTCGACAATGGCGAGGATCGAGTCCGGGCATTTCGAGAATAGGACCAGGGCGAAGATATCGCGGAATTCTTTGAAAAGCTTGGTGTAAGTTTCAATTTCTTCCGGGGTGCATTGGGCACCCAATGTGATGTATTCTTCGATTCCCTGGTGTGGCCGAAATGTTAACTTTGATGGTAGACGAGATATTGGCCATGTTTCCTTCTTCGAAAGCGTCGAGTGCGGGAATGGGGGTTTTTGAACCAATCAACTACATGAGGGATGAAGTCTTTGGTTTCCACGGCGTATTGGTCGTGGGATTGTCGTGGGAGGAAATATGCGCGATGGTGCATATCATCCCGGGGGAAAGTCGGGGTTGGTCATGGCTTCCATGATGTCTTCATCGATTGGAAGATGGGAAGATTGGAGGCGAAAGGGACACACGAGGGAGTAGTGGTGGGGAACGGTTCATCATGAGGAGAAGGGCTCATATGGGCGATATCAACGGGACCCAAGGTCGGGTCGAGAAGTTGAGGGGATCGAGTAGGTTGAGTGGTCGGTGAATTAGGTCTCAAGGATGATGACGGATACAAAATGGTGACGGAGGGCTCCGTTGGCTTAAAAGCGGGGGGCGGAATGTGAATGTCCTTTGGTCCGAGCGAAGCGGCCTTGAATTGGCGGTACAAGTCCAAGGAGGAACGGTACTCGTCAAGGCGGGGACGAGAGGTGGGTGTAATGGCCGTGAAAATCGCACAAGGCACAAGGGTGGTTTGTGCGCAAGTGTTTGAGTTTTGGGAGGGAGTCGGGGATAGTGACATGGACTTCGGGAGATCGTAGTCGGGGAATGTTTCGTTGACCGAAGTTTGAGGTGGGGCAATTCGGGACACATGCGAGTGGCGTGACCGACGACATCACACAAAGCGCATCGAATGGCAGAGCTTTGGTGGTCGTGGGGGGGGTTACGGGATGTCGGGGGGCTGGATCGTTATGGGTTGCCCCCCTGCGGGCTTTGCTGTCTTCTCGGGAGCCGGCACAACGAGAGAAGGGTCCGTGGAGGTGCCTGGGGGGCACGGTGGGCTGTGGAGGAAGCGAGGGGATCGGTTGAACCGAGTCAAAGCCATATAAGGTTTGGGGAGACCGGGGGGGTGGCGGCCGGGGGGTCGAGGTACTCGGACCCGAATGCCCAAGGTCAAGTTAGGGAGAGAGAGGGTGGCCATGACGGGGACGGGAAGATACTCCGGGAGGGGGAGCCAAGAAGGGGATCTCGTCCAGCGGGGTAATGACCGGGAGGTACGGCTCCGAGATGGGCAAGGCCCGGGGGGGAACCGAAACGGGAGGATGAAGAGGTTCGGGGGATACCAATGTGGGGGGAGGGCCGGAAGGAGAAGGTCCGGGCCGGTCGAGATGAATGGCTAGAAGCGGGTCGCGGAGGGCGGGGAGGGGGTTGCGGACTAGCCGAGGCGGAGCCGCTTATGGGTGGCCTCGAGACGATTGCATCATGCAAACATTCGACAAGTCGGGATCGGTAACGGAGGGGGGGGAAGGCGAGGGAAAGTACCAAGGAGGGTAGAATCTTTATAGACGCCGGGGGAGACACCGGTCAAGGAATCGACGGTTTTCTTGTTGGCTACGGGAAGAGATGGTCGTCTCGGAGGGGGTCGGAGACGGCGGCTCGTGATAAGATAGTTGGTCAATGGTGACGATCTTCCCATTATGTGGAAAAGACATCTTGCGGAAGACCGCGGAGGGGACAAGCAGACATGGCATAGGTGTAGCTTCGCCCCAATAGAATGTTGTAGTCTAGAGGGGCGTCAATGACTTTGACATCAACGCAAACGGTCTTACCGGCGAGAGTGATGGGACGGTTATGAAACGAGCCAATAGGTCGGGAGGCATGACCAGTCCCACGCTCGGAGGGTGATCGTTGAAGGGGCCAGCTCGGGGGGATCCGAGTTGCTTCCAAACCGAAGCGGACATCACACGGGTGGATGCCCCCCTCATCAATTATACACCGGATACCGTGGCATTCCGGATTTTGACAGGGAGTTGGAAAGCAACGAAGGAGGAAGAGGGGGATGGTCCGATTGGGTGGCGTCAAAAACAATCATTTGGTTGTCGGGCGGGAGTGACGGAAGGGGAAGGATCGGAGCGCATCATAAGGATCCGGTAATCGAGGAACCCGGAAATGGACGAGGGTGTGGTCGCATGGCCGTCGTAGAGGTTGGGTAGCCACGAATCCTCGTTGAGGGAAAGGATCGATGAACACAGTGGTCGGGTGGTGGCCACATTAGGAGGAGCGTGAGGGAGGCGTGTTGTCCGCGCAATGTGGCTTGAGACTCCCACATCCGTCGCATCCGGGGGTAAGAGAGGGCAATCGTGAGTGTAGTGACCAGTAAACACCGCAACACGAACGGGGCTTGTTTGTGCGAAGCGGCCCTGGTCCGGCACGGGCGGAATGCCCCGAGGCCGGTTGCTAGTGTTAGGGGTCGGGACCAGAATTGGGACCCTCGGTTCACGGGGGGCGGATGGGTTCGGTTGCCTCTCCGCCTTCTTTGAGAAGAAGGGGGGATTAAACGCACCCTCGTCGCGCAAATACTTGCCCCCGGAGGGGGTTGTAAGGGCCGTCGCGGTGGGGGAGGAGGCAAGGGAGGCGGAAAGCGCATATATCGGAGGAGGCGGGCGCACCGGGGCCGCGGATAAAAGTAAGGGTTGGGTTGGGCGACATTGAGGTAAGCAGGGAGGTTGGGCAAAAGGAGGAGGCATGCCGTATCCCGGATACATGTTGCCAGGAGGGGGGCGAGTGCTGAGAGTGCCGGGCCCCCCCGAGGAAGGCCATGGCTCATAGGAGGGTGAGCGAGAGGGGTGGGAAAGAGATCCAACAATACCGCTTCGGCGGAATGAGATGCCCCCGGGGTGTTAGCGCCACCGGGCCCGGGGGATGTCGGGAAGAACGGTATAAACATAACCAGATTGAGCGTAGATCGGGTCATATTTTAAAGCTATTTGGAGGGCGGCTTCTTCGATTGAGGAAAGTGAGAGGCGACATCTTTGCCGATGGGAGACGGGAGGGTGCGAAGGAACCGATCCATGTAAACCCGATCTTCAAAGGGAGGGGCTTGACATAAGCTCCGTCTTCGTCGCCATTCCCGAACATGGGCGTAAAGGCGTGTGGAAGAGGATTGCTTAAACGAAGTCAAGAGCTCCGTACCGTGTCGTATCGGATAGGGAGGCGGAAGTACGACAAGAAGACTTGGGCAAGAGTCTCGAACGTGGTATGGGAGGAAGTGGCCTATTCGACATACCATTTAGAAGCTTCGCCGGTGAGCGTGCGTTGGAACAAACGAAGACGCGATGGAGTCATCGGTAATGGAGTTGGAGGAACACCACATGTGGAAAGACCGGACGTGATTGGTTGGGTCTTCGCCATTAAGGCCCTCGAACTTAGGGATATCGTAGGGTAACTTGGTGGGCATAGTGGGCCGGGTAGCATTGTGGTGAATGGGGTCGTTAATCAACCCGATGGAAATCGGGAGGCCGAGGCTCGCAATGTACGGCAACACGGGGGTGGCCGGAGTAGTGGTTGTGACGGTTCCGCTAGAAGTAGGGCCCGGTATTGGGGCCGCTAGCATTAGGCCCCGATCCCGGTACATGGTGAAGGTAAAAGGGGGGAGAACCGGGAGGGAGAAGGGGGACCCGAGGAATCGGGAGAGGAGTCGGAGTGCGGACTCGAAGGTGGGATCGGCTCGACGACGACGGTGCGGAGCGGGGTCGATCAACCGGAAAGTGAGGATGAAGGCCAAGAAGTCTCGGGAAAGGCGCCTTGGGGGGCGCAATGATGACGAGGAAGAAGGAAACCGACAAGGGCGAAAAGGGACAAAATCAAGAAGGTCAAGGGCGGATAAGGTGCGATGACGATTGATTTTAGAGTCTTTGCCGGGCGGTGTAAACCAGGCGCTTCTTCACTTAAGGTCGGTGTGTGGTGTGCGTTAATTTTAATTTTTAAACCCTTTCCGTTGTTGAGAGCAAAAAAAGTGTGCAACGTAGCCGAAAATAAACCTACAGAGAACGATAAATAAAAAATGCTGAAATAACAGAAAAATAACGACTACATATGCATCTATCAAACCCAAGAAAGTGGGTCTCTCAAAACTATGCTTTCGAAAAGAAAGGGAAAAACTATGGAAACACACACAAACGAAGCTCAACGGATCTAGGGTCAAAGGGGACAGAGATCCGGAGGATAAAGGCTACAGATAAGGGGTGCGAGATCACGACCCAAGAGACGGGGGGCAAGGTGGGCTGGAAAAAAAGGGAAATCAGCAAAAGTCGGGAGGGGCAAGGCAGAGGCCTTTAGGGGAGGTCCAAACAAAACGACAAGAGGTGATTTGAAAGGAAAAGAGGCTGATTTCGATGGATGCGGAAGTGAGGTCACAGATCCGGAAAAAGAAAGGGCTGAAGCTGCGAAACCGACGGCTAAAACAAATTTCGAAACTCTTCCACAAAAAGTGGAGGGTACTAAAGCCCTAAGGGGCCGGGTTCCCACTTAGATGAGTAAAAACGAGATCAGATCTTGGTCAAGGCGGGCCGAGACGAGTCGGAAAACCACGCGCAGGCCGGCAGCAGTAACCCGAAAAAATTACGGAAAAAATGCTTTGGAAAAAAAGGCGGTCGCGGTGTTCGACTGATTTTTGGTTACGGTCGCGAGTTACGAGTCTGAAAAGTGCGTCCGTGTCGCGGGTTTTGGGCCAAAAGGTGCGACCCCCCGTTCGATCGTTTCGGCGGCAGATTTTCCGAAAAATTGCCGTCTCGGTGCGGGTCGGTGTCGCTTACCTGCGCAATAGGGCCGTAAACACACGGAAGTTAGAAATTTTAGGTTTTTAGGGTTTGATGTGAGAAAAATGACATGAAAAAGAGAAAAAATAAGCAACTAAAAAAGAAGCCCTAGGGCACCCGAAGTAGTTGGATATGCGGGAATATGAAAAACGACAATGGTCGTAATTTAAAACCCGTGTGGAGTCGCCATTTGTTAGTATGAATTATTTGTCGAAGCGTACGAAAAAGAACCACTTTAGCTACGCATAACTAATAGCCCTAACAACAATAATGGCTGCAAAACATCTTCGGATCTGCAATTAGTAGTTAAAGTGCTCGCAACAAACGAGATCTATAAATGGAAAGATATTAAGCGAGTAAAGTAAAGAGTTTGCTCCATGCATCCAACGAGACAAGACAAGAACACGATTTTTTGAATGAATTTTTATATTACGGGGCACCCGGGGAGGAAACAAGAAGGTGTATCCGGATCTCCTCAATGGGATGGGTTCTTTGTAGTCCTCGAGCACTTCAGCATCTAAGCTTTCTCTCTCTTGTAGATGTAGAAAACCCAATGTAGAAGGTAGAGCTCAATGGGAGCAACAATGGCGAGAAAATGAGACCGAGTGTATAGATCCAGAGTGATCTAGTATGCAACAAAAAGGTGAAGAATGAAGGGGAAAACCCTCCTATTTATAACAAAATATTGGGTCATTCTAGATCTTGGTGCATGATTAAAATAATGTTAACCAAATCTAGATCCACCTCTATGGAATATTTTATTATTATTTGTTGGAGGGAAAGGGTGTTTGACTTGGGTCAAATCCCTTGATTAGTGAAAAATAAATAAATAAATGATTTATTTATCTTTTTTAAGGAGGTGGTTGGGATATAATCAAATAAATAATGATTTAGTTGATTAATGGTGGTTGATTTGGTCATATTTAACAAGGAATATTATTTAAATAATTATTCCTAGAAAATAATAAGATAACTATGGGTTTATCTCATTAATTTCTTTGTTTTTGGGTTAAACATGACCGGGAATAATAATTAAATTATGGTTTAATTAATTATTCCTTGTGGGGGTTTCCTAATTAACATAGTGAAAGCGAGCTTTTACTTGGGGTAAAAGCTGGTCTTACATGGTGTACTTGGGTCCATCTAATGATGAAGAGTTAGATGACCAAAAAATGGTGTAACGACATCGTGTTTGCAGTTGGTTGAGGACAAGAAACATTTTGGTGGGGAGGACTATAATATTCCCAATTAGTAGAAGCTAATTGGAAATATTAATTTTTCCCAGATTTTTGCCTTCCTAATGTTAGTCAGTTAATAAAGGGGGTGATGGGACCCATAACCCATACTTAGGAAATAATAATTCCCTAAAGTCACTTAGGAAAATATAGTTGGCAGCGTGGGGCCCGGGAGGGCCAAGTGACAACATAGGGAAAGGGGCAGCGTGGAGACAACGTGGGCCCATGACAACACAGTGGCAGGGACAATGTGGCCAAGGAGGGACAACGCCGTTGAGTGGAACCCAAGGATGAGCTAGGATCTCAAGCATAAAGGGAGAGGAGGCTCACCATACAATCATTATATTATGCATCTTATGATTTTTTGTCTTTAAACATTGAGCATGCTTTTGTTGTTGAAAAAAGTCTACAAGTTTTTTTCAGCACACAGGTGTCTCCGAGCAGAGATCCCAACCTCATCCTCATGGGAATTTGAGTGCCCACTTAGGTGAGGAGATGCACCACTGTTTTCAGAGGGAAGCACGCAGTACCTTCATCCAAGAGCACGCAGTCACTCTCAAGGATTACGTAGTCTAGAGAGCAGGCAGCACTAGGAGAGAAGAGAGATTAGTGATTTCAGTCCGGGAGTATTGTGAAGGGACCAACCCTTCACAAATCATATTTTACAGTAGGAGGAGGCCATCATTTGCAGGTTGATCATTCAGGGCCAGGAGGTCAAATTTCGGGGTCATCCATTCCAGGATTCCTTTCTAGGTTTTTATGGGTTATTGGAGGAGAGATTATATACTGAGTTTCAAAATTTTCTTAGCAGGGGAACAACGCCAAGGAGCAGCTCCATTCCAGCAGTAGCAGCAACAGCATCTCGAGTTACGCAGTCCTTGAGAGAGAAGCCATTCACTAGGAGATTCTAAGATTATTTTTAGCTTGCATTGAGCAAGCAAAGGTGCCATCATTCTGATCGCCTTTGTATCTATTGTTTCCTTTTAGATTATAATAAAATGGCTCAGCGTTACTCCATGTCTGCAGTGTTTTTATTATGTCTCTCTATTTGTTGTAATTATTTGTTTATGTTGCTTTATATTGCTATATATTTTCTATTTAGAATATTACATCAAGGAGAGCATGATAATTTATCTTTTTCCTATACCTACCACTCCTAACCCCTCATTTCACTCCATGCACAAGGATTCACTCTTTAAACCCTATGTTGCGCCATTAGCATCTAGATCATATGTAAATTGGCATGAGACCTCTCCCCTTACCTATCCACCACTCCACTCATTCCATGACACCATTCATAACCTCCATAAACCATTTCCTTACATCTCTAAGCAAACTGAAGCCCTAAGAAGCAGAAAGAAGACTGCTACAGGAAATTGGAAAGTTTCTCATAGCTATTCATTGTATGGCACAACAAGGCTAAAATTTGAAGATAATTTGATGAATATGGCTTCAAAAGACCACCAACAAACTCCAGGAGAACGATCACACCAACCAAGGCACTTGAGACCTTCATGTAGCACATGCAATAATAAAAAAACAAATAAAAGGTTAAGCATCTCACTCAGAAAACAAGCTGCTCACTCAGAAAATAAACAAAAAAATAAATACGACAAGAAGAAGATCATGTCTGCAACCCCAAAATCCATCTCCTTGCGCTAGATTATTCTGCAACACCCCAGCACTAGGTAGGCTCAGGTATGGCCCTCACCTCTTTCTATGCACTCATAATGATTAAAGTAGTTTAATGTCGAGGTTTAGAGACTTAAAAGACAAAAAAAGGTGGCTACATAACTTGGCCACCTTCGTAAAGTTAAACTGAAAGAAAAGTAAAAGGTACATGCCACCTGGGCAAGTCAAATCAGTTAAGAGGGAGTGAACAAGGACAATGAGGTGATTACGAGGCTAGAGCAAACATTAACTAAAGTGAGACCAATGGTCTCAAAGAGGAAAATTTGTGCAAACTACGAGTCAGCGCCCCACTCCAAATTTGGTTAAAAATACCATAAAGGTAAGTTCTGCCTCATTATACCAACTTCGTTAAGAATTTCAAGAGTGGTGGGAGAAAAAGAAGCTAGAGGAGTGATCAGGGAGAGAAGCATTGAAGTATGAGATTGCACTCACCATCGTGCTACAAGAAACTACATAGGAAGATCAACAAGGATACAAAGGACAAAACAAAGTCACCTTTGGGTGAAATTTCTTCCTAAAGCCACCATCTCCCAAGAAAAAACACTAGAGGACAGAGGTAAGTGGTTGCCACCCTCCAGAATTGCAATTTCTCATGAAATTTACACACAGTCAGTTATAATTTGGGAATTAAATGGTGAAATTTAGATTTTTTGAGACCATAATCTCCAAGACCTCTTCACAAGTCACTCTCAAACATAAAACCATATTACCACCTTCCTATAAAAGCCATAAAAATGGGAGGCGGGTTTAACATAAGGGAGCCCACTTATATTAAGAGAATAAGACAGAATCCTCAAGTAGTGGAAATTTTCAGAAACCACCAATGGCTAGGTTTCTTTGAGCTTCTGAAGGGTTTTGATGAGGAGATAGCTCGAGAGTTTGTAGTGGCTTTGCAATCACATTCAGAGGAGAGAGCCACCACTATGGTTAGGGGCCTATCCATCACACTTTCACCTGAACTAATCAGCAAAGTCACCACTTTTCCCTTAGGAGTTAAGTGGGTTAAAGAAAGGATTCCAAGCACTGCAGCCAAGAAAAGCTTCTTTCTTCCAGGAGAAGAATACTTTGAGGACAAGAATGGAGTGAGGAGAGAAAGCCTTCCATGCCCTTGGGATGAAATAGCCTTCCATATAATGAAGTTCATTTCCTATGAAGGCAGACTTAGTGTAGTCTATGGGTACCATTTAAGGTTGTTGAGTGAGCTTAGGTTTCAAGGAGAACTCCCTCTAGAACAAATATTGAGCATCCCTCATTTCCTCTTGAACTCAATAACAGACATGAGCAAAAAGGTGAGGGAAAGGAAATACCAGCATTTGGCTCATCATGGCCTTATAAAACTAATAGTGAGTGATGCTCTTAGAATATTAAACCTCCTTATGTCCTGGTCCTCATTAATAAACATGGATAGGGAAACCTTCATAGCCACCCAAACATGACAAACCTCTGCCTCTAGTCTTAAAGAGAGGGAGGTAGAAGAAGAAGATGAGGAAGAAAAAGAAGAAATGGAGGCTGACGTAGAAAAAACAAAGATATTAGAAACAAAGAAGGAAGAGGTTGTGGGGAAGAAGGAGGAAAAGACAGAGGGAAAGGAAATTTTGGACCTTATGCTAGGCAGTGATACCTCCCCTCAGGACACCAGCATGTCACCAGACATAACAGATCAGGAAGTGGCTTCTACCCTAGCCACTTTGAGCACACCAGTAAAAACAAAGAGGAAGAGGAAAACACCCATGTATTTCATGACTAGAAAGAGCCAAAGGGTGAGTCAAGGGAAACCATAGACTCCAACTAAAAGCCCTATTTCCATTGAGGAGTTGCCCAAGAAGGATGATGAAATAAGGATATGTAATGTTCCCAATTTTTAGCCTCAAGCTAAAAGGAACATTATAGTTAGCAGTATTTTATTTAGTTAAATAAAATGGGTAAGGAGGCCCCATAATCCTTGAGAAGGAAGAATAAACACCCCTCATGTGAAAGGAGGAAGAATAAAGCAGCTAAATTGAGCACCACATGGTGTGAACAAGATTGGATCATGCTTGATCTAGTCATTTTGACCAAATCCACTTACACTGTCTAGATACAATGTATCTCCCTTGTGGACTACGTAGTTTTAGAGGAGGATCACATGAATGAGTTGGAAGGAACATGTGGATGGGACCCATGGGGGAGAAGATAATTTGCTATATAAGAAGAAGAGGAGAGCCATTATTATTCATGCTATTGGTTTATCATTTTCGTATGGTATGCTTGGACTTACATACCCCGGTTGTTTAGCAGGGTTGTTGTGTTCTTAAGCACAAGGGTGTTCCTGGTCTGGAATCCCTACCTAATCCTCAAGGAAGGAGAGGGTTTGAGCTCCATTTCCTCATTCTGGAATTTGGCCAAGCTTCCTCTTGCAGCTGCAACATTTTCCTCTTGGGCAGAAAATGTTTTGTTGTTGGGTGCAGCAACAGAGGAACTCATAGAGTCATTCTTTGGCTTGTTCTTCAATGGAGAGCTTGTCTATTCATTGGAGGAGTAGAAGAGGAGACTCCTGGGCTTATTTTCAGATCTTTGGCACCCAACCAACCACTCACCATCTCTCACAGCGCAGTCTAGGGCTAGAACTGCGTTTTTTATGTAGGCAGTGTTGGAGAGTTCATTAGAGCTCATCAGGAGGATTTGTTTCTATGTAAATGGATCAGCCTTTTGCTTAGAGATACTATCAGAGGAGGGAATTATCATTTCAGATTTTCTACAGCCTCAATTTTTTTTTGATTCAGTTGCAGTGACAAGTTAATTGTCACATTTGTACATTCTCCGACATTTCTAGCAATCTCTCCTAGATTGGCTAGAAATCTTGTATTAGAGCCCCTTATTTTATTCTTGGGAATTTATTTGTATATTTCAGCCATATTTCATGTATATTCATCTATAGCAGTAGCTACTCTAATATAGATAGTGCAGTCGCTGCTCTCTGGCATTTTGTGCAATTGCAGCAACTCATGTATTTCATAGTTTGATCATTGGAGATTGATTCTGGCAGCTTGAGTGGCTTGTCCCTCAAGATATTTATGTTTATTGTAGCTCATATATTAATAAACATTATGGCTGTATTATATTCCATTTATTGACATGTACAGATTTGCAGAGTTTCATGATTATTCTCATATGTTGTTGTAGCTCACTCTTTGAGCACTTTATCAAGATACCAAAGGGAAGGAGATCCGTTTAACCTTCCTTGAGGGATTTCTTTGAGATCAACTTCTAGAAGAGGAGTTTTTAATGAGTTAACAAGGGGATCCAAGCCCCCTTTCAGCTTATTTTTGCATTGCCTTCCTTATACAACGTCCCCTTGGACCATATTGAAGAAATTCCTAAAAAAGGAATATTACAGTGGTATCAGAGCATCAATCTTGGCTCAACCTATGCAGCCGAAGATAATATTCCATTATAAGAAGAAGCTCCTCACTTAGAAGAGGATATGTACAAAGGAAACAAGAAAATAGGAATGATGGAAGAGAAGGTCTCGCTTATTCTTTTCCAGACCATGGAGGGTATCATTGAATACCTTGAGGAGATAGAAAGGGAAAACTAGAAAGATTTTCTGAGAGGGTTTGTGGATGAAGCAAGCCCTAGTTGTGACCAAGTTGGGTGTGAGAATTTAGCCACACATGCAGATCTAGAGCACAGTACATTTCCCATATCTACTGCAAGGAGAATGGAGGAAGATGAGTCACCAAGGGAGGAGACCTTGAGTGATTGTCTTTGGGAGTATGAATCTCAATCATGGAGATTCGAAGTGCACTTGGACTTCCAAGAGTTTTGCAGACTAAAGGGAGCAAGATATAGAAGTCCCAAGGGGAGAAAGAGAGATATATTATTTCTATCTAATTTCAATGGATCAGCAAGGTGCAAAGCCACAACTTGGGAGGAGGAGCTAGATGCATATTTTCAGCTACACCAATTTGCAACCAAGGAGGCCATCACTATAGCAGCGTTGCATTTCAAAGGTATGGCCCATGATTTGTGGTTCAAAAATTCCGTTTGATATTATCATGCAAAGGTAGAATCATATGATGGATTCACTAAAGGGTTGGTGAGGAAATTTGATGAAAATGACTGTGAAACGCCATGTATCAAAACATCAAACACTTTGCATGCATTGGAGGAAACCATGAAACAAACTCCATTCCATATTTCTGAAGCGGATGTAAACATGTATGATGTATTGGTAAGGGAAATATACCCATTGTATAAAGGGCCCTCTTCCATTTGTGAAATCATGGAGGTACTTCCTTCAAGAGATGACCAAGATCTAGGGTCTCTCCTTGATGATGAGGTAATCTCACTAATTGATGGGGAGGATAAGAATAAGAGATCTAACAGCACTATCCCATTGGGAGGAGATCCATCACCACATGGAGGTGAAAGGAGAGCCATTTCTTCTATTAGAGTTGCCCTTGTATCTTTTCATGGAGTTCCAAATGTTTCAACATGTGGAAACCAAGGCACAATTCCAGAACCATATGTAACAGTTTTTGGGGATTGTGAGATGGAGGAGGAAGAGAAGGATCAGCATCAAGGGATGATACACCCTTATCTATGTTGGAAAGTTTTTGCACAAGAGAAGGAGACTATACAGCGCAGTGAAGAGAGGGATAAATCAGTCCACTCATACATACAGTCCACTTCTGAAATAGATGTCTCATTATCTGGAGGCATTCCACCTGGGAGGCCACCTAATCTAGAGTTGATGAGGGGAATCTTGTCACTTGATTCACCACTCTTGGATTCTGGAGAGGTTAATACATTGGAGGAGTCCAACACAGTGCAGAGAGTTTGGGATAAACCCAAGGAGGAGGGAGACACTCTCTCATTTTCAGTATCACCCACTCTCATCAGTTATACTGCGCTGACATAGTTTGCTACAGGGATGGATGATGGCATATTCATGATGCAGGATGACTTCTCCTCAGATTTGGAGAGGAAGAGGATACTTCCTTTGAGGAAGGACTCTTTCATACATAGGAGTGGATGTAGGCCACTCATGCTTACTTTGACCCAACTTGGGAGATTCCTTGTGGATGACAGCTTCTCATGGGAAGCTAACTTCCAAAGGACACCATCACCATTTGAGCATGAGTAGCTGCATGATGGGCATGGAAGCATTTTGGAGGATGAATTTGGCATGGGGGATGTCAAGGTAGCAGGCAAAGGGGAGAATCACATTGAATATTACAAGCGTTGTCTCTGAGGAGGATAGATCTAGATTAGAGGTCTCAACTCTTGGTAGAGTACTCCAAGGATCTAGGTGCATGCATGATTTTGGATGAACCAGATGGAGATGATAGGTACATGGTGGATGATATGGTCATCTATTATTACGATAGGATCTTCTTGATAGGGTTTCTAGCCTCAAGGAGAAATTATTACATGCAACACATGAGGACTTCCTAGCTATGCACCTTGATGCATATCTTGCCTTGCTAGAGGAGTTCACTTGGAAGGGAATTCAGCATGATCTATATCAGCATATGGACAGATGCATAGCCCAGATGACTTTAGAGAGGTTGGCACAACCATTTCCCTACTCATTGGAGGTAAGGGAGAGCATTCAGATGATCCATTTCAGCTCAAGGACCGGAGTACATGGTAAAGAAGGTATATACTCTCATTTTTATTTACCTTTCTTTACTTCATATGGGAAGCTTGATGGGCTAAGAATGATCACACCTCCTTATGCTCCTTATTATGATGTACTTGTGGCCCATTGTAGCAATGGGAGGTGGTTATTTTCATGATGGTTTGTGGGGGAAGCCACATACTTCTTGGTGTGCACCATTGGCACCAATTTGTACTTTCATGTTTTCACCTTGTAATATTCCCAATTTTTGCAGCTAATGGGAATATTTCATTTTAAATTCAGTTTTCTTAACTCATGAATAAAAGTGTAAAGGAGGAACTCTAAAACTCCTAATCAGAAAAATAAATCAATTCCCAATGTGAACATGGACAAATCTGGGCCATTTCAATAAAATACACTTAGGTGTGAAAAGGAATGAAGGTTGACTGGGTCAACAGGACCAAATCTCAACAGTGTCCATATACATTGAACCTCCTCATTGATCAGCGCAGTTTTAGATGGAGACCCTCCATGTGAAAAGGGTTAACTCAATGGAGGTGGTTTAGGGTTTTCCAAACCATAATGTTATAAAATAAAGAGGAAGGCTACAAGGAAAGGTTGTTGAATATAATTCGATTTTGAGATTGCTTGGGCAACTCAAAATCTTTGGCTGTTTAGCTAGAGAGAGGAATTTCCTGTTTAGGAATTCCTCCTCCTTCATTGAGGAGCTCTTGAAGCAGTACGTTTTGAAATGCCTCACATATAGGCTTGATGCCAAGCATCCTCCATCAAGATAGCATTATTTCTACAACATAATAATATTGTGCTGTTGGGTGTTGTAGTGAGGGGTTTTCAACACCACTTCCAAATCTAGTTTTGTAGAAAAGGGAGCATTCCTTTCTCTGAAATATTAGTGAGGAAGCATTGAGATTCAGTTCCAGATCTTGGCATCAGGCCAAAGGAACTTCCAACATCAACTACGTAGTATACTTCAGAAACTACGTTATTTTCCAGTGCATTGTTGCAGCAGGGTTTCTACCCTAGTTTGGTGCTCATTTCCTTGAGGAAGGGCCATCCCTTCTTTCGAAAAGTTTGTACTTCAGCCTCTTCTGTAATTTTGTATATTTCAGCTCATATATTCATAGTTTCAATGATTCTACATTTTTCAGATCCATATTCTGCAGATCTGATACTTGTACTTGTTCTTTCATGAAATCCCCTTGCCGGGTGATCTATTTGATGTATAAAAGGAGTTGAATCTCTATTTTCTTCATTATATATTATAATAAAATTCATATCTGATGTTTCAGAAATATTTGTATAATTTCTTCATAAATTACGCTCTGCATGCTTCAGCCATTTTTTGCATACTCAAAGTAATGGGAAATCAGCATTTTTAAGCATATCCGGGGATGGAGAAATTGTTTAACATAGCTAGAATGAATTTTTTGAGCTTAAATTAGGAGCATAGGTCCCTCATGACCTAATATGAGATAAAGTACCACCATTTCCCTTAATTTTATGCATATTTCTGAATACACCTATTTTAGGGTCAAAATCACTGCTTTTCCCCACTTTTGGATCCTAAATTCTGATCTGAGTTGCTGTTGTAACTGAAATCAGTTTCTAAGTGTCTATTAGAACATTTTATGCATTTATATATCTCTGCACTTTCATTAGGGCGTTTTACTTTGCTACAGCCTCTCATTGGGCCTTATCTTGAAGATAACTAGGTGTGGGAGATCTGTTTAACCCACCTAGTCTTATTTTTTTCAGCTCAAACCTTGGATTTAGTTTTCTTATTATCTGATCTAAAGGATACAAGAGTTATTTTCCTGTTCTAAAGGATATTTTTCTGAAAATTCATTTTTAAGTGCATGATTCATGCTCTGTTCCTAAATAGGAATATTACAGTGGTATAAGAGCAAGATCTTTGGCTCAACTTGTGGCTTCAAGAAAAAGTGTTGAATACCTAAAGGAGGAATATTTAAAGCTCTATAGACAGAGTCTGTAGATGGCCAGATAGCCTCTAGATCTCATCCTTTTTTCAAAGGTGACATATCCAGTAAATACCCCTGCAGTCAATCTCTGGAATAGAATTTTGATATTCTTGAAAAGGGAACTTTACAGAGGTATCAGAGAAGAGAATAGAAGAAAAAAAGGTCAGAATTATGGAGAGAATGAGGTTACTCTCATCAGTGTTTAGATCTAAGAAGAGCCTCTCCAAATAGGTAAATCAGAAAAGAGAAAGAAGATGCACTGAGACTCCTAGAGGGTTTCAAGAAGAAGCAAGCTGCAGTGAGACCTGCATGAGGTTTTAAGAAGAAGAAGGAAGCCCCAGCACTTCCTATCAGCAAATTAGAAGACCGGAGAGTCCTATATCTCCATTTTCACCATCTGCTGCTAAGGTGCTTGCATCTAGAGAAGAGGAACTTGCATCTTTGCATGGTAGTCTTGAGCTCTCAACATATGGAGTCCCATGCATGAATCAGGAGATGCATGAGAAGGAGAAGGGAGATACCAACGCTGGTATGCTTGAAGAATGGGGACCATCATTCTTGCTAGTAGTTGGAGGCATCAATGATTCGGATGGAGGAACTCTTGTGTTCTGTCAAGAGGTTCCCACATATCAGTTGATCCAAGGTATGCATGAAATCTCAGCACATATTGTTTCAAGATTAATGCATAGCCAAGGATTAAATCAAAATGCTGATTTGAAGAAAAGACATGTCATAGCGCAGAGGACCCTTGATCTAATCAAGGATGAGACTGGAAGTTATCCCTATGCATCATTGTTGAGCTGCATTCAATCTCTTGGGTTGAGATGTAGGGTCTCAAGAAAAGGGATTAGTACTATCCTATGTTCAATGGCTAATTGTGAGATCAGTAATGAAACTTGCTTTGAGATAGTATATGCATCCCTTTGCAGATCTACAGCGTTGTCACTTAGTAACTGTGACAAAAAGGCTTTAGCTCTCTTGGAGCATTCTAGAGGTAGCTTCAACCTTGAAGAAGTGGAGAAGAAGAAGATGAAGGGTAGAAATCTTGAGATGAGAAGCACTTTCTCCCCTCTAGATGACACTCTCTCAATGAGCATGCTATAGCTCAAAGAGAGACTTCTACTTACTATAGATTCAAAGCCTCACTGATTTTAGAAGGCCATAGATGGAAGAAAGTTCTCACTAAGAGATCTCAACAAAGATGCATTTCAATATTTCATGAGATGCAAGGTTCTTCATTGGTTCAAGGGACATGGTATTCTACAAAGGGAGTATGCCATGATTATGCAACACATCACTCATCTTCCATATTGGAGTGAATGGATGAGGATGATGAGCAAGAGATCACATGATCACTTGCAGACATATATGGGCCAGCAAGTTCGGTTACGGTGGTTGCCCTTGGGAGACTCCTATCACTCTCCAAAGGCACCTATTTCTTTGATCTATGCCTTGAGGAATGGTCATGGAATGAATAAGGAGGCATGGCAACGCTGGTTGCTTTGGGGTAAGCATGATCACACCCAAATATTCTCATTCTCTCATCTCATGCTTTATGCATCATTAATAGAGTATATGAAAAGGAAGCCTGGTTGATGTGGTTGTTAAAAGGAGAGTTTTGACATCACATGTTAAATCTCATGTCCATGTATTCACCCATGTTTGAAATATGTCTCATTTATCCATATGTATTTCTGTTGGAGGGATGTTTCATGCATGAACTTTGGCTTGGGAGGAAGAATGACTCCCACATGATGTGGTATGAAGGAGCTTTCTTGTACTATGTTGATGAGACATTTCACATGTCCATCATTGTGTTATTGCTCCATGATCCACATGTTGATAAGGCAAGAAGGCTACAAAAGTCCTTATTGCTATGGCTACTCTTGGGTGAGTATGGTTACTACCCAATAGCCCATCATTTTCTGAATCATGCCTTGGATTTCAATGATATGTTGCAGCAAGAGAAGGCATGTATAATTTTGTTTCACTTGAAAGAGTATGGCCACCACATGACATCTCCTATGTCTATGTGTTTTGCATTGTGTAAAATTTGGCATATTGATCTCATGATGTGCATTGATGATGGTACTTTGTATTGGGCCGATGTGACATATCATATGTCCATTAGTATGGTTTGGTTTCATGATGCACATGAGGAGGAAAGAAGGTAGCAAGACCTCTTGTTGCTTTGGTTTCTTTTAAATGAGTATGGTGACCACCCCATAGCTCAAAATTTTCTGATTCATGCCTTATGTATCAAATATAAATTGCAGCAAAGGATGGCATGTACATCATCTTTTGGGAAGCTTGGCTTGCTCATCTTACATGGAGTAGATGGAATATGGCAACAAAGGGCCTTGCTCCGGTGATTACTATTAGGAGAATATGGTTTGACATCTTTGTTTACTCATATTACTCCTTCCCTTATTCTTTTGCATAATGCTGTAACGATGGAGTTTGGATCCAACAAGGCCAACAGGGCTAAGAATGAAAGCATAAAAATGCTTAATCAAGTTCATAAAACATGGATAAAGGAATGTTCTTGCATGATGAAGCTTTTCCTTTATGGAAGGAGCTACTTTATTTCATGTCTCTCATGTGTTTATGATGGTGTTGGGCATCATGTAATTGTCATTTTTTACTTTCATGATAAGAAGAGGACATCTAACCTTACATTTGGAAGTCATCTCATGCATTTGTGGAAGATAGCTTTGGAACCAAACATACATGACCTATTACAGCAAATGGAGGAATCCTTCCTTATGTAGATTACATTTGGAGGGGAATAGATGGTTTGAATCTAAAATAAGAGTTGCTTGAGGGAAAGAAACATTTTTCTGGGGGAGACTGTAATATTCCCAATTTTTGCAACTAATGGGAATATTGCATTTTAAATTCAGTTTGCAACTCATGAATAAAAGTGTAGAGGAACTCTAAAACTCCTAATCAGAAAAATAAATCAATGCCCAATGTGAACATGGAAAAATCTGGGCCATATTAATAAAATACACTTAGGTGTGAAAAGGAATGAAGAAGGTTGACTGGGTCAACAGGACCAAATCTCAGCAGTGTCCAGATACATTGAACCTCCTCATTGATCAACGCAGTTTTAGATGGAGACCCTCCATGTGAAAAGGGTTAACTCATTGGAGGTGGTTTAGGGTTTTCCAAACCCTAATGTTATAAAAGAAAGAGGAAGGCCACAAGGAAAGGTTGTTGAAGATAATTCGATTTTTAGATTGCTTGGGAAACTCAAAATCTCTGGCTGTTTAGCTAGAGAGAGGAATTTCCTGTTTAGGAATTCCTCCTACTTCATTGAGGATCTCTTGAAGGAGTATGTTCTGAAAATCCTCACATCTAGGCTTGAGGCCAAGCATCCTCCATCAAGACAGCGTTATTTCTGCAGCAGAATAATATTGTGTTGCTGGGTGTTGCAGTGAGGGGTTTTCAACACCACTTCCAAATCTAGTTTTGCAGAAGAGGGAGCATTCCTTTCTCTGAAATATTAGTGAGGAAGAATTGAGCTTTAGTTCCAGATCTTGGAATTAAGCCAAAGGAACTTCCAACATCAACTGCATAGTATAATTCAGAAACTGCGTTATTTTCCAGTGCATTTCTGCAACAGGGTTTCTACCCTAGTTTGGTGCTCATTTCCTTGAGGAAGGGCCATCCCTTCTTCCGGAAAGTTTGTACTTCAGCCTCTTTTGTAATTTTGTATATTTCAGCTCATCTATTTAGATTTTAAGTGATTCTGCATTTTTCAGATCCATATTCTGTAGATCTGATACTTGTACTTGTTCTTTCATGAAATCCCCTCGCCTGGTGATCTATTTGATGTATAAAAGGAGCTGAATCTATATTTTCTTCGTTATTTGTTATAAAAAACTTCATATATGATTTTTCATACATGTTTTGTCTAATTTCTTCAGAAATTACGCTCTGCATGCTTCAACCATTTTCTGCATACTCAAAGTAATGGGAAATCAACATTTTTAAGCATATCCGAGGATGGAGAAACTGTTTAACATAGCTAGAATGCTTTGTTTGAGCTTAAATTTGGAGCATAGGTCTCTCATGACCTAATATGAAATAACCTCCCACCATTTCCCTTAATTTTATTCATATTTCTGAATACACCTATTTTAGGGTCAAAATCATTGCTTTTCCCCACTTTTTGGATCCTAAATTCTGATCTGAGTTGTTGCTGTACTTGAAATCAGTTTCTGAGTGTCTATAAGAACATTTTATGCATTGATATCTCTCTGCACTTTCATTAGGGCGTTTTACTTTGCTGCAGCCTCTCATTGGGCCTTCTCTTGAAGATAACTAGGTGTGGGAAATCTGTTTAACCCACCTAGTCTTATTTTTTTCAGCTCAAATATTAGATTTAGTTTTTTTATTATCTGATCTAAAGGATCCAAGATTTATTTTCCTATTCTAAAGCATATTTTTCTGAAAATGTGTTTTTAAGTGCATGATTCATGAGTTGTTCCTAAATAGGAATATTACACACCTTATGAGATGTTTGTGGCAGAAAACAAGTGGCTATTAAAGCACTTGTTATATTTTATTTTGAGGTAGGCATGGAATGCACTGCGCTGGTTCCTCATGTGGAACTATGATTCACTCTCCAGTTGCCATGTGGCAGCTTGTTTTCACTGTATTTTGCTTCCATATGTTGCCAATGTTTGTATACTCTTGGGAGGCTTTGTTTGGAGAGTGAGCTTGGAGTTTAATATGCCCATTGGGAGTATGATTCTCCCCTTTTCACATGTTGTATGTTTCAGGAGGGACAATGGGCGCACCATGGTTGCCATGCCACCACTTTTCTCTTCATATAGGAGGAGCTATTGGGAGAAATTGTGTTGTTGGAGGAGGCACTTCATGGTTGATTCATTTGGTGGGGAGGCTTGGGAAAATTATGGAGGCCATGAAATTTCAGCCCAATATCAGAAACTCCCTCATACTTATCATAAATGGAGGGAGAAACTACTTGGATGGAAAAATCTAAACTCTCCATTCAGCCCCAACATGTTGCATAGATCTGGGGTTGAGGACTGCTTTGTTGAGCTACCTAGGATGGCTCATTTCATATGGATGATTGCATGGGTGAAGGAGTCACTCACTGGGAATAAGACTTCCCATGTTTTTCATCACTCCTACCTTGAGGAGGCCATTGAACAAAAAGGATATTTCCACTTGCATCTTCTATCATCTCATGATGTATACTTTGGTTTTACACACTTGGAGAGATACATGGAGAACAGATTTATTGCATACTTTGTTGAACTATGGTGGGGGTCCATTGATGAGGAGGCCACAAGAAGAGGAGGAATTTTTCTCTACCTTGCAGTTGCTTGAGGACAAGCAACATTTTCAAGGGGGAGGACTATAATGTTCCCAATTTTTAGCCTCAAGCTAAAAGAAACATTATAGTTAGCAGTATTTTATTCAGTTAAATAAAATGGGTAAGAAGGCCCCATAATCCTTGATAAGGAAGAATAAACACCCCTCATGTGAAAGGAGGAAGAATAAAATAGCTAAAGTGAGCACCACATGGTGTGAACAAGATTGGATCATGCTTGATCTAGTCATTTTGACCAAGTCCACATACACTGTCTAGATACAATGTATCTCCTTGGTGGACTGCGCAGTTTTAGAGGAGGATCACATGCATGAGTTGGAAGGCACATGTGGATGGGACCCATGGGGAAGAGGAGAATTTGCTATATAAGAAGAGGAGGAGAGCCATTTTTATTCATGCTATTGGTTTATCATTTTTGTATGGTATGCTTGGACTTGCATACCTGGGTTGTTTAGCAGGGTTGTAGTGTTCTTAAGCACAAGAGTGTTCCTGGTCGGGAATCCCTACCTCATCCTCAAGGAAGGAGAGGGTTTGAGCTCCATTTCCTCATTCCAACATTTGGCCAAGCTTCCTCTTGCAGCTGCAACGTTTTCCTGTTGGGCAGAAAACATTATGTTGTTGGGTGCAGCAACAGAGGAACTCATAGAGTCATTCTTTGGCTTGTTCTTCAGTGGAGAGCTTGTCTATTCATTGGATCAGTAGAAGAGGAGACTCCTGGGCTTATTTTCAGATCTTGGCACCCGACCAACCATTCACCATCTCTCACAACGTAGTCTAGGGCGGGAACTGCGTTATTTTATGCAGGCAGTGTTGGAGAGTTCATTAGAGCTCATCAGGAGGAGTTGTTTCTAAGTAAAGGGATCAGCCTTTTTCTTAGAGATACTATCAGAGGAGGGAATTATCATTTCAAATTTTCTACAGCCTAATTTTTTGTTTTGATTCAGTTGCAGTGACAAGTTAATTGTCACATTTGTACATTCCTCGACATTTCTAGCAATCTCTCCTAGATTGGCTAGAAATATTGTATTAGAGCCCCTTATTTTATTCTTGGGAATTTCTTTGTATAGTTCAGCCATATTTCATGTATATGCACCTATAGCAGTAGCTACTCTAATATAGACAGCGTAGTCACTGCTCTCCGTCATTTTGTGCAGTTGCGGCAACTCATGTATTTCATAGTTTGATCATTGGAGATTGATTTTGGTAGCTTGAGTGGCTTGTCCCTCAAGATATTTCTGTATATTGTAGCTGATAAATTAATAAACATGATGGATGTATTATATTCCATTTATTGACATGTACATATTTTCATAGTTTCATGATTATGCTCATATGTTGTTGTAGCTCACTCTTTGAGCACTTTATCAAGATACCAAAGGGAAGGAGATCTATTTAACCTTCCTCGAGGGATTTATTTGAGCTCAAATTTTGGAAGGGGAGTGTTTAATGAGTTAACAAGGGGATCCAAGCCCCCTTTCAGCTTATTTTTTCATTTCCTTCCTTATACAGCGTCCCCTTGGACCATATTGTAGAAATTCCTAAAAAAGGAATATTACAGGATAGAAGAAGGAAAGGTTCAAGAGGTCACCTCACCTGTGAGGACCCCTATGACCTACAGAAGAAGACATTCGGCAAGGTTGGCATCCCATACACATCTAAAAACCCACATAGACCCTCAAAAGACAGAAAAAATGGAAAAACAAGCAAGAGAGGGTCTTCAACAGGCAAAACAGAGTTTGCTACAAGAAACTTTGTCTTTGCTAAAGGAAACTCCAATAGACCCAAAATCAAATAAAGAAGCCTTGGTTGAAGGAGAAAAGACAACCATGGATGGGAAAGAGGCCCAAGAAATTGAGGAAAAGGCACAATATGAAGGGCAAGATGAAAAGGCGTGGGAAGAGAAAGATGACAAGGAGGAGCCTAACTCACCAGAACCTGGCCTCAAATATGTATCAGTAGTGTAACACCCCAGCCGTAAACCAAATCTCAGCTGCTACTATACATTTATTGAAGGGGCTATATTGATTCTTAGAAGTTTACAGTACCTTTATTCTATTAGTTAGAAGAGGAGAGGGTACACACTCATCATTGGATGAAGATTGCTATAAAAAAAGGTGTGAATGACATAGGGGTCATGGAGGAAAAAGTGACTGAGTTGGGAAAGGATTTTTTTGATGCTAGGCTCAAAGAATCCATGTTGAAAGAGCAGCTTCAGAGGCCCAAACAAAGAATGCAATATTGTAGGAGCCACTTCAACAAAAAGACAAATAGATGGCCACCATGGCATATTTGTGCATGGAGGCCATCCAACATATATACCCATCATATTCCTATGTAGTCTACCTCAAGGAGCAGTGGCTCCTATTTCAAATCCGAACACTAGCCTCTCATGGATCCTTACCCTTTCAGAATTGTAGAAAATACATTGACTTTTGCAACCAATCAAGTACGGAAAATAAGGAAAAAATGGCAGAATTCTACATGAACAATCTTGTGTTGACATAATTGAAAATTTTGGACCCTAATCCTAGAATGGGAGACATGTAGTTAATGGAATTAGCCTCTTGGATGGTTAATGAGGAAGCCAAAGCATAAGAAGTAACAAGGGTCATGAGGAGAGAAAACAGGGAGCCTCTACACATTCATTAGGGGAATTTTAAGGTCTAAAATGGGCCCCCTAAGGAAATTATAAAATAATAGTGGAAATAATAAAATAATATTTGATTACATCATCAAATTTTGGGGGGAAAAAAGAAAAAACAACTTTTTCAACTCGTATTTTCAATTTATCTCCCAAATTTATTACTCAAATTTCGAGTGGGAGTACTCATTGGATGAAAATTTTAATTCCTCATCCAAGGAGTACCCATTTTTCATACTTTTGACGGATCCTACTACACAAAAAATGAGAAATACATGAAAAACGTGATTGCAATCATGGTTTTTCATGTATTTCTCATTTTTCATGTAGCAGGGTCCATCAAAAGTGTGCAACATGGGTACTCCTTGGATGAGGAATTAAATTTTTCATCCAATGAGTACTCTCGCTCGAAATTTGAGTAAAAATTTTGGGAGATAAGTTGAAAATACGAGTTGAAAAAGTAGTTTTACTATTTTATTATTTTTTAATATTTTTACCCTTTTACTTAAAAAATGATGAATCATCCCCCATAGTTGACATCATCATCTTGAATCCTATTGGTCCTTATAAAGTTTATTTTGGTTGTACATTTTTCTTAGGAGGCCCATTTCAGACCTCAAAATTCCCCTAATGAGGGCAGAACTATTCAGCCCTAGGGGAGTCATCAACAACCATCTGAAGATAGAAAAGGATGTTGCACTTGCAGAAAAGTACCTCGGCACACAAGCTCAAGTCATGGCTCATTTTGATGATGTTTCTAGGTTGTTGGGAGATGAATTCATAATGGCTAGTCAAAGGAGATGGAATAGCCTCCCTCAGAGTCTTAGAAACATGGAATACCACACACCAGAGAGATTGAGAGGTACCCTAGAAAGAAGGCCATGCAGGCCAGGAAGATTTAGTGGCTTCGTTTGAAACTCAGTCCACCCTTGCTGCTGGGACTGAGTGATGGAAAATACCAAGATGATCATAACAGATAATGGGAGGAAGAATAAAATAATGATTCTTTTATCCTCCTGAAGGGACTCCCACACTTCTTCCTCAAGAAGTCAGAGGGTCCATTAAAGCTTTGAAAGAAATGCAGAAGGAGGAATAAGTTGCTCAAAGGATGAACAACCATTTGGTAGGGGGATGATGATGAGATCCATCAATAGGTATAATTGGAGGGGTTAATTTTCACCTTTTTAGCCTTATTAAGTCCCTTTTTCTCACATTTAAATTATATTATGGTCTTATGTTGCTAGTGTAGATGGTGATTAAGGCTTATCATACTTTGAATGCCTAACATGAGTTAAATGCAGGATAATCACGAAGATATTTCACTTTTGATAAATATTTTTCAATTAACTCTCAGAGTAGACAACAAGGGGATATTCTAGGGTGATTACCCACCTCCTTAAGTCCCAAAGGCAACCAAGGGATCCTCAATATTCCCTCCAACAGCTCAAAATCAAAGCCAGCCAAGCAAGTGGGAGATCAAGTGCACCAAAGTTCCACTTCTCTTGCAGTCAAAGAAGACCCATAACCTAATTTTTAGGGAGTTGTTGGTAGCTACCCTCTAGGTTAAATAGGGTTGAGCAAGAGCTCATTAGGATTTGAAATTTTAAGGAAGCTAATAGACTCTTAGCTCTTGTAATAGGTTTTTGAGACGTTTATGATTATGTAATGATACTATTTTCCATAATAAAATGAGTATTTAGATTGTCCTTCACTGATTTAGTTTCAGAGGTCTAGGATTGTGGGTTAGGGCCCAATCCGGTGGCCTTAATTTGTAGATTTCTTCCATTGCAGAGTATCTAGATGTAATTTCTTGCTATAGAATAATTCTTTGATTTCTAATGGCTTTGAATCATTTGTAGCCCTAGGTCTAAATTAAAAAGTGTGTAATATTCCAAAATTAGCATGTAGCTAATTGGAATATTGATTTTTGTTGTTTGCACATAGGAGATGAATAAATGGGTGAGAAGGCCCATACATTTCAAAAATATGAATAAAATCCCTCATAGTGTGAAAAGGGATCAACATAAGAGCTGGATTTCACACCCTCATGTGTGAACAGGGACATTTTCATGTGGACAAGGTCAATTTTGACCAAGTCAACGGCGCGGGGATAGGAGGTGGAGATCATCTTATGAGACAGTGCAGAGATAGTGGGAGGAATATTCCTTGGTGGAGGAAACCCTAATGAGTGGGACCCAAGGTGAGAGGGCTTCCGTTTGTATAAAAGGAGGGCAAGGAAACCATATCAAGACATCTAATTTTATTGAGTATTGATTTTATGGTCTGTATGACTTTGTGTTTTCTTCAACTGTTTAGTTCAGATTGTTGTGCTGCTTAGCACAATTCATTTCTGTTTAGGAATTCCTTCTCCTTCTTGAGATACCCCTTGAAGGAGCTTGTACTGTATTTCTCCACATCTAAGCTTGAGGCCAAGCATCTTTCTTCAGCTACAGCATTATTTCTACAACAGTATAACGTTGTGTTGCAGGGTGTTGCAGTGGGGGTCCACAACACCACTTTTGGAGCTTGTTTTTCAAAGGGAGCTTCCATTCCTTTGGAGGATTAGTAAGGAAGGTTTTGGGGTATATTTTCATATCTTGGCACTTGACCAAAGTACTTCCATCACCTATAGTTCAGTCCCTTGCAGGAACTACGTCATTTCTTGTAGTGTTGCAGTGAGAGGGTTAAGACCCTTGATTTTGAGCCAGCTTCTTAGGGAAAGGGCCAACCCTTCTCCCAGAAAGCTTGTAAGAAGGATCCTCTTTCATTTATTATATTATTCAATTGTATGTATGTATATATTAGCTAGAATGTGTTATTTCATATCCATATCTGTAGCTCCACTCTTTTGTACTCATGCTTTCAAGAAACCCTTGTCAGGTTATCTTCATAATGTGTAAAAGGGGCTACACCTCTATTTTTCCCTATGATTTGAGTAAATAAACTCTAGATATTTTGTTTATATCATATTTTATCAGAAACCCTCATATAATCACGTTTTGTTTGCTTCAGAAAATTATGTATAGACCAAGCCATGGGATTTGGGTGTTTTTAAGCCACATTGAGACCGGGAGATCTGTTTAACACATCAAAAGGGATTTGTTTCTGAACCCCTTCTGGATGTGAGTCCCATAATACATAATCTAAGGGATCCAAGTGCTATTTCTCACATTTATAGCGTAATTTCTTGAAAATAATGTTTTCCTGGTCCATATTGCTTAATTTCCCAACTTTGGGATAACCTAATGGGACATAATTTTGCTGCTGCAACAATAATATGATGGCTATGTGCTCTACAAACATTTTATGAGTTAATTTCTCACTGATATTTCCATTTTTTTGTTTTAGTATTGCTGCATCCCCATTTTGGGATATTACAGTGGTATCAGAGCATAATCTTGGCTCGGCCTGTGAGTTCCAGCCATTATGCTATCAGAAGAATAAGAAGACAAAGATAAGGAGAAATATCAGAATGATGGATAGAATGAGCTTTGTCTCATCACTTTTCTGATCTAGAAAGAACCTCTCCAAGGAGGTTAAGCAGATGAAGCAGAAGAGATGCAATGGAACTCCTAGAGGGTTTCAAGAAGAGGAAGGGCCATGTACTTCCTATTATCAAAGAAGATAATACAAGAGGAATGAAGGACACTTGGAACCTGAGACCCTAATTGGGTACCTTGCAGAATACAAATCTCAACCTAGAGCTTTCAACGAGACTCTAGCTCTTCCTCAGTTTATCCAGCTGGAAGAAGAAAGGAGGCCCCACAAAAATAGGATGATGAAAGGCAATAGATTTCTATTGTCTACTTTCGATGGATCATCCACATGTGCAGCAAAGGCTTGGGTGATGAATCTAGAGGCATTCTTCCTACTACATCCAGTGGTAGAGAGAGAGGCTATAGAAATTTCAGCGCTGCACCTTGAAGGTGAAGCAAGCACTTGGTGGTTCAACCATGTGATTCATGCAAAAGTATCTACTTTTGCAGATTTCACTCAAAAGGTGATCAAGAGATTTGATAAAGAGAAATCAAAGGAAGAGAAGCCATGGGAGAAGGCATGTACCAGCGCTGTTACAACCATGGAGGAGCAGCCTTCATCTTCAGCAGTTGGGGAAGCCAACACAGTGGAGGAAGGAACTCCTGCAGCCATACAAGATACTTCCAAATTTCACGAAGGTATGCCTAAGTTTCCATCTCTTATAATTTCAGCAAATATTATGGAGGGATATACACCATTGCATACTACTAATCTAGAGCAAAAAAATTGCATTGCGTTGTGCAACCTTGAGTTATTCAAGGAAGGGATGAACCATCATCCTCATGTACCTTTGTTGAGTTGCACACAACACTTGAGGTTGGGGTGTGAGATTTTGGAGGTTGAAATGAACCATGTCCAAAACACTCCTATGCAAAACCATATGTTCATATTTGATTTGGAGTATGAGACAGCCACTACATCATTAGAGAGATTAACAGTGTTTTCAATCAATAGAAGTGAGGAGGTTTTACCTTCATCACACTTAGATCCTTATGGATTCAAGCTGGTCATTGGTGTGAGATCTTCTCTAGGAGATCTCCAAGGAGTGGCATTTCAGCATCCCATGAAATGCAAGAAGAAAAATCTGATAGAGGAGGATGGTAGTCTTAATTAAAGGAGTACCAAGATGGAGAATGGTAGGAGACATCCACAGGTGGATGAGTGGATGTGGATGGAGAGCAAGAGGCTGGTGAGCCACTTGCATATTTATGACACAGGGCAGCAAGAGGCAAATCTTCATTGGCTACTCTTGAGAGAGTTTGGCCATCATGTGACATATCCTTTTTCTAAGGGTATGTGGGCAGAAGAAACTTGGCAGGACACTTGCACCATATGGCCGCAAAGAGTTTGGGTGCATTATGTTGGTATGACATTCCTCATGTCAATCATCATATCTTCACCTCATGATTTGTATGATGGAGGTATGAGGAGGTAGAAAAAAATTTTGTTGCTTTGGTTGTTCTTGGGAGAGCAGGGGCAGATTTTCTCTCACACTTTGCATGATGTTGCAGGAGTAGGAGATGGCACTATCATGGTGCAAAGGGGCTACTCCTTAGCCTTGGATGATTAGGAGGTACTTCCACTTTGGAAGGAATCTCCTATATGTAGTAGCATTATGGGAGATGCCTTTGACAATGAGCATGTCAAAGAATGGAGCTATGAGTTGGCAGGAGCCTATTTGCATAGGCCAACAACGTTGTCACTTTGGAGCTTGGATTTATTGATGGAGTGTCCCTAGGATCACTTCAAATTTGATGCACTTGGTGGACAAGGAGGAGGTTAGAATGATGGAGTAGTGGATGGAGACATATATTACTATGATATGTTCTTCTTGACTTCAGGATCCCCATGCAACATATAATTCATTTCTCTTCATGAAAGTATGTCATACCACTATGGAAAGCTTGTTCATGGATCCTATCATCATATTACTTTCAGTACATGGTAAGAATCTTGCTTTTGCATTTATTGATTGTCTAACACAGTATTTGCATACTCTTACCATTTTTATTCAGTGCATTGCTCCATAAGAGGGCAAGCTTTTCTTTGGGCTCCATGGTCAATTTTGGGCCAAATTATATGATGGATACAACCATATTTTGTGTGACCTTGGGCAAGTGTTTTATCATTTCATGTATGTTCAGTTGATGTACCCAACCATTTACTATTTGTTAGTAGATGTGATGACATACATAATTAGCCATGTATCAAGAAACAACTTGCCATGTAATTTTATGAAACAACAGTTAGGGAAACTGCGCTGTAACCACTTGGGAAACTGTTGGTACTTTCCATCACCACATGAAACCTTCAGTATTTCCCTCATTTTTATGCTAATCATGATTTCATTTGTTGATATTTTTCTTATCTTTATTGGGAGCATGATTGGGGGAGAGACACATGGGTTGAATGTGTCCTTTGGGGAAGAGGATTCCCACACTTTTTGCATTACATGTTCTAATGGGAGCATGGGAGGTGATATGGCCACCACAGCAGAAGACTTTATTTTTCATGAGGTGGGCCATGGGATTGACTGGATGCCATATGGTGATGATTTCTTATCCATCACATATGGGATGGTTTGGGCCAGCTTGATTCACAATGTTGGAGAGGAGATATTTGGAGATCTAGTCTCTTTCTTGCCACTTGAGGGAAACTTTATTGCAGCCCAATATCAATAGACACTCTACACTTATCATAAGTGGAGAGGAGGATAGTGTGGGGTAGGCTTCTTTGTCTACCATGTTTAGATTTTCAGCCCACCTACTTTGTAGGAGCCAAAGATGGAGGAGAATTTTCAGGAGTTGCCATGTTGGGAGGAAACTCATTTTGTATGGATGATAGCATGGGGATGGAGGATCCACATGGGAATGATGATTCCAAATACATTTCAGATCCCATACCTCAAAGGGACCTCTAGAACACCTTATTTCCTCCTTGAGTATTTCACTTCTTCTTGATGATAGTTATATAGCTAGCTTGCATGCTTGGGAGGGGCAATATGGAGATTCATTGATGATACAACATCTCATTCCCTAGAGTATTTTATCATATGTGGATGCTACAGTAGGAGGAGGGAAGAATTTTTAGTTCTATCCTGGCAATTTCTTGAGGAAAAGCAAAATTTGGGAGGGGAGGTCTGTAATATTCCAAAATTAGCATGCAACTAATTAGAATATTGATTTTTGTTGTTTGCACAGGAGATGAATAAATGGGTGAGGAGGCCCATACATTTCAAAAATATGAATAAAATCCCTCATAGTGTGAAAATGGATCAACATAGGAGCTTGATTTCACACCCTCATGTGTGAACAGGGACATTTTCATGTGGACAAGGTCAAGTTTGACCAAGTCAACGGTGCTAGGATAGGAGGTGGAGATCATCTTGTGAGACAGCGCAGAGATAGTGGGAGGAAGATTCCTTGGTGGAGGAAACCCTAATGAGTGGGACCCAAGGTGAGAGGGCTTCCATTTGTATAAAAGGAGGGCAAGGCATCCATAACAAGACATCTGATATTATTGAGTATTGATTTTATGGTCTGTATGACTTTGTGCTTTCTTCAACTGTTTAGTTGAGATTGATGTGCTGCTTAGCACAAGGCATTCCTATTTAGGAATTCCTTCTCCTTCTTGAGAGGCCCCTTGAAGGAGATTTTACTATATTTCTCCACATCTATGCTTGAGGCCAAGCATCCTCCTTTAGCTACAGTGTTATTTCTGCAGCAGTATAACGTTGTCTTGCAGGGTGTTGCACTGGGGGTCCACAACACCACTTCCGAAGCTTGTTTTTGAAAGGAGGGAGCTTCCATTCCTTTGGAGGATCAGTAAGGAAGGTTATGGGGAAGATTTTAATATTTTGGCACTTGGCCAAAGTAATTCCATCACCTACAGCGCATTCCATTACAGGAACTGCGTCATTTCTTGTAGTGTTGCAGTGAGAGGATTAAGACCCTTGATTTTGAGCCAACTTCTTAGGGGAAGGGCCAACCCTTCTCCCAGAACACTTGTAAGAAGGATCCTCCTTCATTTATTCTATTATTCAGCTGTATGTATGCAGAGCTTAGCTATACTACATTATTTCAGATCCAGATCTGCAGCTCCACTCTTTTGTACTCATGCTTTCAAGAAACCCATGTTGGGTTATCTTCATAATGTGTAAAAGGGGCTAGATCTCTATTTTTCCTTATGATTTAAGTAAATAAACTCCAGATATATTGTTTATATCATATTGTATCAAAAACTCTCATATAATCATGCTTTTTTTTCTTCACAAAATTCTGTATAGTTCAGGGCATGGGATTTGGGTGTTTTTAAGCCACATTGAGACCAGGAGATATATTTAACACATCAAAAGGGATTTTTTTCTGAAACACTTATGGATGTGAGTCCCATAATACATAATCTAAGCGATCCAAGTGCTATTTCTCACAATTATAGCGTAATTTCCTGAAAATAACATTTTCATGGTCCATATTGTTGCATTTCCCAACTTTGGGATAATCTAATGGGACATAATTTTGCTACTACAACATTAATATGATGCCTATGTGCTCTACACACATTTTATGAGTTAATTTCTCACTTCTATCTCCATTTTTGTATTTTAGTATTGTTGCATCCCCATTTTGAGATATTACAAAGTGTGACAAGCTTCATTCAGAAACCCTAGAAACAACACCCTTTCACAGGAATCAAAAGAGGATGACATGAGTAGAATGAATCTGCTATGTATATAGCACTATCACCTCCAAGTTTGTATGAACCCTGGGTTGATAAATTAAAGTAGAGTAGCATCTGGGAATTGCAACATTCTTGGTGCAATACCAGGGTTCACTAGAGAAGCTAGAACACATGAGATCTCCAAGACCTAGAAATCGTTTGGAGGAATTCCACCCAGAGTGAAAGTTATTCAAATAATTAATTATTTTTAATGGAGCCTAAGTTAAAACTTAGGAAATTAAAATAATTAAAATGAATTAATTTAAATGTAGGTGAGAAGCTTCCAAGTGACGAGGATCAAGTCTGTTTTAATGTTAGAATTTGATTAGAGATTAGATCACGACCGTTGATTTCTCAACAGGAAAATTATAAAGGAAGGCTTGAGGGTCAGTTGGAGAACACACACGGAGAGCAGCACTTGAGCAAAGTCTAAATTATGGGGCTTGGTTTGTTGATAATTTCGGAGTAAGCTTGCAGTGTAGAGAGGGGTAGTTTGACAGCGGGATTCCAGTCCAAGGCCTAGATTACAATTGTAGAGAGGAAAAAAACCACTAGGAAATACAACGCAACCCCTTAGAGGGTGACACAGTCATAGAAGAGGAAGCGCTGCGGTTTCTTTGAGGCAGATCAAACATAAATTCAACAGATCAATTTCTGAGTCGGGAAGGCTCACGAGGAGGGTGAAGTGGCTCCTAGGTGAGGTGATGCAGTCTCAGCACAGAGCATGCAACAACCATTGATGCGCAGCACTGGGCACAATGCAGTCACCTATGGTCTTTCTTTATTCTGCTATTGGATCAACCAAAATATCTTTCTCCGGATAGAGGTACTTCTGCCGAAATTTTCTCTATTGGGTGAACCATATTTGGCACCCTAGATTGTATTCAAAAATATGCTTAATAATAAAACCCTCATATTTTTTGCACGAGTTTTCCCGCATTGGGTTTTCCGGGGACGTTAGTCCAAAAATAAGTGTGTCTTTTATGTGATTGTCTCATTTATTTTTCAGTACTTGATCTGTATGTTGGTGTAGGCTGCAAAGTATTTGCATTAGTATTTACAGAATAATTTTGTAAATAACTTGTTAAATGGAAAATACAAGTAGGTAATGAAAATCAGTTAAATGTAGTATGAATTCTCTATGTTTAGATTCAGAAATTTTCACATATCAAATGTGTAGGAGAGAGAAATCGTGGTACATGAGGTGCCCCGACCTTAATTTTTCCACTCTTCCTTATATGCCTTCTGCCTTTTATGATTTTTCTTATATTAACTACTTGGGCCACTTTGTTGATTTTATAGCATTGGAAAGTGTTCCAGGTCTCAAATTTTGTGGAGAGACTTAGACAACAGTTATCCAGAGAACCCAGAAATCGATTGTGGAAATTCCACTTGAATATTGCTTTATTAAAATAATTAATTATTTTAATGTAGTCCCTAAGTCTAAACTTAGGGAAATTAAATAATTAAAGGGTATTAACAAAGTAGAGTGTGAATATTCTACAAAACGAAGATCAAGTCATATTTTAATCTAAGACATTGATTAAAGATATAATCTTGGTCATCGATTCATCAACGAGAAGACTATAAGAGGAGGCGTGAGGGTCTTTTGGAAAGAAAGTCGGGCACATTCTCAGTACCCAAAGGAAATCGATTCTGATGTAAGAGAATTCAATTTCAGTGGGTGAGTTTGTAGAGGTGGGGTTGCAGAGACCAAAGGAGAAGGGAGAAGTCAGCAAACGGAGAAGTAGAAAGACAGAAGGTTGAAGCGGAGGCAGTGTTGGGAAGCAGCACTAAGCCCTACATGCAGACTTATGTTGTCCAGGGAGGGACTGCACAGAGAGGCTACACAGAGTAACACAGAGGGTGCAGGAGGTCATCTCGTGTGTCCAGAATTATTCTAGATTGTATGGAAATATCAAATCAGGTGTATGCTATTTTATTTTTCTCATCAAGACTTCTGTAAAAGATCTTTTCACTACTGAAGATAAATACAAACCCTCATCTGCTGCATCGGTTTTCCCACATTGGGTTTTTCTAGGGACAATTGTCCAAAAATAACTGTGTTCATGTGGTTGTTTCTATTATGCTATATGTGTTACTTTTTTGTTCTTATGCTTTTTATTAGAGTGAAGTACTACAGCTGTATTTATTTCAAAATTTACTAAAGCATTTGTAAATAACTTATCAAATAAGTAGGCGAAATAAATAGAATACTGGAGTAATAATTTTCATAGTGAAAAATTGCACATGGTATCAAAGAAAAAGGCAAAAGATAGAAAAGGGTGTTCTGTAATGGAAATACTCTCCAACAGTAACACAGCTTGGAAGGACTTACACAGTTCCTCAGGGAACATAGAGAAACAGAGGGAGCATGACATATCTGTTTTGGCATCCATACTAAAGGAGGATTTCTCTTGTGTGTCAAGCACAACCTCTCCCGGAGTTTGGTACATTGACAATGGAGCATCTGCTCATATGCGGGAGTTCAAGAATGTTTTTCGAGCTACCAAGAATATCAGATGAATTTTCAAATTACAATGGGAAATAAGGCCAAATGTACCCCCGTTGGAAGAGGTTCCATATTATTTCAGACAGAAGTTGGCAACAAGAATTGAGATACAAACGTTCTGCATGTGTCAGGTTTGGGGATGAATTTACTCTCAGTGTCTCAGCTCCAGAATAAAGGTTATGACATATACTTTATTGGAAATAAATTTTATGTCAAACACGCTACCTGGAAAATAAAGGCACATATCGAAGTAAGGATCCATAAGTTTTATAAACTCCAGCTTGGTTCCCCAATGGCACTAATCGGTAGTATGGACGAAAGGGATTTGAATGAATTATGGCACAGAAGGATGGGGCATTTACATCATGGAGCCTTGAATATTCTCAAGAAGACTGTCATAGGAGCTCCAAAACTCAACACAAGGAAAGATGACGTCTACAGGGGGTGCGTACTAGGGAAGTATGCCAAGGCAACATTTCCAAGAAGCAGCAACAGGGCTAAGAGCATATTGGAGTTGATACACTCAGATATCTACGGTCCAATGTCAACAACTGCTCTCAGTGGTGCAAAGTATTTTTCTAGCTTCATTGATGACCATTCCAGGAAAAATTGGATCTACTTTCTCAAAACCAAAGATGAAGTTTTTGAGCTTTTCAAAGAATTCAAGGCGCTGGTAGAAAATTCAACCGAAAAGAAGATTAAGAAGTTGCAATCAGATAATGGTGGAGAATATATTCATAAATAATTTACCGGTTTCTATGCAAAGGAAGGCATCAAGGGAGAATGGATAGCTCCACACAATACAGAGTAGAATGGAGTTGTAGAAAGGAAGAACATGATCCATTGTAGAAGCTGCAAGGGCGATGCTATATGACCAATACATGCCCAAATTTTTGTGGGCAGAAGCTTGCAATACAGCGGTGTATGTGTAGAAAAAGGTGCCCCATAGAGATTTGGGGAAGGTAACTCCCGAGAGTGTGTTCACAGGTAGCAAGCCTAAGGTGAGCCATATAAGGATATTCGGCAGTATGGTATACTACCACATACCAGATGAGAAGAGGAAGAAGTTGGATCAGATTGCAGATAAGGGTTATCCTGTGGGCTATAGTGAAAATGCAAAATCATATTCCATCTATACTCCAGGAAATAGGAAGATTGTGGTAAGGCGGGACGTAAAATTCATCGAGGAGAGACCCTCCAGAATATCCCAGGAAATGGCTACAAATACGCAGAATGAGGAGTATCCACTAGTACAACCTCAATGACCTACAGGGGACTGGTTGAGTGCCTCTCCATGACACAAGGATTTTCAGGAGAGTTCCCTCGAAGAAGAGCAGGAAGGAGAGCAAGTAAGACCACCCATCACCAGTGGAAGACCTATTGATTTCTATAGCATCGGGAAGTGCTCTAAGTCTCATTTTTGGTAGAGAGTCTTGGACAATAGTTATCTAGAGAACCCAGAAATCATTTGTGGAAATTTCACAAGGATATGACTTTATTTAAATAATTAATTATCTTAGTGCAGACCCTAAGTTTAAACTTAGGGAAATTAAACAATTAAAGGGTATTAATCGAACAGAGTGTGAATCTTCTAGAAAATGAATATCAAGTCATATTTTAATCTGAGCCATTGATTAACGATATATTCTTGGCCGTTAATTCATCAACGAGAAGACTATAAGAAGAGACTTGAGGGCCATTTGGAAATCAAGCCAGGGACACTCTCAGTACCCGAAAGAAATCGATTTTGAAGCAAGAGAATTAAATTTCAGTGGGTGAAATTGTAGAGGCAGGGTTGTAGAAGCAAAAGGAGGAGGGAGGAGTTAGTTATCAGGAAGCAGAAGTCAGGAGGGTGAATGGAAGGGTGATTTGATCAACAGCAAGACCCCCACCACACAAAATCACGCAGTCTAGGGAGAGACTGTGCAGAGCTCTCACGGTGGATGACGCAGAGGGTGAAGGAGGTCACCCCAAGGGTCTAAAATTTGTTTGGAGGTTCCAGAAAAATTAGCTAGGTGTTTACTAATTTTCTCTTCTCATCAGACTCCTGTAAATGTACTTTCCATATCTAAAGATAAATACAAAACCCTCATCTGCTGCACCATTTTTCCCACATTGGCTTTTTTCGGGGACAATTTTCCAAAAATAATTGTGTTCATATGGTTGTTTCTATTGTGCTACTTGTGTAATTTAAATTTATGTTCTTATGCTCTTCATGATAGTAAATAGCTGCAAATTTTTTTATTTCAGAATTTACTGAAGCATTTGTAAATAACTTATCTCATAAGTAGGAGAAATAAACCAAGTATTGCAAAAATATTTTCCTTCTTAAAATTTTTACATGGTATCAGAGCTAAGGGCTAAAGACAAGAAGGGAGAATCTTCCATGGACCAAAGATCATCATTCATAAGGGTCCACATAGTCAAAGGGACTCACGCAGTCCTCCAGAGCATGCAGAGAGAACATGACATGAAAGTGCTGACATCCAGACTAGAGAAGGATCTTGCTTGTGTGTCGAGCACAACTTTTCCAAGTGTTTGGTATATTGATAGTGGAGCAATAGCTCATATGACGGGGGTTCGAGAATTTTTTTCAAGCTACCAAGAAGAACAAATGATTGTCCAGATAATTATGGGAAACAAGGCAAAATGTCCCCCATTGGGAGAGGTACCATAACATTTCAGTCCGAAGATGGCAACAAGATTCGAGCCACGAATGTTCTGCATGTAACATGGTTGGGGATGAATTTACTCTTAGTGTCTCAACTTCAGAACAAGGGCTATGACGTATAATTTATTAGAGATAAGGTTCATGTCAAACACCCTAGCTGGAGCAAAAAGGCACAAATCAGAGTAAGGTGTCACAAGATATATAAGCTCCAGCTTGGATCTCCGGTGGCTCTGTTTGGCAGTAGAGACGACAGAGATCGAAATGAATTATATCATAGAAGGATGGGGCATCTACATCATGGAGCCTTGGGGATTCTCAAAAATACTGTCATAGGGGATCCTAAACTTAGCACGAAGAAAGACGAAGTTTGCAGGGGATGCATACTATGGAAGTATGCTAAGGCAACATTTCCAAGAAGCAGAAGAAGAACCAAAGGTGTATTAGAGTTAGTACACTCTGACATTTGCGGTCCAATGTCCACAAATTCTCTTATTGATGCAAAGTATTTTTCCACCTTCATTGATGATCATTCCAGAAAAACTTGGATCTATTTTTTGAAAACCAAAGATGAAATCTTTGATCGATTCAAATATTTCAAAGCATTGGTGGAGAACTCTACAGGAAATAAGATCAAGAATTTGCAGTCAGATAACGGTGGAGAATATATCATTAAAGACTTTCTGAATTTTTGTGTGAGGAAAGGAATCAAGAGAGAATGGAAAGCTCCATATAATCCAGAACAAAAGGGAGTTGCAGAACAGAAGAATCAGGCCATAATAGAAGCTGCAAGGGAAATGTTGTACGACCAAGATATGCCCAAATTCTTATGGGCAGAGGCTTGCAATACAACAGTATATATCTAGAACAGATTTCCTCATAGAGCCTTGGGGAATGTAACTCCCGAGAGTGTGTTCACAAGCAGCAAGCCAGAAGTAAGCCACATCAGGATATTCGGCAGCATGGTGTACTTCCATGTTATAGTTTAAAAGAGAAAGAAGTTGGATCAAACTGCAGAAAAGGGTTTCCTGATGGGCTATATAATGTGAAGGCATATCGCATCTATATTCTAGATAGTAGGAAAATCATGGTAAGAAGGGATGTAAAATTCCTGTAGGAGACAGCCTTCAGGAAATCTCGAGAAATGGCCACAGATACGCAGATTGAAGAGGATCCACTAGTACAGCCTCAACGGCCTACAGAGGATAGGTCAAGTGCCTCTCCAAGGCACAATGATTCTAAAGAGAGCTCCTCTGAAGAATAACAGGAAGGAGAGCAGGTAAGACCACCCACCACTGATGGGAGACTGAGCAGAGAACTTCAAAAAATTCTTAGGGATGCAGAAGAATTTGTTGGAGCCCCTAGAGAAGGAAAGAGGATAAGGAAGCAACCAGACAGATATGAGGCACTGGTAACTTAGGTTGGTTAACCATCCACCTTTTGGGAAGCAGCTCAGCATCAAGTATGGGTGGATGCCATGGTGGAGGAGTATAGCTCCATCATGACAATGATGTCTGGGAAGTATTCCCTAGACCATAGGACATATCAGTGGTAGGATCCAAGTGGATCTACAAGATAAAATATGTTGCAGATGGCAACATAGAGAATTTCAAGGCAAGATTTGTAGCTAAGGCGTATGCACAGAATGAAGGCATCGATTATGAGGAAACCTTCACCCCAGTAGCTCGCTACACTTATATCAGATCTGTTGTCTCTCTGGCTGCATAGATGGGATGGGAGATTCCCCAGATGGATTTCAAGACAACGTTATTGAACGAGGTGATAGAGGAAGAAGTGTACATAGAACAACCATAGGGCTTCGAGACACATGAACAGAAGACTCATGTTGGCAAGGCTTAAGAAAGCCTTGTCTAGTTTAAAACCAGCCCTCAGGGCATGGTATGGTCAAATTGATAGCTACTTGTAGAAGATGGGGTTTGTCAAGAATGACGCGGACCCCAACCTCTATTACTTGAGAGTAGGAGATGAGTCGCTTATTCTTGTACTTTATGTGGATGATTTGTTTTTGACCAGATCATCCAAGCTCATCAAAGAGTGGAAGGATAATATGGCATCAGAATTTGACATGAAGGACCTGGGGTAGATGCACTATTTTCTTGGATTAGAAATCTGGCAGCAGAAAGGGGAAATATTCCTAGGGCAAGGAAGATACACTACATAAGTGGTCTCCTCTGGGTTGTGCTGACTAGAGTGGATTAAGCACTCAGGAAAAGGAGGTTTTAGGATCTAAGTGTTACTTTCTTCCTTTTCCTCCTCAACCTATATAGGTGGAGATGGAGGGTGGTTGTCTGGGAGTACTCTTCCCAACCTGAGATTAATCTCTTGTATCTCCTTAGCATAATATGGATAGGATGCCTCTCCATTGTAAACCTATTTTGAATGTTTGTTGTTCAGGTTCAGATTGGGCTATGTAGGCATCTGGCACAGCTTGGGTGGAGCAACATGAGTAATTTGAGGTTGAGGTTGCAGTGGAGGCATTAGAGCAATTGGTTGATTATATTGAGGCCTCCACCCTTGTGATGGGTTGTTCCACTGAGGTTGTTGAGGAACATATTTCTAAAATGGTTGGTTCACAGGTTGAGGATGATATGGAGGGTTGTAAGGCCAAGTAGGAGGTGCAGGCCAGGATGGAGGAGTGCGGTTGTACCAAGATTGCATTGGTGCATTCTGATTATTGTGATAGTAGAAATAAGGTTCACCTTGCATACTTTGCCGATATGACTAAGGGCCTTGAGGCCTTCTCTGGTTGATGAAAACAGAGTTGATTTGGTCCTACTTCCCCACCTTGATATACAAATTTGATTCCAAGTAAGGAGGGACTCTTGTTTGTGGCATGATTCTCCTCATGTGCTAAGTAAACCTCTATGACATTTAATGGACATTCATTTTGAGGGTGTTTTCTAGTACATCTAGGGCAGAATATAACCAAGGCCCTTTCTGCTTCCTCTTACTTCCTCTTGATTTTTATTGTGTCCATTTGCAATGCAAAGGTGTGTAGCATCTCAATCTTGAAGTCCTCCAACATATTTCCAATCTCATGCTTGATGGAGGTGGAAGAGGAAGGGGTATTGGTCATACTTTGGCTATCTCTTCCTTTCTTCCTAGCTGCCCTAGAATGGTTCCTAAAGATAGTTTTGATTGTCTGATAAGGTAGCTAGTAGATATTTCCTCCTAATAACATATTAAGGGTTTCTATCACCTCCTCCTTGATCCCTCGTAGAAGTACTATTTTAAGTGATCCAGGATCAAGGGTACAGTTGTCTCTTTTATAGTTTAACTAGAACCTCTCTTCATAGTTCTCTAGGAATTCATCAGGCCCTAGAGTCATCCTGAATATTTCCTCTTTAGTTTCCTTGGACCTACAGTAGTCCCTGTATTTTTTTTTGAATGCCTCTTGCAACTATTCCTAGGTAGTGATGTTTTCTATAGGTAGACCCATGAACTAGTGCAAGGTTGCATCCTAAAAGGGTAGATGGGAATAGATTCAGCTTTTGATCATATGCGGCATAGTCATATGTCCTATAGAAAACAAAAAATTCAGACATGAATGTGTCAGTGTCCTCAGAGGTAAGTCCATGTAAATGTGGATGGGTTGAGGGTTTTATGTTCTTCATTTTAGTTTCCCCATTTGTCTCTCTAATGGGAAAGACTCCCCAGGCTTTAGTTTCAGCCATGGCTTGAATAGGTGAAGGAGGCTACTCTGGTGAAACAAGTTCTTCTTCTTCCCCAATAGGTTCTTCAAAATTTTCAAAAGGCTCACCTATGGTGTGTTCAACCTCATAGTCACTGAATAAGACTTAAGGGTCACTATGTGGGGATGTGGGGGTTTTTGGCAAAAAAATTCCTTGAGTATACCTACTCCTACGAGGCATGAAAATCATAATTTTTTGTATTTTTCAATATTTATGAAACAACATGTAAAAGTAAAGCAGAAATGAATGCTAAAACATAATCAAAGCATCTAATAGACACCTCCCCGACAACAACACCAAAGCATGGTGAGTCTTGTTATTGTACCAAGAATGATGCAACTCCCAGAGGCTACCCTACTTTAATTTATCAACTCGAGTGTTGGAACAAGGTCCCCTAAAGCTACGAATTTTGTATAATTTTGTATATTTTTGGTATTATTTAGTCTAATGCAGGGGTTTTGGAGTGGGTCAAAGCCCTGAATGCATTTTAATGGGTCAAGGGTAGACCAAGAGTCCGCAAACCACAGTTTGTAGACCATTGGAAGCGTAGGCTAAGTCAATATAAATAGATGAAAATTTTGAGTCATAAGGTAGGCAACAATTAAGTTTGATGCTAAGTATGAATTGTTAGATCTATTGTTGGGTCATTTGGGTAAGGACTCCTGTTGGTTGTGTGTGTGGAGATCCTCAGTCCTGCTGTGTGCGGACCCTGTTGTTTGTGTGCGCAGGCTGTGTTTGGATTGTACTAGATTTTTGGATGCTAATATATGTGATATGATATCTCTGTGTTATCTGATCTAATGTGTTACTGTTGATGCGAACCTTTGGGATCTGTTATAGCTACGAATACTATTGCATTATCTATATATGTTGTGAATCTGTCTGTGTTATGGTATATCTGTAATCTGTTAATGATGCATTATAATATTGTGTACTGATAATTTCTTATACACACATGGATGCGAAGGTATTGACTATGTCTGTGCATGGTAATATCTCTATTATACTGTGGATTGTACTATTTATAAACCTACAATCAAACCTGTCTTATGCGAACCCGATAGGCTGCGAATGTGGATCTACTTGACTTACCTACTCTCTCTCTCAGGGTGCAGAAACTTGGTTCCAGCACCCTCCCATACTGCTTAGGGTGAGACTTTGGCCTGCGCAAGAAGGTCACTGCCGAAAGGGCCAGTAGTATAGGGGTTTGTTGGCAAACCTTAACCTCCAAACCTAGGTCAGGACCCCTGTTGGCTCGAGGGGTCCTGACCCAGGTTCGGATGTTCAAGGTTTGCCAACAAACCCCTATATTACTGGAACTTTCGGCAGTGACCTACTTTCCCAGGCCAAAGTCTCACCCAAAGTAGTATGGGTGGGTGCTGGAACTAGGTTTCCACACCCTAGGAGAGGGTAGGTAAGTCAAGAAGAGCTGCGTTATCCCTAATCGTGACCCAATCTGGTGTCACCAAGCCTAGATCCCCTTTGCATCCACGTGCGCAACAACAATATTACTCACAAAAATCAACAGATCGAGAATTAATATAACAATACACAGCTATTTCATATATTCCCAGATTACAGCATAAATAAGTACACAAGTATGTTCGCAACTTAAACCAATAAAACAGAAGCATATACTAAGTAATAAAGGCATCACAGATTCATATCCCAGCAATTCCAGTAGATTTAGATAGGAAATAATACTTCCACATTCATTAATCTTTCATATCTACGTACAAAACCCCAAAAACCCAACCTGTGCACACAGTAGTAGGGTCCACACACAGCAAGACAGAGGCCCTCCACGCACACAGCAACAGGAGTCCTTACCCAAAAACCCTGACCAGATCTATCGATTTGCACTTAGCAGTAATCTCTTATCCTTCTTAGCTTCTTCTACAACTCAAAACAGTTCAACTACTTATACTATTCTAGCCTATGCATTCAATGGTCCGCAAACTATGGTTTGCGGACTCTTGGTATACCCTTGACCCATTTACAATGATTTAGGGGCTTTGACCCACCTCAAAACCCCTGCACTATACTAAATATAATCAGAAATATACAAAATGGGCCAGTTTCGCAGCTTTGCAGGAGACCCTGTTCCAACAGTCCCCCAACATGATCTTCTAATTCGTCCCAAGTCACTGTGCTGGTAGGTTCATCATTTGCGTCTTCACAACTGCTCCAACCCTGTAGTCATTTGATCTGATATGGTTTGAGCCAACTACCATTGACATATCCTGGAAATACATCGCCGCGTAGGGTAGCCAACCAAACAGCTCCACCTTCCGTGATTTCCTTAACAATATAGGGGCCAAGCCAGTGCTGCCGAAACTTGCCTGGATGTTTTGCGAACTGGCTATCATATAAGAGGAATACTTCATCCTGCGCGAAGGTATTTTGGAGAATATGTCGATCATGCCAGGCTTTATCATGGGCCTTCTGCACCTGTTGATGGAAATTAGCCAGGAACCGGTCTTCCTCCAAGCCATAAGCTGTGCTAAGTGTTCCTCCATGATGTTAGGGTCTGCCATGTTCGTAACTGCGGCGATACATAGACTAGGAATAATGTACTCCATTGGCATAATGGCCTCCTTGTCGTAGACCATCCTAAAAGAAGTTTTCCCAGTTAGCTTTTTGTAGGTGGTTCGATAAGCCCATAGAACTGACGGGACACATACGTCCTAATCGCTGCGATCGGCATTGCAGACCTTTGTCAGTGCTTGCTCCAAGATTTTATTAAAGGCTTCAACTGCACCATTTTCTTGTGGGTGATACGGTGTGCTTTTTGCATGATGGATTCGGAACTCCATGATCAAAGCCTGGATTGTTTCGTTAACGAAGTGTGTACCCCTGTCGCTCATGAGGACCTTCAGACACCCAAATCTGGTCAAGATCTGTTCAAAAATAAAATGTGCAGCAGTATCTACAGTACAATCCTTTACTGCTTGTGCTTCAGCCCACCTAGTTACGTAATCAGTGGAAGTAATGATGTAGCATGCTCCTGTCTTCTTTCCTAGTGGGTTGATAGGTCCTATGAAATCGATGGCACACTTGTCGAATTCTTGAAGGGCCATTTGTGGTTGAAAGGGAATTTCATCCCTACGGGATGGCCTCCCTATTCATTGGCATGTATCATAGGCTTTACAATGATCATGGGCATCATGATGCAGGGTAGGCCACCATAAGCTAGCTCTCAAAACCTTTTGTGTAGTTGCTTTCCCTACATAGTGACCTCCTGCTACTCCGTCATGAGCTTCTGCCAATATAGCATGCCTTTCATGCTCCATAACATATCTCCGTAATACTTCATCCACTCCCATATTATATAACTGACCTGCAATGATGGTGAAATATGCTGCTCAAGCGACTAGCTCTTTCTTCTATTGCACTGAATACTCCGGGGGAGCCATCCCTGTAGCCAGGAACTGAATGATATCAGTGAAGTGGGCATCTACTACCTTAATAGAAAACAGCTGCACATTAGGTAATTTGTCTTCTAGGTTGGTTGGCTCTTTGCCACTCTCTATTCGTGATAGGTGATCTAGCCCAGCATTCAGCTTTCCCAGCTTAATGACGATTTCAAATTCATACTCCTAAAATAACAGTAACCAGCAACAGATTTTCCCCCCCCAAATGGGCTTATTTACCAAGTACTTCAAGGTTGAATGGTCTGTAAACATTTTGAAGTGTCCTCCTAATAATTAATGCTGATATTTCTGCAAAGTGTACACCATGGCCAACCCCTCCTGCTCTGTAGTGGAGTAATTACGTTCAGCACTTGAGAGTTTCTGACTTGCAAAGGCAACCAGATGATCAATGTCTCCTTCTTTTAGCTGCATAAGGATAGTTCCGAGAGAAATTCCTGATGCATCGATGTGGACATGAAAGACCTTTTCCCAATCAGGAAATATGAGAATAGGTGCCGAGACCATCTTTTCCTTAAGTAGTTCAAAGCTCTTTTGACACTCGTCATCCCAAAAGAACGAAACATCCTTTATGAGAAATTTTTCCATAGGGGAAGTGATCAGTGTGTAGCCTTGAATGAATTTTTAGTAGTAGCTTGTGTGCCCAAGGATCGAACACAGCTGTTTCTCCATTGTTGGTACGGGCAAGTTGATGATCACTGCAATTTTGGTGGGGTCCACCATTAGCCCTTGGCGGCAAACTATATGGCCGAGCAAGATACCAAATGGTACACAGAATATACACTTCTTGATATTTAAGGAAATCTAATGCTTTCGGTAGGCATCCAACATCATGCACAAGTTAGACACGTGCGCCTTCACCAGGCTTAAGACAATCCAATCATTGAAGTATACTTCTGGGAACTTGTGGATAATTTCTTTGAACACCGCAACCACTACTCGTGAAAAAATAGCAGGGGCATTCTTGAGACCAAATGACATGACAGCAAATTGGAAAGAGCCCCATTTCGTGGCAAACATGGTTTTGCTCGAGTCTTCAGGAGCGATTCTAATCTGATGGTACCCAGAGAATCCGTCCGTAAAAGAGTATGCTTCCTGTCTGCCCACGCTATCCAAAATTTCGTCTGAGAATGGTGTAGGGAATGGGTCATGAACATAGGCGTCGTTCAGCTTGCATAGGTCCACGTAGATCTGAATCTCCCCTTTAGCCTTTTTCTCCTGAACCACCATCAAGCTAACCCAGTCTAACTGTTCGACAGGTTCAATGATACCCGCAATGATCATTTTATCAAGCTCTTCCTTGAATTTTTGCTTATACTTGGGGTTCAACCTATAGGGTCGTTGTTTTACGGGGCAGGCATCCAGTTTGAGAGCGATATGTATGACTCCTAAGTCCCTTGTGGTTCCCTTTAATTTTGAAAATTTTGTTGGGAATAAGTCTTGGTACTCGATGAGTAACTCGGCCATTTTTCTTACTATATTTTCATCCCAATAGTCCCCAATCTTAGCCAACTTAGGATTTTCTTCCCTCCCAATATTAACTTCGCACAGCTTGAGGGGCTTAGTGACATCCACCTCTTGCAATGGGGGTCCCGCAATGGAGCACTCTCCTTGCGACTCTGGGATATAGACAGACCGCGGGTCTTCTTCACTTTCTTCCCTTGCGAAGATGCGGCAATTGACAATATCTTGCATCTGTGATTCCCATGTCGGTGCCTTGAATGCTTCAATGGAGCTAGGTTCTTTGAACACAAATGTATCTATGCCCTGCAGAGCTTCGTCAAGCACTTCTGACCCCCCTATGATTCCAAATGTCCCTACGAATTCATTCCTCAAAATTTCCCAATGGATGGTGCGTTGATGTAGCTCCACATCCAGGTACCATGCAGTCGGGCTTGGACCTAACTCGTGAATGAACAAGTGAACCCATTCTTCCATAGCTCGGTCACCCCATGCCCTGATCTAGGCCAGCAAGTGGTTATGCGGGTCCCCTGGGCCAAGGAACATCTCGACTCACACATTTACTGGAGGCTCAAATCGGAGGAGCATCATGTCCCAACAGTCCTCCCATTTTCGGAATGCCCCTTTGTGCGTCTCCCACCATATTTCAGGTGTTGCACGCATCGCTAGATTAAGGGCCCATATCCTCCGTTCTCTGGTAACCTCAGCTTCGAATGTGCACAAAAATTCCCTAATGCTACCAGAACCATCAAAGTAGGGTAGGTCTCTTACCTCCGAGGAAATGCAACAGAAGTCCCTGGTGACTCGAAGACATCGCAGCTCTGAGACATCATGCAACCAGTTTTTCCAATTCTCCATCTCCCCGTCAATGTCAAAGAAGCATTCACTGTCCTTTTCCCAGCAAATTACTCCTTCCACCGTGGGGTTGATCCAATATTTGTCCCACACAGTCAACTTGTAAATGTGATCCACCTCTTATTCATCGCGTACCGGCTCTATATATCGTTCACCTTCCACAGGATCTAATGGTACTATCACCCTTGTGCCATTATTATCAAACACCATGCTTCTCTTTTTGAGGTTGATGATACCACCCATATCTATGGCCTAGTCCAATCCCAAGAGTGCAAGGTAGGGTTCCACATCTTCTACAATTTCTATGACTTCAAAATCAACGCGGGCCTTTACTCCTGAGATATCCACCGTAACTTTAGAAAACCTTCCTAGCGGGATGATCTTCTGCTGATTTTCCCTGCGCAACTGAATAGTGGACCATTCCAACTTAGGTTCTCCCATTCGTTTCCAAGTCTTCTTAGGTAACACGTTCGCATCCTACCTTAGGTCCAAAATAACCTGGCTCATTTCGTAGTCACCGATCTGCGCAGACAACCACATTTCTCTTTCGGTGTGTTTCTTATACCTGTATAGTTTGTGCACATCCTTGACTCCCGGGGTTAGGTTGGTTCATGTTGTGCAGTTATCTATTAATTCCTGAAGGTTCTCCACAGCCTTTGGGTTGTGCAGCAATTTCATACATGCCTGCAAAAAGGGCTCAACCTCCTCATCCGCCTTGAGGTTCGCAGGTGGTCGAGCAGTAGTTGCTTCTGTCTCAGCAAAGTCTTTGTGAGCTGTGATAAATGTTTCTTTCCCCCTTTTTAGGTCCAGGCCTTCCTGTTTGATAGTGGCTTGATGGATCAGAGGTTCCATCATAGCCTCCTCCTCTGGTCCCCTGGTGGCCATCCCACTTCGTGTCACCACATTCACACTTAGATCCTTGTTTCGCAGTTCAGCCTTAACTCTCTGCACATTTTGTGTAGGTGTCGACTTCTTTTCCTGTATTTTCGCAATCAAGATTGAGAAATATTCAATCGTATGGTCCAGTTTTCTGAAATATCAGCAGGATTTCCTAGTGGGGTTTGGGCAGTCCCTTGCAAAGTGCCTTGCTTCTCCATAGTTATAGCAGATGAGCTGACCTCGTCCCCATCCTGCACTTCCACCGCGTCCTCCTCCCTTGCCCCTTGATGGGGAGCCACCTATACCTATGGGGGTCCTTGGTGACGCAGGGTCTGATTGTACTTTGTATAGGTTTCCTCGATCAATCATCAAATCATATGTGTGGCAGTTTTGTTCGTCATGTCCCTCTAATCGGCAGAACCTACACCATTGCTACTTTACCTTTGGAATATATGCAGCAAGGCAGGGACAATGGTTAGTATCGTGCAGCCTTGCGACATGACAATCATCGCACCAGAGCGCTGGCCCACTAGGTCCCGCAGCTTCCCTAGGGCGCAATGGGCTAGGTCCCCTGGCCTGCACATAATCTTCTAATAGAGGACAGTTATCCTTAGTATGGCCATTCACTCGGCATCGTATGCACCATCTTTCGGGGCTAGCTTATGTCCCTTGTTCCTTTCACAAGTTCTGGATCTCTACATGCATCGCTTCCAGCTGTCCCTGGATATGCTAGATGCCCAGCTAAGTCTCGTCCTGAGGTGCAGCTTCTAACTTCATGGCACCTTCCAAGGCCTTCTCCTGTGATGCGAAGTTTTGGTGCCGCATAGGTACACGCAGGTGAGGCAGCAACATAGCAATAAACCATTTCATGTGTTGTCTGTCATCATATTGGAATCCCCCTTCTCTGATCACCTTATTTAGTCATTGATCGACCTCCCACACAGATTCAGAAGGTCCCTACTTAAAGTCCTTTAGATTTACCATGATTTGAGAGTAGGACTTAGGTTTCTTAAACTGTTGTTTCAAGGTGTTCTTAATCTCTTCAATGGTTGCATTTGTGTTTTGGCCGATGTATCCCATGTACCAGTCCAAAGCTCTTCCTTTGAAGGCAAGGGATAGTTGTACCCTTTTCACTACATCACTAGCCACATTCTGCGCAGTCCATACTGATCCTGCGACAAACCAAAATTGATCTATGTCTTCATCCCCCACACCCTTAAAGGTCAGAAATTTCATGTGCGTAGCGATGTCGTCTTCCGGTGGCAGAGGGGTCAGTGAATTCCTACCTCTAGGCTGATTTGAAATCGATGTGGCGGGAGGATTCTATGAAGATGCTTCCCTTACTGGATTGTAGACCAATTGATCTCCTTCTAGGTTGGCCCTATAGTACTTTCCACTCCGCATTGTGCTTCCATCTAGATCAGAGGTCATTCACTCGGTATGGCTACACAGAATACTCTTTAAGCATAATAATATCTTGATCAGCAATGGTAACGTCTTCAGAAACTTACCTCGGAACCACGTGAAGAATCTTTGCTCTGCTTAAGAGTAGGAGACAAACTGTTCAATGGAAAATTTTGTCACAAATCCCCCTAACACGCTTTCTACCCAGTGGTCCACTGTGCGAGTGATGGTGTTATCAGTCTCTTCCAGCTGCTAGATTAGTTCAGGGGTCCACTCTGTGATCCGCTCATCCTTCCAACACTTCTGAAACTCTACCAGTCTTGCGAACCACTCCTGGAGCTTGATCGAAATTGTTACAAAGAAGATCTCATAGATCTCTATGAAAATGTACTTATTCTTCCACTCTTCGATGGTCAACCTCTCACTGCGGTTTTCTTTTATGGAAAATTCCTGAAATTTCTGTTCAAACCATTCATCAATTTACTTTCTCTCCGTCTTCCAGTATGGCCTTGGAATTACCTGATCCCTCTCTCAAAATGCTCTAGGTCCCAACAAAGGAACCATTTTTTGGTTCGAGGGGTCCTAACCCAGGTTCGGATATTCAAGGTTTGCCAACAAACCCCTATACTACTGGCCCTTTCGGCAGTGACCTACTTGCGTAGGCCAAAGTCTCACCCGAAGTAGTATGGGTGGGTGTTGGAACCAAGTTTCCGCACCCTGGGAGAGGGTAGGTAAGTCAAGCAGAGCTGCGTTATCCCTAATGGTGACCTGATCTGGTGTCACCGAGCCTAGATCCCCTTCGCATCCACGTGCGCAACAACAATATTACTCACAAAAATCAATATATCGAGAATTAATATAAAAATACACAGCTATTTCAGATATTCCCAGATCACAGCATAAATAAGTACATAAGTATGTTCGCAACTTAAACCAATAAAACAACAGCATATACTAAGTAATCAAGACGTCACTGTTGGAACAGGGTCTCCTACGAGTTGTGAAACTGGTCCAATTTTGAATATTTTTTATTATATTTAGTCTAGCACAGGGGTTTTGGGGTGGGTCAAAGCCCTGAAAGCATTGTAATGGGCAAAAGGATAAACCAGGGGTCCGAAAACCACAGTTTGCAGACCATAGGAAAGTTTAGGCTAGATTGTAATAAATAGAGGAGCATTTTGAATTGTAAGGCAGAGAATGAAGAGCTATTAATGCGAATTGTGGTTTAGGAAGTCTGTTTGGGTTTTTAGGGAAGGACTCCTGCTGACTGTGTGCGCGGAGATCCAGAGTCCAGCTGTATGTGGACCCTGCCGCTGTCTGCGCAGGCTGGGACGGGTATTGTAAGAGGGAATTGATGAATTAATGAATAAGAAATTCTGTTGAGAATTGAATCTATGTGTACTGTTTATGCGATTTTTTGATGATTGTTGTCTTATGTGTATTCTGAATTTAGCTATGAAATTCCGTGTAAGTGTTTTACTGTATCTGGATTTTTGTTGTTCTATTTTATACAATATTGAGCAACTATCTTGGAAGTATATGATTGTTGAGCACCATAGCATAATTAATTGTGCGCACGTGGATTCGAGAAGGGACCTATCAGCCCTGCTCGGGAAGATCTAGGCATTTTGAGGCAGGGCACAGCTCTGCTTGCATTACCTATCCTTTCTCAGGGTGCGAAAACCTGGTTCCAGCACCCATCCATACTACTTCGGGTGAGACTTTGACCTGTGCAAGTAGGTCACTGCCGAAAGGGCTAATAGTATAGGGGTTTGTTGGAAAACCTTGCACTTTGAACCTGGGTCATGACCCCTCAAGCCAAAAAATGGTTCCGTTGCCAAGACCTGGAGCATTTTGAGGAAGGGATCAGGTAATGACAAGAGAGTACTGGAAGCTTAAAAGGAAGGAAATTGAGGAGTGGTTCAAAAAGCAGATCTAGGAATCTGCGGTAAAAGAAAATCACAGCATGAAGTTAATAGCGGAAAAATGGAAAAATAGGTACATTTTTACAGAAAGCTACAAAATATTCTTTGTGACATTTGCAATCGAGCTTCAGGAGTGGCTGGCTAGGCTCGTAGAATTCTAGAAGTGTTGGAAGGATGAACGAGTCACTCAGTGGACCCCAGAGCTGATCCAGCAGCTGGAAAGGACTGGAAATACTATCATGTGCACGGTAGATCACTGGGTGGACAGTGTGCTAGGAGGATTTGTGACATAATTTTCCATTGATCAGTTTGTATCCTACTCTGAGGCCGAGCAAAGATTCTTCAAAGGGTTCTGGGGTAAGTTTCTGAAGACGTTACCTTTGCTAATTAAGATATTACTGTGTGAAAAGAGTATTTTGTGTAGTCATACCGACTGAATGACCTCAGATCTAGATGGGAGCGCAACATGTAGTGGTAAATATTATCGGACCAACCTTGACGGGCAAAGATCTACCTATAATCCTCTACAAGGAAAAATTGCGCAAAGCCCCCCGGCTACACCGCCATCCAGGCCGCATAAAGGTAAGAACTCGCCCATACCCCCACCTCCAATGGGAAATGATATGGATGTGCACCTGAAGCTGCCCACCTTCAAGGGGGTAGGAGACGAGGATATGGACCGATTTTGGTTTGTTGCAGATTCCGTATGGACTGCGCAAAATGTGACAAACAATACGGTGAAGAGAGTGCAGATGTCCCTGGCGTTCGAAGATAGAGCATTAGACTGGTATATGTGATATGTCTCTCAGAACGGGAGTGTGTCTATTCAAGATATTAAGGATGCTCTGAAGCAACAATTCCAAAAGCCAAAATCTTACTCTCAGTTGGTAGCATAAGTAAAGGACTTCAAGTAAGGTGTGTCTGAATCTGTATGGGAGGTTGATTAGCGATTGAAGAGAGAAATCAGGGAAGGAGGATTTGAGTATGAAGATATACAGCATACGGAATGGGTCATTGCTATGTTGTTGCCCCACCTACGTACGCCAATGAGTCACCAAACCTTTGAGTCGCAGGAAAAAGCTGTGGAAGTCACTATGAAACTAGAGGCTGTGCCCAGAGAAGATACTTCGTTAGGAGTACAACAAATTCAGGAGCAACTCGGAGCTATGCACATGGAAATTCAGAGCCTGCAAAAGGAACGAGGGAAAGGACCCAACACATATATGTGGTGCATACGATGTCCAGTGTCTGGCCATACGAAGGATCAATGTCCATTATTGGAAAATTACATGCAAGTAGGGGGACCTAGTCTGATCTTACTAGGAGCAAGTGGGGGACCTATCTTATCACGACTAGGATAGAGCAGACCTCCACTTTGGTGAGATGACTGTCATGTAGCAGGGCTACATGATACGGACCATTTCCCTCGGCTGGTTGCGTATGTACAAGAACTAAAGCAGCAGTGGTGCAGGTTCTGCTGATCAGTAGGACACGATGAGCAGAACTGCTGCACTTATGACTTAATGATGGATCGTGGAAACTTGTATCAAGTACAATCAGACCCTACGTCACCAAGATCTCCCATGAACTTTGGTGGCTTGCCAGCAAGGGGCAGGGGAGGTTGGGGGGGAAGCGCAGGTCGGGGGCTAGGACAGCTAATCTGTTATAACTGCGGAGAGATAGGGAATTTTACGAGGGACTTTCCAAATCCCACTAGGCAATCCTGCAAATATTGCAGACAGCTGGACTATGTGCTCGAAGATTTCCCAATATTAATAGAAAAAATGGAGGAAAAGCAGCACATCCCTACACAGAATGTGCAGAGAGTTAAAGATGAGCTCAGGAACATAGACCCAAGTGTGAAAGTCATAACACGTAGTGGGATGGTCACCCAGGGATTGAAGGAAGAAGAAGAGTTGAACATAGAGAAGGGGCAAGAAACCATGGCCCTAGCTGACTAGGACCTCACTTAGAGAATAGCAGCTACTGTGCAGGTACCAACAAACCCGAAGACAGATGAGGGGGTTGATCCCTTTCTACAGGCATGTATGAAGCTGTTGCGTAACCCAAAGGTTGTAGGGAACCTTTAGGCATTAATGAATAGCTATGCAACGTGGTCCAATCCGCCCCCGGGGACCAAGAATGTACACAAATTATACAGGTATAAAAAATGCACTGGTAGAGAAATGTGGCTGACTATGCAGATTGGTGACTATGAGATAGATCAAGTTATTTTGGACCTCGAATCAGATGAGAATGTGTTACCTAAGAAAACCTGGCAGCAAATGGGAGAACCTAAATTGGAATGGTCCACCATCCAGATTCGCATGGAAAATCAGCAAAAGATCATCCCTCTGCGAATACTGTCAAAAGACATGGTAGATATCGCAGGAGTGAAGGCCCAAGCTAACTTTGAGGTAATATAAATCGTGGAGGATGCGGATCCCTACCCTGCACTCCTAGGACTGGACTGGGCTATAGATATGGGGGGTGTCATCAACCTCAAAAATCGTAGCATGGTATTTGAAAATAATGGTACGCGAGTGATAGTACCACTGGATCCCACGGAAGGTGCTCGGTATACAGAGCCAACGTGCAATGAGGAAGAAGTAGACCACATTTACAATTTGACTACGTAGGATGAGGACTGGATTAACCCCATGGCGGAAGGAGTGCTTTGCTGGGAAAAACACAGTGAATGTTTTTCCGACTCTGATGGGGAACTGGAGAACTGGCAAGGCCGATTGCATGACGTTTCGGCGCTACGATGTCTACGGGTCACAAGGAATTTTCATTGCATCTCCACTGAGGTAAGAGATCTGCCCTACTTTGGGGACTCAGGTGACATTATGGAATTTTTAAGCACATTCGAAGCAGAAGTTCCCAAGGAATTCAGGCTAGGGGCCCTTCCGCTAGCCCTATGCGGAGTGCCTGCGCGTTGGTGGGATACGCATGGGATGGTATTCGACAATTGGGATGAATGTCGGGATAATATGCTCTTGCAATTTGGAGCCCCAGCTAAACGACAAATCCAGAAGTTCCCTAGGTCAGACAACCCACGCGAATATTTGCTTGCATGGGAAATGCACTGGGGCGACAGGACCCCAAACGAAGGGGCTCACCTATTTTTCCATGACCTAGAACTACGTCCCACTGCATGGTATCTATATGCGGAGCAGCATCAGCGCACACGCCATTGGGAGCATCTGCAGGAGGAGTTCCTGCAGACATTTAGGGTAGGAGATGGCACAGGGGCGCTCAACGTAGCTCTGCAGTGCACGACCACCTCAACTAAGGGAAAATCACACCTGGTCATCACACCTGGATCAAGGGGTACGCCGGTACCACACTCGATTGAATGTTGGAGCCGTAGCCTAACAGAAGGGAAGACCGATCTTTGCACTATCCCGACCATGGCACTCGGTGGGATGCGTACGGTAGCCAAGTTGCTAGAGTGGTACCTGGACCACATTACAAAACACCTGGCATCATCTTTAATTCGGGGTACGCAAGCAGCACACAGGAGTCATCCAAAGTCTGTAAATCCGTGGGAATGCCCTCAGGTATGAATAACAACCATCAAGCCACCGCACTTTAGTGAAAGAGGAACCTTACCGTTACAAAAATGGGTGGCTAGGAATCAATGCAGAAATTATGGCGAGTTGTTATGGGTTGAATGATGATACGTTTCAAGTTAGATTTACTCTCCCGATGGCTAGCCCGGGACAATATAAGGACAACAAGATAACTTCGCTCAAGGATCCATATTGTCTCTATACTCTGCCTCTGTTATTCTTCTGCTTGCTTATCTGTATCTTTAGCGTTTTCCGTGAATGTCCAATTTGGGAAGCCTGTCCTTTTGCTGCTATGGCAACCCCTAACCTACCGAATGCTTCGGCACCTACCATTTCAGCACCTGCAGACATTGTGTTGAGAGGGCCTGGGGATGCCGAGCTTGATAAGATGATTTCCCTCTGGCTCCCTGCTGGGAGAATTGACTTTGAACCCCATAGTTGCTTGACAGGGGTTCCTGACCTTTACAACCTGGGAAGGATCACAAGCCCCAGCCGGACGGCCTCGGAATATACCACGAAGAATGGTGCGCAATTGCCACAGTCCACCATCAACACGGACACAGTCAATTCACAGCTAGTCCTGCACACGGAAGGGACGACTAGCAGGGATACTCCCTCCCCCCTGGGGATGAAGCAATATAGGAATACACTGTGACTTATCCGCAGTTCCATACTACCACCCAGCGAAAGACATATTTGTTCGCTACCTCGCACTATCATGGTTGGCGACCATGCCCCGACAGCTATGGACCTACAAATAGACTTGGCATAGCTGCCCCGTGAGGTGTTATAGGATTTACACACCACTGTGCTGCAATAGATCCATCAACGTGACCGGACTACACGGCAGCAGCGTGAAATAACCCCGAAAGTACGGGCACAACGAGTTGCATTGATCACGAAAGTAATAGATATTATTAAAGGACAACTTACTCTAGGCACTCATTTGGTCGAGGTGGTTATGCAGCTATGGACAGCGGTCTGGTTCAACCCGATGCTTCAATGTGTCACAAAAGACTTACTACAGATGGAAGTTTCTTTTGATCAGATCGAAGCTACCTTCCCTTCCCTCGTCCTTGTGCAACGTCTAGCCCTCTTGAAAACCCATAACGCCTTCATAGACATGATTTCGGATCTCCGTCGCACCAAGCATGTCGTGAGAAAGTGCTTGAAGCCATGGGGCAATACCACCTTCTAGATATCTCAGGCTGCTCATGATGCCATCGCACGCCTCTACCAGATATTGTATCAGGTTACCATGGCTCCTGAAGGCCCTGCCTCCCTAAAGCTGGTCGATATCGCACAACGAGCTGCTGCCCAAAGTTAGGAAGTGTTACCTCCACTCTTCGTCGCTTTCAATACCTTGTGTGCGCAGATAGAGACCGCACCACCACAAAGACTCGGGACGAGTCACAAGATTGTGTTGGGGGACTGTTGGAACAGGGTCTCCTACGAGCTGTGAAACTGGTCCAATTTTGAATATTTTTTATTATATTTAGTCTAACGCAGGGGTTTTGGGGTGGGTCAAAGCCTCGAAAGAATTGTAATGGGAAAAAGGATAAACCAGGGGTCCAAAAACCATGGTTTCCATAGGAAAGTTTAGGCTAGATTGTTATAAATAGAGGAAATTTCTGAATTGTAAGGCAGAGAATGAAGAGATATTGATGCGAATTGTGGTTTAGGAAGCATGTTTGGGTTTTTGGGGAAGGACTCCTGCTGGCTATGTGTGCAGAGATCCAGAGTCCAGCTATGTGCAGACCCTGCTGTTGTGTGCACAGGTTGGGACAGGTATTGTAAGAGGGAATTGATGAATTAATGAATAAGAAAGGCTGTTGAGAATTGAATCTATGTGTACTGTTTATTCGAGCTGTTGATGATTTATGTGTTATGCGTATTCTGAATTTAGCTGCGAAGTTCCATGTAAGTGTTTTACTGTATCTGGATCTGTGTTGTTATGTTTTATGCAATATTGAGATACTATCTTGGAAGTATATGATTGTTGAGCACCATAGAATAATTAACTGTGCACACATGGATGTGAGAAGGGGCCTATCAGCCCTGCTCGAGAAGATCTGGGCATCTTGAGGTAGGGAGCAGCTCTGCTTGCATTACCCATCCTTTCTCAGGGTGCGGAAACCTAGTTCTAGCACCCACCCATACTACTCCGGGTGAGACTTTGACTTGCACAAGTAGGTCACTACCGAAATGGCCAGTAGTGTAGGAGTGTTTTGGAAAACCTTGCACTCCGAACCTGGGTCAAGACCCCTCAAGCCAACAGTCACAGATTCATATCCCAAAAATTCCAGTAGATTCAAATAGGAAATAATACTTTCGCATTCATTAATCATTCAGATCTACGTACAAAACCCAAAAAACCCAACCTGCGCACACAGCAGCAAGGTTCGCACACAGCAGGACAGAGGCCCTTCGCTCACACAGCAGCAGGAGTCCTTACCCAAAAACCCTGACCAGATCTATCAATTTGCACTTAGCAGCAATCTCTTATCCTTCTTAGCTTCTTCTACAATTCAAAACGGTTCAACTACTTATACTATTCTAGCCTACACATCCAGTGGTCCACAAACCATGGTTTGCGGACTCTTAGTCTACCCTTGACCCATTTACAATGTTTTAGGGGCTTTGACCCACCACAAAACCCCTACACTATACTAAATATAATCAAAAATATACAAAATGGGTCAGTTTCACAGCTTTGCAAGAGACCCTATTCCAACAACCCCTCGAGCCAAAAAATGGTTCTGTTGCCAGGACCGAGAGCATTTTGAGAGAGGGATTGGGTAATGCTAAGGGAAAATTAGAGATCTGAGAAGAAATAAATCAAAGAGTGGTTTGAAAAACGAGTTCAGGAATTTCCGGTGAAAGAGAATCGCAGCACAAAGCTGACGACGGAGAAGTGGAAGAATAAGTAAATTTTCACTTAAGTCCACGAAATATTCTTTATAACATTTGCGAACGAGCTTCAGGAGTGGTTGGCAAGGCTCGTAGAGTTTCAGACATGCTGGAAAGATGAGTGGGTCATGCAGTGGATTCCATAGTTGATTCAGGAGTTAGAAAGAACTGATAATACCATCACTCATATGGTATATCACTGGGTGGATAGTGTGTTGGGAGGATTTGTGATGGAATTCATAGTTGATCAGTTCATGTCCTATTCAGAAGCAGAGCAGAGGTTCTTCAAAGGGTTCTGAGGTAATTTCTAGAAAAAACTTCCCTTATTAATCAAAATTTTGTTGTGCAAAAAAAGCATTATGTGCAGCGATACAGAGTGAATGAGCTCTGATAAAAGTGAGGGTACAACACGAAGTGGTAAATACTATAGAACTAATTAAGAAGGAGATATATTTTTCTACATCCCAGTAAGGGATTCGGTTGTGCATAGCCCTCCAACTACACCACCTTTAAGCCAATATAGGGGTAAGAACTCACTCGTACCTCCACCTCCCTTAGAGGACGAAATGGCCTCGCACATTAAGCTACCTACCTTCAAGGGTGTAGGTGATGAAGATATGGATCAGTTCTGGTTCATTGCATAGTCGGTATGGACTGTGTAGAATGTGGCCAGTGATGTTGTGAAAAGGGCGCAGCTGTCCCTTGCCTTTAAAGGAAGGGACCTGGACTGGTCTATGGGATACATAGCTCAGCATGTGAATGAAACCATTCCAGAGCTTAAGAATTCCCTAAAACAACAGTTTCGAAATCCTAAATCCTACTCTCAAACAGTGAATGACCTAAAATATTTTAAAAAAAGGGCCTATGAATCAGTATAGGAGGCTGACCAGTGGCTAAAGAAGGTAATCAAGGAAGGGTAATTTTTGTATGATGATAGATAGCATAAGGAATGGTTCATTTCTATCTTACCGCCTCACCTACATGTACCTATGTGTCAGCAAGCCATTGAATCACAGGAAAAATCCCTGGAGATTGCTATGAAGTTGGAGGCTGCGCCAAGAGACGATACCCAGTTGGGAGTACAAAAAATCCAAGGGTAGCTGGAGGCAATGTACATGGAGAACCAAAACCTACGAAAAGACCGAGGGAAAGACACTAGCCCAGACGTATGGTGCATATGATGTAGGGTATCTGGGCATACCAAGGTTCAGTACCCACTGCTGGCAGACTACCTACAAGCAGGGGGACCCAATCCTTTGCGCCCGGGACCAAGTAGGCCAGCATTATGGTGTGATGATTGTCACGTAGCTGGCCTGCATGATGCTAACCACTACCCCCGTCTGGGTGTGTATGTCCCAAAACTGAAGCAACAATGGTGCAGGTTTTTCCGATAAGTAGAACATTATGAGTAGAAATGTTGAACTTGTGATCTGAAGATAGATCGGGAAAACCTATATATGGTACAATCAGACCCTTCTTCACCAAGATCCCCCTCAGGCATAGGTGGCTCCCCAGCTAGGGGAAGGGGAGGGGGCCGAGGTGGAAGCGCAGGTAGGGGAAGAGGACAACTGATCTGCTATAACTACGGAGAGGTAGGGCACTTTGCGAGGGACTACCCAAACCCTGCAAGTCAATCCTATAGATACTACAGATAGCTGGACCATGTGATTGAAGATTGCCTAATCATGATAGCAAAAATGCAGGAAAAGCAGCAGACACCTACATAGAATTTACAGTGGGTTAAGGCAAAACCTGAAGACGAAGGACCAAGCATTAATGTCATAACACGTAGCGGCATGGCCATTGCGGGAGCTGAGGAAAAAGCTATGGCTGAGCCTTTTATCCAGAAAGAAGCCATCAAACAATAATTTTTTGACCTGCAGAAGGAAAAGGAAACCTTTGTCGCAGCTCGCCAAGTCTTTTCTAAGGCTGAGGCATCTACTTCTCAAGCCCCCGCAAACCTCAAAGCAAATGATGAGGTCAAACCATTTTTGTAGGCATGTATGAAGCTGTTGCGCAACCAACGGGCCTTAGAAAACCTCCAAGCCTTAATAGACAGCTGTGCAGAAAGAACTAATCCATCTCTGGAAGTTAAGGATGTGCACAAGCTATACAAGCATAAGAAACGCATTAGTAGGGAAATGCGGCTAACAGCACAAATTGGTGATTATGAAATGGATCAGGTTATTTTGGACCTAGGATCAGATGCGAAGGTACTACCCAAGCAAACTTGGCAATGAATGGGAGAACCTAAGTTGGAATGGTCCACTATCCAGATGTGCATGGCCAATCAGAAGAAGATCATACTGTTGGGAAGACTATCAAAGATCGTGGTAGACATCGTAGGAGTTAAGGTCCGGGTTGATTTTGAGGTCATTCAGATTGTAGAAGATGCGGAACCCTATCCTACACTCCTAGGATTGGACTGGGCCATAGATATGGGAGGTATTATCAATTTGAAGAAAAGAAGCATGGTGTTTGAAAATGAAGGTACACGGATGATAGTACCATTAGACCCTACGGAAGGAGAATGATACACGGAGCCAGTGCGCGAAGAAGAGGATGTAGATCATATTTATAAGTTAATTGCATGGGATGAAGATTGGATTAATCCCACGACCGATGGAGTACTTTGCTAGGAAAATGATAGTGAATGTTTCTTTGACTCCGACGAAGAGATAGAAAATTGGCAGAACCGGTTACATGATGTATCTGCACTGCGATGTCTTAGGATCACAAAGGACTTCTAATGCATCTCCTCAGAGGTAAGAGAACTACCCTACTTTGATGGTTCTAGCAGTATTAAGGAGTTTTTGCGAACATTTGAAGCTGAGGTTCCAAGAGAGCAATGGTTATTGGCCCTTAATTTAGCCATGCGCGCAACACCTATGAGGTGGTGGGACACGCATAAGGGGGCCTTCCAAGATTGGGAAGAGTGTCGGGATATGATGATCCTGTGATTTGAACCGCTGATTCACTTGTGTGTAAAGAAATTTCTTGGGCCAGGGGACCTGCGTGAGCATTTGTTCACTTGGATGGAGAAATGATGTGACCGGACTACAGAAGAATGGGTTCATCTATTTATTCATGCCTTAGGACCAATTCCCACTGCATGGTACTTAGATGCGGAGCTACATCAGTGCACCCACCACTGGGAAATGCTAAAGGATGAATTTGTAGGAACATTTGGGTTAGCAGGGGGTACGGAGGCGCTTGACAAAGCTCTGCAGGATATAGATACCTTCGTATTTACTGAATCGCACCCTTACGTAGCATTTGGGGCACCCACATGGGAAACACAGATGCAGGATATTGTCAACTGCCACAACATAGAAATATAAGAATGCGATGAAGACCCACGCAATGTCTCTATCCCGGTATCAGAGGGAAAGTGCGAAGTTGCTGGACCCCCACTACAAACGGTCGATGTTACGAAGCCTCTGAAGCTGTGATAAGTCAACATTGGCATGGAAGAGCAACCTAATTTAGCTAAAATTGGGGATTATTGGGATGATCATACCATAGGAAAAGTTGTAGAACTGCTCATAGAATATCAAAACTTATTCCCAACGAAGTTTTCAGAGCTTAAGGGGATCATAGGGGACCTGGGGGTCATGCGCATCACGTTAAAACCAGATGTACGCCCTGTGAAGCTGCACACTTATCGGTTGAATCCTAAGTATAAGCAAAAGGTTAAGGAATAAATCGATAAAATGCTCACCACAGGTATTATCGAACCAGTCAAACAGTCGGACTGGGTAAGTCCGATGGTGGTCCAGGAGAAAAAGACGAAGGGGAAAATACGAATCTATGTGGACTTGCGCAAATTGAATGATGCCTACGTGCATGATCGCTTTCCCATGCCGTTCTCAGATGAAATCCTTGATAATGTAGGAGAGCAGGAAGCATACTCATTTATTGAAGGGTTCTCAGGCTACCATCAGATCAAAATCGCACCTGAAGATCATAGAAAAACTGCGTTTGCTAATGAATGGGGATCCTTTCAGTATATGGTCATGTCGTTTGGACTCAAGAATGCCCTTACCATATTCTCACGAGTAGTAGTCGCGGTGTTCAAAGAGTTCATACACAAATTTTTGGAGGTTTATTTTGATGATTGGACTGTCTTCGGCTTAGTGAAGAAGCACATTTCGAACCTGCCCATGATTTTGGACGCCTGTAGAAAACACCATATTTCTATTAATATCAAGAAGTGCATATTCTGCATACCCTTCTGAATCTTGCTAGGAGATATCATTTGTCGATAGGGGTTGATGGTTGACCCTGCGAAAGTTGCAATTATCATAAATCTGGCAATACCTACAACTGCGAAATAGTTGTGTTCAATCCTTGGACATACAGGCTACTACAAGAAGTTTCTTCAAGGATACATGCTGATCACATCGCCTATGGAAAAACTTCTTAAGAAGGATGTTTTTTGGGATGATGAATGTCAGAAAAGCTTCGAGCTACTCAAGGAGAAGATGGTCTTTGTGCCTATTCTCATCTTTCCTGATTTGGCGAAAGTATTCCATGTCCACGTAGATGCATCAGGAATCGCCTTGGGAGTGGTCCTTACGCAGCTTGGAGATGGAGACATTGATCACCCAGTTTCATTTGCTAGTAGGAAACTCTTTGGTGCAGAGCGCAACTACTCCACCATGGAGCGGGAGGGATTGGACATGGTTTATGCATTATAGAAGTATCGGCACTATCTGTTAGGAGGACACTTCAAAAATTTTACAGATCATTTAGCTTCGAAATACTTGGTGAATAAGCCTATGTTGGGGGGGGGGGGTAATTTTCCGATGGCTTCTGTTATTTCAGGAATACGAATTTGAGATCATTGTCAAGCTGGGGAAGTTGAATGCTAGGCCAGATCAGTTGTCTCAAATTGAGAGTGGCGAGGAATCAACCAACCTGGAGGAAGGATTGCATGACGCGCAACTATTTTCTATTAAGAGAGTTGATGCGCACTTCGCCGACATCATTCAATTCCTAACTACAGGCATGGCACCTGCAGAGTATTTGGTATAACAGAAGAAAGAGTTGGTAACCCGCGCTGCATATTTTACCATTATCGCAGGTCATCTATATAAGATGGGAGTTGATGAAGTGCTGCAATTTTGGAGCATGAACGACATTCTATCTTGGCAAAAGCCCATGACGGAGTAGCATGAGGTCACTACGCAGGGAAAGCAACGGCGCAAAAGGGTAGAATGAGGTCACTACGCAGGGAAAGCAACGGCGCAAAAGATCTTGAGAACTTGATTATGGTGGCCTACCCTACATAATTACTCTCATGACTATTGTAAGGCTTACGATACATGCCAATGAATAGGAAGGCCATCACGCCGAGATGAAATGCCCTTTCAACCGCAAATGGCCCTACAAGCATTTGACAAATGGGACATCAATTTTGTAGGACCTATCAACCCACCCAAAAAGAAGACAGGTTCGCATTACATTATAACTGCCACTCATTATGTAACCAGGTGGGCCGAAGCACAAGCGGTGAAGGATTGCATGCAGATATTGCTGCGCATTTCATATTTGAGAAGATTCTGACTAGATTTGGATGTCCAAAGATCTTGATGAGTGATAGAGGTACGCATTTTGTTAATGAAACAATACAGGCCTTGATGGAAGAATTTCGGATCCATCATGTGAAAATCACTCTGTATCATCCTCAAGAAAATGGAGCAGTCAAAGATTTTAATAAATTCTTGGAGCACACACTGACTAAGGTCTGTAATTCCGACTGCAGTGACTGTGATGTGCGCATCCCATCTATTCTTTGGGCCTACCGAACCCACTGTAAGAATTTTACAGGGAAAACATTATTTAGGATGGTTTATGGAAAGAATGCCATTATGCCCATGGAATATATTGTTCCTAGCCTACACATCGCAGCCTTTATGAATATGGCGGAGCCTGATATCATGGAGGAATGTTTAGTGCAGCTTGTGGCTTTGGGGGAATATTGTTTCGTGGCTAATTTCCATCAGCAAGTTCAGAAGGCTTAGGATAAGGCATGACACGATCGACATATTCATCAAAAGACCTTTGCGGAGGGAGAATTAGTCCTACTATATGATAGCCAGTTTGTGAAACACCCGAGGAAGTTCCGACAGTACCGGCTAGGGCCCTATACAGTTACAAAAATCATGGATGGCGAAGCTATTCGGTTAGCCACCCTACGCGGCGATATGCTACCCGGCTATGTCAATTCCAGCCGCCTCAAACCGTATCGGATCAAATGACTATATGGCCGGAGTAGCTGTATGAAGTGGGGTATGCCCACCAGGGAAGGTAAGCACGGAAATTACCATGGTACGCACAGAAAGTGGTCATAGATTTGGAAGTCCACAGGGGTGCGCAGGGGGCGTAGGAGCATGTTCAAAGCACAGAAGGCACGCGGGAAGTGCAGACATGCGCTCAAAGCACAGGGGGTGTGCTGGGAGTGCAGGTGTGCGTTGGGTGCGCAGGAGGTATGCTGGGAGTGCAGGGGTGCGTTGGGAACACAGGAGGTGTGAAAACTAGCCATTGGAACAGTAAAATCAGGTAAAAGGCAAAAGTTACTGTTGAAAGGAGCGAGCAGCCTGCATTTAATGAGGCGATTTTGGCAGATTTTACCATTTACTTGATGGTAAGTTACAGATAAGGTTTACCCAACCATTGGTCAATTGCAAAGGCTATAAAAGGAGAAGGATAGATCAGACAAGGGTTCTGTATCACTTGAATAGTTTGTACTTGGCCTATTTTTCCTTGACAAATTTGTGCTGTAAGAGTTTTTGTGCCTATTGCGTCCCTTTCATGTCTGAGAAGCCTACACCCTCTGATAGTAGCAACCCAAAGTTCATCTTTCATGCCCGAATGAAAACCATTAATCCCACTGAAGCCTCAGAACTGGTGACCTCGATGGAACAAGAATCCGAGGAAGTAGTGGAAGTCGAACCAGAAGCCTAGGAAGTTATATCTATGCCGAGTCAAGCAAAGAAGAAATGGAAATAAAAAGCATAGGGGTCGGGGAAACCTGCGAAATGGGTTGGGGTGAAGCCCCATACTTCCACACGAAATGTAAAATCCCCGCGAACAGTGCGCCAGGCATGTTCACCCAAACTAGCAAAGCGACCTCTGCCTGCACAGGAAGAGGCCCAGGTAGCTGAACTAATCAATTGGTTACCACCCTTTATTCAGCCCCGCAGGCCCTCCACACACATACCGAAGAGTCTCGATGGCCTACGCACATACCTTCAGATGTCGTTGACCCCAGGGGAGGTCCCCTTCATTGGCGAACCCTTTAGAAGGCTCCATGCGGTGAAATTTGATGATCATGACTTGGCCAATTTGGAGGCCTTCCCTGAGTTGGCACCGGAATTATATCTTGACAGAATACAGGAAGACGATGGGATAAAGATTGTCCCCATGCACTGGGTACGAGAATTGGCAGGGCCTGGGCTCTTGAACCTACTAAGGATGCCGCACTTTGGCCACTACAATATCACAAACCGTCTGGTATGTCAGTTGCTCGCCCTAGTCCATGATGGCTGCCTATGGATCTAGGATCGAATCCCTATCAATGTTGTGCTCATTCATTGAATTACTAGTCTTCCCATGGAATAGCCGGACCCTCTACAGCGCGTTGGTAAGAAGTATGAGGGGGAGATTGTTGAACACGTGTACAAAACCTACCATGTGGAGTAGAATACTCGAGCTTCATGATCAAATCCATCAGCGACCTTAGTGCGCAGTTGGGTACCCTATTATTGGCATGCAAGTTGATGCAAAAATTCCAGGTGCCCTCCGTCCCCGCATATGTAATTCAATTGGCAGGCCAGTGTGAGAAAGGGGTCTACTTCAATTGGTCCCAGTACTTGTGCAATGAGTTTTTGGCCAATGTCTGTGAATCCCAGGAGCAGGGATGAGCGATTTGTTATTCCTGATTGCTACTTCTCATTGTGTTGGTCTCCTGGGAAGCACCTGAGGAATCCGTCCTCCCTAAGCTCACCCCAGACATGTGCGAGGGGGCTTCATATACAAACTTGTGGGACTCTAAGTATGTGCAGCGCATCGAGGACAACCAAGTCTTCTGGGTGTTGTTTCAGAGTGGGCTTGCAGCAGCTATCAACTCCCAACCATGCTTGTCACCAGCCATCTACGATAAGTATAAAGGAATTGTTGCATTTTAGGTGACTATGCATAACATCCAGATCTGAGGCTGCAAGGATCCTGTGTGGACTTCACTCCCCTATATGGTTTTCGATGAAGAAATTCACTGATTAATTGCGCAATGGCCTCCTCACTAGAAGATAGGCTTCAAAACAGGTGTGAAAAGCACTAAAGGAACAAGCACCATAAATTTTACCCCGCTTGCCATCACCAAAGACACCCGAGGAATGAGAAAAAGCATGGGGAAGAGCACCGAAGCCACATCACAAAAGGGTTCGCAGCCTAGTCAAAATATGGGAAGGGCGCGGAAGCAAAAACGTAGAAGGATGCACAGCAGGATCTCGGTACCGAAGGTCAAGAGGTGGGAGGTGCTGACTCCCCTCGGGGAACAAAGCGAATGGGTGACCCTGCTAAGGGGCCATGGAAGAAGCAACACTCCCAACGACCAGAACGTAATGAAGTGGTTACACTGACTGAAGGGGACCTCGAGCAAATCACAGATGCAGTTACTTTGGCTGCAGAAGAAAAATGGTTGGCTCTGGAAGAGCAGCAAAAAGTTGTGGTCGACACACTTCAAGCCAAGCTTCGAGCTCTGCAACTAAAGATGGCCACGCTGCAAACAAGTATGATTTAGGTATGAACGGCCTCAGCAACTAGTAGCGTAGCACTTGTTACAGTGGAAATCCGCCTTTGTTCCCTGCTAGGTGCAGCCCTCACGATAAGTCCACCCGACATGGGAGCGCAAGTCCAGGCCTGTCTAGAGGTACAGCTAGATCTAGCCAGTTTTCCACATGAATCATTACAGATTCTCCACACCTCCTTATTCAAATAAATTCAACACCGAGACCATCGAGTGCACCAAAAAATCAATGTAGCTGAGCAGATAATTGAGGAAAAAATTTCTGAAGTTTCCCAGGTACAGGCTACATGTACCCTTGCCACCACATAGCAGACGGAGCTAGAACACCTCATTAGTAGACTCTGCGCGGACATCTCTAAAGATATTCCAGCTTCTTCCACCCCCCAGGCCAAGATTGAGGGGTTGGTCACAACATTACATGCCTCAAGGACTGAGATCCAAGTGGTCAAAATGGAGATGGAGCAGCAGATCGCAGACTTGTAGGCCAAGTTGCAGCCAGAGACACCACCGAAGGTACGGGCCCAGCGAGTTGCACTGGTTATGGTGGCCATAACTATGATTAAAGAATAGATTACTCAGGGTGCCCAATTACTGGAAACATTTATGCAGTTATGGACCAAGGTGCAATGCGACCCTCTCCTGCGAGAAATCAACCAAGACCTACGATAGAAGGAAGAAGTGTTCAAGCAGCTGGAAGCCACTATGCCTACTTTGATTCCTGCTCAACGATTGGCACGACTGCGAACCAACCACACCATTTAGGATGATATTGATGAACTCCTATAGAACAAGAAGACCCTCCGCGGCCGCCTTAAGCCCTGGGCTGATGAAACCCTCAAGCTCTCTTAAGATATTGATGTCGCTATTAAACAATTGAACCAGACTCTGGAGAGTGTCATAGCTGCGATAGAGGGACCAACCTCGCAAAAATTGGTGGATATTTCTCAAAGCGCTGCTGCTCAAAGTGAAGGAATGCTACCCCCACTGGTTGAGGTGATCAGGCTACTACAGGCGCAGGTGGAGACCCCATGACCATAGTGACTCGAGAAGAGTCACAAGATTGTGTTGGGGGACTGTTGGAACAAGGTCCCATAAAGCTGCAAATTTTGTACAATTTTGGATATTTTTGGTATTATTTAGTCTAACGCAGGGGTTTTGGGGTGGCTCAAAGCCCGAACACATTGTAATGGGTCAAGGGTAGACCAAGAGTCCACAAACCACGGTTTGCGGACCATTGGAAGCGTAGGCTAAGTCAATATAAATAGATGAATATTTTGAGTCATAAGGTAGGCAAGAATTAAGTCTGATGCTAAGTGTGAATTGTTAGATTTGTTTTTGGGTCATTTGGGTAAGGACTCCTACTAGCTGTGAGCATGGAGATCCTCAGTCCTGCTATGTGCAGACCCTATTGGTTGTGTGTGCAGGTTTTGTTTGGATTGTACTGGGTTTTTGGATGCTAATATATGCGGATATAGTATCTTTGTGTCATCTGATCTAATGTGTTACTGTTGATGCGAACCTTTGGGATCTGTTATAGCTACGAATACAGTTTAGTTATCTGTTTATACTATGAATCTGTCTTTGTTATGGTATATATGTAATTTTTTAATGATTCGTTATGATATTGTGTATTGATAATTTCTTATACGTACGTGGATGCGAAGGTATTGACTAGATCTGTGCATGGTAATAGCTCTGTTATACTGTGGATTGTACTATTGATAAACCTATCAGACCTGTCTTATGTAAACTCAATAGGCTGCGAATGTGGATCTACTTGACTTACCTACTCTCTCTCTCTTAGGGTGCGGAAACCTGGTTCCAACACCGTCCCATACTGCTTCGGGTGAGACTTTGGCCTACGCAAGCAAGTCACTGCCGAAAGGGCTAGTAGTATAGGGGTTTGTTGGCAAACCTTAACCTCCGAACCTGGGTAAATACCCCTCGAGCCAACACCGAGGTCCGTACAAACTTGGAGGTGACAATTCTATATACACAACAGATGCACTCTAATAATGTCATCATCTTCTGAGTCCTACGAAAGGGTGTTACTTCTAGGGTTTCTAAATGAAGTCTGTCACACTTTTGAATTTAGACCTAGGGCTACAAGTGATTCAAATCGATTACTCTATGATAAATCAAAGAAATATTCTACAGTGAGAAAGTACATCTAGCTACTCTGCAATGGAAGAAATCTACAAATTAAGTTATGGCAAGAAATGGAAGCAAACTAGGCATATTTCATGAAGTAAATTGTTGAATTGAAATTGCAAAAAGGAGACTAACCTAATCACACATTGATGGGACAAATGGATAAACACACTTTGTCTACTTCATGTTTTAACTATCATTCTTTTACTCATGCATCTAATCATGTCCTAATTATGCTTGTAAATGCATTGTTTTGCAACAAGGAGGAGAAAGCGCTAAGGTGGTTTAGGAAGGTCTTGAACTCATGGGTGCAGGGGTGAAGGTGTCTAGGTGGTTTTGGCATGTCTGGATGAGGTGGATGATGGTTTATGTGCTTAAGGAGAGGCCCATTGGTGCTTCTGCAAGTGTTACTACAGGTTTCCTGTAGTGCTACAGGAAAGTCCTGAATTTCTATAAGAAACAGTCTGAGGGAAATCCAAGGCCAAAAAAAGTGGAGAGAAGCATAAGGGAGGTGGTTTTAAGGTGTGTTTGGATGAATGGAGGGTGTCCAACCCCTTGGCCAAGCTCATAACCTCTTGATAATCCCACCTTGCACTTCTAAGGTTTCTCATGATGTGAAGGTGAAAAATCTGAAAAACAGGGTTGATTGCGATTTGATGGAAAGAAGGTTGATGATGGGTGAGAAATGAAGATAAGGGTGTTGGTCAAGTCCTCCTTTGCTGTGCTAGTTGAAACTACAAGAAAATTACCTGTTCATGCAACAAACATTTGCAAATTCATGATGAAGGAAATGGAAAATATGAGTTGAATTTGGAAAGAAAACCTACATTGGCCTTCAAACAGAAATCTAACTCAGTATTCTAGACATGTTTATGACACTACAGAAACCTAACTATTCTTTCCATAAAGTACAGAGAAAATTTAGCCTGTGGGGAAGTCTACCCTCCTCAAGCTCCAATGAAAGAGATGAGAGAGGGAAGCTTAACACACAACTTAATGAGTTTATCAGTTATTCTACCAACATTTATGCAAGCTTAACTACAGAAAAATAAAAATGGAAGCAAATTAAAAATAGTGAATTGAAATGTTAGAAAACTAGCTAAAAACTCATAAATAAAACTAGATATAATGACATAAAAATAAACATGAATACACAGAGAGACTAAGGCCAATGGATTGGGCCCTAACCCACAAGCCTAGCCCTCTGAAACTAAATCAGTGAACGAAAATTTGAATACTCATCTTATTTTATAAAATAGTATCATTAAATAATAATAAAAGTCTCAAAAACCTATTACGAGAGCTAAGAGTCTATTATCTTCCTTCAAAGTTCAAAACCTAATGAGCTCTTTCTCAACCCTATTTAACCTAGAGGGTAGGTACCAACAGCTCCCTAAAAGTAGGTGATGTGTCCTCTTTGACTGCAAGAGAAGTGGAGCTTTGGTGCACTTGATCTCCCACTTACTTGGTTGCCTTTGATTTCGAGATGTTGGAGGGAATCTCGAGGATCCCTTCACTACCTTTATGAGTTAAGGAGGTGGGAAATCCACCTAGAATCTCTCCTTTTTGTTTAATCCGAGCTTTAATTACAAAATATTCTTCAAAAGTGCAATATCTTCATGATTATCCTGCATTTAACTCATGTTAGGCATCCGAAGTATGAAAATCCTTAATCACCATCTACACTAGCAACATAAGACCATAATATAATTTAAATGTGAGAAAGAGAGACTTAATAAGGCTAAAAAGGTGACAATTAAACCCCCAATTATACCTAATGATGGAGTTCATCAGTAAGAACAAAATTCACAGAGAAGATTTGATGTTCAATAGGAAACCTGTCCCCAAAATAGAGACCTTCAAGGCCTATTTTGCAAGAGAATGGCTTCTTGTCAAGTGGAATTCCTCTGTTTTCATCTTTAAAATTGCACAGGGTGAGATGCTCCAAACTCTATAATTTTGTCTCATTTGAGATAACTCGTACGTTATTTCAAAATGTTAATCTTAGATAAGAATCATTAGCACAAGGTTAAGGTATGTCTTACTAGAACCATTTTTTTTTTTCATATTTATTGTTACTATCATTGGAGCCATTATAATCTTGAGGACTGAAATGCAACCATAAAACTTCGAGTGATGCAAATCTATACCTTGGAGCACTCTTTTTTAGCCTAACAACCAACATGTTCAATGGATTTGCAGAATTTTTCATTAAAATTTTCAGGCTCCCTATGTTCTTCGAGCAATGATTGTTTGTACTGAACCTAGTCTCCTAAATTGAGTTCATTTAATTGTCAACCAGGGTTGGTAAACTGCTGAAGTGAAGTGCACTGTATGTGCCTAGGTGTTTGTTTCTTAATGCGTTGTATTTAGTGTTTTCTAATGTTTTTAGTCTTTTGATGGTTTTATGTTCACAGGAAAAAGAACTAAATGCTGGTGGAAGGAAACAAAGTAAAGCCTAATCGGTTGATGACAAATGACAAGTGCAAATACTGAAACAGAATCAAACCTAAACTATGACTAAGCAGAATACCAAGCTTGATAATGACTTCAAGAAAATGAATCAAAACATAAACTTAACTTGTCCAGTTCTTTTATCAAAGGTATTTTGGGAGAGCTTGAGAAATGGTCAGCTAAGTATACAAATTCTCCTAACTAAACAATTAAACAATCAGCTTATAATGAGACAACATTTTATCCATGATTAAAGATTTGTGGAAACATATTTGGAGAAAAATATTGTTGACATCATAAGATCTTCTACTCTAAGACTAGCTCCTAACTCTATTCTGCAACTTAGTTTGACACCACTACACTTCACTCAAAGGTTATAGATTTTTAGAATAGTCTTTTGAGGAAAGGTTTGTTTGTGAGATGATAAAGGAAGTTGCAAAAGTACTTCAGGCCTTGGGATGATGTTGTCTTCTGTCCAAATAGTTATGAGTCAATTATAGATTTGGAACAAAATAAGGTTTTGTAAATAATGAAGGCTGTGTTGTTTAAGTTTAACAACTAATGTAATCTAATATGCAATGGATGACAACTAAATGTGGAGTGAAAATGCAATGAGTTAAGCTAAAACTGAACTTAAGATGTTACTAGTCTAAAACAGTGTTGAACTAACAAGCCATTATCAAACTTAAAACAAATAACAGAGCATGAGTTAAATGAAATTTGACTCCGAAGTATCCTAACTAAGTTATCAGGCATTAATCTATGGGATTATACAGCCTGTTTTGTCCATCATGAATGGTGTTTTGGAAGAGCTTCTTAGAACAATCCTGGTTGTACAATTCAGTGCAAATGCAAACATAAAGACTGAAAGCAATTTAAAAACTAAGATATCACAGCTATCTCCTACCCATAATTATGATATTTTGGAAGAGCGTTTTAAGAGCAAGATCAGCTATGTTACTTAGTGTAAACAAACAACTGAAACATTCAGTATCACAGTCATGCCTTAGACATCATAAGGATTTTTTTGGAAGAGTTTGCTTAGTATAATTTCAACTGTGATAGTGAACAAAAGAAATTACAATTAAATCCTACAACACTATAGCCATTTCTCATTCATTATCATGATCTTTTGGAAGAGTTCTTAGAACAAGTATAACTATAGTGGCTAATGAAATTAACTATGAACTCAAACTTCAAAAACGTAAAAACAACTAAGATACTTATCTAAAATACGAAAGTAAAGCCGTGCAGGAGGCAGGGGCCCTCTACCACCAGACGAAATCTAACTCCAAATCAACTCAACGCGTTCAAAGCAATGTTGTATTCTTCATTAAAGGAAAAATAACTTGAAACAGAGTAGTCTCGGTCTTCATAAATATAGCATGAAATCTAAGCAAAATTTAGTCTATCTCTCGGTTTCCCAAGTGTTTTTATATCGAATTTACATAACAGAACTTGCAAAAATACAGGGATCCTTGTCTTTCCTTATCAAAATCACATTAGGACTCTGAATATGGCAACGTAAAGAGAAAAAAGACATCTGGACTAAGACAGTCCTATTAGAAGTCTGCTTCCTTAAATGAGTTCCCACGTACCAAAACCACGTCCAGAATTCGGTTCTTCCTTCATGGTGAGCAACGAATGATGTGGACATGACGTGGAATATACCCATATGTGGTTTTTATTGAGAGGACACCTGGAACATGCCTGAATGTGAAGACAGCTGCAGAATTTCCGGTTAGCTACGGAATGTCTGCATTCTGTAGCCAGTTTGCATTATAATGACAAAATCACAAAACTTAGCAAGTTAGCCATGTTTAATCATTCTAAAAGTAATTTTAACTAATTTCATTGATCAATTGGGCCTAGGATATCAATGGAAAAAGGAAAATGAGGTGAAGTAAGATGAAATAAAACACAATCTTGGGGCTCAACATACCCCTACTGCTGACTTCTTGCATGTCCTCATGCAACTTATTCCATAAACTCAGAGACTTCTGCAAGAACATCTAATCCTCTCCTTCTTCTTTGCCTGGAAATTAAAGGTCTTCTGGGTTTTCTGATGGCTAACTTGAACCTTAAGTTGATAAGTGCCTTGATTAGCTTCTTGTTCCTCTTTTTCAACTTTTCATTAGCCTTTTCCACTTTGTCCATTTGTAGAGATAAGGTTGAGTTCATACTGGTTTTGAGTTTGACTTGTTCCTTCATAATATCATTCTCATTTTTGATGTGTCTATTAAGTATTTCCAGCTCATACCTATCCCTTCTTAACACATCTATTTCGGACAGTGGAGGACTAGGGGTTCTATCTCTACTCTCTAAAGCTTTCCTTTCCAATGTTTCAACATAGTCATAAACTTCTTGCTGAGCAGGGTCAATTTCAGGGGTTTCTTCATTAAAATCCTCTTCAACATCTTCTTCAATAGATGTTTCCTCATCTTCTATATTTATCACCCCTGTTTGTTTGATCTGTGTCTTTCTTAGTTTCCCCCTGATTCTATGACTTCTTCTTGGCTGGGATGATCCCTCTCCTTTTTTTGTGGCATATTTTCTAATTACCCTTCTTTTCTTAAGTTGTCTCTTAATCTGAGTCAACTTTTCAGAGATGATTTCTTCACTACTTCCCTATACTATTTTGTAAATTTCAATTTTAGAGGCTCTCCATTTTCTAATTCTCTTTGTAGGCTGATGTTCAGGTGAGGGCTCTTTTGGTTCTTCAAAATGATTTCTTATCAAGAAATTATCCCAAGTATCATTTTTTTTGGCTAAATGGTGTTCAATTAAAATCTTAACCAAGCCATGATGGTATAGAGTTGTCTCTAAGAATTGGACCCTCCTTTGAACACAAGAAGCCATCTTTTTCAAACTTTGAAGCAATAAATAGGGCAATTTTAGCTCTTCCTCCAGAAAATGCATTATCAGTCTAATATGGTAAACATAAAATGTGCCATATCTACCTTCACCTGTGATAAATTTTTGCAGAATAAGCAATATGTTTCTCCATTTATTTTTCAATGCAGAACTTGGAATTCCCTTCTTAAACACAGTGACATCCATACCTGGTGATTTTAGAATTTGCTTCCATGATTCATTATGGAATTCTCTTTTTTTGAACCATCTCTCTCCATTTCTAAGCAATCCTGTCGCTTCTGCAATGAAAACCTCAGTGACAGTGAATTTAACATCTCCCACTTCAACCTCAGCTCCTTTAAATGACCTTGCAAAGGTTTTAGTGACTTCTTTGTGGAAGCCATTAAATTTCTCAAGAAATTGTAGCCATCCTACCTGTTGCAACATTTCTCTACTTTGAGGGTATCCTTCCAGGTATTTTGTACCCACTAGTTTAGTTCTTACAATGAGGCCCATAATTCTTTCTTCAATCTTCAGATTAATACTCTTTCTGTCCACGGAAACAATAACTTCAACCTTCAAATTGATATACCTCTGGTTCACGGTGACAATGGCTTCAAACTTCGGACTAATATACCTCTGGTTGACAGTGACAATGGCTTCAAATTCCACACTGATATACCTCTGTCTCTCGGTGACAGGGATATCTCTGTTTTGCGGAATGCAATGATGAAAGGCTGGCTACGGAATGGAGTGATGGAGGTAGTTACGGAATGATTTAATGAAGTGAGGTGAAGAAAACAAATTAATGAGTGAAAAGGCTGTGGAGATTTTTACAACGGAAAAAAAAATCATCATTAAATGATTTGGCTGGGTGACGTGAGGAAATCAAACACTTCAGCCTTTTTAACCGCTTAAATGATGGTCGGGTATAGAATTTTAAATGAGAGATTTTTATCCAAATTTTGTGGAGGGTATATTGGACATGATCAATAAAAATAATCAAAACAACTTTTTCGAATGATTCATAACTAAAACTATACTAAATTTTTTATGAAATGCCATTATAATCAAAACTTTTTACCTTTGCTTTTCATTTTCTTTTTGTGGTTTTTGTCTTCTTTGTTCTCCTTTGGAAGAGTCTTCATAATCCTTCTTGATTCTTCTTATTCATGGATATACTGGATCATCTTGTTGCAATTCAAATGGCTGCTGATTAGTGCCTTCAGGATTTGTAGCTACAGAATGACTGTCTGGCTGCGGAAAGTCTGATCAGCTGCAGAATGTCTGTTTAGCTGCAGAATGTACCTGTAGAGCATTTTAATCATGGAATGGAGTGATTTGGAATATAAGTGAAATATTATATGGCATGAATGAAGATGGATGATGAAATGGAATGGATTCAATTTATGAAATGGAGTGGAAGAATATAGGAAATGTGTTGCAATTCATGACATGTGTTATTCATTTGCAGAAAAACATAGGACTTTAAATTTTGATGTGGAAATGAGGTGGATGAAGTATGGAATGAGATGAATGATATATGGAATGAAGTGAAGTATGGATGAATGAATGAAATGGAGTATGGATGGATAAGTGAATGGAATGAAATGAAATGAGATAGATCATAAGTACAATGGATCTGAACTTATGATTTTGTAATAGCTGCTTGCAAAAACAAAATGGGAAAAGTTAGAGTGTCAGAAAGACTCTAATTTTCACCCTATATTTTCTGTATAAACATGCCAATCAATGATTGGTTTTCAAGTTTATACTTTTTTTTTTTCAAAAGAAATGCTTCAGAGAATTCAATCAAGTTGATGAAGAAGAAAGATTCTTCTTCATTAACTTCACATCATTGTTTTCCTGGAACTTCTTGACAAATTCTTCTCTTGAGAGTGGTTTGTGATATAGCTTCAATCTATGACCATTCACAAGAAAAGTGACCTCTTCTTCATCTATTGTCCTGATTTTTACTGCTCCATTGTCAAATATTTCAACAATTTCATATGGCCCAAGCCAATGTGTTTGAAATTTACCTTGAAAATCCTTGAATTTTGAATCAAACAAGAGAGCTCAGTCACCTTATTTGAATTTCTTCCCTTTGATGTACTTGTCATGCCATCTAGTCCTTTGCTGTTGAACTAGACTTGTTTTCTGAACTGCATCTGGTCTGATCTCATCCAATTCATTAATCTGCTCCAATCTATGCTTTTGTGCCTCCGTTAAATCAAGTCCTAGTTGAACTGTCATTTTGAAAGTTTGAACCTGGAACTCTATGGGAAAAAAAACTTGCTTTCCATAAAAAATTTCATAAGGAGTATGGCCTGTTGTGTTTCTCCATGTAGTCCTATAGGCCCACAAGGCTTCAGGAAGCCTATCTACCCAATCTCTTCTATGTAAATGAACAGTCTTTGTTAGGATTCCTTCAATGACCTTATTAGTAGATTCCACTTGACCATTTGCTTGTGGATGATAAGGAGTAGATTTTCTATGCCTGATTTTGTACCTCTCCATCATTTGTTCCACTAGCCTTGATGTAAATTGAGCCCCTTGATCTGTAAAAATTTCCCTTGGGACACCAAAACGAGTAAAAATATCCTCAAAAAGAAAAGTAACTATAGATGCTTCATTAGCAAAAAGTAATGGCTTGGCTTCTACCCATTTGGTAACATAATCAGTGCAAACTAATATATATCTCTTTTGTCTTGATGGAGGACTAATAGGTCCTACAAAATCCAAAGCCCATTTTTCAAAAGGTTCAATATGTACCTGAGGTTGTAATGGCATCTCACCCGAAGGAGAAGGTTTCCCTACCCTTTGGCAACTGTCACACCTTTTGACATACTCTTTAGCATCTTTAAACAAGGATGGCCAATAATATCCTAAATTAAGGATCTTATAGGCTGTCCTCTTATCTGCAAAGTGTCTGCCACAAGGTTCATCATGACATGCCTTGAGAATCTCAGGCATCTCATCTTCATGAACACACCTTCTAATGATCAAATCTGGACCTGTCTTGTACAACTCATTAGCAACCCATGAATATTTTGCACTGTCATAAATGATTTTTCTTTTATCTCTTGCATTCATTATTGAAGGAAATTTCCATGAAACTAAATAATTAGCAGTATCAGCAAACCATGGAGTTTGAGTAGAAATTGCAAAAAGATATTCATCAGGAAATTGATCTTCAACTGGAGTGTCATCTTTGATATTTTGGAGTCTAGATAAGAAATCAGCTACTGTGTTTTGTTTTCCAGGCCTATCTAGAATGGTAATGTTGAATTCTTGTAAGAGCAATAACCATCTTATGACACTTCCATTAGTAATTGATTTTTTCATTAAGTATCTAATTGCAGAATGATCAGTGTGAACAAAATTTTCATAGCCTGTTATATAGTGTCTGAATTTGTTTATGGCATGAACAACAGCTAAAAACTCTTTTTCAGTTACAGTATAGTTTAACTCTGCAGGAGTCAAATTTTTACTGGTATAATAGATGGCATAAGGAATCAAATCTTTTTGTCCCAATACTACTCCTAGAGCTGTATCGGAGGCATCTGTGGAGATATGAAAAGGTAACTTCCAGTTAGGTCCCCTTAATATAGGTGCTTCAGAAATTTTTGTTTTTAGGGTCTCGAAGGCTAACTGGCAATCAAAAGTCCATTTGAATTCACAATCTTTGGTAAGTAATTTGAAGAGTGGAGATGATATCTTGGTGAAGTTTTCTATAAATCTCCAATAATAACCTGTAAATCCTATAAAACTCCTAACATATTTTTGACAACTTGGAATAGATAAGTTAGAGATGACTTCAACTTTTGACTCATCAACTCTAATCCCATCCCCTGAAATGTGATGCCCTAAAACAATACCTTCAGTAAACATCATGAAAAATTTCTCATGACTAAGTGAAATATTTGCTTCTTGACATCTCTTTAAAAAAATTTCCAAGTTTGCTAAGGCTTCTTCAAATGTGTTTCCATAAACTGTGAAATCATCCATGTATACCTCTACACAATCATGTATTAGATCTGAAAAAATTCCTAATACCGCCCTTTGGAATGTTGCAGGTGCATTGCATAATCCAAATGGCAATACTCGGTAAGCATAGGTACCCCAAGGACAGGTAAATGTGGTTTTGTCTTGATCTTCAAGTGCTACTTGGATTTGGTTGTAACCACTAAACCCATCTAGGAATGAGAATTACTTTTTGCCAGCTAATGTATCTAACACTTGATCTATGAAAGGTAAGGGAAAATGGTATTTAAGAGTAGATTTTAGTTCCCGGTAGTCAATACATACCCTTCATTTACCATTTTTCTTTGGCACAATTACCAAAGGAGAAACCCACTGACTATCTGAAATGGGATAGATGAAGTTGACATTTAACAATTTTTGCAATTCTTCTTTAACAATCTCCCTAAGATTTGGATTCATCCGTCTTTGAGGTTGTTTGATTGGTTTGCAATTTTCCTCTATATAGATGTGATGAGTGCAAGTCTTGGGGCTTATCCCTTTCATGTCAGTGTACTCCCATGCATATGCAAAAGAATGTCTCTGTAATACTTTGACTAACTCTTCTTGTTGAGATTTTTCTAGGTTCTTATTTATGTTCAAAGTTTTGCCTGGAAATATCTCACTTGTAGAGCTGCCAAATTTATCCATAGAATGAAGAGACATTTGTCTTGATGACAAAAACTCAATGTTGGATCCCTCTTGAAATGGTTCATGTTTGTATTCTGAAGAGGATTCAAAGTTTTCTAGAGTATTCAGAATTTGATTATCTTCACTAATTTTTGAAATTGTGAAGAGAGGTTGTAAATCTTCTTCATCCTCTATCCATTGAGTGTCATCTAAATCTATAATTGTCCTAGCTAGAGGATATAAAGTGAATTTCTTAGTTGAACTACCATTAGAGATATACATATCACCAGATCTACAACTAATAAAAGCATCATCTGTAGCCAACCAAGGCCTTCCTAATATAACAGGATGTCCTCCTAGATTATTCTTAGGAGTTAGGATCATGAAATCCACAGGGTACTCCCAAGAATCTAGGGACACTGGAATGTCTTCTATTACCCCATCTGGTTTGATCACAGATCTGTCTGCTAATTGTAATAGTGTGGGTGTAAAGAGAAGATTAGGAAGTTTCAGTTTATCCATGATTTTTCTACTCATGATATTGATTGCTGCTCCTAAATCAATGAGTGTTTTGGATTTCAATTCCATTGATGTGAATTTTAACAACTAGATTTCCGGGGTCAAGATACTTTGGAATAGCAATCTTGCCCATCATAATATCTGCTATTTTTCCTACCAGTTGAATTTTCTTTGTTTCTCTTATTCTTTTTCTTGTTTTCTTCATGCTCACCTCCTTTATTTTTTTGGCTAAAATTGGAATTTCCTTGATGGCTTGTAATAATGGAATTTTAATGCAAACATTTCTCAGCTCATCTAGGAAATCATAATTAGGCGCCATAATTTGTTTTTCTACACCTCTATCAATTTGTAATCTTTCTGGAAAGGGAGGTGTAGAAGTAGATGTTGATGGCTGCTCTAATACAGGAGTTGAAATTATTGGTTTTTTTTGCTTTGATTTTTCAATGTTTGGGTCCTGAAAAGATGTGTCTTCCTCAAGACTTTTATTCACCCATAGAGAATCTTCCTCAGAGTTATCTTGTTCTTGTATGATCACAAAAGGTTTCCTCTTTTCAAGTATTCTTCCAGACCTAAGTTGAACATCACTAAGGTCTAGAGGAGTAATTAAATAAGTTGGAAACTGTTGGCCTTCTATCATGTATGTATTCTGAGGATTTTTATTATTGGGGTTTGGTATGGGTTGAGCAGGAAATTGATTTGATTTTTGAGGGAATGGTAATGAAAGTGGTTGATTTTGATGTGGTGGATTCTGATGATGTTGTTGAGGATTTTGTTGAAAATTTTGTTGAAGATTTTGAGGAAAATTTTGTTGAGGATTTTGAGGATAAAAATGTGAGTATGGTGGATTGGATGGTGGATACTGATAGTATGGGGAGTATCTTCCATAGGGACTTTGTGATCCTTGTGCCCAAGCTGGAGATTGATTTTGAAATTGAGGCCAAGGTTGCTGCCAAGAATTCCAAGGTGGAGGTTGATTATAAATTTGATCATGGAATCCTTGTGTTTGAGGTCCCTGCCAAGGCCTTCTAGATACAAAATTGAGAGACTCTGTGGAATCTGTAGGAGGTTCCTCCTGAAAGATAGCTTTGAGACCAGGAAGAGAAGGAAAATTCTTGGTCTCATGTTTTTCAGAACAAATGACACAGGTCTCTACAACTTTTACATCCAATGGACACTCTCTCAAGGCATGTTTCTTTCTACATTTGGGACAAAAGATTGCCAAGGCATCAGATTCATCTTTTTGCTTGTTTTGTATCTTAAGGGTGTCTATTTGTTCACTAAGACTCCCTAAGATGTCAGATTTAAAATCATCAAGCATGTGTCCTATTTCTGATCTACTTACTGTCCTAGAAGCAGACTTACTTGCCCTTGCAAGAGCGGGATCTCTTGGACCTTTGACAGTTTTAGATTTCCCTCTTGAAAGGTTGATACATAACTCAGATATTTCAGGTAATGTGAGCTGTGATATATCCCCTTTTCCCATCATGTTAAGGATATCCAGCCATTCATCCCTAATTGTTTTCAACAAAAGAGCTTTTAAGGTGTCTTGATCTAGGTTTTCCATTTTTGCTCTTTTGATGTTGTAATGAAATCTCTCCAACAAATCTTCCAAATTTTCATCTTCTTTTTGTAACATCTTAAACACTTTTTCCTTATGATTGACCAGCATACAATAATCTAGATACCTCTCTAGAAATGCTTGTTTCATGTCTTCCCATGTCCTAATAGAACTGTTGATCAAACTCATAAACCACTTCAATGCTGCTCCTTTTAATGTTGAAGGAAATAGTTTCAGTTTTTGAGCATCTTGTAAGTAGTCATAAGTTCTACACAGAACTTCAAATTCAAATAGGAAGGTTTCAGGATCTTCAGTTTTAAGTCCATAGAAGTTTGGAAGGACAGAGGGTGAAATTTTTTTCATGGTTGTATTGGTTTCTTCATCAATTATAGGGAACCCAAAAGAGCTTCCTATTTCTCTTCTACCTCTTCCTCCATCTGCACCTCTACCTCCTTCTCCTCTACCTCCTCTACCTCTACCTCTCACTACTACATTTGGCGGAAATTCCGACGCTTTTGACCAAATGTCGGAAATTTTCCCAAATTTTTTCCATCCCGCCCGAAACCGTCGCTATACCGACGTCTATAGAAAAGTGTCGCAATACCGACACTTAAACAAGTGTCGCAATTGCGACGTTTAAAGGAAGACGTCGCAATTGCGACACCATGGCCCAAAGTGTCGCTATTGAGACGACTCTAAACGTCGCAACTGCGACACAATGTCTAGGTGTCGCCATTGCGACGTTTGGAGGCACTGTCCTAATAGCGACGCCTTTTCCGCCATCGGTATAGCGACAATTATTTTCGCGCTACATAAAAATACCAAAATTATATGGGCGCTACATAAAAATTCGAAACTTATATGCGCGCTACATAAAAATGATTTTATTGTTTCGTATTTGTCGCAATAGCTACATTAACGTTTGATATCACGCGCGCATTCGCCCTCTGCTCTTGCAGAACAGCATTTGCCCTCAGCATTCGCGCTCAGCTCTTGCAGAACAGCATTTGTCCTCAGCATTCGCCCTCATCATTCGCCCTCAGCTCTTGCAGAACAGCATTCGCCCTCAGCGTTCGCCCTCAGCTCTTGCAGAACAGCATTCGCCCTCAGCTCTTGCAAAATGGTAAGTTCTTACTGCAGGCCCTTCCTCCTATAGTAGGGTTGACTCTATTTGGGTTTTTTTGGTCAATTTCATTGGATTGTGTTAGGCTGTAGGGTTCTCTCTAGATTTCAAGAATCAAGATTCAATACCCTCTATTATCTTCATCACCCAATACAAGATTTAAATTTTTCCCAAAGAAACGCTTATTAATTTGGCAGCCATTATTTCTCACTGCTTTAAAAACCCTACATTTAAATGAAAACAAGCATTGCATTTCAACTACAAAAATCTATTAGTGTTCAAATGTACATGTGTGCTACATTAACGTCTGATGTCACGCGCGCATTCGCCCTCCGCTCTTGCAGAACACCATTCGCCCTCAGCATTCGCCCTCGGCTCTTGCAGAACAGCATTCGCCTTCAGCATTCGCCCTGAGCTCTTGCAGAACAGCATTCGCCCTCAGCATTCGCCCTGAGCTCTTGCAGAACAGCATTCACCCTGGATTCCCCCTCAGCTCTTTCAGAACAGCATTTGCCCTGCATTCGCCCTCAGCTCTTGCAGAACAGCCTTTGCCCTCAGCATTCGCCCTCAGCGTTCGCCCTCAGCTCTTGCAGAACAACATTCGCCCTCATCGTTCGCCCTCAGCTCTTGCAGAACAACATTCGCCCTCAGCTCTTGCAAAATGGTAAGTTCTTACTGCAGGCCCTTCCTCCTATAGTAGGGTTGACTCTATTTAGGTTTTTTTGGTCAATTCTATTGGATTGTGTTAGGCTGTATGGTTCTCTCTAGATGTCAAGAATCAAGATTCAATACCCTCTATTATCTTCATCACCCAATACAAGATTTACATTTTTCCCAAAGAAACGCTTATTAATTTGGCAGCCATTATTTCTCACTGCTTTAAAACCCCTACATTTAAATGAAAACAAGCATTGCATTTCAACTACAAAAATCTATTAGTGTTAAAATGTACATGTGTGCATCACTTGTGTAGGGTATTCCTTTTCCACTTTCACATTATCCAAGAATGTGTGCGGTATAGTTCATATTTTTTGTGATTTAGATTGCCTTGAAAAAGGAAAGGTAAATTATTTCCCATGGAAAAAGAAGGTTTTCCATTTTTATAGGTTGTTTGGACTTACGTGGAAAAATTTATGGTATGCCTTTCATATTATGTAGTTTAAATTTGAATTAACTGATTATTCTACATGAAAATATAATTACCTATGTGATGTCCTTCATCACTAATTAAAATTATAGGGTTTCAATTTCCTAGACTCTAACTCATCTGATGCTAAATTCTAGGTTCTCATTGGTGGATCACTCTTCCATTGATTTCCTTTCCCTCTGGATCTTGTCATACTTTAAAAGTCATCGATGATACATATATTATTTAAGGTATCCCAAAAGGCTTTATAGTAGAACATATTGTGAAGTTTTTTTGACACTTGAGGATTCTTTTTAGAACTGCAACGTGGTCTATGCTATCGAGTTATATATCAAGCAACTTGTCCTTAATAACCACATTATGAGGTAGGTTCAACCAGTTTGAACTTGTTGGGACATAGCATATGAAGTTGTGTGATGAGTCCATATCACAGGTCTATTATGGTGAAAAAAGTGAAGACACGTAATGATAGTTATTGTGTTAACATTACTAGAAACATTTTCGAAATTATCCATGCTATCAAGATGTCAAAATTCCAGGCATTAGGTGTCAATACTCATAGCTAATAGATAATAATAATAATATAAAAAAATCACAACTTTATTCTTGAAATATGATTTTTACACATTGGTAACCTAGTTCATGAGTTACTATCACCCAAAGACTGCAAAACAAACTTAAAATATAAATTAAACCAACATGAGAATCCAACTAAGGGTTTCTCGACAAAATCATGTTTTAAATGGAACCATTAGTCAAGCCCACGATCACTTTTTTATGGACTATGAAACATTTCGGCTCTATTTGAGCTCTTTTTACTCCACCACCTCCATAAACCCGTGTTACACGGTCACAAGCCCCCCCCCAAGTCTAGATTCCTCGCCCCCTCGCGCTCCGGGGTCTTGGGGACTTTTAGGGGATGTTTCCCTCACGCCCCCTCACGTCCCCTCACCGCCCCTTTTAGTTTATGGTTTCGTGTTAAAAGTTGATGTGCCACTTAGCATATTTGAGAATCCAAGTGATTTTGATTCAGATGGTGACATGGTTGATCTTGATATATTCGTGCAGAAGTTGGATGCAGAGACTCGTGGGGCATTAACTTGAGCATTTATGCTCATTTATCAGTATGATGATATCATTTGATATTCATATGTTATGTTTTATGTTTTATGTTTCAGACATAACTTATTTGCGTTTAAGTTTTATGTTTCAGACTTGAGTTGTAAACTTCAGTTTAAACTCTATTTTGAATATTGATATAATATGTCATATGATATCTTAAACTTAATTTTCATTGTACATTGTTAGTAGTTACATTAATGATTATATAGTTACAAACTTACAATCTTACATGCATGATTTTATGATGTATGTTTTAACTTTAAACTTTTAAATTTGTTTCAATTATATGATTCATCATTCATCGATTTGTAATTTTATCATTTATGATTTATCTTTCATGATGCAAGTGTATGATGACTGTATATACATTCCTTGCAAAAATATAGTTACATTTTAAATATTAAATTTTATAATTTTTATGACCCCAACGTCCCCCCACGTTTCCTGAAAATTGGTAGGGAGCTTTTGCATAGGCCGCTCCCTCGCCCCCTCGCTCCCACCTCCAGGGGACTTGGTGGAACATTGCCATAAACATATGCAAACATATATCATGATCTTGGAATTCCATTACATATGTATGTGCCAATGTTCCATAATCTTTCCCCATCATCAATTTAAGAAATTTCCATTAAATATCAAATTATGGAGGGGGGGAACTTTTTGCTGCAACATTTGGCTCAAAATCAGGGACCATCTCCGTATGAGGTGAATGAGAACTATAGATATTTGAAGAAGTAGATTAGTGCCTTTTCCTCTGGCCATGGAGTCATATACGGTCATCCATCACAAAAATTTGTCTTTGTTCATTCTCACCTTGAAAGTTGCAAAAATTCATGCCCTAATTGAAACGACACTAAATTTGAAAGATATAATAAAAATGCAAGCTAGAAGTGCCCTATTAATACAAAGGGAAAACCTTCCTACCTACCCTAAATGAGATAAATTTTTATTGAATAGGAAACATGATATTTCCTATGGAGTTGATCCAACAACTTGTTAAATGTATGGGACTAAATCATGCATTTGATTTCCAGGGAAACATGCGCATGAAGAGAAAAAGTGCAGAATTAATGGAAAATCCATACATGCCACTTATAAAAACTACACCGAAAGGTCAAAAAATACTTAAGGCCTTAACTTCATTTGAATCCAAAAATGACAAAACAGGATTAGTGAAAACACGAGAGTGGTGTGGGTGAACAACATAAATAAAAAGTGAAGATACCTTTCCCCAAGATGCCTTTGTCACCGTTGTATGAAAACATGTTTTCCTTTCCCTTTATACATGCAAGTGAATGCATTATAGGTATGGTGTTTTCCCAGAATAGGAGAAGCCTACTTAAATATATCATTCGTGGATTGAATGTTTGGGTGCCTTAATGTGCAATGACATGTTTCCAGGACTGAATTCAATGCAAAGCATATTTGAAACTCTAACTCTGTCTTCCGGTGTCTTATTAGAAATTATTTCAGTTTTCATTTTGTGTTTTCAAGTTAGATATTGTTTTCGAGTTTTTACATTTATAATTTTATTGCAATGTGGCAGACTGATCAGAGCAGTGCAGGAACAACCCCGAGACGGGATGATCGCGGAAAGAGGCCAGCGGAAGAACATGTAAAGTGCCAGCATTTCTCTATCTTCGGGTATTTTAGTTATTTACATAATTGAAATAATATTAATTTTGTTCAAATATGCAGACACCTAGCCATGGTACGCCTGATGATTCCCTCTTTGAGGAAGAGCTTTTTTCATCCCTATCTCCAATGTTGTTGTTGCAAAAAAAGGCACGAGATGCAACGTCGGAATTTAATGCTTTGATAGATGCGCCTCAAACACCTGAAACAGAAGAGAGGATACAACATCTTATGAGGCAGCTAAATAGATATCAGGTAATAATAAAAAGTCAAAAGGATATTTTTTTTGTTCTGCATGAGATGAATTGTGATAGTTTGATTTTTAATTTTTACATTGACTAAACTAACAAAAATTTCTTTTGTATGTAGAGTTTTCTGGCATTTGCTGAACCCGGTGTTGGTGGTAGTGGGACACAAGGGCAAGATATTTCCCAACAACCCTCTCGTACACCTTCTACTCCTTTAGGTGCTAGCCAAGAAACACACCCTGCCCAAGCTGACACCCAGCCAACTGCTGAACGTGTTGGCAATGATGAGGCTGATATGGCCAACTACATTATTGCGTTTCCTGGAGCTACACGTGTCAGCTCCACGGGGACCATTAATGGCACGTTTTTGGTGAACGATGAAGGTGTCCCTATAAAGCATGTACAACTCCCAGGTAAATTTTAATATTTTAACTATTTCATGTACTTTATCTAAAACATATTTATCATGATTTTTATTTTTAAATTAATGATAATATCTTCTTTTTTTTTTTTTTGGTTTTATTCTGTGTAGGAAACAATGAGTTCTACAGGATTCTGGAGAGCCATGCGTTGGTAATTTTTGGCCCAACCATACGTACGGGGTGGAATTCCCAGAATTCCAACCTGAAAAAAGAACTTCTAGATTATCTAGAAGCCCTTTTTGGGGTCGGCACATTTGACAGAAAAGCGGTGGCTCAGGTAGCCGGAAAATATTTGAAATATACTAGGGACACCTATAGGACGCAATTGCAATTTAACCCTAGATATGAGCGTCCTCTCGCAGTTTCAGAGAGTGAGTGGAGAGCACTCATCCATGACGGAAAAGAGAAAAAGGCAAAGAAAGAAGGAAAAATGCCAACTGGACCCGCAAGGTAAATTACAACTTTAATTCAATAGCTTTAATTTTCTTTATGTCTAAAATAAAAGTGTGCTACGTCATATCTGACTTCAATCTTTTGATGCTAGGTTGCCTGACACCTCAAGGCAACCAAAGCTAGGATAGAGAAAAAGGGCCATCACAAGCTCGGCCAGGGTGGCTACTTGAAATTAGCTGCAAGAATTGTAATTAAGTAGCTAAACATCTTATAATTAATTGTATCGCCTTCCAACGTTTTTGTAATCCTACCAGATATGATTAAAAATACACAATCATATATAATGTAGGGTGATGACTTTGGAACAATAACTACAGAGTAAGATAAAAATATTGCTTTCCGTTTTGGCTATCAAGCTGTAGTTGAACGTCGCAGAAGCTTGGGGCAGGTCCCAAGATCTACAATGCCTGATAAGGTAAAACATTAACCTTTCAATATTTTTGTTTTCGTCCATAAATTTAATGTCTAACAACTTTGTTTAAATTAGGGGAGCAACACTACCGACGAGGTAAATAACCCAGTTTTAGAGTGAGATATAGATGATCCTCTCGTGCAACCTGATCATTGTAGTGGGGACCAGGCCGACAATGCTGCTATCAGTGAGGGCCGTGACGGTAATTAATTTCCACTTATAATTTTTTCTAATTATACCTTGATGGTTGTCCTTATAATGTTTTTTTTTTAAATGACAGAGAATGTTTCCCTTGAGGATCTTACCACCAGAGAGGAAGACAGGGCAATAGTCCCAACGGCGACAACTGGTGCACCAGGTAAATAATCTCATTACAATTTTTTTTATTAATATTACCGAACTAGTTCAATGATATTTAAAAACTGACAATTAAAATTTAATATTATCTGTTTTTGTAGGTGATGCCCTATCACTGGATGAGACCGGACATCGTGACAACACAACTAGGTCAGCGGCGACAACTGGTGCACCAGGTAAATAATCTCATTGCAATTTTTTTTATTAATATTACCGAACTAGTTCAATGATATTTAAAAACTGACAATTAAAATTTAATATTATCTGTTTTTGTAGGCGATGCCCCGTCACTGGATGAGCCCAGACATCGTGAATACGCAGCTAGGTCAGCAGTGCGGGTTGAAAGGCACGAAACAGGAGCAGAGCACGATGATATTGATGATGTAATTAGGAGCTTTAAAAATAGGAAGAAGAAAAAGAAAATTTGACAATGTAAAATATTGTATTATTATAAGACAAACGTTACCATACTTGGAACGTTTTTTTTGCGTTATATAAAAAACTCATTTATCATACTATTTTTATGTCAAGCATTAATTGCAATGTTTCCTTGCGTACTTTTTGTTGAATTGTTTTTTTATTAGTTATTGAATATTTTTTTTTATGCTCATGAAAGTAAAAAATGAAATATAGATTGGGTATTGGAGAATTGAGAGTGATGTGAGGGGGGGGAGGGGCCATAAGAGCTTCCACCTTCATGTGGTTGGCCCTGTTTAGTAGAGAATAATTTATTGGAGCGATTTAATCTTGGAGCAAACCTCCCTTGATCCAGCGTAGCAACAAAAAAGTCATTGTTGACTTAGTTGCTACTCTTTCACATCGTGGGAGGCTTGTTCCAAGTTCATGCGACTCCAATAAATTGTTCTTGAAACGAAGAGGAGCTTATTCAGGTATGTTTTGACATTTTCAACATATGTTCTAACATTATCATAAGAATGCATCTTAGAGTAAAAATACTACATCAATTACTTGTATTTATTGTATAGATAATGATGGATTTTGATTGACTTGGCAGTGCAGGTACAAATCCTCTTGCATCATGAGCAATACAACTTGTCAACCAGGGTCATGTCCATGATATTTTTTCTTGTGCGCTTGACCAGGTTCGTAATGTCACATTTTGTAAGTTCATTTACAGTTCATAATTCAATATTAAGCTTGTTCATGATTATTATCTAGGTTTTTTGTATGTGTTTTTTCATCTATTTGATTGTAAGCAACTCTGCATGTTTCCTGTTGTTCACTATGATTTCTCCCATTACCACTCCCAGGATGAATGCGACTTTATTGTTACATAGGTTACTTTATTGTTACTATGATTTCTCCATTTACGATTTCATAGGTTACATCATGTAAAGTTGTCAATCTCAGGTTGGTGATGAGCTTTAGTTCTCCAGATTTGGGGCTTTTCTGATATTTTCTCCCTCATGTCATTCCTGCATCACCTCGTTGTTTGATCATGCCAATTGTCTACCACTTGTACCAATTGGCACATGTCAATCTCTGAGTGGTGCCACATTTCACCTATTTTCAGTGAGAGTTTAGGGTTTCTCTAACATAGCTTCGGAAATCCGATTGAGTGCCTGCTTGAATATTGTCACATAATACTTATGGTTTGGATTGATGAGCATGTTCTGAATGGTTGGTTGATTCATAAGAACCACCCATAAATCTCCTTTCCTCTAACACACAGAAAATAAAAATTTCTTTGACAGGAGACAGAGTTTCAATACTTTGAAAACAAACTTCTATTCCCTTCAATAACTCAAAAAAAAAACTATTACACTACTTCCTCACTGAGAGGGATTACAAAATTATGACTGCTACAAAACGCAGTGCATAAAACGAACTCACTGTCTGTTCAAAACAAACATACTCTGTCTCTAAAACACTCTGCTGTGTTTTTCCCTTTCGCACTGCTGTGCATACACACTTAAAAAGTTACACTCGGTTTTTCACTTTTTACACACTGCTATGTAATAAAAAATTTACGTACTGTCTATAAAAAAAACTACCAAGCTTTTTCGACCTTTTTATTTTTATATGCCGGAACATATAAAACATATTATAATAAACCCTCTTTTTAAAAAATAAAATTAAAACTAAATTCTATGGCCCACCTTTCATTTCGCATATGATATATATATAACATATGTTTAAAACATATGTATATATTAAACTATCAAAACATTAAAGAACCCTTTCCATCGGACTTCAAAAGTCTGAATAGATTGAATTTCAAACCAAATTCGCGTTCCAAAATGGGATCTTTGCTTGTCACCTAATTTTAACTGAATTCTCAATCCAATTGTGCCCTATAAAAATTAGGTTGTGTTCGGGATTTCAATTCCATTGATTTCATGAATCCAAATATTTCTCCATCATCTATACACAGTTATTCATTTGTCAGTTAATTACATTTTATTTAATAGGACAGAGCTGAACAAGGTAAATATTTGTCATTGTGTTTTAACTTTAATCTTTTGATATGAAGCATGACATCCTGATAAAAACTTCTGAGAATTTTAAATCTTTGAATTAAATTCTGGATGGCATGCAGAAAACCTCAAAAAAATGTTATTCTTTGCATCAATTATACCTTTGATTAAGTTAAATTCAGCCATGAGGTTTAATAAGTGAGGGTGTAAAGGTAACTTTTTGTCGATAGTACTAGATTAAGATCATCTATTCATTTTTGTAGGGTCTTATGGTGTTTGGTTTTTAGTTTTGGGTTGGGCTTATTGAGTCTAAGATAGTTTTTGAGTGAAAAATTTGCTATCAGGTATTAAAAAAATTTAGTTCTTTTGTCAAAATTTATGAGCTTGTTAGGAAATACAAAAATGACAATGGTTGTATCTTAAATTTGTCGAAAATAATTTGAAATGAAACCTTTTTGTTTAGGTTGTTGCAGCAGGTGCAAACCTCGTTCAAATTACTAGGGGCATTGACAAGACAATAAAGGCCCTTGTTTCGGAACTCAAAATTTTGTCAAAGGAGGTAAACGCTTGCCTTTTGAGTAGGCTAGTTTTCCTTTTTGTTGATGGTTTGGTGTATCTAATTGAATTAGTTTCCTAAGGTATTTTTGGTTGCAAACTCCTTTTCATTTTTCATACAGTATTGGCCTTGTGGAATACATTTGATTGTGTGGTCTTGTTAGATATACAACATTTGTAGTTGTTTAGTCTTATGGCCGAGGTGCACTTTTATTATGGAAATAGTTGATGCAATATTGTCATTTAATCCTTACTGCAGGGTAGCATGTTGAGAAGTTTTTGTGAAACATTTGGTATTCAAAATGACACTTGATCCTATACAGCATCATGCACTTGACTTCAAAATTCATATTCAAAGTGTGCCAGACAATTCTTGCGAAATTTCAAATATTTATGTTGTTTTAAACCATTATCTTTTTCATGTATTGGATGCTGAAAATGTGAAAAAGACTTTGGTATGAAACCAACTGGTGAATAATTTCCAACACAACAACCACTTCCAAGACATGATTTAGAAGTAGAACAAATGTGCTTATGAAGCATAGAAAGATATCCTTGATGCATTGTCAATGTTTGGCTAGGGTTATTTTTGGAGAAAATAACTCCTTATTCCTAGAATAGTGATCTTCAATACAAGTAAATGCCAGAGAAGAGAGATCATCGTGTGACGCAACAAAACTGAAATTGGACACCCAAGGAGAGCTGGTGTGTCTACAATCGCTGTGTCAGCATTTTCCCTTGGTGTACCCCGTTCTTTTCCTCCAGCCTGAGTCTTAATTGACTTCTTCTTTCTTCGGGTTTATTTATCAAATTCGTAGAATTTGATAAATAAATACTATCCACAATAGTTGGACTTTAATTTATATTCCCGACTTTATATTATCTCCAATCCTTATAACCAATGTTTAACTTTCAACACTTTGTATTTATACTCCACGTTTCTTTTTAAATAAATAATTTGTAGTGAACTTTCGGCTCTATATTTCACCACCCAGCCTTACAACAATCACCCTCCAGACTTATGCTAATTATCAGCCAATCGTTTAATTAAACAATTTCATTATACTCCGGCCCCACCTATATATATCAATAACCAATCAAACACTCGTATCGTACCTGGCTATCCTCCGCACACCTTAGTTAACCTCCGGGCAAGTTCAACGTGCGACCACCGTCCGATGGCCCTTCTCCAAATAAACGACTCTTGGCAATTTCGCTCGGCTTCCAACGTTGGGCTTTAACGTGCGATGGCGTGGGTTAAACGGTTGTTTTCCGGGGTCACTTCGCCACGTGTCGCATTCCCTATGGAATCGCTCGCGAATAGGAAATATCGCCTACTCCGCAAAAGCGGTGCGATATGGGCAACCCGCTTTTGTGATTCCGCTCGTGGTTTTGGTAGAGGGCTTGACCACGGGTGCATGTCTGGTTCCGCTATCCTTTTGTTTGTTAACTCATGTCCAATCCTCGGGTCAGGTTCCGAAAGCACAAAAATTTTGTCTCTTTATTAAGCGGGATTTTAATATGTGTATTATCAAAGAAAACCAACACAAATTTTATAAGATGGGATCAAACAAAATTGTTCTTAAGTCGAGCCCGCCGGACTTCAAACGACGATAAACCATAATTCAAACCAAATTCGTGTTCCAAAATAGCCTGCTGACGTCGGCCAATTTTGTGACGCGAATTTCTTATCAAATTCGCCCTAATATTTTACGGGTCCGGATTTCCACTGCGCAAGCGGCCCAAACAAATATCTGCTCCAATCAATTTCTACCACGTGTCCTCAATAAAAACTTGCCCTGCTCCCGACTGCGGGTGCATTCGATGGCGTTTAAGGTGATGGGACATGGATATGGTGATTTCATATCAATCGCATTAACATTTAACGCTGTTCAATTAAGTTTTCACATCAAATCTACATTAATTAATTTTTAACACTGTTCAAGATCGGACCTCCACTCCTCTGAGCGATTCCGCACACTCCAATTTGATCCGGCCTTCGGCTCTCATTATTAATGATCAGAGATTCATTATGATGGGCGTCCTTTGATTGCATTGTAGACGGGTCGACATAAAAAATGGCGTTTAGCCATGGTTTTTCAGACAAGCCGGTTGCTGGATTACACTGTCTGGTAACTGCGATGATAAGGAGAAGTGGCCAGCGGAACTTCTGCCTAGACTTTGCTGCATATTTCCATTTCTCTCGGTTCTGTCTCTGTCTGTCTTCCTCTGATAATTGGAATTCTGCTTCTTCGTCTCTTGTGCCCACTGCGCTGAGCTTGCACCCATGCCTCGCGTGCGTCATAGGATGCGTGCGCGGGGGAGCACTAGAGGTCAATCACAGCGCGCTCCCTCCCGGCTTTCTCGAGATGACTTAGGCCGTCCGGTGATTACTTAGGTGGAAATCAAATACTAGAAATTGGCGGGGGTGGCTTGGCATACGGCCCGTATGGATTCCCCTGCTCCTGGCTTCCCCACCGCTAGTTCACCTTCTCCCACGACGCGCACTGCACAATTTTCCTTTGATTGCACTCTCAACCGCCCACGAATCACAGCTGTAGTCACTGTGGTCTTCCGCGAGGAGGCCCAAACGGAGGAAGAATGCACCCGTCCGGCGGGTCTGAGCTCGGAAAAAGCCGGCCAGCATTCGGGCCTTCAGGAGGGGAGCCGTGGCATGCATGTGGAGGTAGCACCTAGCGATCCTGGACCTTTCGAAGGATGGTGCCGAATCGTGGAGGAACCACCAGAGGAGTAGTTTGGTTAATTTGTTTTTCTTTCTTAGCGGGCCCACTTAATTGGGCTGCTTTTACTTTATTTTACTGTGCTGGACCTTTGTAATATTTTTGAATTCTGTAAATTAAACGTTCAAGACTGGTTTCCCCGTATGAGGGCAGTCTTCTTAATTTTTTGATTTTTTGATGACAAATTTGCCATGAGTATGGCCAGGCAATGTTTTTGACTTCGGTGTAATTTTATTCTCAATGTTAATAGATTAACTAAAAAATGATTAATGTTTATCACTCTGCCTTCAAAACTAGCGATGCTGGTCTATGTTGCTAGTTTATTGATATGGTCTGATGGTCTTTTTATATTTTGGACATATAACACTCCTCACATGATTAGCGTTTTTCTCTGTTGCGGGATTTTGGGTACTTTAATTTGTATTTGGAACAATGGACGTCGGTACTCTATCTGTTGCTTTACTATTCTACATACTGCTATTTCACTTTCTTATAGATGCCTCGGGCATATTTGGATGCTTTCTCGGATTGTCGATAATCTCCATGTGGACCGTTACTAGGTTTTATATCAAGTCCCTGTATGTGACATGGGGTATTTTTCTATCACTATCTGGGGTGGGACTTCCACTTTTCTGGATGGATATTTGGGTTCCAATCTTCAGATGTGAAAATGTAATGACTTCATGGACTGTTTTACTTCATATAATATATTCAAAACAACGTTTTATCTCTTGTGAAAAAAAAAAATGATTAATGTTTATCACTTTGCCTTCAAAACTAGTGATGCTGGTCTATGTTGCTGGTTTATTGATATGGTCTGATGGTATTTTTATATTTTGGACATATCACACTCCTCACATCATTGTGATTAGCGTTTTTCTCTGTTGCAGGGTTTTGGGTACTTTAATTTGTATTTGGAACAATGGACGTCGGTACTCTATCTGTTGCTTTACTATTCTACATACTGCTATTTCACTTTCATGGGCTGTTTTACTTCATATAATATCTTCACTTTCATGGAGTACATTTTTGCTTCTTGTTGTAGGGTTTTGGGTACTTTAATTTGTATTTGGAACAATGGACGTCGGTACTCTATCTGTTTGCTTTACTATTCTACATACGCTGTTCACTTTCATGAATTGTTTTACTTCTTTGTTGTAGGGTTTTGGGTGCTTTAATTTGTATTTGGAACAATGGACGTCGGTACTCTATACGTTGGCACACTATTCTACATCTTTTGTATTTCACTTTCATGGTGTTGTTTACTTCATATAATATCTTCAGTTTCATGGTCTGTTTTTCTTCATATAATATCTTCACTTTCATGGACTGTTTTACTTCACTGTTGTAGGGTTTTGGGTACTTTAATTTGTATTTGGAACAATGGACGTCGGTACTCTATCTGTTGCTTTACTATTCTACATATTGCTATTTCACTTTCATGGACTGTTTTACTTCATATAATATCTTCAAAACAGCGTTTCTCGTCTTTTAAAATTTTAATTTTTTTTTTTTTAAATTGAACCCTCCGTCGGTCTACCGACGCCTTGTAGACGTCGGAACTGCGACAACCCAGCAACGTCGGAAGAGAGACAGTATGAAAACGTCGGAAGAGCGACGTTCCAAACGTCGGACCACATATCGTCGAAATTATGACATCTTCCAGACGTCGGAAAAGTGACGTCCAAAACGTCGGACCACGTTTAGTCGGAATTGCGACAATTTACAAGCGTCGGAAGAGCGACGCCAAAACGTCGGACCACGTTTAGTCGGAACTGCAACGGTTTATAAGCGTCGGAAGAACAACGTCCAAAACGTCGAAACACATTTCACCGGAAGTGCGACAGTTTACAAACGTCGGAGGCGCGACGGTTTGTGAGACGTCGGAATAGTGACGCCTGTTCGGAACGACGGAAGAAGTGTCGATAGTGCGACACTTTTTACTTGCGTCGGAACGGCGACGGCATGACAAACCACGGTTTGTCTGCCCCCGAACTGTCGCTCTTGCGACGACTATGTGTCGGAATAGCGACGAATTGGCCGTCGGAATTTCTGCCAAATTCTCTAGTGGGTTGTGCATGAATCGGAGATATAGGGCCATCGCTGGAAGGGATCACGACCGGATCAGGCTCCGGGTGAGCCATGATGGCAGAGGCCCACACGCTGCGAACTGGTGGCTGCTAGGTCAGGAGCGCGGGCTCACTGTGCAAACATGTTTTACTTCATTATGTTATCAAGTTTGTATCAATATAAAGATTTAAATGTGATTTTTTTTAAAATAATGCTAATTAAAAGTGAATTTAATTAACTGGAGACTTTTTATAAATAAATTAAAAAGTAATTATATTTAAAAAAATAATAATAATTATAATATTTTTTATGGAAATATTTAATTTAAATTAAAGTGAGTTATTTAATTGATGTGATAAATTTTCCATCACTTGAATGTTAACATTGTTAATAATTTTGTTATTATGTTTTACTTTTCTTTAATAATGAATGAGTAAACATTTTCCCCATTTTTAATTTGAAACAATAAGTAAACACTCCTCACTCTTTATTTGAAGGAGTATCTATTAAATATATGATATGCATTTATACTTTGGAAAATTTTCACATTATTGAATTTTTTATTTTACACATATTTGTTTTGTATGTGGAATGGAGAAATTATAAATCTCAATTTCATATTAACAAAGTATAAATATAAAGGAGATAAATTTGTTATATATATATATATAACAACGGTTAAGAGTATATGTTTCTTTGGTAAAATGTTTTTATGGGTGGAAGATGGAGGGGAGGAAATGTGTTCAGACTTGTAATAGTCCCACACTTGTGTTTATGCCTGTCTGACAGATGTTGCTTGAACCACCTTGCTAAATCATTTCTTTTCCAATCATACCACTATGTCAAAATCTTATATACATGTGGGTTCAAAAGTGATGAACCTTTAGCATATTTCTAGAGCTTGCGAGTGCCACTGCGCTGCAGCTGCCCTCGCAAGGCCCTGCTGCTTCTGTTCCTGCTGTACCTGCTG